>CM061048.1:37553423-38220923 GCA_030762985.1 Adelphocoris suturalis
TCTTGCATCTGTAATAAATTTTGCATCATACGAGCCTGAATTTAGGTACAAGGGGAAGGGATTTACACAACGACGACTAAGTAGATGATAATTTATTACTAATGATAAGTAAGTTCCTGCAATAATGCACTTAATTTTAATATGGTTTCACACTTTTTTGTCCATTTTCAACACCCTTTCCCAGGCAAATTCTGGTCTACTTGTTCTTTCGATCCAAATTGATTATTTATTCAAACATTTCGTTTCCCTCTTTTGGGGAGATTAGGAAAGCAAAACAACAAATTGTCCTTGTTGGGAAACTCGATCTAAATTAATGGTCGTTGCCAGACATGTTCTGTGGCAACGTGTGTTTACGTTAGAAATAAAAGATTCATTCGTTTGCTAAACTCGGACTTGTAAACCAACTTATTTATAATAGAGTTAAATAGAACATGGTGGCAGCGGTGTAAAGAAAAAAAAAAAAAAATGCCGAAAAGTAAGACTCGCAGACAAGCAAGTGCAGACCGTGGAGATAAAGTCAATGAAACTTCTAGCTACGCCAACCGCAGTATCTCACATCCAGGTAGAGGGCCCTCGAGCTTTTTCGTTTGTTGCTGCTGAATGGCCTGCATGGAGACGCCGATATGAACGGTTTCGGATAGCCTCTGGTGTTTCAGATGAGTCAATGGAGAGACAAATATGTAATCTAATTTACACTATGGGCGAGAAAGCGGATGAATTATTTCTGTCTTTCAATTTAGATGAAGAAGAGGTCATAGATTATAAGTTAGTAATTAATAAATTCGAAGAATACTTTATCCCCAAAAGGAATCTGATTTTCGAAAGGGCTAAATTTTTGAGGAGGCGCCAACAAGATGGTGAAAAAGTAGAAGAATTCATTACTTCTTTACATGCACTTTCAAAAACGTGTGATTGGGGCAACCTTCATGACAACATGATTCTCCTTGTTTTAATATTAGGTATTCAAGATGAGAAGTTAAGTACCAAGTTGCAACTAGACTCCGAGATGACATTAGAAAAAGCTGTGAACATGATACGCTACACAGACTTAGTTACCGCTCAATCATTAGAATTGAAAACTTCAAGTTCAATCAAAGTAGATGCCTTGACTAAACCTAGTTCTAGCACTAATAAATATAATGAACGAAGAGATAACTTCCCAAGTCAGGTTTCCAAGGTTCGTGGAATAGAACTTCCAAATCAATGTAGGTGGTGTGGTAGGAAACCTTCTCACCCCCGGCACTCTTGTCCTGCTAAGTTATCAATTTGTGGGGCCTGCAAAATTCGTGGACATTTTGCTGCAATGTGCCGTTCGAGGAAACTTGATGAATTGGTAACAACAGAATCATCATGCGACGTGGATGTCAAGATTGATTCTTTAGATACAGTTGTTACACCAAAAGGCCAAAGCTTTTTCATTGGTAATATAAGAAACAGTGATACACCTTCAAAAGCTTGGATTGCCGAGATTTCGTTTAATGGTAGGCCAGTTAATTTTAAAATAGACACTGGAGCAGACGTTGCAGTAATACCTCTGAAAATCATACGTGACATCTCTAATATTGTTCCAACTTCGATTAGTCTTTTTGGGCCCAATAAAACAAAAATAGAAACACATGGTGTTATAAAAGCTACCTTGGAATACAAAAATAAAATTGTTCACCAACCAGTTTATGTTGTAAAAGATGTTGACATCCCATTATTAGGAAGACCAGCCATCGAAGGCCTCAACATGGTCTCATTCGTTTCAGAAATATCCGTACCCAGACCGTCTACCTCACCTGACTTTTACCAGCAATTCAAGGAGATTTTTACTGGTTTAGGAACAATATCTGAGCCATACACCATTGAAATGAAGGGAGGTTCAAAACCCTATGCCATCACCTCTCCACGCTCTGTACCTCTTCCTCTTTTAAAAGCAGTTCAGGAAGAATTGAACTATATGGTCACTAGTGGGGTTATTTCTCCAGTAAACCATGCCACGGATTGGTGCTCCCCAATGGTGGTAGTACCAAAATCCTCTGGGAAAGTAAGAATATGTGTAGATTTAACCAAACTCAATGAGAGTGTGAAACGGCCATACCATCCCATACCTAAGGTTGAGACTTCTCTTAGTGCTATGTCTGGAGCAAAATTTTTCTCAAAAATAGATGCCAATTCTGGATTTTGGCAGATTCCACTAGCGGATTGTAGTCAGGACCTCACAACCTTTCTCACTCCTTTCGGTCGTTATAAATTTTTGAAACTTCCCTTTGGGATTTCCTCAGCCCCAGAACATTTTCAAAAATGTATGAATAAAATTCTGGATGGGCAATCCAACGTATCCGTTCACATGGACGACGTTTTGATTTGGGGTGAAACGCGTGAAGAGCACGACCAAATTGTGTGTAAAGTTCTGAACAAAATCAAAGAGGCAGGTATGACCTTGAACAAAGACAAAACGGTTTTCGGGAAACAATCAATTACATTTTTAGGACACCTTATTTCTTCTGAAGGTATTTCTCCTGACAAAGAGAAAATCTCAGCAATATGTCAAATGAAGGAGCCTACGAATTCTATAGTATTCATGAGGTTCCTGGAAATGATTAACTTCCTGGCAAAGTTTATCCCTCGAAAATCTGAAACTATTCAGCCGCTGAACGCGTTGTTGAAGTCAAATACTTATTGGTTATGGGGAGATGCTCAGCAGAAAGCTTTTAACAAGATTACAAAACAGCTATCTGTGGTTCCATGCTTAGCCTCTTATGATGTCGACCAAGAGACAAAGATATCTTGCGATTCCTCCCTTCAGGGGATGGGAGCTGTCCTTTTACAAAAACAGGGTGATGGTTCTGACTGCCCTGTTACATACGCTTCCCGATCCTTGTTTCCAGCTGAACTACGCCAATATCGAAAGAGAAGCAATGGCAGTCGCTTGGGCTTGTGATAAGTTCCGCGATTATATAATAGGCAAAAGGTTCGTTATAGAGACCGATCATAAACCTTTATTACAATTGCTCAAAACAAAACACCTGGATGATCTTTCACCAAGGATACAACGAATAAGAATGCGGTTGATGAGGTTCGATTATTCCATTGTCTATGTACCAGGGAAACATTTGATTATCGCCGATACCCTTTCAAGGGCCCCACAGAAGCACCTCGGTCAAACGCAAGATCAGGAATTGCACGAAGAAAATCAGGCATTCATTCAATTAGTCATTGCTTCCATAGATTTGACTGATGATAACCTTGCATCTATTCTGGAAGCACAAAAGCGAGATCCCGCTTGTGCCGAACTGTCCAAGGCAATTATTGGTGGGTGGCCTAGAAAACAAGACATATCACCTCTATTGAAACCTTTTTTTTCAGTGAAAGATGAAATGAGTCTGAGCAACGAAATCATTTTGCGGGGGTCTCGAATCGTTGTTCCTGAGGGTCAACGTGTTGCGATGTTGGCAGAACGTCATAAGGGCCATATGGGTATCACCAAGTGCCGGTTACGGGCCAAGACAAGTGTCTGGTGGCCCGGAATTTCAAAAGAAATAGAGGCGTACATAAGAAAATGTCCGATTTGTATTCAAAGTTCTATTAATTGTCATGAGCCCTTGATGCCGACAGATTTCCCAGATAGACCATGGAAATTATTAGCCCTAGATCTTTTCAAACTTGAGAACAAATGGTTTGTAACACTGACAGACTATTTCTCGCGTTATTTTGAAATAGGTGAACTGCGTTCTCTAACAGCTTCAGAAGTAATCTTGAAATGCAAAGCTTTCATGTCCCGCCATGGGTTGCCTGAAGAAATTCGTACGGATAGTGGATCACAATTCCAGGGAAATTCGGATTTTCAGCGTTTTGCGCAGGAATACAAGTTCAAATTGACTACTAGTAGCCCCAACTTTTCTCAAAGTAATGGGGCTGCAGAAGCAGCAGTAAAAATCGCAAAAATGATTTTGAAAAAGAACAAAGTAGACCCTTACATGGCCCTACTTGCATATCGCACAACTCCTCTTTCTAATGGAGTAAGTCCTGCTGAACTACTTATGAACAGAAGACTAAGATGTACGCTTCCCCAGGTCCCTGACATGCTACAAGAATGTACAGATTTAAGCCTACTTAAACATCGAGAGGAGGAATATCGGAAAAAATACAAAGATAATTACGACAGACGACATCGAGTCAAAGAGTTGAAGCGTCCCCACTAGATTTGCATCCGAATACGATGCCGTACGATTTATTTGATTTTTAAGAAGTGACCAAAGGAAAATTGGCAAACGAACTCAGGTAACCTGTCAAGCTGCTATTCCGGGTAATCCCGTTTGCGAAGGTTAATTTTTCTGTCTTAATTAAAATCGCCCATTGAATAATAGTTTAGTAAACAGCGAACGTCGTCGGGTAGATTTAGAACGGATAGCAACGTTAAAATCAGTTCTCTAGTAGAGTAGGGGTCCTTCCTTCATGCGTTCAAAAGGGTCGTCAAGTGAACTTATCAAACGCTTTCCCAAATATGGATTGAGAAGACAAAAGACATATCCATGCCACGATTTTTTCCCCTGTATGCGGAAAAATGTTATGTTTTATACATCAATTAAGCATTTAATGTGATTTTTTCCTCTAGTCCATGATTTTTCTATAATAGAATACGTTTACAAATATTCACTTTCACTTTCCAGCTTTATCTTATTAATTCAAAATATGAGATTATGCAGGTCCTTGTGTTTCTCCTAGCAAGCAAGAACTCCATATAATTCAAGCGGGTTATGATGAAATAATCCGACCGGCAGAGATTTATTTATTTGGGTCCTGAACACTCATGGAGGTTCGGAGAGATTCTTAAGACTAAGGAAAGAGTCCCACGAGTGAATATTTGAAATATGAACAAATCATAGGACCAGTTAACCGAAAGCACAAGACTGGCTCACGCTCAGGCTGAGGATGTTAATTGATAAAACTCCAATGAACGGGTTTTCAGGTGATTATAAATTCCAGCTCAAGGCCCTTCAACTCTTGATTATCTGTTAGTCACGGAAACGCCTATAAACATTTTCACTACGTTAACGGGCCAGTTCGTTGAACCGTCCCGGCGGGCGAATCGCGAGGCGTGCCGAGTTAAATTCGTAGGTAAGAGAAAGGCCCGCCAGAGATCCCGTGAGAACAATAATTACGTGAATGGATTCGGAAATAAGACCCCCTCAAGAGCCTCAGAAAGAATTGCCGATCGGGACCTTTGGGTGCATGCGGGCCGCCCTTGAAAAATCCTTAGGGGTCAACCCGACGGCGAGTAATTTATCGGCACAACGCTAATACGACGGGCGACCATTAGTCTGGAGAAACGGAGCAGCGATGCGGTGAGAGGCTGGTCTTCTTTTCCCTTAAGTGATTCATTGGACGGTACTGACAAAGTAATTGCGAAGGATCCGCGGCTACCAACAGGTTCGGTTTCCAACTGACATTCTCACGTCTCGGTCTCGACGATCCCGCGGTCGTTTTTTAAGATATAAAAAGAGAGGAGAGGAGACTTGTGCAACGGAAGGCATTTCACGGGAGTGCGAAGCATCTTGACAACACGACACGAACTACTTGGAGAAGAAGTGGAGCAGAGGAGAAGTGAGTAATAGGCTCGACGAAGCAGGCGCAATAAAAAATCTCACTCTAGCTTCTATACAAAGTAGATGTTGCCTTAAGCATACATCACCACAAACCGCTTCGGCATATTTCAAAGTTCAAACAAATTTTCAGATGAGAGAATTTCCCTGCAACAGCACAATTCACACTATAATTTATTAATGCTAAGTAATATAAAAAGCGCCGCAAACATTTTGATTATCATAGAGATTTCGATTCTCTTTATTATTTTCAATTGATAACCGTTTGTAATCGATCAAGTTATACTAACTTCCCCAAAACGTTTGATATGGCTATGTCTTACCTCTGGGGGTCATTCCGTATTTTCGACAGAAATAATTTCACACTTTTCTGTAGTTCACGTACAACCAATCGTTGCCAGGGAGAATATAACTTCCTAACATCCTGTTTCACTACTTGTTGGAAAACTGTTAATTTATTACACATGACCCCACATTCCAGTGAGCCAATTTCCCCCTCCTTATACATCCTGAGAAATACTCACTTCGTTATGTGTACATAATATGTTGTTCTAAATCATCTTAAAACCCAGTTTTATTTATTTATTTTATTTTATATATTTATTTTTTGTTTTTTAGTAAGTATTTTGAAACGAATAAACGAATTTGAGGGCGGGTTGGTTCACTTTCCATCATTTGTAAGGTAAAGCCATCTGAGAAACGTAGACCTCTCAATGCTTTAATTCTCAACTGCTGGACCAAAGTTTACGAAATATTATTCCAACATTACATGTATACTGGTTGAGGATACGCCTTCAGTCTAAGCGTCGTGTTCTACCATCCTCAAGGAAGACAAGTAAAATAGTATTTTGATTTACTATTTTTTCGTTTTAATGTATAAATAAGATCGTAGAATGAATGAGTTGAATTGCATCCCAAAACTTCCTTTTCTTTGTTTCCCTGAACTTGGATCGCTGATTTGAATCAATTCCAGCCAATAAATGCTCTGTAAATTTCTTTCATTTATGAGGTTTGCGCACGCGGGTTTCACCTTCCGTACCTGTCCATGAAAGTTAGAGCCTTGGCCAATTGGGATATTTTGTCAATTCATTTCATTTCAATTTAATTTAATTCATTTAATTCAAGCCATGTAGAGTTTTTGCTTGATGGTGTTGTCTTCCTAATCCATGAACATCCAGGACGAATTTAAATCAGTCGCAGCCAATATTTAAATTTCGTACGAAGTATTTTGTCAATTCTTTTACGCGTCGAGTTTTTGCTCGCTTCTTTCGCCCACTAGAGAGATTGTGACTCGAAGTGACACTATGAATTTTTACACAATACATTATTTATTTTTCACTTTTCAAGCATAATAATGAGTAGAATCAATGCATTATTTTAGTAAATTTAATAAAATGAAGTTTAATACATTATTGCTGCTAGTCTATGTCCTGCGGTGGACGATGAATCATCGTACTTGATGAATGTTGAAATCTGGTTGTTGCCTGAATTGCTTAACAATCATTTGTTAAACCCTTAAAAAATAATTCTTGCTTAACAATACCTATTCCGGTTCCTAAAAACTGTATGGTTTTATTATTGAGACGCAACCTACCGATTTTTTTTCTAATATATCACATTCATTTTATTATTTGAATGCCTTCTTATCTGATTAAAAAGTTGTTTTTTTAAACTAGGTCAACTTTATGATTTGCATTGTAAATTATATTCCAACTTGTTCAAGTTCAGCTTTCTTTGTTTTCACGAAAACAAACAACTCGGCCAATAAAGGCCCACGTAAGCCTGTTGATGCTTTATAACGGACGCTGATACCCCTCGTGTTTTATATGTTAAAATCACATCTACTGTACCCCCGGGGGCACCTACCGGTAGAATCGGTGGAGCAGAGCCTTCTTTCAAGTATCACGTAACCTGCCTGTTGTGAAATATGAACCCTCGAGCTCTTGCTTCTGCCCCTCTTCCTTTGGACCTATCCAATAACATAATTCGGTAAAAACCGAGAAGCCCCGATCGGCCAAGATTTCCGAGAGATCTTTGCTACGTAGAAATCCTCTTTCTCTCCAAGCTCAATCTACTTACCTGGCTGTTTTTTCCTTTTCCCACCCTCTTATTTCAAGTCTTCACGAGGTTCGCTTTACTTTTATAATGCGGTTAATGGCATCTGAGCTTGAAGTTTTTTTCTTGACCTGAAACCTTTTGTGTGTTTGGTTGCTTATCACCCTGTCCTGTGAACTACATATATACCATTAGTTCTGAAGCCATGTAAGAACCATGCTTTCCTATTCTCATCCACCCCAACGTTATTCTTTGGTTGCTGAATTCAGCATTTGTTCAGGAAGTCCTATAGACAATCAATTTAACATGTTTGTTCGTTGGATTAACTAATCCAATAGTTAGAGATAATTTATCTCAGTGATTAATTCACAAATTTTAATTTTCTGTCTATATAAAACTAACGCTAAGGCGTGTGTATGCTCAAGTGCATGGATACCCACATAGATAATGACCATTGGTCCTCCTCCTCAACCCCTAGACGATGAGGTGAGGAATCACTACAGAGAACCAATGGTTGACCTGCGAAATTCTAAATTGCTAAGGTATTGACCAGGGTCAAAATCAGTTGATATCTTTTTATACAGAGCTTTTATTTCATTTAAAACCTTCAGTATCAAAGACAGAAGTCAGACAGACTGGATAACTATTGAAGCATGGGGCTAATAATTTACTTAGGTTCACCAATGATTGGCACTGCAAGATTTACTCAAAACTAATAAAACGTCTCAAAAACACTTTACTGACAATAACAGAGCTAAAATAAAAAAACCTGGATCATCATATATATTATTAGCCGCTCCGGCTCGCTTCGCTTACCTACACGTCCATCAGTTTGTTTGTTACGGGTGGGGGGTAAAACTAGTTAATTAAAGTGTAAAACTCCCCCCCCCCCCCACCCCCCGTTAAGGTGTATTACAATTAAAACATGTAGGGGATGTTGCTCGCTTCGCTCGCTCGGTGTGGCTGTATTGATGCGATGGTCTCTTACCGTCGAGTGGGACTTGTAGAATGATTGGAAACGGTAGATCACTAAGGGTAGGTTTGACGTGTGTAGGAGATGTTGCTCACTTCGGTCGTTTAAGGCAGGTTGTCTCGCTCCCTTCGCACGCTCTTTGTGGTATGTATAGATGTGATGGGATATAGTCCATCCCGAGTCCATAGGAAAAACCTCGTTGAAATCCGACATGTAGGGAACGTTGATCGCTTCGCTCGCTTGGTACGGCTGTATAGATCCGAAGGTCTTTACTGTTGAGTGGGACATGTAGAATTATTGGAAACGTTGGATCACTGAGGGTGATTTGAAATGTATAGGAGATGTTGCTCGCTTCGCTCACTCTCTGTGGGATGTATAGATGCGATGGGATATAAATAGTCCATCCCAAGTTCGTAGGAAAACCGCCGTTGAAATCCGACGTGTCTGTGATATTAAGTTTTGTAGGTACAAGTTACTTCAGGAATCCACTTAACTTGAAAATCTTCGAGTACCTACACCTATGTTCCGAACTGATAACTGTGATTTTATTACAGTTCGGCTATTTTGTATGCCCTTTGAATAAATGAAATGCGTCATTAGTGTTTCGCTTCTGAATTACCCTATTTTCAGATGAAAACCATTTTTGTCGTTGATTTCAAACTTTGAACGAGAATACAGGAATAGATAAGTTTGTTGATGAGCATTGATTGTTTACTGAATATTCATCGCACTGATACCAACACTGTCGTCTTTATTCCAACTTGAGAAAATAAAACTTTCATGTCACAGCTTTTGCTTCCGCACTTTCACAGGCAGAAAAGCTTTGTATTTTTATCGTGGTTTCTTTTGAAGCTGAAGGCAGGCGTGATCCTTTTGTGGTGCGAGGGAGCGTGATTGTTGCATGTATTGTATTGTTTACCATTAGAGAGGTACCCGGGCGTTTCATTCCATTTCAAATTAAAATCGTGGGTGGTACCAATTCATTACAATTTCCTGATCGTCTCGAAAGGGCAAGTCGTTTTCAGTTCCTGCAGAGTCACGATTGTTTAATTAACTAATTCACGAGATCGACCAGAAAAAGGAGCGTGACGAGCGATACCCTTTATCGGCGGATATCTTTCCAAAGGTTGACTCCCTGGGTCCAGGCCACGACTTGCTCCTCGCGATGCTTTTGTTTTACTATACATACAATGAACATTGTTGAGAAGGGGAGAGCTATTAGTTGCAAATGAGCTTCTTACACGGTCCTGATAGCTATCTGAGTCCCAAACAGCGTCTTCATTATAGATACCACTTGTGTTGTGTTGCGAACGGGTAGGCCTGAGAGCTCGTAGCTCTTTCTCTTCTTGCATTCCCTTTGGTGGTGGGTTGAGCGGCAATGAGAAGCACTTTGAAATTATCATGTTTGAATAATTATACGGTTTCGGCGTGGGTTTTAAGCTTTGTGTTTGTTCCATCATCGTAATCGAAGCAAGCTCATTACCGTCAACATGTTACTCCCCCACGAATTTTAAACAATAATTCAACTGCTATTTAGATTCTTATTCCGAAATTGGTTGGAAATTCTACTCACTACCCAACAACTGTTTCATTATTCACTATTTCAACCCCACAAATCTTGTTATTTGCCATGATATTCTATAAAATCTTTCCGGAGACGAAAGGTGGATAACTAAAGGTTAGGTATTCTTCTGTCTGTTTTCTTAGATTGATTGTAGTATATCTAGTGTATTCATCGTATATAGGTATACAAGTGCAACGATTGTTGGACCAGGACTTTTTAACTACAAAAATTATCTTCCGATTTTTATGTGAAGAGGGAGGGAGGAATCAACGGGAGATACTGACTTGTAAATACCGTTTAATATATCTGCAAACAATACAATACATACACAGGGGATAATCCCTTATGTATCACGTTTACGCTGTATGCCATGATCTCATATCGTGGTATTGAATGGCCAACTTTCATATGTTGGTATGACGCATTTTTGATCTAAGTACCGGATTCTGCGCTGTTCGATACCTCTGTCTCCAAATTTCGAACTAAAAATTCCAAGGGGTTTTGTCAAAAAGCAGAAAGAAACATAATTGACGTCATAAGTTATTGGCGCAGTTATTCCTTCGAAGTTGTTCCTTTCTATGGCGTCATTCAGCTTTCTTCACACCGTTGTTTCGACCACTTCTAAATACCCGATTCCTTAAGATTGCACTTCATTAGAAAGCTCTCAACAAGATTTTTCAGCTGATGGAATGAATGAAATAAAATGTGAAAACGTACGGGAAAATCAAGACGTTGCGCTGTAAGTCTATAATGATTCACTAGGAGCGAGAAACATAGCACCACCTCTCGGAACAGCTTCCAAGCCGTTCCTGGAGTGATCCACAGCTGGCGAGAAAGCCCTTCTTTCACACCAATTACCCCTCTGAACCCCAAGCACGTACGCCTGGGTCTCCCCACCTTCTAATTTGCCTCAAGGCACATCCCTCGTTTCGCGGCGGACCCCGAATGCGCAATTTTCGGTAATTGATATAGATTACCACGGTTGAAGGCAATTATGAAGATGCATTCATATCATTAGCCGGGAATGAACTTTGAACCTTCCCGAAAGATGGGATCCCGAATAGTGGAGCAATCAAGGTTCGGATTGATGAAAGTTATTCAGCTTTTCTGGAGCTCTCGAATTAAAAGCTCGTCGAAATTGATTTAGAATTGTTAATGGCTCACGGTTCTCCAATCACGGCAATTATCGGATTAACTGGTTTTAGGGAGTTTCGAAACACGTATTTTACTCTCTTCTTCGCCCCATCATACATTAAAAATGCCTGCCATTGCCTAATATAACATTGCTGGCACACATTCCTAATGGAATGTCCCGAACAATCAGGAATTAAGTCGTTAAATATTCTACATAATTATTTTTCAGGAGATGATAAATCATTTATTAAACCGCCGATTGTTTGTAAATTTTTAGCTCTTGCGTTGAATTAGCTTATTTGAAAACTGTGACGTAATTTTTTCCAGGTTTTGTAACTTTTCTGGCAACTGTTCCGCCCTGTTCTTTATTAAGCACTTTTAACATCAATGTTGCTAATTTGTTCTTTTTCTCTACATTAGCGATAAAAAATCAACGCAGTACAACTGCAGAACACAGAAAATTGTTTTTCTGGGTTCTTTGACAACTTTCTGGGTCCTATTAATACAACTATGCCCAATACCTAATTTTCAATTTTTTGAAAACATCCTTCCGATTCTGTTTAGATTACCAAAATTACAAAGGATAATGATAAATAGTTTTCCTCTCATGACTCTTCGATGTAAAGATCATTAATGCCATCACTTGACGAAAGAAGGCGCCGGCGCAGTTGCATGACCAGTAGACCAAACTTTAAAAAATACAAACTATTATTCGTAGCCTATTCAAAGGTATATAAATACTCCGTACACTCGTACTTTACTTTCAGGTACTCTTTTTGTTTGCGATGTTGATTATTATATAGCGTTGCTCAATTATGTCGCTTCTAGATCCCCAGATTTGTGCTTTTTTACCTCTCGAAATTATTCGTCTACATCATTTCCTTGTTTTGGTTGTTGATGTTTGAAATCCTATCATTAACGTCAACACTGTGATCAATTCTTATCTGCTTTATGTAAAATCATTGTGGAGGAAGTTTTTCTCAATTGCTTCGTGTTTACTGAGAACAAGAAACCAAACAAATGTTTTTAGTCACCTAATGTACCAATTAGAGAATTTTTCTTATTTTAGATAACATCAGAAAATCAACACTTAACCGCAAAGGAAATATGGACGTGGAATAGTTTCTCATGGAAATGCTACACTTTGTTGGTACGTCTGCTGAATAGCAATCAATTGTTATTAAGTTTCATTCCGTGAGAAACCTTTCTTAGAGTTTAATGGGCGTGACTTTGACCGAAAGCACGGTTGAGTTGTTCCCAGAGTCGGGATAACGAAATCCTCTACAATGGAGGCAGAATTATCAAGCCTTTTTTACTAGGATAACGTACCTAGGTTTACTTTTTCATCTCTTGGCAAATTACACTAATTTATTGAGCCTCGATTGTATTATTCAATAACATATTAATCCAGTTGTTTCAATCCCAGTACCCACTCGTACGGATGTAATAAAAATCAATGCTTAAAAACTAAAACTAAACTAAAAATTATTAAAATTTAATTTAATTTGGCCTCATTGCATTAAACTTATATTTTATGAAAATGTTCGTCATGAGTGTACAGCTTGGAGCTACGGCATCGCCTCCCTAAGCCTTGCGAGACGTTGACTTCTTTGCGCATGCGTATATCTCCACGATTTTCGTCATCGTCTTCATCTGCTATGGTTTCCAAAACGTCTGCAAAATCTCTATCGACACTCTACCGCCTGCGTGAAGTTGCGTTCTGAGGTCGTTCACGATTAGGATCCCGTTGTCAATGCCAACCGTATAAATCCTTCCGGGACTCCTCGCAACCGACTTTGCCGACGTTAGTTATGGCTTCTTGGGCTCTCCCCCAAGCTCCGTGATTCGGCTATCAGGAAGGAGCCCCGGATGGATCGGCGGAAGGGGAGAAGATTTACGGAGAAAGGTTCCTGAACCCCTTCACATTGTGCCATTCGGGCTGATTATTAACGTCAGTCAGTCAAGTCTCGAGTCCGTGCGTCAGTCCTGATGACTCATTTTGTTGCTCAGCGGGAGACACGGGGCCTCTCTAGTTGCTCGAGTCGTCATCACTCAAGTTTTTGTCGGCGACCAGTTCCTCTTATTTAGAACTCATCCGTTCCCTTCAGCTTGACGCGGCCTGTTCTAATTTAGTTATCTCTACTGTTCTGGAAATGGAGAACGATTTTTTCCGCGCCGTTGACGTGCTGCCCGTTTGGTTTGTTTCAGCCATCTCTGCATCGCTGACATATTTTACAAAAAAAAAAAAAAACCTGGGGGATTCAAAGAAATGGCAGGCTGGCTACTCTCTCTGAGCTTAATGAACTTGAGTGTAATTGTGGGCGTTTTGTATGGTTGCCAAGTATTCTGTTTACGTTTCCTTCAAAAGTCGTCAATATCTCACCACGGGGCTTCAGAGGTTCAATTGTTGATGAGAATATCCGGGCTAGTACATGATTCAGCTTCAAGGCATTAAAGAACGAACTGTTTGCTGTTACGATCCTTGCGATCAAGTTACCAGCGTACCTGATAATTATAAATAACCAAACACTAAAATAATGACAAACTCTATTTTTGTGTTCCCGACCCCCTCTTCTTATTGTGTCTAAAAAATATTTCATTAAGAACCTGTGACAGCATCCAGCCTCAAAACACATTTTGCTTCCTCACCATCGAACGTAAAGAAGTTTTTTCTTTGCAGAAGTTGAAAAGAATTGTCCTCTCCGAAACCAAAATTCGACCTGTGCTTCAGGATCAAGAGCCTGTGCTAATTCTTTGTTTCTCCCAAAAGTACTCTAAGTTTTATACCTTTTTTAGATGAAAGTTTGGGATTCTATGAGTATCTCGGCAGTCCCCTATAAATTTCCTCGTTGTCGGATCAATAGTAACGTGTGCGCATGCGCGAACTTGTTTTTCCTTTGACGCATTATCTTGTCTATTTCTTATAGTCTGTTGGTCTGATTTCGTTAAAACTCGCTTGGTAGTTGAATACAGGTTTCAGGATGGTGCCGTAATAAGGTTATCGCGATTAGTTCAGTAACGGCTATTGCGCATGGGCAAAACTAAAATTGATTGATTCAGATCAAATTTCATTTAATTTCCCAGAAACAATGAGAACCCTATGCACCCTCGATAAATTATATCACCGTCTGATGAATAGAAGTGAGTGCGCTTGCTCAAACATGAATTTAACGAAACCGATTTCTTACGAACTATTAGCTGTTAGGTAGGTAAAGTGAATTGAGTATTTCTCTACTTGTTCCTGTAATTCACACAATATGTTATTTTGTTCGCATTTACAAATTACCTGCTTTCTTTCACTCAGTGGTTTTTTTTTTCGTACTACGATTTTACAGTAAAACAACGATATCAATTCCCTAAAAGCCTTAAATTCCCTAGTTGCACAAGCATCTGTTAATACTCTTGTATTTGTATCATTTTGACTTGTAATTTTTTCTTCAACTAATTATATATGTTATGTCTACGTTACCATAGGTGAGGAGGCTGTATAGCCCACCCAACTTGGCAGACTTTTATCCCTTACCACGATTTCCAGTCCCGTTTGGTGAAGTTTCACTCTATGTACTTTCTTCGGTATGAAGATGACCCAGTGAATCATCCTCCTCTCATTAGAGGTGCAGTAAGAAGAACGTCGGTATCGAGGCTCAAAGCCCCATATATATATATATATATATATATATATGAATTGATTATTTCTACTCATATATATATATATATATATATATATATATATATATATATATATATATATATATATATATATATATATGCTGAAATTAGTTCCACCGGATTCAACAAAATGAGAACATGTTTCAATTTATTGAGCCGCTTCTATCTTCACAGCAAGAAAAATATGAATAATATGTCACAAGCGGCTGTTATTCGAATGGATCCCGGTCGTATGTCGCGGTTGCCTGGTTCGGCTCTCAAACTTTTTGTCTCTGTCACCATCGAACCGTTGGAACAGTATTCCGTTTATCTTTCCATAAAAACTACATTCATATGCTCCGTGGAACAAGAGTGGAATTTTCTTCAGAAGTCGGTCGTTTTTATTTTATTACGTTTTTGTTCTCTGTCCTTTTTTACATTTTTTTCCCTCCAGTTCTTTTGAGTAGGTATAATTCCCTTCTTTGGTTGTCGGATTCCTGCTTTGTCTCCAGGTTTATTTTTTCCCCTCTCGGTCGTCACATTTCGTTGATTAATATGCCTTTTATCCCGAAACGCGAACAGTTATTTTCTCATATGCCAATAAAACCATTCCACTATGTATCAAAGGAAGAAAATCATTAAGGTTTTTTCCTAATGTTCCAATATTTTTACCCTACTACGTTGTCATCCAACACCACTCAGATAATAGTTTTTCCGGCGCTTCCCAACCCCCTCGTGGTCTTTTGTTGAAGGATTTTCTTTCCCCTCTCCCAGCATAACTTTGTCGTATAAATCAGTCTGTTTCGTTGAGGGTCTTTTGGGATCTTGATGTGGGAACTCTTTTCTCCCTTATTGACGTTATCTGACGCTGCTATTTCGTTGGCAAAACTTTCTTGACGATATGGCTTCCTCCGTATCTCCCTTCGTGGGCGTGCATTGAACCCCTTTGTATTGTACTGTGCGAACAAGTGAATATGACGCTTTTTAAATATGAGTATATTCTGGATGTAGATGAAGTAGTCTATACTAAAGTAAAATTCACATGACGATACAGGGACATCAAAAACTAAAACACTAATACATGTTTACCGAGAAATTAGGTAGTCCAGAATAAACATATCTAATCTAATAGCGCCCAAAAAGCCACGGAGGTATAAACTAATTCTTGTCCTGTCGATTGATGGTTTTTTCAATGTCCCCTACTAAATACTCGTTGTTCAATGACTGAATAAGATCATTGTTTTCGTTTTTTCAGTCTCTTCTACTTAGTCTACAAGGCGAAGATTAATTTAAGAAACATAAAAAAAAGTTAAGGAACCTTGTGTATGAATGTGTGACATCATTCTCAGTCAGTCAAATATTGAACTAATTTTAATTAAATATTTTCAATAATAAATGTTTTGTAATCGACGAAGAAAAAATAATTTAGGATACAAATTAAGAAAACCTCGATCATGAATCTCATATAAAGCTTCCTTGTTGGGCTGAATCTCAAACGCTTTCTAGACGGGACTGAAATTTTAAAACTAAATATTAAAAAATCAGAATATTGGCCTCTTTAAAATCAGTCGTTTTTTTCTGTTTTCTGATATAATGTCTGTGAAAAGAATTATACTACTCTGATCGCTTTATATGCACCCGTTCTTTGCCTCACGAGTTGGACTTAGGCAACGAAAAATGTCAACCAGCTGTTATAAATTATAATTTAGTTACAATTATAATTTAAACGTGAGTGTTGTTATTATTTTTTTGTAATCGATTTTATTACAATGTGTACACTTTTAGAGGATAAATTGGAATTTTATTTCATTTCAGTAATTTTTTTCCGGTGAATGCGAATATCTGAATAGTTGTATCTCTGGTAGTAATGATATACTCGTACTATTAATAATACGATTAATAATTTCATCTGTAAACCAGTAATCAACGAAGGAAGGCTACCTCATACTGACGTAATGAACCTTTGTGTAATAATTTGCAGCGTTTTCTCACTACTCCCTACGTGAGTTGCCCGGACCCGCAACGATGAATGACAAAGTGGATGAAAGGGGAATGTCTTAATGAGACATCGTCAACTTACTTTGTTTTAAATAGTCTTCGATCTATAATGCGATGTATTTTTAGGGTGAATATAAATGAACTCCCAAATAGTAACTCGAAATGATTGGCATCCTTCTTCGTCCCGGAAATTTTTAACCGAACCAGTGAAAACCCGGAGTTGGAACTCCGCAATCTACTCTGCTAAAGTCAAAATAAGGGAGTTTCAATGATGGTAATGAAAGGTGGGAAGGTCTCGAAAGAAGTAAAAATGTTGTTAATACAGAATGTACGGCTTCTTGGAAAGAGTGGTTGAAAACTAGAGGGTGGAAATAGGGTTTTCATCCCCTGCACTGCTCCTATTGAATACGAATGTTCTGTTTTGAGAAGTCTCTCTCAAGGAAATGGAATAAGTGAAGGGTAGTTCAAGGGGATGCATTGTTGCATACCTCCCCAGCCCTGCGCTGCACCCAATTCTTTACTGCCTTTCTACCTCTTCTGAGATCCTGAAAACTTCAAGATTTCTGTTAGAGATAATGATTATAGAACATTCTACTCCAGGCTTTGTACCATGTCATACACCTACATCTTTACCTACGATTGATGTTTTTCTTCTATCTCTTTTGAGTCTACCCTCAGATATAAACGCATTCTTATAACTTTTGGGTGATTAATAAGGGAAATTCCCCAAAAACAAAATATTCACTCGCGTTTCATGTTTTTGACCATTCTAAACTGTTTACCTTTTTATCTGTGTGGTCACAAATCCTATCTTTCAAACTCATAACTTCTACGATTTTTCATTCGATTCTGATGAAATGTCCAAAGAATGTGCTGAATTATCGCTTCCTCACTACCGAAGGAAGAGAAGCTTTGTGTACGTGAATGAAGTAGAAACAACTTTTTGTTCTCCAAAATCAAAATTTAAACTTACTTTCGGCTCATAACTTTCAATAATGAACCTTTGTAATCGACCAAAAAAAAAAAACTTTTTTAACCCCCACTCAAAATTTGTTGGTTTACGTTTCATGATTCGTTAGACCCAAAAATTGAATTTAAAAAAAAAAAGAGGGGTCGCCAGCCCAGCCGCTTCGAAGAAAATTGGTGCGATTTTTCCCGACTTTATGTTATTTGGGTTTGGAACCACTGTGCGCCGAGCTTTTCTCTGAAACTACTGGACCAAACTCAATGAAATTATTTTTTGAAATTTGCATCTCGTTCGATCAACTCTAAACGGTAATATTGGGCAATAAAGGCCAATGAAGAGAATTTAGGACTCGAGATACGTGGGATAATGATAATCTAAATATGACGTACGTAGCTCAGTGGGTAGAGCGTACAATCAACGGGCAGAGGTTCGTATCCCAGCGGAGACATTTTAGAGCTTGAAGATCAATTTCGGTTCCGTGTCTGTCTTTAGATCTAACTGTGGTAAATCCTTGTCACGCCCAAAACTATACCAAATTTTAGTTCAATTTCGATAAAATTTTCAGGTACTGTGCGAGTTAGCTTTTAGACGGTCCCCATAACTTTCATTGCCGTCGCATAAATAGTCGTCTGTGTGCATGCACAAGCATTAATTTCTTATAAAGTCGATTTCTTATCTACTTTTGGTCCGATTCCGCTCAAACTCGAGGGTTTGTTGGGTCCACGATGGTGCCCTTTGTATTTTGTCGCGTGTTCTTGAATAATCAGAAACAATTGTACATCCGCAAAACTAATATTGAATGACACTTCTAAAATAATAGATCGAGTTTGATGACATTTTCAATTAATTCTAGCATGTATACACATGTATTAGATACTGTCATATTTTGCATTCATTCATTTAGACTCGTATTTTGTTCTTCAACCAATGTTGAACTACATCACAGAGATTGAACGATATTGTCTATATATAATATTTGCCTCTCTTATTCTGATGATACGCTGATCACGTCCTCCAGAATGATGGGTGAATTAGTAGCAATCAACATAGGTCCGTCCCGCGTAAAAGTAATGTATATTCTTGCTGAGTCGTTGATCCTTTATTCCAGCTGCTATCATCTGCTATCATAAAATCAAAGTAATAGTTGTGCACTAGAAGAAAATTTGAAACATTTTTACTAAAGAAACATTTTTTGATTAAATTTTTAATTTTAAATTTTTAATTTGACTAATAATTTTACTTTTTGTATTTGATTTGGATGAAAGTCTTTTCACGGTCACATTTATGAAGATTTACTAGAAAGGTTCAACTAGGAATGTTGTTGCTAGTTTTCCGTCAGTGTTTTGTTCGGATTGTAAACATTGTGAAAAGCAAGTTTTATTTCGCTAGTCTTCGAAACAGGAACTTTACAGAAATTTCATAATTTCTCCCTTGAGAGGGAAAAACATTAAATCATGTTTAATGTTTTTCCCTCGCAAGGGAGAAATCAGAAATTAACAAGCGGTTGCAATCATGTTCACAATATCAATTATTGAGAATGATCACCTGAGTGTACACAATTATTCAAATAACCATGCTCATAACTCAGCTTGTTGGCCACGCACTTCGCAGTAGTTAACATAATATGGTTGGATAAATCGAGAGCTTTCGAACGAATGGTCAACGAATTTTGTGGGATGAAAAACGACGAAGTACCATTTCCCTAGCAACGACTCGGTTGTAAGCGGAAATCATCAGAAAAAAAACGTTGCAGATTTGCGTGTCGTGTCGGAATTCACAGAACGACCCCCAGCCCTAAAACATTAAACATGTTAAACAAAACAACTTGTATGAAATCATATTTAAGTTCGGATTTATTGATCAATACGTCAGTCACTGTTAGTAACCACGGTCTGGTATAATGTAAACTCAATGTTTCCTCACAGGTGAAATTGAGATAGCTTGGTAATTCCACTCGAGGCAGCCATTTTGTTTACGGATTATCCGCTTGAACAAATACTGTTGGTAACATGGAAGGTGTTGTTTGCAAGATAACCGATATCGGCTGGCGGAGAAATCCCAGCACGTACCTTAATTTGATTAGACGGTTGATCGAGCGACGGCCGAAAGCTCCGACAGGTGAAATATTCGGTTGTATCAGAATACCGCGATAGATAAAGCGTTATATCTGAGTTATCTCGCCGCCACCGTTGGACAGGGCGGGCCCCAGATTATCATTTAGAAAGGCTCTGCATCTGGCCACATCCATCAGGGGGGCCGCCTCCTCTAATGCCTATTGGTTTTCATAAAACAATCTATAGGCCTCTTTTCAAGGCTTGAACAGATTGGCTCCCAAGTGCCGAGGGCTCCCCTGATTGTGCCTAATGTACCGTCAATAATTTTTCCTATTAAACACACTCAGACGACAACTCTAGAAATAATGGTCCCTCTTTCCTTCTCTCCCGTCCCCTCTATTCCTTTTTTTCTCTCTCCTAATTCGGCCCATTTTTCCTTCAAAGCCAAATTTTACCTTTTATGGCGGCGATGAAGTTGATTACCTCTTCCGAAGGTAGGTAACCAACGTTTCGAGTCGAAGTGAATATTTTTCTGTAATTCTCAGCCCCGCCGGTTCGGAATGCGCAGTTGGAGGCGTGACTGTTCCCAGTGCCCACTTCTCAACCAATCTGAAACCTCGGTCATTAGTTTTGTCCCCAGGTAGAGAAGAAAGAACCTTCATTTTCTACTCTCTGTCATTTCCAATGCTCCATTGGGGTTCCTCCCCAGTTCCCTTTTCAGAGTCATAACCGATCATCTTTTTGTTTCAGAAAGATGGCTTGATGTACGGCCAGCTGCTGGGTCCTCCGCCTTCTGAAGATGACCACTCTCGATTTTCGGCTGGTGGTATTTCTTCTCTGCTCTGCGCTGTTAGTCTCAACAGCTACTGACCTGGAAGGTAAACTCAATTAAAATAAATATAAACAATATTGGTACAAGTACAAAAGGTTTACTGCATTTAACCAATTTTAGGTTACTTCAGCAACGTAACAAATACCTATCAAGGTGAATGTTTAGCATGAAAAGAGAGATTTCCTTCAAATGTATACGCTGCATTTATTCAAGCTGAAACATTGCTTTCTGTGTCTTTATCGTGTTTTCGTAGGAAATTAATCTCATTCGTAATATAGCACTATGATATATTAAAAATAATTGACGAATGAATGAGTCTCTGTTTTAACTCGGCTAGTATTTTTCAGCGTATGTGTGTGTGCTCCGCGCTACAGGCCATAATTTTGGAGCTATAAATTTGAAATTTATAGGAAAGAATCCTTAGACACCCGGACTTGACCAAAATCAACCAAAAATCGAGATTAGTGTCGTTTTCAACAGTGTCCGTCACATAGAATCTTGTCATTACACTATAAAACCAGTTTTTCAGACATCGTGAGGAACCCGGTCAGTTTCACTAATATTTCGTAAAATTTTCAAAAATATAAATTCATTTGGGAAAATTCTAGAGCAATTCCTAGATTTAATCATTGTTCATATTCTTCATGTATCATATCAGATATGATATATCATATCAGTACATCGTTCTTTTGCCCAAACATTAAGCAACCCAAAAGAGAGGGTAAGTTCAAATTTCAAAAATATGGCTCTTAAAATTGATAACTAAAATCCTTTCAACAAAAAATTGTTGTTAGCGAATTTTCGCATTAAAAAAAAAAGAGCTATTTGGAGGGCTCCAAAATTTAAAAAGTTGGTGGAAGGCGGCGGGGACCCCCACAAATCTGTTTCATACATCATGGAACACAATCCTAGATTTCAACGTCGTACAATCGGGTGTATTCCCAGACGATAATTCCCTTAAATACGGCGTAGAAAATGCGTTCCAACTCAGAAGATGTCTTGATAAAATACAGATTGCTCCAAAATTAAAGTTCGAATTCACAATTTACTTGGTGTCTCAAAAATGCTAAAAAATCGGCTTTTTTTTTATAATAGTGTACGTAGTGCACAGTAGAAGTATTTTTAAGCGCTGAGTCGATGGCAACTACTCAGATCTGTAAGGTTCAAAATATATTTTTAGGTAAAAAATGCTCACAATTGACCAAATTTTTGAGTACGGCTGCGTGTCCTAAAATTTTCTTTGCGATCTCGTCACACGGTTGTCATTTCAGTTTTATTCATGACAATGGTTGGCCTCAATGATCAGAATTTAAGTGCCTCATTTAATTGCATCCGTAATTTTTCTTTGAAAATTCGCTCTATTAGCCATGCTGCATGACTGAGTACATCTTATGTCGCATGATCATTATTTCGAAAGAACTTTCTCCTTAAATTTCAATGTTAACTTTTTTGCGCAAAAAGATGTGCACTTATTTTTAAAAAATAAATAAATAAATACATTTAAAAATTGTTGAAAAAGGCAAAAATTGATAAAATTCTAAAAAGTATGTTTATTGTAAAAGATATTTAGAAAAATTTGATTTGCCATACATAACCGGGACGTCACGCTGAGTGGGGGGGGGGGGGGGGTACAGCTTAAAAAAAAACGCTGCAAATTATTACAAAAAGGTTTATTATTTATGTATTAGACAGCCCTTCTATGTAGATCTCTGGTCCATAATTATTAAACGCCGCTTATAGTATATTTAGTATCGGAACTCGGAGCTTCGGACCTCACAAATGGGTTCAATCCATTACAGCAGCGGAATCTCACAATTTTACGCTTTTTAATATAGTTGATAAACAAAACAATTTATTACCAAGTCATCTTTCCAACACATAAAAGTGTTACCTATACTGTATATTGATATCATCTAATTGGCCGAATTTCAAAAAATGTGCTGACGAAATCGCTGAAAATGGCTAAGAATTGTTAAATTGATATTTTTTAGCATAAGATTGGTCAAATAAAGTTTATCAACTATGAAATAGAACATTCAAAAATTTATGTACGAAATTATGCTAAAAACTTGAACTTCATTAAATTTTGTTTTAAAACATCTATAAAATTGCAAAAAATAGCTTAAAATCCAAAATCTCTTTTTGAATAGAAGAGTATCATTTAGAATACTTTTTTTTTCCATAAAATTAATAGCTAACATTTTCTTTTCACTCATAAATCTCCAATTTCTATACAACTTGACATATACAAAAAAAAGACACTTTCACCTATTTTTGGCTCATAGCACCCATGAGAGTGGAGCGATCGAGCTGGCGAGAAGTTAGGACCAACTAGACCCCAAGTGAAGTCTATGTGCGAAAGAACAGATTTTTTAAGTCAATTCTAAGGCCTTTTATGGCCCGGACGGCGGACGGCGAACGGCGGACGGACATTTCAAATTTGGATTCTACGCACCTTGAAACGTAAAGTTACAAAGTTTGAGGGGGGGTTATAAAAATTGTTTGCTATATGATCACATAGGCTTATTATTGGAAATAATAAACCAAAAAGGGGGAGGGGTGAAGTAATTTGACGTCACCGTCTTCAGAACTGTGAAAAATCATTTTAAAACCCAACTGACTCATTTGAAAAATATAGAGTCATAGAATATATACGTACTATAAAACTATTTCTGATTGATAGATCTTGAAGAACCGAATTTAATGGTCACAAATCACTTACATGGTCATTCTATCAAGTCGCCCAGCTATTATAATTGTAGGTACTTGATTCTATCTTTGGTGGAAGAGAAGTTACCTACTATTTACCAAGATTATCGTCTTCACGGCTCAAATTTTACCGTTGTGGGATTGGTGTGGGCGCTTTCGATTCGAAGAAACAAACTCGCGTTGTTGTGTTGAACGGGTTTGAGCCCCCTCGTGGCCCGTGCCCCGGGGGCATTCACCATTTCAATTTGTAACCTCAGAGACAGTGATTGCCACTTGTCTTTCTTCATTACGAGGCCATCACACTAGGCCATATCCCGTTTCCTCTTCCCCACCATCAGAGGTGCCTTTCTAAATTGAATTTTCCTCTCTTCATGCAAATGTTCTCGGAGACTGTTTATATTGTTTAGAACTCCCAAGTTCCCTATCCTCTTCTCAAACTCCTTTCCGGCCGTATTTTCTCTTCCTCGCGGTTATTCTATGCCCCCGCTATATAACTTATAGTAAATCTTCTTAGAAAATTATCGAGTCTTATAACAGCTATTGCAAAGAATAACACTGGAATAGCGTCATTATCAACTTTCTATACAAACTCCTTCTAATGAGATTACTTTAAATGTATTCAATTTTCTTTGTACTTAGCTGCTGACATTGTTTAGTTTGTTGCCCCTCGGAAAGTTCTCATTAATATTGAAAATCTCTCATTTTCTCTTTTACCCTTCGCTCAAGCTTTTAATACGATTATTGGTATATCAAAAACACTGTTAGGCATATTCTTGATGGAATGCCTCGTTTATATTGATCGCGTCCTTTTTTCGTTTTGGAGACCATCTTTTACGTTTCGTGAATTATCGCAATTTATAAGCTACGTTTTTGACATATTTTCCTGTTTAAAAAATTGAGTGTGTCGTTGGACTGCTAACATTGAAAAGTAGCAAAAGTTTTTTAGCGCATATCTGATTTTTCAAAGATTTTCCAGGATTTTTCCGTTACTCCGTGATTTTTTTTTTCCAACCTTCATAAAATATTTATGGTAGCATATGTTGCAAAATTTAATGTAAATTGCAAAAATGTAGGGAAGAAATTGAATTTTTTGGGGTGAAGATCCAATGTTTCAATTTTATCCCCACGAGAGAAAAAACTTTAAAATTCTATTCCGCCTTTTTACGGTGTTTAGAATCCAAATTCTTGTCCATTTGATGTGCATTTTTTCCGTAGACTTAAGGAATAACTTTGTCTTCAGTCAGCTCTCATACATCAAATGGTGTGGAACTTTTGATTTTGGAGGACGCAATTTACTATACATAAACTTGGTTAACTCGGAAGCTAGGTATTCTTTAGAGGTTAATGGACTAGCATGATAAATTTAAAAATTAAATTTATTATGTACATAAAAGATATAAAGTTTTAAAAATCATCAGACGTTCGTATGGGAAGTTGATCTTTCTCCGTTAGCTCCATTTCGACTGTCCTAAGCCTCCTTATCTCGTAGGATCGATCGAAAATTTATGCTTGAAGAGTTTGAAATGATGAATCGGAGTATTAAGACCTTTTAACGGAGCAGGCCTCATTCTGTAGTTGTTCTTCCCTGACCGAACTGTACCGTCGGTCGGCCGATGGTAACCATATATCTCGCCGAAGGTTGTTTCACATCTGCCGGCGATGGCTATCTCAGGACCGAATTCCCGGGACCTTGCGGCCTTATAAACGGGCGGCTATTCATCAGGATTGTGCGCTCTAATAGTTCAGAGGTAACGTGTGATCACGGCTTATTCACACCTAACGTCGCTCCGCCATCGATATCGTAACGATGAGTTGATTGAGGGCTATCATCTCCGACCGTCCCGACACGGTCTAGGTCATGGCCGTTCGTGCACCGCATTCCCTCACTTTTGTACAATAGCTTTTAGATAATGCGAGAATTCTCGTCAAATGCGGTGAATTCTGGCTCCTATAATAATGGTAAATTCATGGAATATGAATACCGTTATGAACATCGAATGATAGTATGTGAATAATGTTATAGTCATTACTTTATAAAGACTCGGTTCAGCTGTCTCGTGACTACAAGTATTTTTCTATCATGCAATGTGTATCCGCGAAGTCTTCTTACCAGCCATCCAAGTATAATCACTCACAATCGCATTTCTATGATCTTGCAATCACTTGTAAGAGGCCAGTCATCAGAAACTACTGTTTCTACGTGTATTGTGGAAATGACTGGAAGGATTCGATGAATCGAATAACATGAATGCTATATTGCGATAAATCGCTCCAAGTGACGACAGTGAACGCCTATGTGATTTGAAAGTATAACCTGTAGGATTTTTAGGACGACCTTCTGAAGCAAGGTCTGATTAGCAAGGCTTAGTGAATCAGAGGGACGACTATTAGAATTGATCGTCGGGGGTGTCAACCCAAGCATCGGAGAAAAAAAAATTGAAAAAATAATTTATCATCCAACCTCGATAAAGATTTATCCTTGTGTAAGTAGTGAGTAGATTTAACCAGTTTCAGTTTTGAAGGGGTTACATATTACCTTCAGTTGTAACTATGATTGGGTTACTTTGTTTGACTGTTCGTACGTAAGTGGCCAACTAGGTAGCCTTGGTCACGTTGGATTGGCTATAACCAAGCCATAAAATCATTTTATAAACCATTATTTAGAAGTTGTTCTTGAATGTTTTACATTTTAGTGTACCCATTCAATTAATATCTCTTACGTTGGAATCATTTCCATCCAAAAGTAACTCGATTCCGCTTTCCTCAGCACAGTAGCTAACTCCCCAAGTTGCCTAAAAACTAGCTAATTGTCAAATTGGACTTAACTAAATGTTTACCGGGGGCGCGAAATTCTGTGAAGGTAGAACATGATGATTCTGTATGACTGTTTGGGTGGCAACCGTTCGATCAAACAACATGCAATTTAAGGATCACCCCTTTTCACCATCAATTTATTACTCTTCTCTCGCCAAGGAATTTTTCAAAGAAGTCAGTTTTAAACATCGAGCTGTTTATGGAGGAAGTACGAGTTCAATTCAGGATTAATGGAATGAATGATCAATAATGGAAGAAAAGAAGGAGAAATAAAGCGGTGGACAGATAAATCTATGTTTAAGATACCTAGCGAGTTTCTGATATTTTTCTAGGATGAAACAGCGCCAATAACGTAGAATCTCAGTTGAACGGGGCCCATTAAACAAGCGAAGATATGCAACCAGTTTCGTTTGTTCGCAAGCCAACAAAGGGATACCACGAGCGCCTAATGGCTATACGGCTCTCCTCTAATAAAGATAGGCCACAAGACATCAAAAAGGCTCGGAAGTATCATAAACCGTAAAATCAGCTTTCGCTCCCGCAACAACGGGGTTCACCCTTTGGAACAGCACCGCTCAAACGTGCCTGAGGCTATTTGTTAACAACCACCGACCATCATCCCCCCGCTCTGAAGGCGATATTGCAAGGGCTTTTTAAGCTCGACACCTTTGAAGGAGTTTACTTTCAACCATCAGCAGTGGGTTTTTAGTAAGTGAAAGAAGTCAAAACTGTTTTTATCACGCTTAACTCAAACTTGTCAAGCTGAATCAACAATAGAGGGTTTCGAGTAAGCCAAAGAAGGCAAAACTGTTTTCATTGCGCTTAAGCCGACCAGGAAACAAAGTTCATAAACAGTGGGAAGCAAGATATGTCCAAAACTGTTTTATCATTCTTCCTAACCAGAACATTGTGAGCTACCGAGCGAAATGAGTCACACTGTTTTATCACGGCTGACCTAAACTAGACTACCGAAACCATCAGTACAGCGTTTTGAGTTAGCAAATAGGTAGTTAGTTTTGAGTATAAATTATAATAACATTATAGTGAGATGAAGTAATATATAGTTAGTAGAATCATTTTACAAAATTCATAATAGAGTGTGATTTACATATTTTACAAATTTTTATTTTGTAGAAAAATTTTTTACGAGCTAATTCAGTATGTATGAATGCATTCATTAATCTCATAATTAAGTATGATTTATATATTTATCCACTATCTTAGCCGAATGAACCGATGGTATACTGCGCAGAGATAGTTGTAGAAATTCGTGATATATCAGCTTTGTCAAACCTAACATTTACCCGTTGTTTGCGTTCTTCCGATAGCCAGTCGTTGTTGGATGAGCTCGGCTGGCGAGCGAGATCAAAATGCCCGTTCCCAGATAGGGTATCCCTGTAAAGGGGTGTTTATCGTGTCAGGGAAACGTTAGTTTGACCGCTCTCCTGTTTGCCAGAGCTTGGCCCCCTAACTAGCTCCTCTGCTTCAAATTGCTCCGCTCGGAGTTGCAGAAAGTTTCGTGTTTCCTGGACTTGCCTACGGGATAAGCTCCAGTCCTGCGTAGGCGCCGCTGCCAGTTAGCGCTCAACTTTGGCCCTTTTGTAGCCGTACCCCGTAGCGCGAAATACCTACTTTCCTTCAAGTGCGGGTAAGCTCGTGAAATTTACTTCTCCAGTTTCATATCACGGATCCACCACCCCGCAGTATCCCTATGGGCCCCTAAACAACTTTCCTCTCCAACAGTGTGGTCATGAAGCTTTCGTACGGCGTTGACGTTTACCTCTGTCATTTGGGTCACCCCTGGCATTCCAGCGTACTACGGCAAATTCAAAATTCTTCTGAAGGATGCCATTAATTCTAGGAAAATGTAGAGTGTTTTTGGTCGAAATGATATTCAACAAAGCCAAATAATCAACTACTTTTTACTCTAGTTAAGTACCTGCTATAGTTCGCCTTCACTTAGTTTAAGATGGTACGGGTTCACTTCATCTCCTAGTAGTTGGCTTATTAACAAGTACCTACCAATTAGCGACTTTTGGTTGGCTCGGACAATTTAAAATTAACATTCTTGCAAAATGTTTTCATTGAATTCCGTTTTGAGGCATTCTATAACGATTCCTGAAGTTCTCGTTTTCTGGGGGAGATTTCGATAGCCTATGATCTTTCTGGAAGTGCATGGGATGAGTTGGAATACGTTTTATTCCAATCGGACGATAAGAAGAAAGCCCGCGCATGAAGAATAAAAAACATACCTACATTCATTTTTATGTATAGAAGAAGGTGCGTTACATAGTTTCCTCCCCGCTTCAATGGTATAGGTACACCTGTAGAGGATTTCACTTGTCCACTCACCTGCAATGCCATAATATCTCATTCAGCTATCTTTAATTAATAATTATTTACCTCAAGTTTAGTAGTCAGAGAAACCTCACGTACCTACTTATATAATTACAATCTGGATATGTATTACGTTTCCATCATTATTGCTACTGTACCTACTATACTCTTGATAGTGATGTAATTTCGTCTCCTATAACTTTTGCTGATTATATTTGCCTACATAGGTACTGTTCGTCAGCCATTTTTCGCAGTGCAGATGCGTTTGTCCATGCTCCAAAAACCGTTGACTGAGACAAACACGTTAGTCAAAGAGTTCCTCCAATAATCCCAGGAAGTGAGAACTTTTTCTTATCTGAACTGTCTTTTTCATGTCACATTACACAATTTTCTACAGTCATAACACAAGAACACTATTATTGAACGGGCCGCTCGTAGTAATTAGGCGGATCTTTCTTATCCGATTGATATATCACCCACAGAGTCGATAACTGTTGTCCCGCCCTGTTACGTACCACTGTCACGATTATCATAATGGATGTCATTACTTCGTTGTCTTTGGATCTCTCATGATAGCGCTAGAGGTTTGAGAGCTTCGTAAGCAAGAACCGATAACCTCGCCGTGTTTATGGATTCTTTCCGCCAGCAGCTCCCCCCGCTATTTGAAAGGTTACGACGTCCTTTCCGTTTTGTGTCAGTCTCGTTCCCTCATTTGCGTCTATCACTGGCTCGTATTATGTTTGAGAAAGGCTCTCTCCGTCTTGGCCATTAATTACACACCTCTTCAGGTCCTGGAAGAAAGTCGTTATTCAAATCAGGCCATTTGAGCTAACCAGATCTGCATTTTGCATGGCTGTCGGATTGAGTTCCGATTCCCACAACTTTTCAATGTCCCTAGATTTAATGGCATAGTGTGAATTAACAAAATGTTTTTTCTCTTCATCAGATAAATGCAATATATTCAATATTGTTCGGAGTTTTCAAATTTAATAATAGACAACAATAATATTATTGACTTAAACGTCACCTAATATTTCAAATTTTGTATTTTATGGGTATTTTCCAATTTATATAAATGCACAATAAGATATTATTTAACCTATAAAATCCACTGTCACCAGACTTTTTTATTGAATAAAAATTCTGGAGTGAAGCGTAGTATAATGAAAACTCGGCGCTCCGCGCCTCGCCAGAGGGCAAGCCCGCTGGACCCCCGGTTGCCTCTATTTACATACTTCGAATGGAATTATTGAAACGCAGAATGTGTTTTAGCTCAGGCGTTTCACATAAACCCGTGAAACCCGCGTATAGGAATGGATTTTTCGGTGTAACTTATCATTAAGATGTCAAGTTGTTTTATTTATTCATCACCAGCGCAACGACTCACCACCAGCTCAATGAAATCATCAGAAATTAATAAGCGGTTGCAATCATGTTCACAATATCAATTATTCGGTTTTAAGCGGAAATCATCAGGAATTGTTGCAACACATTTTTGTTACACATTTTCGTTACTCATAAACCTTTCGTTTTCGGTTGGAGATGCCAAGGCTAAAACACATTCTGTGTTAAAATCTTGTCGACAATGTAAATTTCGTCGAGCATTCTACTTTGTCAACTAAATTGTCAATTAACTTCAGTCAATCCGTTCACCCAATATAATCCTTCCCAGTCGGTAATTTTCTCGCCTCAACGGTCACTATTGGAAATAATTATGGAAATTGCGTTTAGTTCATCGTTTAACCCGTCAGTGGATTAAGAATATCAGCATGACGAGCCCCAGTCTGATAACGTGAAATTTACATGTTGATTCAAGAGCTTGATTGGCGAGAGAGAAAATTGCCTAAATACATAGCTCGCGAAAATTACTATAATTATGTTCAGTTTTGGAACATGAACTAATTCTGACGGTATAATTAACTCATCTGACTCGTTATCGGATTGTTGGTTTAGGTTGTTTAGTCAATATTGAGCTTATTGTGCGTTCTCAAGAGATTTCCTAAGATCTATTGAGTTTGGTTGCTAATTTCCATTCTATCTTTACTACGTTGTCACTCTTCTTTTCATATTTTTGATCTGGTAATCAAAAAGATTGGGGTAGTTTAGTTGAATTAAAGTAATTTAGTTGAGTAATGGTTCTTAGCACATCCTTTATTAGCCCTCGCCCAAACATTTTTTCTATGAGATTGTGGAGCAAAATGGCAAAACAAAAGTTCTTTTTTGCTCTCGCGCTTTTTTTTTTTTCTATTTTGTATTTTTTATTTTTATTTATTTTTTTTTTTCTTTTCATTACAGGGCTATAGATAAGAAGCACCCATCTAAAGCACAAAACACTTACTTGTTCAAAAAGAACAACAAAACGCATCACTAATTAATGTACAAAAGCTCTATAAAACAAACTAACAACAGTTCGAAAAAAAACTTAATTAAACAAACTGCAAATAATATCTTCTGTTTCAACAACTATATCGATAATTTAAATGGCTTCCTCGCGGTTATGAATCAACAGCTCCTTTTAAAGTTTCAAACAACTAACATTTATTCGTTTTGATTAACCGAACCTAATTTATCAATATTTTAACACCTGAAAACTTTGAATTTTGAAAATAGGAACGAAATCCCAGCAGTTTCTTGCCCCAGCGTGCCGGAGCGAAGCACAACTAGCGTTAACCCCACAACTAGCACTAACTCTTGATTCATCACTGACTCGGACAATCATTTAAACAAGTAGATCACAATGATGTGCAGAGTTTGATGGCCTGGATGCTCGCAAATTGTGGAGGTATGTGTATGTAAATGTTGAATGCGTAAATTTTTCACGGATTCGCCTCAAAAGTGTTAGTTGTCTCCTCCGTGCTATAGCAAAGACACCCCCCGAAATCCCACCTACACATTCACATTTCAGTTGATACCAAAACAAATTTGAAATAGGTACCTACTGGAGCATTATCAAAATTAACTTATATTCAAATCGGCTTCAAGACCGAAATCGCGCTGCTTGGTACTTTCTTTTCTTACGTACGAACAATAGTAGCTATTGATTCTTAACTTGCTCATTTTCCATCCCACAGAATCGTCCTTCGTTCTTTGGAAAACTCTGATATTAATATATTAATGGAACAAATCCGCCACATCTCATACTGCCGATTTTCCTAGTTCGTACACTGATCTAGCTAAGGTTGATATCACGAAATTTGAGTGCGAATTTAGTTATCATAACCCTCTATTGGCTGTTGCTTCTGACGAAGTACAAGAGTAAATGTACCAAAAATATATCCGTCAAGTAAGGTCTTCATTTGCTAATAACTTATTCCAAAGGGGAACTTTAGTCTATTGGAATTTCACACTTTTGACCTCAGATTCGGATTCAGATCACTTTAAAAATCCCAAATAGGTAGATCACGCGCGACTAAGTAGAGCATTGGAGCTGAGTGGAGAGACTGGCGGAGGCTGTAACATCGCGTCGATGGGCAAATGATTTTCAAGAGCCATTTTACTGGTCAGATACCCATCATATGGTTCCTTTTCTGAAAGCTCTCACTCACATCTTTCTGTATTAGCAAATTAAGAATATCCATGAATATTTCCCATTACCCACATATTTGTATTTCATTTTAAATCTAAAGCATGTTCCAAGTGAATCGATTTTTGCCTGCAGGGCTTGAATGTCACTAGCTGAGAGTGCAGAGAGCTGACATTTGTTAAAAATATATCACGCCACAACCTACTTTATAATTACTTTACGTTACACTACTGACCAAAATGAAATTTTCGGTTAATATAAATGGTGTCCCAAAGTAACCCCCTCCGGACTTTCCCCCCCTATTTTTGAGATATCAAAACGAATCTCGGAAAGCGTTTTTGGGGTGCCTAATACTAAGTTTTAAGCAAATAAAAATCAGGAAAAAAATACAAAAATTTTGGACGTTCCTACCCCACTTTGGGGAGTAAATTTCTCATTTTTGCCGAGTGGCGCTTCATTTTATAGATTTGTTTGTGTGCTGAACATTTACGATGTTTTATTCCGTTCTCAGATTATAGCTGATGGACCAAGAAGTGCGATTTTTTCCAAATATAGGTACTTACTTAAGGAAAAAAATGTGGTTCTTCTTGGTTTGTCAGCTCTAATCCGAGATTGGATAAGATATCGTAATTTTGGTTTAACCATCTTGTTTGGCACTAACAAAATCTATAAAATGAGGTTTCACGCGGCCAAAAATTTAGTTGTCGAAAATTTTTGGATTTTTTCTGATTTTTATTTGCTTAAAACATAGTATCAGTTACCCCACAAATCTCTCCATGAAGGGGGGGGGGGGGGGGTTACTTTTGGGACACCCAGTATAACCGGTTAATAGTTTTGTTTGGCACAGCACCTATGTAAATCATCTATCCGGTTCATTGTTCACTGAGTTTTGCTAATGAATCTGGTAACGATCATTGAGCTATGATAGCTTTTGTTGGATAACCATTACCAGTGAAATCGTGGGGGTCTTGTCTTGTCTGAATGCTCGTTTATTTCCTTTGTACGTCATTCTTCGAAACGGACGATTGAAAATTGAATAACGGATCCACCAGAGCTCCATTTAAATATGCATAACACCCATAACCATTTTCCCCATTAATAACCTCTTCGGTTTCTGAGAGCAGCCTTTCGCTCCTGATAATCGAATGAGCTCACACAAGGAGCGGACTAACAAGGGAGGTTTAAGGTGGACCGCAACAAGTGTATCTTCCTTCGGGATCTAATTAATTAAGGAGCTTCCTTTCCCGTTGCATAGGTAATGCCCCATTGTGACCGGATCATCTTCGAGGGTGGCCTCGGATGTTTTTCTATCTTATTGTGCTCAGGTGACCCTTGTACGACGAGGCTTTTTACAAGTGGAATTTAGGTTGACATTTCATATCCTTCTAACCGTTTGGGAGAAACAGTGACAGAGGAGAGGGAGAGAGAGTGTGATAATGAGAAAGAAAGAAAGTGAGTGAGAGGGGATGGACTCGCTGATACTGAAGTATACAACACTGCTTAATAAAGGTTTTAGGGTTTGTGGTTAAGGGAAGGGAAACCCTGTGGTTTCGGAAGCTCCACAACTCCCAAATTTCTGACTGTTTAGAATCATTTAATCGATTTGAAAGTCTTTTTCATTCATAATGTGAAGCAATCATTGCTTAGATTTTTAAACACGTGAATCATAAATTTGAATTCACAATAGCCAGAAGGAACTGATGAAAATCTGGTATATCACACCAAGTCCCGACTTATACGTGATGCAGATGTTATGGCCAAAGTTCGTTCCAGATATCGTGATACTGCGATCATAAAGTGAGACATATCCATATAAATGAGAGCAAGTGTTCTTCATTTTTCAAAATGAAAAACGCTAATGCATCTATCATAAATTGAATTTTATCAGCTTTACTAATATGGTAACCTCTAATTTGTATGAATGATTCGAATTTCTTGTAAATTTTCATGTAAAATCACCATCAACTTGGACTTATGAGTTCGACAATTCTTACAGGAATGGTCTGCACAAATCGAGTAATGATTCATTTCACCAGTTGTGGAAATATTTCCGCATTAAATGGTGTTATGACGTCGTCATATTCCTTAATTGTTAATACTTTTAAACAGTATTTTTTCCCGCAGGTTCGTCACTCATTTTAACTTAATATAAAAACTCCATTATCATGCGTGTATGATCTTTAGACAATCCTAGCAATTCAATTTTTAATTTTAATTTTTAATTACCTTTATAATCACCTATAAACCAGCTTTATATATTTTCTCTAACGGATTTTCTGCTTCAGTAAGAATACATTATTTTTGTTTTTGGTTTGTTCTGTGTAGTGCTGCTCTATATGTTTTCTACACAGTAGAAAAGAGAAAAGATCCGGCGAGGCGCGAAGCGCCGAGTAGGGGGGCGAAGCCCCCCTGGCGGGGTCAAGGGGGGCCGAAGGGCCGAGTTATATATATATATATATATATATATATATATATATATATATATATATATATATATATATATATATATATATATATATATATATATATATATATATATATGGTTTTGTATGAATCGAAGCCGATATTTAATCAGTAAGTGAAGTTGCATTGCTAGGATAGAGAAAAATACTGCAAAACTGATTATGATAGGGCGGGGGATAAAGTAGTTTTTAATCAAGCCCTGCAATTTCACATTAACATAATTTCTTACGACCGTAATTTCACATTCAAGTAAAGCGATCTTTTCAAATCCACAAGTCGCCCCAACTGCCCATCGTTACCATGCAAAGTTGATCGCTTTAAAACAGTGATTACATCGGTCGAAGAGGCAATGAAAAATTCTCGCCCACTCTTTCCACAAAAAAAGGTAAGCTGATTAGGGCCAGCCCGATTCCCGCTCTTCTGTAATGGCGACTACCGAAAACCGTCTATTCTCGAGCATTCCCACCGTCGAACCATTTTCTCGGTTAACGAGGCGTTGTATTATTTGTGCGGAGATGACAACCATTTTCTGTTCCGTGTTTTTCTCGTTTCCACCAACGACGAAAGTCTTTTTTTTTTTTTTACAACTGTGAACTTAAACTATTAAATAGCAAAGATATTTTTAATAATGATTCAATACTTATTATCAGCTAACCTGTAACTCTCTGACCTTGCGAAATTTGAAACAGAATTGCATAGATCATCGGTAAGTTATCAAAAAGGTCAATTACTAGTCACCAAACTGTATTAGGTCACGAATGCGATAAAGTGGCTATAATATTGATAAGAGGCACTGTCGATTGCTCTTACGATCGATTCTCTTCCTCCTAACACTCCTTGTAAATACGGAAGTATGAGTAGCTTTTAGGTCGAAGGAATATTTCATTCCGATTCTTAATTCAATCTAGATAGCGTGCTAGACATTTGCCATCCTCTTCCCCTAAGGTATTTTGGTGCTAAACCAGATTTACGTTTTGGGCCTTTGAACCAAGATTTCTACCCATGTTTTGCTTTTCAAAGGTTTTTCCAATAACTCGACTAGAAAAGGTTTTTGTTTTCTTATATGATACTGGAAAATCCCATTTCAAATTCTCGTAGGACCACCCGAATAACGCGAGCGCAGTGGAATCAAACTTCTATGACGAGGGTGCTCTTAAATGCTTTATGAATTAAATTGAATCACATATTTATTAATCTGTGCATTTTCAAACCTACTGGTCCGCTCTTCCGAACATACAGAAATCAGAAACCCAAAATACAAAATGTCGGGTTGATCTAGAATAAAATAAATACAATAAGTTTCTGAAACAGGGTATTCAACAGAATCAGTTGATTTTGCTCGATCATACTGTCCATGTGATGTAACCTATAACATTAGCTAACATGAAACGTGATTGTGTATAATATCCACTGGTCCAATCAAATTGTCCATCTACATGGAAAAATAATCAACTTTCGGGTAAACTTAGTAACGTTTTTTCTGTTAAGTTTAATTGCAAAAACATCCCAGACGACGTTTTAATTATACTAATGAAATCGGGCTCTTCGAATTGTCGTCCTCAACAAAAATTAAAATATCTCATGTTCAATGTAGAAAGAGTAATTGTACATAAAAGATTAGTAAAAATAATCACTTTATAAGTTACTCGTTTTGGATACAAACTTGTAATGTGGAAGTATATTATGTGATATATGTACATGTGACATTTTGCAGTTCTTATTCACATAATATAATGACAAGGATCGGTCCCAATCGTAAACATGAATTTGTGGTGAAATATAAAAGGAAAGGCTTATTGTGTGTCATAGTCACCGTTGAAATACCCAGGCACCCTATCACTCATTCTGCCCTATAATGATTACCAGATTTCGTGGACTTTCAATTTGGAAATCCACGTTTTTCCTCCGAATCCCGTCGCGTTATTTTGTTTTTCGTGTCGCACGGAACCCTCCCGTTCCACGGGGCTGCTCCTAGGAGGCTTATGAATGTTAAATCCGCAGCTGGATACCCTTTAACCCTTCTATCCCGTGGTTCGTTTCGAAAGGATCAGCCATTTTCATGTGTCTACCCACTTCCCGGTGCATAATAAGGTTGCTAAATCCTTCCTTATCGCTCCCCGCCTTACAAGGTTCGATCACTTTTTTTCCTCTTGATAGAAGTTATTCTACGTCGGCGTCGGAGGACAGTGAATATCCCCAGAGAATGAAATCTGGGTTCTTGTTCTAACCTGACTACCTTGGGTATGTTGGGTAATATCTGCTAGCTATTCCCCGTATCATACTACATGAATTCGATTTATAATATATTAAATTCAAGGAGTAACAATGTTAACTCGGGTAAGCATTTCACTAAAAAATAGTTTTGCTTCCTCACTATACCAAAGATAGGGAAGCTTTGTATCCGTGCGAGAAGTCGGAAGAAATTTCGTCTTCTAAAATCAAAATGTACAATTGCTTTTCGCGTTTCTGAGTTTGCTGATGAACTTTGGTTCCCTGTCTGAAGAAACATTTTGTATCCTCCTTCTAATTTAATCAACCTCATCGTTAATGTCTGGTCTTATTGTTTCAATACATCTTCAACAACTCATTTTGTTAATCTTTAGTGTAATCTTGGAAAATTTGTCTTGGAAAACATGTAAAAAAACAAACTAGTGCCAGCCATTTAAGTGAATGAATGTTTCTCTTGAATTATTGGGGTTTATCCTTCATGTGCTGGCCCCACCACAGCACATATCATACTATATTGGTGTTTTTCGAGTCCACAAGATTATGCAGTATCTCTTTCATTATGTGAACCTAACTTTAATGAAATATGGTGAAACCCTACATTGTTGATCTTGTTCTTGGAGCTTTCTTTCCCGCATCATGTTCATGATTTGGGTCGTGATAATTGTTTTTCGTCAACATGCAAATCTCTTACCCCAAATGTGATAATTCTGGAGAATGGACACAGTGATTGTTTCTAAACGTCAATCAAGCCCAAGACTTGGTATATATTCTCTTTTCTGGACCGAATTCTGACTAATTTATTCGACCTCAACTTCTAGAAGATGATGTTGTACCAGGCAGTGAATATATGATACGTCATGTACTGACGTGGTGAATAGTTGTGACGATGGTCACACATAATTACACCTCAGTTAACCCCTGCCATATTATCGGATAACGGACCGCGACTATAGCACGTGGGAAGTTCGAATTAAGTATTCACGTTAAGTAGGTACAGGAAAACTGCAAAAAGGTGGTAAGGTAATGGGCGATTTCCTTTTCCTGGCGGCACCGCGTAGGCCGATCATAGCTTCGTTAACGACCCCATCTTCGCGGTTCGTGTAAGAACCTCTCACCAGCCTCCCTAGCTATTTTCCCTTTTTCCGCCACTCTGTTCACCCCCCCCCCCCCTTCCCATTCCCCCATCATACCTACTCGTGAGGCCTCTTTATTAATTATGCCATCGGGGAGGCTGTTAGAGGATCGCCAAAATCCCGGTCACGTAGACCCGCTTCAACAATGGTCACGTATCGCAAAAAACCTCCGGTTCCCCGGCCCCCTCCCTTATTTTGCCGGTCTGGCAGAGCGATCTTTCCTCTTCGGTTTCCTACTCAACTCGATTTGCTTCATAGAGGTTCAGTATATGTATCAAATAATTACCTATAAAGCTTTGTAAAGGCTCATATAAATAGCTGTTCCTTGCTAAAAGTTAAAATACGAAGAAAGTAAATCTGTAAATCAATAATATTTCCCAGGAACCTCATTGGTTAGTTCTTAAAGCATGCATTACGGGGACGAACCATTAGGTATAGTTTTCAATATAATGATTGGAGCCGCTCCTCAACAGACAATGACAGAAGGGTCGTTAGTGGCATGGAACAAGGTGCCAAAAGGAACACTGCAACGCGCACGATTCTTAAAGGAGCTGTGACCCATCGTCATTAAACGTATTTCAATACGATAAAAACATCTTTCAGAGAATGGTCACCGAACTTGTCCACAAGCGATACAGCGATGACCATTGTTATATCTGCAAATAAGAGTAGATTATGGGTAGGCTTGCATTTAAATATATATTATTGTATACAATCAACAATTTGAAATAAAACTATGACTAGACGCACTTCAGTAAGTAACAGTTCGTAGTAGTGGGCAGCAGCTCTAATAGGTTCAAAAGCCAGGATTCTCAAGGTTTAGTTGCTGAACGGCTGAAATCTGTATCGAACTAAACAACGGTAACAGAAAAAAGAATAAGGCAAGTGAAATCATCACGATTTAGCACTATTACCCCCTTCAACAATTACATTTAAAACTCCTGACATATATGTGCCATAATTGGACCGAATCCCTAATTTTAAAAAAATTCTCGAATTCGATTCAGAATTGAAGCTTGTGAAGCGCTTAGTTAAAGAATCGGTAATTATCTCCTTCATTTCTCCCTTCCGACGGCAAATTCAAAATTTTCTAGATTTGTACACCCAGACTAAAATTGGGACCGAACAAAATATGTATGACGAAAATAAGTTAAGAATTGTAGCCTGGGCAGTGTCGATAAAATTTAATGATATAAAACTGTTTTTTTTCCGTTTCCATTTCCTTCTATCCATTACATAATGTGTCTTTTGGATTATTGCAAAACTAGACTATACTTGTCACAACTTTCCTTTTTGTAAAGTCACATATATGTACAACTTCAACAGTCACATTTACGTAATACTGTAGGTATGTGATTTTTTTTTTTTTTTTTTTTTTTTTAAACATATTTGGTCTCAAAATGCTTTGAAACGGTTTTGTATTCGTTTTTTTATTATTTATTATTATTATTTATTTATTTATTTATTTTATTTTATTTTTTTTTTTTTCTCGTCTCATGTTCCCTCACCTTCTCTCTTCTCTCGTTCTAATTCCTTGTCTATTTATGGTCTAGCTTCAGAGGAACGACCAAAAATTGCATATTATTTTGTTAATCATTAGCCGTAATTAAAACGGTTATGGGACGACAGCGTGGACACCCTGTCAGCAGTGAACCAATAATTAATAAGTGTTCTTCTATTCATCATTGGCGTGGATATGGAAAGGATTTTTTCTGCTCCACGATTTCACACTTCACATAAGTGGATAACCACGCGTCGTAACTACAAATTTTTGAAGCTAATCATTTATGAAATATGGTTTTGCCCTCGCATTAGTATTCGGTTATTAGGCGTCTGTTTCTCCGCCGCCTATTAGCGTCAGGTCTCGTCAGTCTGAGAGACGAGGCCATTTTTCTCCTCCTGTCAGTCTGTTGGTGCGACTGCAAGTTTTTGACGCGTCTTCGGTAAGTTTTTGGCTGCCTTCCACTTGGACCTTCGGTGGCTTCGAATAGGAAGACGAGCTCTGGCGCCGGCTCCTTGATGAGGGGGCCGTCTTATTAACTTCCTCCTCTCCGTTCAGTTTCTTATTGTTACATCCTCCCCGACCTTCCTTAGGCCGTAAAAATCAGAATGTTTGTCCGTAAGAAACAAAACGAAAAATTCCAACAAGATAACCGTCAACTACAGTCACTCTCGTAAAGATTTTATCAGCTCTCGACTCTCACATGTTACACGCGCCCGTTGCCTGTACACCAGCATGATCTAATATACATTTTATACTAATAATAACTAATTTATAGTTAACATCTCAGATCACTCTCAGGTGTACCCAGATGTACCTAGGTGGGTCGCAACGTCCTCTAGAAGAAAAAATTAAAATAAAGAAGATACTAGTTACCAATTGAAACTGGTTATCAGGTTCCTTATAAAGTTTGAGAAAAGCAGAATCTGTTTACATGTTTCTGAAACCAATATGTTAAGAAAGCATGTTCCTTAGTTTGAAATGGATGTGAAACGTGTGAAGGATGAATCATGTGTTATTGCAAAAAAAAAAAGAAAAAAAAAAACTATAATCCAAATTTCACGCTTGCGAAGTGCAAGGAAAATTTACGACTTTTTCAACCCAAATTTGGTACCTATTTGGGCAAATTTTTTTATGAGGATGATGCATGAACAGTGTCCATTCGATTCAGCATCCCAAAATACAACGAAAATTACTGTAAGTACTTATATTTGAGATTTCGGAAAATGTTCTTAAAGACGTCTCAATCGATATTCAAGAGGTCACAAATCATCTAAATCTATCCCAAACACGTATTTCTGAGGTATTTCGTTAGGGTTAGATCACCACCAAAAACCAGCATATTCCGGGTTTCAAAGGAGAGTGTCTAAGGCCTACCAAATTTCAAGTCGCTTGCTCCGAAATTGTGGCCTGCACTGCGGGATGGACAGACGGACACACACCCATACATTATAGGTCGGTTCGAAGTAGATATTCACTTGATTCGTCATAACATAAATCTGCTCTCTTCAATGGTATCGGCTGAAACGGTCCGCCACGGAAGCTTCTACTCTCTCCTCTAATAGAAACATATTGGTTCACTGAGCTAAGGAACATTATATTATCCAAATAGGAATGGTCTTATGAACTCACATAAATAAGAAATAAAGGGAGACATCTGATTTTTTATTGGATTTCTTTGGTAATTAGTAACTCTTCAACAGCATATGTGCCTTGCAGTTTAAATGAGTTAGGAGTTGCATACATTTTGATCACACATTATACTTTCCAATAAAGCGGTAGGTGCGGCGAGCAAAAGAGGGTGAATGGGTGATGTGTGAAGGTTGATAGGTATATGAAATAACTCATGAGACGCGAGTTTCGAAAATTTCAACTGGTGGGGCCCGGTGTAAGTTGAGTTGGGAACCATTGGTTGAGAGATTTTATGGTAACCATAATTATTTCAAATTCATTCAAACCAAAAAGTAAATTGCCAATCCTGGAAAAGACATATTGATATTCGTTGCTTTTTCAATTGTTTTATATCTTTTGCCGTCTCAATCATGCTCCATGCGCAGTTTTTCTTCAACTGAAGAACATTCTTGCATAGCCAAAATTAAATAATTTTGTGTTTTCTCCTAACATTACTTAGCAAAAAAATCAATTGGTGTGTAATACCATAAATTAGACTGTATTTATTCAGTTAGAATCCTTACAAGCTATAACGAATGGGTATAACTATTTTATTGTACCTAAACAGTTCACCATTGAAAAATCAGTCGTTGGACTGAGGTATAGTTAGTAATAGTCAACTAGACTATGAATTTGACCGATGCACCGGCTTACCAGTCCTCTGGATCTTTCTCATAAATTCATATTATCGTGAAGCCCTCCGTATCCCTGAATTTTAACGTTTTCTGATTTACTAAGACTCTCAATCCATCAATCATGTCTTTGGATTCGTCACAGCTTCAAGGTTTAAAATTAGGTCACAGTGGATTATTTTAGCTTGATAAGCGTTACGGGGGGTCACGACCTGGAAGAGCGTTTTTCATTAACTAAGTCTCCAGTCATAACCTGGAACTGATTAATGATTGCGTGCGCAGGGAGCATATGGCCCGTGGAACTTCTCTGACAAATCGATTTCCCTTCCCCATATGTTGTTCTAGTCCTTAGCTCTTCAACATTTAAAATGGTTTTATTCAGATGATTCAGGCAAAAAAACTATGAATGCACAAAAACAACTATAGCACTTATTCCATGAGAGTTTTAAGCATCTACGGCTGCGAAATATTCTTAAGTCACACGGACCCCAGGCCACCAGTACTTGCTTCCCAACAGAACAGCGAAAAAGCAACGCCTTGGCCCAAATAAGTCACTTACATTAAATTTGCCTGTTTACAACTGACGTAAGACACGTCACTGGAAAAAACAACCCAGTAATGGATCTTTTATGCTCAGTTTCAGTGGAAGAAATAATACTTATTATGTTCTTATGCTTTATGTGCCTGGAAGATTAATTTACGGATTATGAGCAATTGGTTAAATAGTAACTATTGCGCATGCGTTAGACTGTTTTCTACTTTTGTCCTTTTCTTCATCCATCAATAGAAAAGTTTAAAAAATTTGATAAATTTTTTCTCAGATTCGTTTAAAAAATAATACATCTAGGTATTAGTACTAGGTTAGATTCAACCAGAAAATGGGTTAGACCGAATCAACACCTGATCGCATTAAATGGGTCCATATGCTCATGGCGTCAGTTCAAAGCTTTCTAATCCACGTTACCACGCCAAGGTGACTGTAGCCAGCCTACCTACTTGTAGTACCTACTGATGATTAATAAATTACGAGCTTTAATCAGCAATGGTGAAATAATAACGAAAATTGAAGGCATATGATGGTATTTCATTTACAGACGAATGTGTTTTCGTGAAAACTGAGAAATTCAGAAAAATTGGATGAAACGCCTCATTTATATCATGCTTTGCTATTCAACATTCATCTCTTACTATTACTAAACTCAACTAATACATCTAGACAGTTTTGTGGTTCTAGGGTGAGTAGCCCATTCTAAATTTCAGGCGCTGTATTAACTTCCTAGTCTGGGAAAACCAATAAACTCGACTTTAGGTCTTGACTTTTGACCTCTCCCGGGGAGACAGTAAAAGTCGTTTTAATAAGAATTAAGAGGCGTACTGGCTCTCGCCATAATTAATTCATAAACAACCACTCAGTTCGTGGGGTTTAAAGAGTTGAAAACGAAGTTTACTGCGTCAAACTCGACCGGTGTCTGAGCATATTAAACGTTTTTCTCGTAAAGTTTTCAGCCTCGCCGCCTTTTCCTCGAACTGACTCCTCGTATTTATTACGGGAACTCTCCTCGATCTTTGTCTTTTCGTTTCACCCCTGGGTTGGGTTCTTTTCTTCGGGTGTTGCTTATTACGTAATTATTTATCGAGCCCGATCGACTTTTTAATACAAACACCTCTCTTTTCGCTTCTGGGAAAACTAAACCGTGGATTCATCTTTACTCCGGACTTTATATAGCGGAGGTGGAAGTTGCGAATTGGTTCTCGATTAATCGTTTTCATGGCACGGGCGGTCGGTTCTAGTTGTTTTGCCCGTTTCCTGATGGAGTTGTTTCGCCTTTCACGGGGTAGCGAGGGCAGGGGGTCGGGGTATATTTGCCAGTCTATCAAACGGTTTCCTCGGGTGTTTGTTGTTTCAACTCGTTATAACACGCGAGCCTTTTCCTTCGTCTCTTCCGTTATTCTTTTTCCAGGTACTCGGTGATGATCGATTTTCCATGCATTTCCTGAAAAGTTGAGATTGGTAGGTTGTCAATATGCGTGAACATAGGCTTTGTTCTCATCCATCGTACTCGGTGCGTGTTCAGAAGAGCGCGATATTAAATCACAGTGCTTGAATTTCTCTTTTCTCAACAAAATGGTCCCTAACGAGCATCTTTGTTCCCAAATCAATACTTCACACGCAAATTCCATCAAGTAACATTTTCTCACGCCCCTGTTGGCCGATCTTGCTCAAATTCGGAGGATAGTTGAAAGAGGTTAATTTGCGCATTCCCTTGGAATTTCAACATAATTCTATCATTAGTAGCTACTGCGCGTGTGCGAATATGTATTCTTTTTTGAACGAGCCTAATTTCAACAGATTTCACCTGATTTCGATAAAACTTTGTGAAAATTCGTGGGTAAGGCGGTACATGCACTAATAGTTCCATACTTCTCAAATCATTACTTCATTTCGCGCATGCGCAAACATAAATTCCTTCAAGCATAATTTTTTTACGTCCCATTCATCAAATCCTGCTCAAATTTGATGCATAGTTGGGGGACGTTGGTTTAATTATTCCTTGTTGATATCACCATGACTGCATCATTATTAGCTCCTTTGCATGCGCGAAAGTATACTCCCAGGAACACAGTCTAGTTTTCATCAGATTTTGATTATATTTTCTGGGAATTTGTGAGATACGCCGTAAATTTTTCCCTACCAATTTCATTTTCCTCAAATCATTCCTGCGCATAAATTACTTCAAGCATAATTTTCCCGTTTTTTTAAACATCTTTACTGTGAAGCGTAAAATTGCGGGGTATTGGAAATGTAAAAGTATGAACCCTTCTCGGAGGTACAATGCGCCATGTTCCGATCCTAAATTACATTCGGGGTTTAATAATTATAGACCAATGATCTGCGTAGAAGGGTTATCTAATACAGGCACAATAAACCATTGTGTAATAATTTGCAGCATTTTTCAATTTGACTGACGTTTGTTGACTTTTTGTCTATTCGATACCCCGCCACAACCTCTGACATTGAACCTTAACTTTGTACATATTTCTTTGTTAAACTGTAGGTACATTTTAGAGAATTTCCGTTCCTTTGACATATTTCTTGATCATTTCCTCACGTGCACTTACTGTTTATTACTTGTAGTCCTCTAGGCAAGGTATCGAAAATGACATTCCTAAATTTAGTTGAAAATAATGAAATTTTCCATAAAACCTAAACTCTCGGGACTTTAGAGTAAGCCATGTGGTTTGTCATACAAGTGGAATTGGCTGATCAGTTTCGGTTGGAAGTTTCGATGAATTGACTTAATTTTCTTTGATTGATGGGCTGGAGTAAGTTTTGAATACACCGGGGAAAGGATACGATTTTGATACTGATACGATGGGAGGCTATTGTCTCGCTGACCCTCTGAACAGACGTCCTCCCCTAACCCCCTCAGGCCCACCAGTTTACATTCAGCGGATCTGACGTAAATGCCCGTCGGAGAGTGGGGTGATCTAATTATTATTTTGGGGGAAAGGTTTTAACCACTCGGACGGGGCTTGACGGACCGTCACGAAAGCTGGGGGGGAGGAGACCCCTCTGACAATATCTGAGTTGAAAAGCAGGGGCCGAAAGGGAGAGCTTGCATCCTGCTCTCTGTTTGTGGGTGATAAGTTTCAGTTGGGTTGGGTAGAATTTGTGATCTTACTTCTATATTTGAAGTAACCATATTCCGTTGCAATTTAACGTCCGAAATACTCATCCCAAACTATTTAGTATAAATACTTCTCGTAATCGTTTCTTGCATTTTCAAATTTTCTCACAAAGTGCTTATTGTAGTTGATTCTAATCGTCTGATCCGAATCCCACGATGCTGTTGTACAAAATTAAGCTTTTTTCCGTAAAATGTTGGGGTCCTGGTGAAGCAAAGGTGTGAATCCTTTTGGGAGTCACGACACACTACGTTTTTATCATTTACTATTTACAGGGCTTAATAATATTTAGTAGACCAAGGATCTGCGTAAAAGGGCTATCTAACGCAGAAATAAAAAACTTTTTTAAACTCTAACTCCTGTTTATGAGAATTTAAATACCTACTTATTTTAGAGAAGATGGTTGCAGTGAACCTAGTCTGTGATGTGGTTGTTTGTGTTGTGTTATGCAATCTTTGGTAGGTGGCTCGATTCACTTATCCGCCGATGAACATAAAGATACTGGTTCTCTGGGTCGCAGAACATCTACGGATCAAACTGAACTTATCTTTTCTGCTCTTTAAACTGTGAACGTTCAGTTCTTGCTCACGCAGTGACAGAACACTTAGTTCCGACCCAGATCTTAGTAGATGAATACGTAATTTCCACGGCCCTAGTGAGGAAGTTCCCTTCGCGATTAGTTGCGATTTCCAGAGTCATACAGTCGTCAACAGATATTCCAGAGGGCATAGTCACTGCTTCTACTCACAACAAGGTACTTCAATAGGTAGCTGCTACCTTCTCCTGTGGTGGTTTGTGCGATTAGCAAGCGGAATACGAACCATGTTGGCACCTCGTCGTCATGTAGTTATAAAACTGAGATTGTTACGTTCAACTTGTATTTAAACACATCTAACCTCTTTTAGTGTTGTATGACTATGCAAAGACCACGAAATAAAAGATGAAACGTTGATGATTATAGATGTGGAGAATACTGGAAGAAGAGTCAAATTGAGGACTTGCGCTTTGATTTTAACGGAACCAGCTTTGGTGGATGCAGTTCTGAACTGAACATACGGCACTACTAATTTTCCTGAGAACAGCACAAATAACCACCAAAACTGTGTTTTTAAATATTTAAGGGCAAAACGTGTAGTGGCGAGTACGTCTCGTGACCTTTGCTCTCTGTAAAATAATTCGTTGACATTCTCTTATTCTTTCACTGCGATTGTTTACTCGCTGCTAGTCAAGTCACTCGCAGAATGTTCATTATCACTGGACAAAACTCGTCCCACGTGATACGGATATTTATCCTTATCACGTCGTTCTTAGTTGGAATGTTTTATTCTAAATAAAACATTTTCTGTCAGTTATAGCCCGGTTCATCCTACAATTAGGTGACGGCTAATCAACCTGTAAAGCCTTACACTGTTGTTTGATCGAAGGATGTTGAACCGGGGAAATCAATGTTGAATGAGGAAGGTTAATCTACACTAGAATTAGATGGATAAACCGTGATGTAAAGGGATTTTTCGTAAGACGCGTCGGAATGGCTGCAAAAGTTGGCGCCGTGTTTGTACCGTATCACCCTGGTGAGATCGAAATCCTGGTTCACTTCCTGCTTTTTACCGTCTTCAGGCAGTTAACCCCTTCCCCACGAGAATGCCGTAAATAAATTACTACGATATCCGTATGACACGAACTGCACACGTGCTGAACAATCCGTTCTGTGTTATTACGACCGTATCACGCGGATAATGGTGGTGGAATTAATGTGGAAATGAAAAAAGGATACATGAAGTACTTCTAGTAATGCGAAATAACCAGAAAAATCAATAGCAACCTCCCTAGTTAGTAACCGTATTCTATGTTATCAGGAGAACAATCACATCACGGGTCAAACTAACTGAGAAGGCTGTTAAATTTTTTGCTGAAGTCTTCGTTACACCTACTCAAGATTCATCCGAGTTTGGATAGCTGGGATTTTCCTCTAGATTACAAGCTTTTCCTCTGGATTGCAACTGCACGATAAGTGCACAGCTGAATGAAATTATATTCCACATGTTATACATCTATCTCTTAGAATTTTCCATAATTGTAATCAATATTGTGGAAGAACGAGTTTTTAGACTGAGGTAATTGAGATAATGCTCTTACCCACATTAAACTCCAATGTACAAGCACATTAGACAGACCATTTACTTTAGAGCTTAAATCGCAATTATACAAGGATTTTTCTTAAATTAAAAGCCGCTCCCGGTCATCAAAGCTAATATCTACTTAGAGATGCATAGGTGTCATTAGGGCTACACGTCTTATGAATAAATAATTGGTTTACACGTTTTTTTTTGCTCCTTTTATCTCGATAGTAAAACCGTCCGGAACTGATCGTTCTTTTTCCCCGACGGGACGGTCGGGATGATAAAAAATACATTCCGTTGCTAGAGAACCTAATCCTTAAATGGGATGAGTGTCATTCATGTGAGACGGGCAGAGAGGACAATGAGTCATAATAATCGAAGCACCTGGTGACGGGCCTTACAAAAAAAAGTCCCAGTAATATAAGACCACCCATTTAGTTTTTACAGTTGATAACCTTTTACGAAGTACGTAAATTTATTACATGGAATATGGTCTACCAAAACTTTACCATCTTCCTAGTTTATTATCATCCCCCTTGTGTCCTTCCTTAATTTGTGATTGATCACGTCAGTTGGAAAAGATTCTACTTCACCATTTGACTTTGGGATATCTCCTCCGTTACGCGTAGCACATTTATTTACCTAATTTATTTTAAAATTTACCTCCTAGGTATTCATTTTAACTTGTTTTCTCGTCATTGCTATGCATCTTCATTCTGATCAGCATACCTAGGATAATGGATATGTGTTCTAAATTTTGATTTATTGCTACGTAATTTGACTGTTATTTACAATACAATACGTTATAAAAAAAGGCCTTTCTGTCCCTATATTGGGTTTTTTATTAATCTCCAACGTTTCTCCACAGGAACTGGGGTTTCTTCATGGAGATGACAATTAAATCCAAAATTTTAAGATATCTACTTATCGTTTACTTTTTGACATAGATACGTCTTTTACAATATTGTGTAACTTTTTTTCAAGCCCGAAAAAGCAAAGTGTAACTCCCTTAGTTTTCATAGCAGCAAAATCGTTCGCCACTTTTTGAAAGCTCTCATTTTATCACAACATCTCATGACCCCTAAGGCGTTGTAATGCCAAGGTTGTGATGAAAAATCGAATTTAAAGTTATCAGTTTATGAAAATCAAATTTAAATTTTTTTGCGTTTATGTCGGTAACAACACTTTTCCGTATGTTTTACCTATTTCGCTGGTGACGGTTATATAAATTTAGAGCCCCTCAATCATATACGAGTAAATTTTGCTCAAGTTTTGAGTGTCTTTTCTGGAGTTAATTGACTCTGAATTTTTACCTTAACCATTTCTAAAAATGTTAGATTTTTTATCTCAAAAAGAAGACGATAAGTAGATATTTTACAATTTTGAATTTAATTTTCTTATCCCTGAAGAAGACCCAGTTCCTGGGGAGAAACGATGGAGATTTAAAAAAACCTGATTCAAGGATAGAAAGGCATTTGAACTGTCCAAATAAAGGAACGTTGTATTTGCAATACAACCACAAATAAGGCACAAAATAAAGAAACCTTCATAACATTGCAAGCAATACAATAGAAAAGACACATTGGAATTCATTCTGACAAGATGATCTGGTATAACATGCAAATCGATTGTTTTAGGCGGTGCGGACGACGAGGTTGGCGACGACGAAAGTTACCCCCTCGAGGACCCGCACGAGCCGACGATCCCCAGCTCGGAGGCTCACGACGCGTCGCAATCTGTCCCGCTCCCCGTCTTCCTCGAGGAGCCAACTGACGCCTACATAATCAAAAACAAGCCGGCCACCCTCAACTGCAGAGCAGCTCACGCCTTGCAGGTTAGTTCAATTTTATGTACCTGATTCTTGTGAATTTAACTTTGAGATGTTAGAGTGACTCTTTTAGCATTAATGATACCGTACTGAGTAGAACTTGGATACTGGATAAGGTAGGAGGTCGAGATAGGCGACTGAGACTTTCACCTTGGCCCGAAATAGGATTAGTGTATTGTATATATACTATATTAGTATTGTATATACTCTCAATACTGAATGTAGGTAGGCAAGGATATCACCGGACCGTGTCCTTGCTGGCTAGGTTTAAATTAAACCGGTGGCTACCGATCAATCACCATTAGGTCGCTGTGCGCTTAGAGTGAGGATAAATAGGTAGAAACTTTGACGAAGTACAAGAGTTCAAGTATAGACTGAAATATGAGGGGAGCCTGCAGACTTCTCTCACATTCTCTGTTTATTAGGTAAGCCACACAGTTATAATAGAAAGTTCTTGCAGATCCTCTTAGATGCCATTTGGAATTGCGATGCGTATTTAGAATACGAGTGGGAGACACTACGATTAGGAATACGAATCTTCAAAGTTTAGTTTTTCTTTAGGATAAAAGTAGTTTTTGATGGTTTTTTATCGAACGTTTTGCTCTGGTTTCGTATATTATCCACGACTCCATGCAAAGCATGAACGTTACGTAGGTACACAATATTTACCTTTATTAGATTTACCTACATCGCATAAATATAAATGAAATACATTACATGTATTTGTGGTGTTTTGGATAACTGTATGGCGTTGGGTATGGGGAATTCCATAAAGTAGTTTTTGTGTATATTTTTGCTGTAGTAATTTATTATATTTTATTTGTCTATTTTTGATGGTGGTGTAAAATTTGTATACGTTGACCATTCAGTTGCTGAGATGAACCTTTTCAATAGGTATTTATTTGTGAAGAAAATCCTCGATGAAACGAATAACTTATAGTAAATCAACGGTTTTACAGGCCATTACATTTTACATTTATTCCTACATTTACTATACTTTTTATAACTACATCCGTTTGATTGATTGGGGCATTCGTGTGACTACTTTTCTCAGATTTCTTAGCTTTTTAAAAATCCAAAAATAGAAAAAGTCCCGTCGGGGTCTGGAATGTTGATATTGGGTCATAATAAGCTCTATACAAAAGGCCTTCTGTCCTTAAATTGTTTTTTTTTTAATTATTTTTTATTATAATGATAATAATAAAAAAAAGAGCGACATTGTTATGGAGGGAATTTTCAATCTAATTAAAAGTAAATTTGGCGACAAAATCCAAATAATGAAGAAATATGTTGACGACATCATATTTCTAATTGATCCAGTCATTATACCAGGCGTCCTCACTGGTTTTAACAGCTACTGCCCCACTTTCCACTTCACAGTGGAGAAAGAAAATAGCGGAAGAATTTCATTTTTGGACACTGAAATGATAAAAAATTAAGAAGATGATAAAATCACCACAAACCACTACATCAAATAAAACATAGACCGGACGATTACTAAATTTCTCGACGCATGCTCCAATGCGGTTAAAAAAAATGTGAAAAATATTGTACATCGATGACTCACGCTTTCTGGCCCCAGATTTCACAAAAAAAAAACACACACAAAAATTAAAAGTGATTCTGACGGCTAATGGGTACCCCGTCAAAATGGTAGACCAACCTATACATAGCACACTTCAGTATAGTTTAAGAGTTTATTTGTTGTAACAACACAGTAATACGGATCTTTTCGGTTGTGGTTCAACATTTACAGAACAAAGATTTACAATGTAAAATTATTTTTGTGGAGGCCAAGAGGATACAATATCTTTGAGTATTTACTCGAACGAGTCTTTTTCGTGAAGAAAACGGAAGTTAGTGAAGAACGTTGTATATTTCCACGAAAAATGAAGAATTACAATGTTAACTCCTGTAAACGGCTGTATTCTTCGTTGAAATGGGTTTACACGACTTCTTTGTGAGTGATTATAGTTTGTTATCTTTTTCGTGGTGTCGGCGACGCCATATTATATTAGATATTATGTTCTCAAAGGTAAGAGTCAATCACAGACCGGGGCATTTTAAAGAATGTTGAGACAACCGAAAAGATCCAGCTATACCATTATTATCGTTGTTGGTAACTTTTGGCTCTCCATTTCGCTTTTCATTTTTTAATAAAGAACCTTTGTATTTTCTCTCAGGTCTATTTCAAATGCAATGGCGGTCGAACCCAAGAAACATCAAGCCATCAGGAGTTTGTGGATCCTCAAACGGGCGTGCGAAACATCGAGGCGACAGTGAATATAACGCGAGATGATGTTGAAGAGTATTTCAACAAATTTAAGTGTGAATGCATCGCTTGGTCATCCAGTGGCCAGATCAGAAGTCAGCCTGCCACCCTCGACGTTGCATGTGAGTATTCGCATTCGATTTTCTACTTCTGCTACTAAGGTGATTGTGCATCATATAGAAGTGCACATTCGTCAAACCTCTCTGATCATCCATCCTATCATTTTGACGTTACGATACGTAAAAAAAAAGCTTCCTCCCGGAAACACACACAGCACGACAACATGAATTACAATTTTAAGAGACAAACCGATATAGAGTGATGAGAGGATTTAATGCTACTTATCCAGGTATTGCATCTTAAAAACGTTCGTGGCCCGTTTCACATCGTTAATTAATTTTGCATGTTGTATAGTATAATAAATATTTGCGATTGTATAAAAGTGATTATAATATTTATAAAAGGACAAAATAGAAGAAAGCCATTTAAGATATGTATATTGAATTGTATTCATTACTTGAATGCAAAATAATTATCCTGTCTTTTGTAAAAGCATTATGCAGATGACTCAGGAAACACTTTAAAGATGCTAATCTAATCGTGATCATAGTACGCTATTTAGTGAACCTATTATGCTTCTCTGGAATGGGGTGGTTTTGACTAATTTAGTTCATAATTTACTTAACACGATTTTCTAGTGCTTCATATTTCTCAACTGAAGATTCAGTTTTTTAGTAAAGTCAAGGGACAAAACGATTTATGACTATGTCATATTCCAACCAACTAGAAGAGTTGCATAAAATGTATATTGATTTGAAACTATGTTAGTTTTTTTTGCGCATAAAATTCTTAATTACAATAACGTATTTGAGTTGGTTGGTTAAAAAAAAAAAAAAGAAAAAAAAGCATCCCAAAGGAAAAAATTAGTTTGTTGGACAACGAAAAAATTTATTAAATATGAAATCAACAGTTAAATTTAATAAATGCGCTAAAAATCACTGAAAATTGCTACAAGCGGTTAAAGACATTAAATTTACATTTTAGGAGAATATTAATCAGAAAAAGATTTAAAACTTCATACTAGAACATCATACAGTTTCTACTCAAATTTCTGCTGAAAAATGCAGTTACATTACATCATTATGTAGATGAAAGTGGATATCAAACTGCAAAATGTTTTTCACAATCCAAAAATTCATTTAAATAAGTAAATTGTATAGTTTTATTTAGAAAACGTTTTTTTCCTCCCATAGGATTACTAGATAACTATAGATAACTATTAGATTACTATTTCTGCACCCACAAAGTGCTCAAATTTTACAGGAATATAATACAAAAATTTATAAAAATTTGCTCATACTATCATGACTGGAACTTCCTTCAAAATAAGAAGAGATACCTATTGCAGATTCATAGGCTTCACCAATTTAAGTAATCTCTGGCTGAAGTTTTCCAACATTTCGTAAAAGTCTTCGTTCCTGTTTTTCTGCTTGTCGAGAACGTCCTGTTGAAGTCCTCATCCTCGGATATTCTCATCTAAATACAAACATGATCAACGTTCAACTATTCAGTAGCTAACGACGGGCATAAAGCTATACGAACATTATTAATCAAATTTATTATTTATCACGATCGCATACTGCTACTTCGTAAACCAAAATCCCAAAGAATAAGAAATAAAATGACAGTGGTTTACCACATATTCCACAGCTTAAAGCACATTGATACTGTGATTTCCTAATAATTTTGATCAAACATTATGGTTGATTGTAGTATCTTCTCGTATTCTACCTTCGTTCCAACCTTCGTACCAGGCACGTCCAGGAAGTAATAGTACTAGATTTTTCTATTTAAAAAAAAATTGTATTTAACAAAAAAATTACAGGGTTTTGTAGATTAACATCTCACTTATTTTTCTACATAATTGCCTTCCCATTCGATGCAAGTTTTGAGCCTCGGCACAAGCTTTTTGATACCCTCTTCGAAGAATTCTCTCGCCAACTCTTTCTGCCAGTTCAGGACCTCTTCCTTCACTTCCTCGTCGTAATTCAAGACGATTTTCTGTTTGATAAACAAGAAGTACCTATTTCCGAGTTCACATACCTAATATGAGGTTTAAAAGAAAAAAAAATAGTTTTTTCAGTCCAAAAGCGAAATTTTTACCATAACTATACGTTTTAACCGTACCATTCGAGCTATTGCAATGGCTCATTTTCTACATTAATTCGGTAACAGTCATAATGTCTGGGTATTTCGGGAACAAATCTCTTGTTCAACTGTCATACTTAAACAGCACATCCATCGAACTCTGACAAAGACACGGATGACAATTCTACCCACCAGAAACGGCGTGTGAATGGAGCTGTCACATTATTAGATTTTCCCCGGACGTGGAGGTGCGTGACGGTGTTATCGTGAAAACGACCTCAAACTGCGTCGCAGTGCCTTCATTAAACGCCACCCTATCGGAGACAGCTGGAAGGAATGATGAATGCTGTATAGGGCTGCTAGTTGTAGAAACCACGAGGAACATGATTACCATTACATTGCTCTAATGCCCTGTGATAACTGAATCGCTAGTTAGGTAACGTCAGATTAGGTGTAGGTATATCACTTTCTCTGTCAATGAATTCGTCTAAGTTACTATATGCATTTTTACTCTCTAGCAATGAATGCATTGAAGAGATTGCAATAGTTTTGCTCTTGTTGTGAAGTTTGGGTTTACGTTTGTAATATTGAATTAGTTGGGTACCTCGTAAATAATCGGCGTTTAGTAGGTTGTTGTTAAACCCTGAAAATAAACCACTAACAATACACGTTTTGTTACCACCGTAGACCTATTCGTGGGAACAAGAATGGTTAATGTTTGATGTGCACAGCATGTGAGTACTGGGAAACATTCTCTCTGAATAAAACGAAACTGGATAAAACGCACTGATCCAATAACGTGGGTAGAAGGTCTGCCCTTCGCTCCAGTGTGGTGGCTTTCCAGTTTTCACTGCGGTCTCCGTAATTATCCGTCTGTAGTTTGTTAATGAAAGCATTTCAAATGCAAATACCCTTAGCAATCCCCATTTGTTTTCAATCTCCCCCCGGATCGAGGTTGATGGTTTGAGGCTGCGCAACGACTGAGCGTTCACCATTTCTGTTCTGAATGGTTGGGAAGCACCTGTCTGGTAATTAATTGAGTGAAGAGTGCACTAACAGAAGAGATGGTTGATCATCAGATCATTAACCATTTTGTAGAGCAATTGAGATTAATATTGGAGCGCGCTACGTTTGATGTTGGAGGCAAAAAACTTTATATATACACACTTTATATATATATATATATATATATATATACTTTATATATACTTTATATATATATACACACTTTTTTTTTCCAAACTGATTTAAGCCGAACCCTACCAGATGGATCATCAACGGCATTGAAAAAGGTGTCCAAAGGGACACTGCAAGTGGCGCGACTCGTAGGGGGGAGAGGGGTGCATGATGCCCTCCGCCATTAAACGGACTGCCGTCATGGACTCCACTGGCCAATCGGAGGGGGGGAAACTAAATGACCACTGTTTTTACCCTGCACCAGATAAAAAACCCAAAAATGAAATAATGTAACAAAGACTGGATTATGACTAGACTCTTAACATGTCACTATGTATAATCAGAAAATTAAAATGAAACTATGACTTGCCGTACATTGATATATTACCGATCAGTGATCACAGTTCGTAGTAGAGCCCAATGGCTCTCAGGGACAACAACAGGGACTGGATTGCGTCTGTGGGCAATGACACTGGCTGTTCGACACTTCCAAATATTGGGAGTTGGGAATTATGTGATTTATAGCGATTCACCAAGTACCATCGAGGCGATTAGGGGCTCATATTCTGATGACCCCCTAATACAATGCCTACGTGGATCGCTACACCAAGCCACGACATAGGGTTCAACCATAACTTTTATGTAGGTACCGAGCCATGTGGGTATTAATGGCAATGAGTGTGCAGATGCCCTTGCAAGGAGAGCCATTGGTGATAACTCGATCGATATGTTGTCTATACGCATTCTGGATCATCCATCTGGCATGAGCAATGGCAGGATGAGGTCACTGGTCTGTGTGGTGTGCTTCAGGACTTGCCCGGTGGGCCCTTTTGTAACCCTACTTCTGAGGAGGGATCGAATAGTGGTCAACCGGGTTGCCACTGGCCATACCCGTCTTACTCACAGATACCTACTTAGTGCAGAAGCTCGAGATGTTGTGTGTGGGAGCTGTGGGGGTGATCTGTCCACCCGCCACTTTCTGGAGGACTGTCGAGCCCTTTCGGACCTCCGAGTCCAGCATTAGCCCCCTCAGTGGGTTGACGTTTTATCCAGACCAGACAAGGTCCGATCCCTGTTGTTGTACCTGAGAGCCGCTGAGCTCTACCGCGAACTGTGATATCTGATCTGTGATATATTTATGTCCATCTAGTCGTAGTTTTATTTCATTTTGCTGATTGTACACAGTAGCATGTATATGGTTATTAGCATATCTGATGATTTCATTGAGCTGGTGTTTCGATTATGTGATTCATAGCAGGTGATCCGAATATTGCGAGAACGGTTAGATTTGTGAAGCGGTGGTTAAATTATTTTAATAGGTAATTTCTATACTTTACACTATAGGAAGCTGTAATTTCGTATGTAGCCTCTTTAGCCTCTTTCTATAATAAAGTGAATGTTTACTCGCGAGTTTCTATTAGGAGATCATCATCTCACAAGAGCTCAATCGTCGTGATCATTTCTATAATAAAGTGAATGTTTACTCGCGAGTTTCTATTAGGAGATCATCATCTCACAAGAGCTCAATGGTCGTGATCATTTCTATAATAAAGTGAGAGCGAGGAGCTAAAACATGATTCCATGTTTTAGGATTGATGGCAGAATGATAAACAGAGTTCAGAGGCCGATGGGGGGTCGGGTTCAGAGAATCGACGAGGAGTGAGTCGTGTACGGCTAAAGCATATTCATGTTTTTTAATTTTAGCCGTCAGGCTCAAAGGAACTGTGGTTTTACATCTAATTCTTAGTTGTATTACTTTTTTTATTTTTTATTTTTATTTTTTTTCCATCCACTTTGGGGGATCCACTATGGTTATCACTGTACCCCTCATCCCCCCCCCCCCCTCTCCTCCGAGTTGTCTGTGGAGACCACGATGGTGCTCCTTTTTAGTCAAGAATGGCAACATGTCTCCCCTTAGAATCATGACACTTCCAGTGTCATTTTAGACACCTTGTTCAATGCCTCTAATGATCCTTTTGGTTGAGGTTCAGCTTAAACCCTAAAAAAAAAAAAAAAAATAAGAAAAAAAAACAAACCGGACCTTGTCTGGCTCAGTCAAAACTTCATCCTACTAAGGGGGTCTATATGCTGTACTCGGAGGTCCGCAAGGTCTCGTCAGTCCTTCAGGAAGTGGCGGATGGTCAGATTATCCCGACACACAACATCTTGAGATTCAACGCTAAGCAGGTGTCTGTGAGTATGACTCAAATGGCTTGTGGCGACCTGATTAACTATTCGGTCCCTCCACTGAAATTGGGTTACAAAAGAGCCTACGAGACACGATTCCTGAAGGACACCACGTCGACCATTGACTTAGCCCTGCCATTTCTCGTGTCATTTATGCTATGCAAGAAAACACGGCTATAACTGCTATAATTGGACATTAGATATTAGGATTGGTAGTCTGCTTCCATTGAGAATAAAACGTGGTTTATTTTAAAATGTAATTATTTATTGTTTCGATGATATTGTAGTCACAATTTGCGAATCTATAACATATGTAATGAATTCATCTTTAGCCCACCATTCCATTTCATTAATAGAATAATATGCAGAGGAAGATTTTCATTTTTACTCATCCCCGAGTGAATGAAACTCCTGCGCCAAAAGCTCTTGAGAATGAGACATTTCTACCGATAAATGCGTCGGTAGAAATCCCGAAGCGGACGGTAGATGGTGAAACACCAAAGTTCTTGCTGTAGCTAATCGAATTTGTGCCACTTCCTTATCCACCAACTATCTCCGGTTTCCGTTGAGTCTCTCCCTAATGTATATCAGGTGGCGTAAGAACCGGCCTCTTAGCCCACCTTTGTCAGTGTCAGGCAAGCCTCCTCGGACATTATTCGTCCGATGTCATTCCCTCCTCCATGGATAGCATTCTCTCACCCTACCCCTCCTCTGCACGTTCATTTCCCATTACCCTCTGCAAAGCCAGAGGTGTCATCGTTTGCCTTTTTCAATCTCATCCCCTCCTGGCTCATCCCCATTTTCTATGCTTTTCCCATCTATCTTTGTTTTTATGTCGGTGGCTTTGTGAGCATTCTCGAGGAAAAAGATTGATTAATTGTGCGATTCTGAGGGTAGTTTTTTCATGTTTTGACATCAACGCCGTCCACGTGGGCCGTTCTCTTCTTCTTCGAGTTCTCAATCTCAGGTCTCGGTACTTCATTGTATTCTAATCAAAGTTTCGTCCCCGCTCGACGATCCTGAATAAATAAGCTTAATTTTCGTAATGGCACATAAAAATTCGTAATCACTAACCAACTTAAGTAAAATGGTGGGGGGGAGGGTTCATGAAACATTATGCTAATAATGATGGAAAAATGGCCACACCAATATTTGAGCTCCGAATGACCCGTCATCTTGGAACAACGCAGTTTGTTTAAGACTGTAAGTAAGGTGGTTTTCTAAGGATACAGCTAATCTGTGAGATTCATTTTTAGCTCAGCTGAATCAAGTCGATGTATTTAGACTAAGCTGATCCAAGAGATTTTTTCTGACTAAGCGAACCCGCAAGTTCCGTTTCGACTTGCTATCGGAGGGTTCCATTCTACATTCAGCTGATCTGAAAGCTCTACTTTCGACTCATCCATTTTCAGCGCTCACATTTCTCTGCCGCTAATCCGAGAGTCCCATGTTTTGGGTGTTGTTCACTCACCCTATTTGAGGGCTTGGGTTTAGAAGTGATCTTTGATCCTTTGTGTAAGACTCAAGGATGGGTATAAAAATTATCTTTTATGCTTATACAAATAAATTGTGTTATCTTTTCTCGAAAAAATATAATTATTTTTCACTAGAATCCACTTTGCTCGAATACTTCAGAACGGTATAATTTGAATCTAACTGCTACTTTCAAACTACTGAGAATCGTTATATTGCTTGGAAAGCTATGAAATACGATGACTTCATTACAATTTAAAATCTTCATTCAACCGCTTCCGTATTCTGCATCTACTCCGTACCCTATTTTCGTTTGTTTGCCTTCTTTCGCAGAAGAAAATTAGAGAAATATTTTTCAATAACCACTTTCAAAAACTCTTTGATCTGCACCTACCTAGTGTGTCTCGTATTCCTTTCAAAACTACTTCTGCTTCATCGTTAGGAATTTCTGAATCTATTTCCTCCCTTTTACCGCATTCATTTGCAGACTTATGCTGTTGATGCGGAGACCTGTCATACTAACTTGGTGTAATGAGACCTAAAGAATTGGACCGCTTCTTGAGTGATGTTCCCCTCGTGAATTTTTTTTCTTTTCAAAGTATCCTTTTTCTCCTAAAAGATCGTTACTTTTTTTCTTGTCAAAAAAAAAAAAAAAAAAAAAGTTGGAAAGCTGCCTTTTGGAGCTTCTGGGCATCTAATTTTTTCTTTAACCGTAAAGAAGCTTAACTGACTCCTGGCAATTACTTTGGGAAGAAAAGGACCTTGCCGGAGAGAACCAAGACGTTGAGGGGTTGCTTTGAAGAAGCTACTTAGTGGTGAAGGTCCTCCGGGTTTCAATGGGCGTTACGTCTAGGGAAGAAACGCGTTTTCGTCCCTTTGCGAAGGAGTCACCTTCTTTCTTTTCAGGTTGAGAAGACTCCTGAGGGATTGATGGGGGAGAAAGACCTACGCCTTCAAGCCGTGAAAGAACCTGTTTCGACGTTTTGGCTCATCAATGCTCAGATGTTCGGAAAAGTTGTCGTCCCTTGGGTGTCACCCATTATAGTGTATCCAATGCCTCTTAATGACTCTAGATGTGTTGGTACAGTTGCTTGATAAGCACCGAAACCTCACAGCGTGACATTCAATTGCCTCAAAAAACCAACAAGGAGCCTCCGAAAATAGTTATCGAAAGATTCTACACCCAGCTAAACATATCAGGGTTAATCATAACAGGTTTTGTTTCTTCTTACTCTCACATCACATGCGCATCAAATGCGCTAACGTTCTTAATAGGGAAAATTTGTTTCTTGAGTTGTCGCCTTGCAACCACAAGCAAAATTGACCTACAATAACGTTCTGCATATTTTATTTTAGTAAATTTATAAAGCATTGCGACTCAGCTATTTTTCATTCTGGCAAACAATATGTGTTAACCACTCCCTGTTATTTTAGCGAATTTCTATCGGAAATATAGATATTGCAATGGCTTCAAACAATTTAAAATCGAAATTTCCTAAACTTTTATTTATGAAAATCCGTTTTGAGACATTCTGAATCGAATTCTAGAGTTCAACGCTTTTTAATATGTATATATGTGTCATTCAACACTCTCAAAATCCTCTCAAAATGAAAGGATGAGTTCGTTAGCCACTACTTTTTTAACACAATAATCTGACTATATTCCAAAAAATGAGCTAAAGAAAAAATCAGAACGGAAGTTAGTGAAAAACGTTTTCTATTTCCACGAAAAATAGAGAGTTTCAAAGTTAAATCGATTCCAACGGTTAGGTCACCATCCGTTACAAACAACACCTTACTTATTGCTTGTTACTGATGATATCCTAACCTTCGAAATCGACTTAACTTTTTAACTCTTTATTTTTCAAGGAAATATACAAAGTTTTTTACTATCTTCCGTTTTGAAATGGGTTTCCTCACTAAAATGGCTTAAAATGTTAAAGTCATATTTGGTTAGCCGAAAAAAATAAAATTTTAGTCAGAAAAAGTCTATCAACGATGATCTGGAACATAAAAAAGTGTCTGCACAAAATTATGCCGAAAAATGTACTCATTTTCATTTCAGTTTTCTAAAAAAGAATCGAGAAAAACTGCGAAAAATTCAAAAGTCCAAAACCTTTTTTGAATCACAGAATATTATTTAAAATGAGACTTTGGTCATAAAACTGTTGTTGAACAATTTCTTTTCTCTCAAAGTGCTCAAAGTAACATAATATAATACGATAAATTAGGAAAATTTGCTCACACTATCGTGCTGCTTGACTGGAACTTTTTTGTTGTAGTATTTCTCCAAGGAAATTAATAAATAGGTTTCATTGTTAATGTTATAGTTCGTGTTGGAAATTTCGTTCGATTCATCAAAAGCATTCCCTTCCTTAATACCACCGTGATGACAGTTTTAGTATGTTGTTTATGACCAAGCTTGATTTGACCACTGGCGCAATTTAATATCGAGGAAATAAGTTTAAACAGCATCTTTCTTATCCCGCTGTACCTAATGTCGAATCACGGATGGTGTTCAGCAACTTTAGTCGATGTGGTTAGAATGAACTTTGTGGTTAAACACCGCCTTGTTTGCCGTGGTTTATTTGTCGAGATGTTCTGTAATCATCAAAACACGATAATGGCCGCTGTGTTTTTCCTCCTTGTTAAAATAACTTCACTCTTGTTAACTGTCTTACCACTTCCTTAGGTCATCATACGATTCACAAGATGAGCTTATGTGCAGTTACTCTGACAATCTGGCGTTTTATCGTCCTATATCACTCAGTAATTCATTGAATCACATTTTTGTTTTCTAGTATGAGGTAAATATAAATTCAATCTATGATTTCAGTGGTCTTATTGTTGCTCGTTTTGCCACCATATATAAGTTAGCTTCCTTGCTGTAATTTGCCTGAAACTAAGTACTCTTGGTTATTCAAACCACCTTGTTATTGAGTGATTGTTATAAAAAACGTTGCCACTTCGCGTATCTAAGGCATCAACACACTCTTAAATCTCAAACATCTCATCCCCCGGCCAGTATGCCACAGATTATATTAACTAGTGCCTGTTTTTTGGAACTGTTATTATTGGAAGTAAATGTATTAGTGTTTGCGAGACCTAATTTCATTCAACATTCATTCACATCACAGTTCATCCGCTTTCAATCTAAAAGCACCCAAGGTATCTTTTGATCATCACAGTAATTTATCAGTGATATACATTTTTTAAACACGATTTGTAATATCTGTTTGATAAAGTTTATTCTTTAAGTAATACCTTGAGACATTGTACTTGTGTATGATCACTTTGGATTTGATCCAATATAGGTTCTGTTGTGTCTATAATAGAAGCAAGGAGAAGCACCTTATTATTTAAAAATTTCAAACAATCAATTACTTTACGGGTTGTTAATCATGTCTCTACCTTTTAATTTACGGTTTGCCCTTTGGGTGTGACATTACTATTTCAGCGTTCACCGGGGGATTCCGGTGACTACGCCCTGCAGGCCTGCCCTCTGGAGCCCGTCTCTTGAATTATTTTCCGGTGCTGCGGGTCATTACACGTCGTTCTTCCTACAGTCTTTACGCCCCGAAAACTGACTTCGGCTCCTTCCTTCCTCCCTCTTCAAATATTAAGCCTCAATGGCGCCTACATGACTTCCCCCGTAGTGAGGTTTGTTTATCAAGTTTTCATGTGCACGTGACGCGTTTCCAGACCCATATTCGGGAAAGGGCGATAGGACCGGGTTACGGCTATTAATCTCATCCAATCGTCGGACTGATTGGGAATCGCCGGTTAGTAATCAGTCGCGATCCAGGAAAATAAACAAAAAAGCTCCTGGATCGACCAAAATTGATAATATTTATGTCTAGGACGTGCTATACCCGGCTGGTTTCTCAATTTCCGATCCTCCGTGCCATGAAATGAACATCTAACAGTCACAAAGATGCCCCATTTCAAAATTTAGCATTCCAGGTTGGGTAGGAAAGAACTTTCCTTTAAAGCTCACATAGCTGAGGAGGTTGGCTCGTGGCTCCATACCTTGTTACACAAGCAGTTCCAGTACGGAGCTATACACTAAAGCTGTGGTATTTGAGGCAACGCCGCGTTCCGAACGGTGAACGCCACGGTGTGAGGTACCTACATGGTGCCACAGCATCTCAAAATTACATAACATCAAGTAGTCAATCCCTTAGTATAAATTCAGATCAGTTGGACGTACCGCCAGGTTTGTGCGATCGCGATTCGAATCCTACCTGCCCTCATTGTCTAGTGCCTAGTAATATGTCTATCAATTGAGTTTGCTACTTTTTCACATTATAATTAGTGAATGGATACGTTATCAAACCCTTGAAATGTGGGTATTTTACTATTTCAGTAGGGGGTTAAGTGATTCCATAGAATACATGCTTCTCACTGGATTCGATTCTGTAATTTCTTTGAAAAAGCTATTGCACACGAAAGAAATAATAATTTAGCTACTACCTATAGATGGCAATATTAGATTGGTATAATGGTATATTTGCAAGAAGCGCCTCCACTATCAAAAAATCATCTTATTGTTAGTCACATATTACTTCTACTCTACGTTCACACTACTTTTATCAAACATTAATAACGAGAAAAGGAACTACTTGCCCGTTTGTAGAGATATGTTTACCTAATGGACAGAATGTTTGAAGGAAGGAAATAATTTGAAATCAACGGATTTTTCATACCTTAATTATGTTTACGAAGATGTCAAGAGCCTAATGATATGGCTTTGAGATGATTGTATGGCACTCACTTAGTTCTTTCGACACTTAGTTTTCAGTTCATTCAATGTTAACCTGAATATTCACTAAATACAACAGCATGGTCGATAATTAAACGCCTGGTTCGGCAATATACGAGTACGGTAAAATATCAGGATTCAAATTGTTAGAATATTCTATCACAACGGTGATAAATCCTAAATGAATGCTGCTACAATATTCGTCTTGCTGCTGTTTAACAAGAAATCTTTATGCTTCGAGCTAATGATACTTGAACACTTTTAAGCAGAGAACGATTATCTACACGCGATACTTGTTAAGAAGTGTTTAAAAAATCGAACTCTTCAGTTTGGATGTGTTAATACATCATAAACCTCTACCGTAGAAACCCTTGTTATTATTTCAAGCTTCTGCACACAAATCGAGAATCAATATCGAAGAACCATTCTCAAAGTTAGTCCCCTTATCGACGAGAACGGCTCAGGCAAAGGCGTCCCATGTTATTGCCGCTTGTTATAGGCTCCAATGATCGCGTGTTAAACGTGTTTGACAAACATAATCACATTCTCCTCCGTTCTCCGAAAGCCGAAGGAAATTTTCACTGCCAAGGGGGGTGAAGTTCGCTTGGGGGGAATCAGGTGAATCACCCTCGTGTTCCTTCATCAAATAGTGATACTTTTTTGGTGGGCTGCCCCTTTTTTGCTTAAATTTTCGTGTGTTGCAGAGCCTGAAAATTGAAAGTTTTTCTTACGTGAATCTGTCAATCGATGTCGTTCTCTTGTAATTTTCAATTTACTATATGTGTGTTTACTACAGTTTACTATAAAATTCATTTACTATATGTGTGTTCCCGTTTCAAACGAAAATTATATAGTATTAGTCTTGGGCATAGGTAAAATTTTTCTTGTTTCAGTCGTTTCAGTTCCACATTATGAATTTGATATGAAAAATTACTTAATTGCAAAAGCTGGTCCAGTTACACATCCTATATTGAGAAAAAATTTAGACTGCTACTAAATCTTGGTGAAGGTTTATGTGACAAGTTTTGACTGACTCCTAAATAGTTGAACCGGTTTATGAGCTGTTTAGGTTTAGTCTGAAACTTTCAAATTCAGGATCGAAAAACCTAATATACGAAATTGATATGATTTATATAATATCATAAATGTGATTCTATCAACTGCATTTATTGCAATCAACAGTTACTTTATGTTAGTTAACTAGTCAGGTGTAGATAAAATCATGTTTCTGGATTACGGAAACTATTCTAGCTAGTCAGTATATCCCACAACTCAAAAACATCTCAAGGTAGTCTGAGCAATCGAGTTTCGTTGATTTATTATTACTGATTCATTGATTCTTAGTTCATAAGTAAGAATAATATTAAGCTCGTGATTCACTAAGCGAGGTGGGACGTACGCCGCTTCGACGCCTCTTCCATGTAAACGTATGGTCCAATGTCCCCGCTCAGCTCTTAAGCGCCTCTTCCACACCTCCCACAATAATCACGCACAACGATCTAGATTTTAATGAAAACTTTGTGAATTCTATTGTATTTCATAAAAACATACATGTGGCATCATGTACAAGTTCCGGAACCTTTCATTATACATGTTTTGCTCTATCATTACGTGAAACATCCCATTCCTGCTTTTTTTCTGTTCAAAAAGGTTGGCAAAACTTTTTTGTTTTTTTAGCATGACCGTTCGTTAACAACACAAGAAAAAGGACATCGTCACATCACTCTCGTCGTCTGTGAACATTTTAGACCTATGCACTTCAACAATTCCGTATAGTCGCCGTTCCAACGCCACACCTTCACCTCTTCTCCAACACTTTTGTGTGAATTAAACTCACCGGTGTGACGACGCGCCTGCGTTTGGTATATCCAATGAAAACTTCTCAGTACCTATACACAATCGGATTAATCGAATATTTCCTAGGCACGCTGTGATCGGTCTGTAAGTATATACTTACTACAACGCTGTACCTAATGTCTGACCAAGAGACCACCTCTTTCCTCGTAGTGTATGTAGAATATCCATACAGCACAAGAGCCCAAGCTAAAACCAAAATTTCCTCCATTCATTAAGCCTGGTACTCACTAAGCTGGTTCAGAAAATAAGCATACTTTCTCGAAATCACAAGATCACAGCCCAAATAGCATGACTTCCGATTGTTTGTAACTGTGTAATCATAGGAGATAATTTTTTGTCTTATGTCCGTTTTGTTAGACTCTACAACTTTGGTGCGTACGAAAATTTCTGCGTATCGCACGGTTTAGAAATTATTGGAATTTTAGCCATATTTTAAGATCACGTGAGTATAATGAAAAGCGGCGTTCTTGAGCCAGTTTGGATCTCAAGGAAAAAAGATTCGTAAGGAGAGGAGAAAATGTTGGTCAAATGAGCGTGGACTACCAGTGGTGTAAGGCAACAACCTATTCGGAATCGCAATCCATTCTACTTGCCTCCAATCTCTTTCGGGCATTTTAATTTCATTCTCCTGCAGTTAACCCTCCCTCTGGGATTCTCCCTCTGCATCCTCACAAACGGAACCGAGTAATTGAACTTCGGACCTTTGCTAATCCGTGCCACCTCGTAGGCCTTGGATTCACTGTCCCCCTGCCCGACATCTACTGGTCCCCAGGGAAGCCCAAGGGTCGCCCTAGAGGGAATGAGGATGAAGGGCTCGAATAAGGAAGGATTTCGTGTCCCATCTGAAGACCTTGCTACTGTAAGGGCGTTTGTCCGGTTCGTTACATCCTATGTCTCGCTCCCACGTGTAATACGCGTTGCCTAATACGCAGTCCATCCCCGCCCACCCGACTTATCCGCTTTTCTTCCTTATTTTTTCCCTCCAGCCCAAAAATTAGCACCTGCGGCACCCTCCTCTGTAAACGCATATTTACGGCTCAATTTTAAAAGTTAAATATCCCGTTTCCTGCTCGTATAAATAACCCAGCATTGAAATATTGCCCTAATCAAATCATTGTGCACTAATCTCTAGCAATCCGGAATTCGTCCTACAGTTATCTGAAGTCAATAAAGCTTATAATTTGTTATTTTTAAAGCAAAGAATTCTATGTATAACAAATTCCAAGTACCAAAATGTACAAGTCTTGTTAAATCAATATTAATGCAGTGTCCATATAATTTTTCAACTCTAACGCACGAAATTGGCATTACCAGTGGTCACAAAAAGGTACTACTCAACTACTTTTTGATGGAAGAAGATTCCATCCTAATAAGAAGTTTGACATCAACTACACTTCACTTCGATTTGCAGCTTTCTTTCAATGATTTTTCATAGTTCCACGGCCGCTAACGTCAAAGCGGAACGCCCTCTTCCATTGTAACGTTACCAGTACAGGAAACTGAAAAATCATACGAAGAAAACTACTCACGTTCAGAGTGTGGATTGTGTAAATTGTTTCGGAATGGAATCTGTTTTCGTTTAAAAATATAAAATGAATGTGTCTCAATGAATGTGGGAACTCATTGTCTTCCACTATAACGGAAAACCTTTGATTAGTGATTAAACTAATATAATATATTAAGTTGTTGGATTTTTTCATCAGAAAATCGTGAAGTACTTAGGTACTACATAACTGAAATTTTCTTGAAATTTCCAATCAAGTACGAATACGAAGATACCTGTGAATTCTTCAATTACAATTTCTCGTTGTAACAATAATAAATTATGAAAACGTACGCGCTTCCCAGGTTGATCATCTTCTTTTGTTCGAAAAAGTTCCTTCCGTTAATTTCAGGTAGACATAAAAATGGTAACGTATGTGCAGGCATCGAGATATTATATATATCTCACTTGCTTAAATCGGTTTTCTTGTGGATGTTCATCAATGTTGTTCTACATAATATTATAGTAAATAAGTGTACTGCATTATTGCATACTACTTCATGTTGGATTGTTTTAAAACTTTGTTATTCTGTTATTTAATGGTTGTCTTCAGGACAGGAATCGAACGTATCCTGGGTGTCCGGGTTAGGACTTCCATTGAAGATACACGCGTCTCAGGGCAAATGCATATTATAACAATGTCAGTGACCCTTGGAATGATGAGGGTTAGTCGGTGATTCGATGATAGAATGTTCATCTCTATAACACTACCATGATTAGTGTTACATCATCCAACAAACAACGTTGCAAAGATAGTCTTAGTTAGAAGACAAGCAGAGTGACAGATGATGATCGAGAACCCGACGAGAAGCGAATCATTGTTCATGGTCATCCTTATTAACCCCCTGTTCAGAAAGAGCCTTCTTCTCAGGTATTATTAATCTTCGGAGTTGTGTTTTAGTTTTGGTTCAGTTTGCGGAGTTTGTAAACAAGGTTTGTTGACTTTGGAATTTCAAAACTTTCTTTCTACCCTTCCCTCTTCTGCAACCCTAATAACAAGCGGGTAACAGTCGAACGTTATATCCGTTCATATGAATTAACGCCGGTCGTTAAACCAGTTTCCTTTTAATGTTCCTTCTCTTCTCCCAACATCGGGAGAGATCATAAAATGATTTCACAGCCACTACGATCGTTGGAAACAATGAGATCTCACCCTTTATAGAAATCACAAGCTACCCTTTTCAACTTCGTACATGAAATTACGTATAAAACCACTTGGAAATCGATTTTTTTATCTCATCAAAGATTATCAATTATCTCATCTAAAGATTATGGGTATAAGTAAAATATATTTCTCTCAGCTGCAGACATTCAAATCAATTTTTTGACTTACTACTTTTTACTTTTTTTTTAATACAATTCATTACCTACACATACCTATTCATTTCGTAATTTCAAAATAAAATTTGCAATTCCATTTTTCTCACAGTAAGTAAATTTCTTTGCCGAAAATTTGAATTATCAGCTAACGTTTATAGTTGTCTCCCAAAATTAAAAACCGGTTTACCGAAATTTTGAATTGATTTTTAAAATATTTTCGTAGCACCATTGCAGCGTCTACGTTATGTTTTAACACGCGCATACATAAGCACTATGTTTCTGAAAAAATTTGCTAATTATTTTGAGCGATAGTTAGGTACTTAGTGACTGTTAATGTAGTTATTGTAGTACTTATTACCCCACCACATTGGTACGGTGTAGACATATCCTCCTCCCTCCTCTTCCCCCTCTCGCTTTCTTGACTGTAAAATTGAGTCAAGTCCTGTAGAGTGTCTTTGAACCGCAAGTACACTTTACAGAAACTCATCAATTTCAAAATCGATTCGAGAGAACTTGATTGATTATTTGAGATGGTAGGGGATTTGTTGTGGGGATTTGTTTGTTTGTAGGGGAGTTGTTCTTTCAAACCTTCGATTTTTATTTAACAGGCTATCGTTTTGCAAAACTGAAATACCAAAACGGTTCAGTGGTCAGCGGCTATTTCATTGAATCGAATCAGCTTCAGTTTCGACACATCAGACATAAATTAACAAATTTACTTGGATCATAGATGCATCGATAAACTCTACTTTGAATTGCAAAGATCGCAGTTTTAGGGTTCATTCTCTGTGACAGTTTAGACGAACTCTCAAGATTGGATCGAATCAGCCTTAAGCGTTCCAGAACTATTTGGACCACGTTCAAACTAACAACAATTTCGGAGAGGTAAAATATGCGTATGCCGATTTCCGCCAGTTCAAAAGAGAAAAAGGAGCTATCAGAACCGACTAGTTCTGTGTTCGCACAGCACTGTGAACGCAGAACCCATTTTCAAGTTAACTATGACGAGGGGGAGGGGTGTTTGTGTGAAGTGTGATCCCCATTCTAATCCCTCCGAACGTCTCTGATAACATACAACTTTAATTTCCTTGTCAACTGAGAATAGTTCCATGTTCAGAACTTCGGGCTCTAGTATTGCTATCGACAACACTCAACTGCGCTTGCACAGAACCTTTCGGTTCTGGCAGAACTGCGTCTGACAATGAGAACGAATCTAACTGCGCGCATCCTTCGATCTGTCAAATTCGTTCGTTTCCGACGAGCGCCAGTCTATGTGCATAAGAAGGCGTTTAAACAACATTAAAGGGAGGCCGCGGAGCATACGCTAATAGGCCGCTTATAATTCTTAATTTGACTCGGGAGAGCCATAAACTTGTCACAATAATTGCTTTCAACTAGATCACCGGAGCAGGACCCCGTGCGGGCGCTCGTAAATCAAGCTTCAGCGGAGAGCGAAGTCCGATGCGCGGAAATGCCCCTCCACCAGCCGCAACGCCCGGGCGACTCCGTGGTGAACACAAAGCGCCATTGTCGTTTCCCTCTCGCCTCCAACCGCTCGTTCCGGACTTTATTAGGCTATCTGTATCTGGGAGCGTTAAACGTCTAGTCTGGGGGTTACGACTTGATTTTCGGAGCGGGAGAGGGAGTTCTCGTAACCAAATAGTGTTACAGCCCACTATTAATAGAGGGTGATAACTGGGAACGCAACCCTATGCGTCGTTATAGAGTCGTTCTATGGCTTTTACACAAAAGTCGATAAGGTATCTCACATCTTCGGAATTTGAAATTAAATTTGGGAATTTCATTAAGCGAGTAATATTTATTTAAGAGTCAATCAAGTTATTTAAAGCCTCGTTCAGAACAGCAATTTTATGTAGCTTCTGAATTGTAATGCATTGTTTGGTGAAATTTCAGACGTGAAAAAAAAAACTCCTAAAAATGGTTTTATCAGAGCGCTTACCTATTTATTTATACATCAACTAGTTACATCTGAGGTATTGTACGGTTGTAATCTGTATATTTACTGCACATAAATTCAGTATTGGCCTTATAAGTGGTTAGTCCATTGAAATACACCACATTGCCCGAAAGCTGGATAGCTTCTTGGCTGGTGTGTACGAGAAGCCTCTTTTCATTGTTCCCGGAGTATATTTTTGATATGTCACTGATTCTCCCAATTTTGAGTTCCTCGTGAATATCATGATTTCGAATGTTTATACCACAGTGGATTTATAATTCTCCTTAGTACCTTATTTTGGAACGGCTCAATAATGTTCATGTTACTTTTTGCTGTGTATCCAAATCCATATACAGTTCTTCCATAAGCATAAGTACTGTTTTTTATAACAGCCATTTATTACATAAACCATGTAAGTTTTGAATGCCCATCAGCCAATAAAGCTTCGGGAATCCGAGTGTTACTTGTATTTCTTCCAATTGGTTTATTATTTTCCAATAATGAATCTTTGTAATGACCAAGAAAAAAAATTTGTGTAACCCCCTCCCCCCCCTCCTCACAATTTGTTGGTTTACGTGTCAAAATACATGGAATCCAAAGGAGAAAAAATCTGTCCCTCAGACATCCAAAGATTCTCTGCACAACTACTGAAGCTAACATTATATAATTTGGCTCAAAAATCGTACATCAGCCGGGCATGTGGCAGTGACAATGGGATAGCTCTCGGTAGTATTCAAGTTGAAATATTAGAAATTCGATATCTCGAAAAGTTTCGAATTAAAAGGGTATGCTTTGTCAGATTTATGGGCAAAGAAGTTCAATAATCGAATGAAACTTTCTTGGTCCCATAATAAAGGAAAAAAGGAAATAGGTATATCGAACATCTGATGATGCTATTCTTTCATTCAAGGCTTGGTAGTCCAGTGGATTAGCAGCTGCCTGCTGCGCGGGCGGCTGGAATTCAGAAATTTTCTTTGAATCTCTCACAGTCACTTTCGAGGGTTTTTTTTGGGGGGGGGGGGGGGGTTAGGCTATCTATTTTGTATTTATCATTATTTTTCTTTTGGTGGTTGACATCGACTAGTTATCTTTCGATAATGCAGTATAAACTCAATTCGGTAGGTAATTTTCTATAGACCTGTGATCTTCATCGAAGGGCTATCTATTTCTTTCTGGCGTGTCCATTCCACTTTAGCTACGCATCTAAGGTCCTAAGGTCATCCCCAGACATACACATGTTAGGTACGGGACATACACATGTAGCTTCCATGTAGATAACTATGTTGAACACGAATTGGGTACCAGAAGAAAACGGAAGTTTTGAAAACGTTGTCTAAATAAAAAGTCAAGAGGTTTGAGCATTATCGATGGTTCATCATCCCTAACAACTAATAACCTATTGTTTATTCCTAATGAAGACCTAATCATCGAAACTTTCGAATTATTGATAACTATGTGTTTTCTCAACTTTGTCACAAGTGTTTTAGTCGTGTTTGGTGCGGACAGAAAATGAAGAATATATCTCTTATTTATTTACAACTATTCACGAGGCGCAGAGAATGTTATCAATGCTTCATATATCATATTAGTTTTCGTGGTGCCTTTATTACCTACCTATTTTATCGAAACAACGATTTGTGTATCTGTATCTGTTAGGAGGAAATTGTCGCTAAACATGGTTAGTTGAGGTTATTTATATAAGTTTACATGGTTGTATACTTCCATGTGAATGTCTAAGAGTACAGGATAGAATAGTTCCCTGACTATGGACAGAATCATCTGACCTTAATAGGTAAGTCAAGGACAACTATATCTTCAACTTCCACTTACTACCACTGACATCATGGAGATCTAGGTTAATGGGTTGAAGGAATAATTCGTAAGAAGGTTAGTTACGATTGGATTATTCGAAACGCTAAAAGTAAAATGTTATAACTCCCCTTTAGCTACTCTTCCAGGGCACGTCCCTTAACTACCTGCCAGCGTCGATGCAGAAATTCGCTCTCGTGGCGCTAATCCCAGATTGAAGCCTGGAAAGCTACAACGAACTTCACTTTACCTGCCTATGGCTTTGCGTGAAAGGACTTAGTTTTCTATCTTTCCCTCTATCACTGATCCAGGATTTGAAACGGCAATCTTCTTTTAAAAACCCTCGATGAAATTTTTTTTAAATTTTTTTTAATCATTCAAATTCTAGAGGATTTTTCATTGTCATTCTCATTTTTCACGATTTTTTGGTATCCATCACGATCTATTAGATTTCAAGTCTTTATATATAAATAACAATACATTCATTTCTTTCATTTCTGTGACAAAGACCAAATTCGAATTATCAGATTCTTTCTTTCCCCCATGTATCTTCGAAATTCTTTCTATATTTATAACAAAGTATACAGGGTCCCCCCCCCCCTCTCTTCTAAAATCGTTAGTATTGGGTCAGAAAAATAATTTTTTTTCTTCCAAACCTAATGTTTTTCTTAAGAACGAAATTGAGCCTAGCGCACGTGCATGAACTTCGTTATTTTGAATTGAAACCCCCATATTTTATTGGAGATTTGAATTCTACTTGAAATTCCATGAAGTGATGACCCATCACTCGATTTTTTAAGCGCGCGCTAACGCGCTCCAAAAGTGCGCAAATCAGCTATAAGAGTGCAATAAATGAGGAATATTGAATTTTTGAAGATATTCAATTGCCGCATGTAATACATGATTTTAGAGTATTTTTTCCTGATAAATCTCGTAATGATGTTTATTTATTGATATTTGCAATACCAACTTGGTAAAACACCAAAAAATTGACTAGAATCGCCCTTTTCTAAACACATTCCCACAAAGCACAAAGCGTACTAAATTGTAGGTTTTTCGGAGTTTTCCCAAGTTGATGTTGCAAATATCAATGAATGAACATCATCAGGTACGAGGTGCAGCACGGAAAAATTCACCAAAATCATGTATTTACCACTTCAAACACTCAGTATTTCACATTTATTGCACTTCTAAAGCGGAGTAGCGCCCGTTTGCGCGCATTGAAAAAAATCAAGTGATGGGTCATTTCTTAATGAAATTTCACGTAGAATTCATAGAATTCAAATCAACAATAAAAAAACGGGTTCCCATGTAAAATAAAGTTGCGTACGTTTGCGCCTTGAAAAATGACCCATATGTGGTTCTACAAAACCTAAAGGCACAGCAATTATGGTGACATTACTGAAGATGATATCATTCAATGAAAAAGAGTACCTAAAATTATTTACCGTTATTGGGTTTCACATGATTGGTAAAATTAAGGGTGTTATACTTATTGTCTGAACGTTAAGAATATTTATTGTTCTGTGTAGAACCGAAACTTAATAGCTAAGTATTCGAATTTGCCTTATTGATTATCGTCGTTACAAATGAAATCTGTGGGACTCGAGTTTTTGTCAATAATTTCCACATAGGTATATCTACTATTTATACATGGAACTGATATGCACTAACTCATGATTTTTTTACCCGATCAGGATGATGGTGGTGTGTGAAATTAGCACTGTTTACCTGATATCAGAGCACAGATGTTACAATAAACGTAATAATAATACTAGAATAATATTATTTTGACTTAATATGGTACCAAAACTACTCCTAGTATACTACTAGTTTGCAGGCGTTAAATGTAGAAAAAGCTTATATTCAATCCCGAAGCCCACGATTCAAAAGATGCCATTAGAAATAACGGTACTTGATTCTCGTTATCAATGATTTTAATGTCTTGTTATTGAGAAGGAACAGTGATGATGAGGAACAGGTTCTTGTCTCATGTTCTAACGCTAACTGCTTCTCATGCATGAATCTTCCCACAGTTCAGAAAAGGTACACTGTATTCGTTCATTACCGTTATTTTTCATGGCTTCACGTACCTACTCCTATTATACGGGTAATTGTGTTGCATTCTCTACAAGATACTCTAGAAAGAAGAATGAAAAAAACGAAAAACACGTTGTTTCAAGTTCTTCTCTAAAAACGGGGAAGTAAAAAGTTAGTGTTGGCCCTCCCCTCTTTTTACGTGCTCCGACTACGGATGGTCGAGAGTACTAACTGGAGTTCACTCTTTATTTAGCTGGTAACATTCTTGTGGCATGTGTTACCGGAATTACCTGGGGCCCCTTTACACGGAGTTGTAACCCTTATCGGGGAGAATCTTACGATGCCGATAGCTGTGGGGCAAAACCCAGGAAAACCCGTGACACCACTGCGAAAAAAGAATTTGATCTGATAGAAGATCATCATGCAAATTCTAATGACCTTAGCGTTGTTTATACGACAGCGACTCAACATCGCTGATAAGAGCCGATATTTTTGTTGTAATTGTTAGAGAGTAAAATTGATAGCCACGGTGCAAAAGGAGAGTTAACAAAGGTGCATATTATTAATTCCAGTAATCTATTCCATGTTTTCTTTTCACCTATACCAGTGAAAGGTTTTTGTTGCATAAAGATCACTCTTTCATTGAAATAGGAAATTTGGGCCCTTTTATATTACTTAATGGAAATTTTGATTGTCTGATTTTACACTGAATTATATTGTAACTTACAGTTACTTACACGTGTTCTGGAGGTAAGTAAGCTATAAAAATCATAAGAAAGGCTAATAAAAAAACTGCTGAAAATCGTTGTTTTATATTTTTGCTGTCGTTTAATCAAGAGAATTTTATCAACGATGACCTAAATATTAAAAATTGTACATACAAGATTATGCTGAAAAAATGGACTTAGATTCCATCAATATTATGGTACAAAATCGATAAAAGTTCCAACCACGCAGCATGATCATATGAGCGAATTTTCTTAAAATACCTATCGTATTATAGTATTGAAATTGTAATTTTGGTATTGAACTTTGGGTACAAATAAATTGTTAATAATCATTTTTATGGCAAGAAAGTTATATTAATAATAATTTTGCAATCCTACTATTAGATCTGACAGTATCTGACAGTCTGTTTCCGTACCTGAGATGCTAGGGCAAACTTGGAAACAAACGATAACAACTTAGTTCACTCCTGTGCATGAATTATTTTACCATGCGACCTATAAAGTTCGTTCATTTTACGCTAACATAGTCCAACTCCAGCATTTTCCTTTCGGAAAGTGTGCAGCCGATGTTATTGCAGAAGCTCTACAAAGAGTTTCATTCGTCCTGTTCGAACAGGAGATATAATTGCATTCCCTTTGGGTATCGCGGGATTCTTTCAGGATCAGTTTCACGACTGAACTGAGTTAACGAAGACCACTACTAAAAGGCTTCGTTAATTCAGTTTCTGACTCGATTTATTGTGCTTCTTTATAACTCACCTATTCTCCGTTTTTCTTCCGGTTACGTATGTCAATCGAATCCTCTTCATAGAGTTCCTGCACTACTCCCTAATCTATCTGACTGTCAGATCGGATAGGTTTTATTCAATAAGACCGAGCATCGTGTTAAAATGATGTTGTAATGTTTTGTAAGGTAATGAGCTACATCACCAGTGTCGTGGCCATTTTTGAAATGAATTGGCTGCTTCGGTATCCCTCTATTAGAAATAACATTTTTTCCAGGAGAAAACTGAAAATATTCCAGAATGAGTTTCCTAATGAGTTGGCAGTCAGTGTTGACGCAAGTTGTTTAATCTGTCTCTCTTCAACACCATACTTGAAAGTTTTCTAGGAATCGTCTTATTTTTTCTCCGCACTAACGAAAAGTCATTTTGCGCGGAATACTCATAACTCTAATGGAAATCTTGACGAAGGGGGTATCATGCCTATTTACACCCCAACGATGGAACAAAGACGTGAAATGAAAAATCCCTTTTATCCTTTCCCCAGCGACAAAAAGTCCATTATCGGGGCTGTTCCCATTGTCCCCAGCGCAGTTGGTTTGATGTTCCATTCGGACGTTGTCATGAGCACGCGTCTTCATTGTCGCCCTTCTTTTTCTCAGTTTGGAGTCAGTGCGAAGAAAGAAAGATCATCCTGCTAGGGGGGTGGGCCTTTGAATTCTCAGTGTCTTTTTTGTTGTTTTCTGTACCCAAACCGTCCCTAGCCTACTGCACCGCCCGGACCACCTTCCCATGCCCCCCCTCAAGCACTTCTACTGATTGTTTCATGCTGGTCTCATTGTTGTCTGTTGCAGCTTGAAGAACATGAAACCATTTCAGGCTTTTACAAGTAATTATACGGGACCCTTTTCCTATGACGGTATGAAACACCCCCTCCCCCGCATCAACGACGGAACTACTCTCATAACTGTTTCTATTACTTTAGTGCTTATGGTGTAGAAAAGTGGACTTGTTTTCCGGTTTTATTCCTCCATATAGCTGACTTCATGTCTTACTTTTCTGATCCTTTTGAAGTGAGATGCTTGGTTGTTGAAGTTTCTGAATGAAGTTGTTGTTTGAGTTAAAGATCTTGACTTTGCTCCATGAGGTCAAAGTTCCAGAGGCTCAATGGGTTGGTTCCAGACAGATTTAACGACAATCTTTTAGCAGATACCATTGTCCCGCAAAAAGCCCTTTTGTGAAATGATAAGGGACCTCTCAAAAGTTTCTAATTACGTTCATATTCAGTATATTACCAAGGTTTACCAGAAAAATGTCGCAACATCTTCATTGGGTATTAAAGATGATCGTGAACAACAATATAGCACGAGATGTAATAGAAAGTTATTAAGCTATAATCATCGCTATATATTAGCCGAATTATTTGTACATATAAGTAGAATACTGGTACCCCCTGCGCATAAGCACGTCAAAAGTTTATGCTCAACACTTTGCCGAGTTAAACTGTGGATAATCTTTCGTAAATTTCATGCGCTCTCCACTCGCATGCTCAAAAAATGAAATTTTTCCTGTACACGCTTTCCTCAATTTTTTGCCGATTACGGTTGTGTGTCGAGAAATGTGTTGGTATGGCTCTTTTTTCTCTAGATAATAATTTTACAGTGGCTTTCATCATGTATAACATAGGTGAACGTTAATCCATCTAAACGTGCACTTCTACCTCCTAAAATATCTATCTACTTGGGCCATTTCATAGAAACAGCCCTTCGATAGGTGCACAGAATTCGATTTAATTGAAGTGATTTTGCTCACTATTACCTAAACAGCTAATCAACTAAGTACTCATACACAACCCACCTGGATTTTTATTTATATTGTGATTGATGTTATCCTGAACAATACACAATGATCTATTCGATGATCCAATTCCACTTAGCCGTGTTTTTTAATTTATAATAATTTTACCTGATCATATTTCATCATACCGTGATGTATTAGAACTTGGCTCGCCGTGGCAGACTGCCCTCATACACCCATATTCGAAACTCTGAATCACCATACTCATATCTTATCTCTTCCTGCTTATTATGCCTTCCACATTATTATTCCGCGTGCGTTGTATAATTGCTCTGATTTGGATAAATGAACCTTAGTTATACGTGATAATATATGCAATATGGATCCCACCTCCTATTCAAAGTGGATATAATTTGTCATGAATATTCATTCCTGATGAATCTAGAATCCTCAACTGTATTTGTGGTGATAGTAAGTCTAAAGACCTCCAAGAATCCAATAGAATCCAACTTGAACCTTATAAAGGAAGATTTTTCAAATAATTATTTAATTTTTCATTCGCTTACTTTTATCCTCGTAATCCTCTTTCCACAAAATTGAAAAATTTAGTAAAATTGGTTTTTTTGTGTACGTACAAGCCCAGTATTCGTTGTTTTAACTAATTTATTAAAGTGATAACTTGGCAATTCGACTTATAGAATTTGCTGTGACGTAGTCATTGTTTGCAATGACTCGAACTTCGAACTGTTGCAAAGTTTTCCCGATCAATTCTTACTCTTCATTACCAAGCAATCCATCAATAGATATCTCGTCGATCAGAACAAAAATATTTGCAGCCGTGATGAGAAAACTTTCAACGGCCTATTGAAACGCTAATCCCTTCTCTCTCTCTCTTTCGCTTCCTCCTCAAAACAGTAATTGTTCAAAGTTGGAGGAGCCCCGTTGGCAACTGATTTCTATCATCTGAATACGCTTCATTGAAAAGTGGCAGAAGATTCAACAATGGACTTTTGTATTGCCTGAGGCTGTTTTGATTATGGCAGATTGTTCGCGGAAGCTCACCCTTCAACCCTGCACTACTTCGCCTCCCGTTCGATGCCTATTCTTTCCGGTTAGGCAATCTTAGGCCTCCCGCAATCAGAAGTTTTAATATCGGTCTTGCGGTAATATCTGGTCGCAGGAGCATCTGGGGCCTCTTTTGGGTTGGGCCCTATTGTGGTCAAAGCCCCTTCGTTTCCTTTCCAAGGGCTTTGCTCCTCTACGTTCCATTGTCTACTACATTCGGAAAGATGATGACAAAGATCTCCTACACAGGAGTGGCTTGGTTTCTCCTGATTAGAACGGAAGCCGTAGTGATAATCAATGCCTCGCGCGACTGGAGCACCCAACGCTCCCCTCACAAACTGTACTTCCTCTCGCAAAAGTCTGACGTTGCAAATTATCTCTGACAGCCAGACAGTTCTGTAGGGCCCTCCTGATGTGACTCGTTCCCCCTTTCCTCTACAAACGTCTCTGGTTTGTTGTCATTTATTGCTTTTTCTTTGTTGACTGCACTTGGGGACAAGTGCAAGACGCCTTGTCGGAAAGGTTGTCTGATAAATATTTCACGTCTTCTCAAAATTAATATTTACGCGCTGTTCCTGTTTCTCCTCCGGGAATTCTTTGTTGGATAGAAGAATACATCTTGGAAGTTGTCAGGAGAGCTTGGTACCAACATTTTTGAGGGCTCAGAATTGCATATTTTTTATTGTCTGTTTCCTTTACGAACAAAGTCTCCTCGTTTATTTTCCGGCCGTTAATTCGATCATCAAGGCAACCTCGGAACAAGATTCAATGGCGCTTACATTTTAAATCAAAAATGTTGATAACTGTAACAGATTCTTCCAAGTTATGTAAATTTACGTAAATAATTAACATGTTGAAATAGGTCGAAAATTGGTTGCATTAATAACGATTTGTGTTGCCGTAATCATCCCTTGTAAATTAAAATATCCAAAAGGTAGTTTTTCACGACAATAATTTCAGTTTATTGCTGGAAAAACTAAGAAAGGTTCCTACAGGATATCCGAATTATTTTAAGAATTAATGCCCTTGTCTAGTGCTCAAAATTCTAAAACGAAGAAAATAGTAAGTAATATCAATAATAAGAAGGATAATAACATTATTTTGTTTTCAATGCTTGTTTTTTCTAGTTGTATAATGTAACGATTTTCACACTTTCCAGCATTTGTTTTTACGTTTTTCCATTTTCTTCCGAGACTAAAGCCTCCTCGACGCCCTATGTGGTAGCACAGCGAGGGGTAAACAAGTCCATGAAGACTTCTAGGGCCCTCCAGAAGTAATTCCGAGCGAAGGCGGGGCCCTGACTGTCTAATAATCGACGATGTAGAGCCATGGAGGGTCTTCGCATTCTGATTACAGGGGGTAGACCCCAAGGCCCCGTCCAGGGACGATTGTGTACCCATGAAAAACACTCGATGGTTTTGCGGGATTGGACGTGTGTGGCACGTATGTTTGACGATGTATTAGTTAGATATCTCTAGAACATCATCTTGCCCGATGGCATCCTCTCAATTTGGAAGTCATAGAATTCGGTCATCCTTTGCTATCCACCGTCGAATTCCATAATCATCTTCGTTCTCCAACATTAACCTTTGTTACGATATTGTGATTTTTGCTTGTTACTGTGGAATCCATTTATTATTTGATTATGAGATGCCGAAATCAACTCTGTTGTCTTCTTTCTTAATCAATGCGGTCAAATAATGTATTAGATATGATAGGAAATCGGGTAAAATATGTATACGACTTTTTTTTAACTTTTTAACACAGAATGTGTTTTAGCCATGGACTAACTAGCCGAAAATGGAACGCGGGATGGGAACGAAATGTGTGACGGATGATTTTCACGTACAACCGAGCCGTTGGTAGGGAAATGGAATTTCCGCCATTTTAATCGCACAGAAATCGTTCACCATTCGTTGGAAAGCTCTTGATTTATCACGAATTTATTTCGTATTTTTTTTTCGTAGTTTCATACTATAACTATATAAATTGATGTTATAAATGAATAGTAAACAATGACGCTTGTTTGGTTGTCACTTGGTTGCGCGACAACGCAAACACATTCTGTGTTTCAATAATTTCGTCCGAAGTATGTAAATAGAGGTAACCGGGGGTCCAGGGGGCTTGCCCCCTGGCGAGGCGCGGAGCGCCGAGTTTTTTTATTATATAAGCCTTTTATACCTATATGACTTGTTATACCTATTATTAGTATTTTTATACCTACATACCTATATGACTTTATTTTTATTCGTTTCAAGCAGTCTATAGTTTGAATGGGCTCGCCCATTTAAATATTTTAAACATTGTTAACGTGTCCATTGGATTGAGATAAACATTTCGTTCTTGTGCCCAAAAAATCAAGGTTTCCATACGAAAGGATGAGTTTGTTGGCCGACACTATTTGAGCACATTAAATTGGTTAATTTTCAAAAAATGTGCTTAAAAATCACTAAAAATGGCTAAAAACGTCTAAAAATTGTTGAATTTAAATTTCTATCGTAAATTTAGTGAAAAGAAATTTGTCAACGATGAACTAGAACATTGAACAATTTGTTCACTAAATTTTGGTGAAAAATGTACCTAAATTTGAGTAATATTTGCTGAAAAATCGATTAAAAAACCTGAAAAACAATATGATAATCTACGAGAATTCGCTGATGCTGCATGACTGAAACTTTCTCGTTTCTTATAATTTATACATAAATTTTTAATTGTTCTATTTGATATTTGATAAATTTTATTGGAGCAATATTCGGCTAAAAATGATGAATTTAACAATTGTTAGCAGTTTTTAGCCATTTTTAGTGATTTTTTTCAGCAAATTTATTGAAATTTGACCAATTTATTGTGTTGAAAAAGTGCTGGCTCATCTTTTCGTTTGGTAAGCTTGATTTCTCTGGTAAGAACGGAATTTGTATCTCACTCATAAGGAGAGTTACCGTCTGGAATGACTCATAAACAATAATTTATACCTACAAAAGAAAAAGCACAAACTTCAGGAATCGTTTCAGAATGCCTCAAAACGGCCTTCAATGAAGACATTTTTCAAAAACTAGCTTCATTTTCTACAAAAATTCGCTAAAAACAAACATCTCTATTACTTTCCCTCTCATCAACTCCTCCGTTTTCTACGGTAAATGTTTGTTAAATTAAAAAACTAATTAACTATATACCAAAAATTAAAAGTATCATCTGAATGGGGGGGGGGGGGGGTTGTAATTTCCATTAGTACTTTTTTTGATAAAATTACATGAACCTAGGCTGCAGGCCCAGTCTCAATTATCGGGACCTATTGCTCAGGATAGAACAGTAAAAGAAGAAGATTTTCTTACATTCTGTCAAGGACAATGTGGTTAACACCTTAATTTATTATGACTACTATTTCAAATGTACTACAATGTGGATGTATCGAATTTTGTTGAAAAATTCACAACTAAAATTTCATCTTGCTGGTGTAGAAAACATAATGTTTTTCGTAATTAGTTGAGGTGACAGAACAGTACATTTATATATTATTTTTGTTGGTTTAAGAGTAAAATAGAAAACTATCGTAATAACCTTACTTAAAGTAGATTCATTATAAAATGACGAAAGTTTGTTGATATAATGGATAATTGTTTGTTGATATAATGTACTGAACCAGGGGTGGGTATACGTTATATATTTAATGGAATAATTTATCCTTTAACAAAAGTATGCCTACGTTTATTGAATGTGTTTTTCCTAAGTGGCTTTCTATGGCAATATTTATTGTAGCGACTTATCTGAAGGAATTGATATCCTGGAAGGAAAGATCTCGTTGAGAAAAAGACACCGTCAAGGCAGCGTATTATTTTTCCTGCCTTCTCCATAGAAAATAATATTTTCCGAACTGCCCAACATTAGTCATCTCCCTTTATTTTCTCAGTAAGCATTGTTGAAGTCCTCTGTATGACGACCCTCGTATTTGTGATATCGTTTTATCCATTACTAACTGTACCAAGAGTTATTTTCTGGAGTTTGTTTGGGACCAATTTAATCGAAGAATATATGGTATTTACTCGAAATCACGATCGTTTGTGTTGAAATCACACGTCTGTAATATTTTGAAACATGCCGGTCTATATTTATTGCAATGAAGCACACAAACTCATTTTCTTATAGTCAAAATCATGACTGAGTGCACAATCCCTAATGACGTACCAACATGACTGATGTGAGTTTATATAAAAGCTATTAGAGTTATGAGAGAAGGGTTGACAAAAATTGTCCTTGATATTGCCCTTTTTCCGTTAAAAACAACTATAATTACTATTGTCAGTGTTTGTCAGTGTTGTAATTATATTTTTTATTCATCATGCTTATTTCCTTTCACTGAGTAGTTAGTATTTTTGTGACAGTTGCTGTAAATCTCCCCTTTCTACTGATAATCGTATCTACAATCGGATGCAGCATTGGATGTACTAGAATAGCGTATCACTAAATAGACTACTAATTGTTAGTGAACATTTTATGTAGACAGAAGAAATTAGAGTGGTAATTCAAGTTCTCTTATTCACTTCAATGATTTTTCTTTTTGGGATTTCTCATATAACTTCCATTATATTTCTCACTAGCTAACCCGGTGCGCTTTGCTGCACTCAATAAGAATAGAATTATAATAAAAAGTCAAATCAATCTATTATGTGGATATTTTCCTTATTAATTAATTAATTTTTTTATCTCAATACCTTGAGGTATACTATATTTTTTGTTTTTTCGTCTCGTGCATGAATGAAAGAATATTTTGGAAATCGGACTCCTGAACAGGGCAGGGCACGTATAATTGGCCTTGTGAAAAACATGGTTCTTCAAAATTTATGTCACAGACTTGGAGCGTCTGTCCTTTCGATTGGTTGATACTAATTGCGAATGCAAGGTGGATGAGAAACTGCAAACGCTTGAATTCGAACGTCATGTCTGATAGAATCCTTGATATTCTCGGTATCAACACTTATCAATGTTCCAAAAGAGTCTCCCTATCAGGAGAGAATTTAGCTCTCTAAGCTGATCAGGAAAGAGTCCATAATTTCAATCGCCTTTCAAGTATCCCTATCAAATTTCATCTTCCATGGGTGAACAGGATAGAATTTATCTCATTCAGCTGATCAGGAAAGCACCCATTATTTGAATCGTTTCTGGATGTCCCAAAGAGTCTCACTATCGAATTTCAACCTCCTTGGATGAACAGGAAGATTTTAGCTCACTCTTCTGATTAGGAAAGAGCCCATAATTTCGATCGTCTCTTAATCTCCTAGAGAATCTCCCTATCAAATTTCAACTTTCTTGGGTGAATATGAGAGAATTTAGGTCTCTCAGCTAATTTGGTGCTGGACCGATTTCGTACAAACTTCTTTAAAACTATCTACAATGCATCCTAAATATTCTCACACAATTCGGAACCAAACACTCCTCTGGTTTTCAAGTCGTGAGTCCTCAAACCGAACGGCGTAGCTAATTATGCCCTGATTCTCCTACCTAGCTTTCGAACTGCCTTAATTTTCTCTCTGCGAAATAGATCATAGATCACTTTATTTTTATGGAACCAAACATATGATTTGCTCTAGAAACTGGAAACAAGCAATGTTCCTAAGGAAGATCGAGTCCTCGATGGAGGAGGAAGATTGGACGATTTCGCTATAACCTTTGTTCTATTCCAGAACTTGCACGTCAATTTGCGCCCACTCTCATGAAAATGTTTATACTGAGACTTTCTTTTATATATCCATATATATTTTTTAAAAATTAGGAGGCTTCTTAGCTGGTTTTTCAATTCCATTCGAAGTTGAATACGGCATCCTACTGTTCCTCAACATTTTGGCTTTCACCTGCTTCCATTGATCGATTTTTGCGTTGTTTTTTCTCTGTTGATCTGCTGTATAAGAAGATTTGGGCGAGACGGCTGAGGGGGTTCCGACATGGCGACGATAAGGAGCGTTTTCGCACGGAGAAATCATCATTGAGTTGATAAAAGATAAGGAAAAAGTTCAAAAATCTTGCACTAGACAGACACACCACATGATAGAGGAGATCAAAAGGACATTACATTGAAAACTCACTTTGTGATTTTTTGTCGTTTGTAACCTTTTTACATTAAACCATTCGATTATTTCTAGTTGAAAGCTATAACCATTACCCCGACTAAGATTTGTAAATACTGAGTGATCCTATGTATTCTCGACCAGTGACATTTTCTCGAAGTTAGAGCCACTACCGGGCCTGTCGACGTATAAGGGACGCTCGGAACAATTAAGTTGTCTCAAATCCGATATGGTGGTTCTGACCTTTTTATCCACTCAGTTGCGCGAGTTTGTCTCGCTGCTCCTCCTCCCCGAATAATCTCCCCAGAATGACTCAGTGGATTGACCTATCAAAGAACGAATTAAGAGCTCCTTCCCCGATGGGACTTTAATGAACTGATCCGGGACAAGCGGGGTGACCTTCCTCAAACTAACCCCTTCTTTCAATTTAACGGACATAAATATTGTTCTTCCTTTACTGCCTCTGACATCTTTCCATAAGGTCGTGTATCTTCCAGAGTTTCTTCTGATGATTATAAATATGACCACGGACCAACGAAACTCAATTCTATATCCATTTGTCTACATTCAAGGTTTTGAAATGAAATTCATTCCATTACATTGGACTTGTAGGACGTATAATAAATACCATATCTAGTGCACTCTTATTTTATGAGTGATAATATTGTTTTGCTTCCTAGACTACCTTTCGGTAGCGAAAGCATTGTTTCCACTTTAGGGGGATGAAAACAATTTTCTCTCCAAAATCAAAATTTCCACTTGCATTTTTTTTTTTTTTTTTTTTGATCAGCTTTTGTTCAGTACTTATCTTTTTGTGTGTTTGTGTCCCAAAATCCTTGTTACATGCTTAACCTGCTCAGTTTTGATCATATTTTGATGACATTTTCGAAGAATGTGTGGGTTAGGCTGTAAATGGTGTCCTATCTGTTTCATCGTTTTCTAATGAATACTACACTGCACATGCATAAACGTACATTACACCAATCATTATTTTCCCATGCCCCTGTCGTCGCGACGGATCTCTATTAAATTCGGAGGATAGTTGGGAAAAGAAGATATCCTATACAAATTTCAACATGATTGTATCACTGGTTGCTGCTGCGCATGTGCGTATATGAAATCCTCGTAAATAGTCGAATTCCTACATTTTTCATACAATTTTGATGAAATTTCCAAAGAATAGACAAGTTAGGCGGTAGATGGCCATTCTTCACCATTTAATACTTCACTCTGCGCATGAGCAAATAAAAGTTAGTGTTTTAATGACATTTTACTGCACCTGGTGCCGCTCAGAGTATGGTGAATTTAATGGGAGGATTAAAATCATTTCACCCACCTGAAGCATAATCATGCGATAGTATTGGAACGTATAGGGTAGTGTGCAAGACGAATATAAAAAACACAAAACACACAAAAACACTAAAAAAAAACCCCAACCCTCTCTTCTAACCTCTCCAACCCACCCCAACTCCAACCCAACCCAACCGTCGTTTCTTTTAATACACTAAAAAGAATTTGAATGATTTTATCAAATGTTGGTTCGTGAAATGCTCAGTTAAGGTTCCGATCCGAGGATGTTCTATGGAAAGTAAAGTAATTAATGCCAATGATGTATTATTTCGGTGTCAAATATTTATCGATCCTGTTATTATTACCTTGAATCCTGATTCGCCAAACGTGGCAGATGTCTGATGTTCATTGATCAACTTGACCAGTGAGATGTGGCCCATCCAAAACCTCCCTCTTCCCAGAGACCTGCTGAGAATCGCAAGTGCCATAAGTAGGAACCAGTAATAATCGCACAATGTAACTATTCACCGGAACTGATGGGGACTAAGATAGGGTGGGTGCATCTTCGTAATCAAATTCCGTTCACATGAGGTTCCAGCGGGATTCCGTTCGGATTTAATCTCGTTCTTGTCGACGACAAATCGGCATTGGGGATGTGGAAGAAGACAGTCCCAACCCTCCCCTATGACGGTTCTTCTTCTGAAGGGACACAAAACCCCACGGAGAATCAATCTTTCGCCCACCCTCTTACTTACCATTGTGTGCAGATATCTCCTCGCCTCCCTCAACCCTCCGCCACGAAAATCCTTAACGCCGGCAAACCGCTCCCCGAAAACCCCCCCTTCGCCTTCATCTTCCTTTTTTCTTCCCTTTTATAGGGAATCCGCCCAGTTTTGTCCCGATACCCTCTGCAAACCCCCTTCTGTCGATCATAAGCGGCCATCCTAGCGTCCCTCACAATGGGCTGAGCACTCCCTAAGTGCGCACATACAAAAGCTCGATTGTTCGGATTGCCTGACAGTATTATAGACAAAGTAATCCTCCAAATTGAACGTCAAATCTGTAAGGATTCACTTGGTTCCAAGGAATTCAGGTGTTTTCAGGGATTTGTTCGACGCAGTTCTTGAAACTTGAAGCCTTCCAGCTGGATGTTCTTAATAAATATTATTCATTGAATTTTAATGTTAAAACTAATTCAAATGGTTCGAGTGTATAAAAAAATAGAGAATGAAAATATGTTCTCAAACTCTTGAGACTTCGAACTCATGGAACCTTTATTCGAATTAGTACCTACTGATATTACAAAGACTCACCCCAAAAAAATATGGATACGCAGCTCCAGATTTTGATAACTCCCTACATTCCAAATTAAGCAAATTCGTTTACTCAAAATTTAACGGCATGTTGTCGTATTTGTTTTGAGACAGCTCCCTCCCTTAATTAGTGGGGTAACGATTCGGTTTGTGGCTTTCGGCAGAGGTTTGAGAGTTTGGGTCGAGGAACCCCTTTCGAATTCGCAATAGGGTGAGAAGGGAGACTCCACAATGGAGTAGAATTTAATACAAGTCGGTTTTGGATTGCAGGAGAAATCATTGAGATTGGGTCCCTCCCGGGAAAACTTGTTAGGATACAGGGAAGATTGGGGTCGCCTGAAAAGCCACAAACCATTCCCACTTCTATTTCGCTTCTTGCTATAACTCGTAGGAGAGTAGATTTATCGTGGATTTAAATTATTTTTATAGTAGTCGGTTGTGCGATTGATATATCATAATGATTCAGTCTTAAGGAGGTATGGGCTATCAGACTATTTCTGATTGTTGTGGTTGCGCGTGGACGGAAATTAGAATTTGAGAAATTGAATTAGCGTGTACCTACTTCTGAACCAATTAAATCTTGATGGGCATTTTATGCTCTACCTGGCCGGATTCTCCACGATCTGTATACTCTCATTCTGATAGCTGGTCATAACGTAGCCCCAGAGGCCGGATCATACCGTAGCTTCTAATCTCTGGTAGTTTCCTTTGCGATAACTAAGTGTCTAATAGCCCAACCGCTAGGGCGCCATTAGCTCTAACTCAGGACCATAAGGGTAGCAAAGATATTTTTATAAAGAAGGAAGAATCATGAACAAAATCTGACTAAGATAGGAACTTTTCGTGTCTGAAAAGAAAAGACTCTTGTAAGACTCATGTAGTTAGCTTTGGTAATAGAGAAAGCTGGTTGTTATTGAGTTTGAACGGCATAAGTTGGTCCTAAGAGCGGTTTTCGCTATTATATATTACTTCTCCCTCCAGGACTCGTAACGCTTGGCTCTGCTCCTCATCAAAAAATGTATGTTGAGAAAACTACAACTGATACAAGTGGGCAAGACATTATAGTTGTAAACAGCAGATGTTAGTATGTGTTGCACGAACCCGCTCAAAATTAAATTGTTCAATTTGCGATAATTAAGAACTAAGGATCATCCAATTGATTCACCTGCCTCAATGAACACTCATCATTATAACTACCTAAGTGAATTTCATTAGTTTGACGTGCTTTAGTAACAGCCTCAACAATATGATTTAGGGCAGAGAATAATGGGCTTTTCGAAATCACTTCAGAAGATTTAATAGGAGGAGTTTGAGCATCATGGGAGTGCAAAGCGGTCCTTAACTCGAAGACCCGCGCGCGAAGGACTAACACTTGAGACCTCTTGTGTTCAGCTTCGGGACTTGATTAATAGTCGAGCCGAAGGTTAGCTTAATATCGGGCACGGAGGACCATAATGAACTCCACGAAGACAGGTTATTGTTTGCCTTGTCTTACCTCACGATTGGTTGCGAAGCTGTGAAGAGCACGTGTCTTTCCCTCTCGATATTAAAGATCACCGCAGTCACACTGTAACTGTCACCCTTTCAATTCGTAGGTCTACAGCTATACTACGTCCTCTAGCTTCAGATTGAACCACGACCCGGAGTATACTTGTTACTGAGTTTCAAGCACCCGGCGGTAATTAGAGTCTGCGTCACGTCCTCCTCCCTCTCAGGGAACTGGCGGAGTTGTCCCTTCACCTATCCCAGGGGGCTTTACACCTACAATTAATCAAACTCGAATTGTCTTTCCCCTCAATGATTAATACTCCCTTGATTTACCGTTCGTTCCTTTTTACTACCACCTGCTCAGCGTGCAGCTAACTTTGAAATCAACCACTTGCTTTTAGAGAATTACAATATCATGAAAAACTAATTTAATTTTGCCTGATTTTCTTCAAAACATTAACAATATATTTTTATATTCCAGTGTAACGTCGACAAAAGTCAATTATAACTTTCTCTCTATTAGTATAAATTTTTCCGATTTTACTACATTTGGCTACTGCCAAAGCGAGTGAAACGTTTGCACTCAGAAAAATATGCAGTGTTTTTCACGAATCTATAAGTAATATTTGAAAAGAGACTTAAAAATGAAAAATTATGGTAAACAATTAGGAAGTATAAATTGAACAGCAACGTTACTTTTTGTGAGGGAGTCAATGCACCTTTTGCCTTTATCGTATGCTCAGTACATTAAAACATTATAAACGGTAAACTCTACATTTTTGAGTTGAAATTTAGTTTATTTAAAAACTGCATACAAATTGAAATGGCCTCGCTCAATATCCATGTAAATGTTAAGATAAAATTATTCAAATGGTAACGTACTATGTAGTAGTAGTTGTAGTAGTATATAATACGCTCTTGAATTTTATTAAATTTATCATTTCATATACTCTGGTTTGTATACCTGAGCCTATTAAATATTTTTGAACTATGACAAAGAGAGAGGACTTAATTTTAATTCTTTGTTACGTGACTCCGCGGAGATTCTGACCACCACGACATTGTTCGCTTTTATGCACTGTAGCTGCTTCCATGTATTTTTGGAGGTGGATGGTAATTTCATCAAATACAAGAGCTCCAGCTCTACAGAGGTATTTTTTATCATGTAATTGAAAAAAGGTATTATACTAACCCTCTTGACTGATATCACTGAGATGTAAAAACCGGGGGCCCTGCAAAGTTTGAAATACATACAGACGTAAGCTTCTCCTGCAGACATGATTGTACTCTATGCAAAGTAGACAGAAGTCATTTTCATAAAGAGCCCTAAAGGTTATTCACTGCGATTCATCTTTTTTCTCAAACGTCGTTTGGGGTTGAAACATCGCCGTCTTTTTTGGGGGATTTCTTTATCTTTTGTTGGGAGTTGACGTGATGTTTCTTTGAACCCTGAAGAAAGCATCTGACCTCTGAGCGTACCTTTTCCAGTTTCTGGAAGCAATTATACCCCGGGAACACGAAGTAGGTTAGCGGAAAGTGGAGGTCCGTGACGATTAACAAAGGTTCCTAACCCAATTACAGGGACAGGGTAATACGTCACATAGTCCTTTTCTCTCTGCCCCCCATCAGCTATCCTTCTGATTAAACCTTGGGTGCCACATCGTTCTTGCTCTTCCCGTTAGCTTTACCCCAGTCTTTTCATTGCGTTTGTCGCATGTGTAACAACTCCAAAATTTCTCGCATAGTATGTATCATAATTTACATTCTTTCCAAGGTCCACAGGTATTCAGTAGATCAATTCTTAGATATCGTCAGTTTGTTGAAACACAGATCCTTACTTCCACAATTTCTGTGTTTGTAACTTATTAATACCCAGTTCTGTGATATTCCATACCTAATGAGTTACTACCGTGCATGGTAATGTAACGGTTCATAGGTGCCAGAATGTTTCCTACATTTTACCGTATACTCTTTTATTCACAAATAGTTAAATTGGAAATATTATAGAAACGATTTAGACATATTCAGCTTCCTTAGTATTTGTTTTCAGTCAGCATGTAGGCTGAAACATCCGATCTGCAATGTTAGGCTAAAACCTCTACAAGACCAGGATGTTTTAGTGAATTAGGAGACATTAGATTTCCCCACAGACTACTTGAATCATCCGGTGCCTTGTTTGTATTCTCCAGATTTGTTGTTACTCATAGTGCGTCGCGCCGCCGCTCCAATGACAAAGCTTTTAGAAAACAAACAACCCTTTCATTCCCTCCTGATGAAACTTCAGTATTTGATGGTGTGGAACCATCTTCCCGTTACATTGATCGCAAATGTGGTTTTTGATAGCGAATTTCTCCCGGCTTCGGCCATAAAGGGGGGAACGCTTGAAAAAGAGACAACCTATGTTAGAAGAGGTACCGCTTTTGGGAGTGAAAAGATGGCGAGGGGAGCAGGGTGGGCCAAATAGAACTTACAACCCCTTGTTGGCTCTCATTAATCAACCCGTATTCCCAAACAAAGCACGTTCACGCATTACCAAGTCCTCCGCATTTTATCCCAAACCCTGAGAGGGGACGGAGGTAATCGATAGATCGGCAACAGGGTCAAATACTACAGTAACTTCACCCCTCTCCGTTTTCTTTGAAGGAAGGAAAGCTGCTGAGTTTGTTGCCTTTTCCTTTTCGCCGGTACGCCGTAAATTACGTCGGAAAAAGCCACCCTCCGCCGTCCCTCGTCAGGTACACTTGTGCTGCTTATCGATATTGTCGCTCACAATGAAATACAAATGAAAAATATTGCAGCTAAAATTGTGCTATATGATATGGGAAAGGACACGCTATGTGACATGCTTTCTAGATAAATACCGATAAGTACCTTTTGAAATACATAGTAGACCTTGGAGTTGTAGTAAAGTATGGGTATTACTTACTCCAGTGGTTTACTGAATGTTCTTTCTTCTCTTACTAGTAGTATCAATATGTATTGGGGCTTATGTGCATAAATCGACCCGAGAAATGAAGTTTTTGCTTAAGAGCCTTCTTAGTTGGTGGAAGCACTGTGATCACTTTTGGAAGTGGAAAAAAAACTTCCAAAATCGGATTTTTCTGTTGTATTCACTTTTTAAACTGCACAATTAGACAATTTTCGTAGGAAAAAAGCTATTGCAATGACTAAAAATTTTAAAATCGAAGTTTTCGAAAATGTTCTACATTGAAAGTCTTTTGAAACGACCTTAAACTAATCCTAGAGTTTAATGGTTTTTTAATGTATATGTATATGCGTGTTGGTGTGTGTGTGTGTGTGTCCTCCTTGACGATAACTCTCCTTAGGATTGATTTAAGAATTCCGTTCTTACGCCCAAAAAAATCAAAATTTTCGAAAGCAAGGCTAAGTTTGTTACCCAACATTTTTGAGCACATTAAATTGATAAAATTTCAAAATTTGTGCTAATAATCAACAAATTTTATTTTTTTAGGAGAATTCAAGTCAAAAAAGTTTATCAAAAATGAACCAATGTGAACCAGAACATTAGAAAACGTTATTCACTTATTTATATTCATAAATTTGCTTAAATTTCATCGATATTTGCCGAAAAATAGAAATAAGCTGCAACAAAAAATGCTCAAAATCTGAATCTCTTTTGAATCGCAGAATATTATTTACAACTTTTTTTTTACAATAGAATTATTTTACAATAGTATTTCTTTTTTCTGAATCCTCAATATTCTGAACAATGTAACATAATATAGTACGATAATTTACGAAAATTCGCTCTTATGATCATGCTGCATGGCTGGAACTTTTTTGTTTCTGGTGTCTGTATATTCCTATTTCCGCTAATTTCCAGAAAATGTGCCAGATCGCTGTCCAATTTTAAAGTTTTCTGGAACGCTAAAGGCTTGCCCGTAGCTTGTCCTTAACAATTTCATCGCTGACAGGTCAATATTACCTTATGTTACATGAAATCTTCGAAAGAATCATAACTTGTAAACATTTCATCCGATTTTGATGGAACTCTCCTGGGCTGAGTGGGTTGTGGTCGAAATTTCCCTCTTTGAACTTCGTTGAACCCTGAATCAAAAAAGCCACCTATATCCTCGACGTTCAAGTTATTTGGTATTCAATAATTTTTTCACAGTTTATTCAATTTATAAGTATTGCTTCAAAAAATCAATGTGTTGGTACATCTTAAATTCATCTTATTAACACTTCACCAACGATATATACTTCCAAGAACTAGATAGAGGAATCTATGCGCTACGCACCCATCTTAGCAGAAGTTCATTATTATTACTCGTTCCTTTCGCACTTATTGGTTCTGGTATAATTTCCTACATAAATATAATTATATTTTTAGTAAATATAATTTTGTCATAGATGGTATTTGGACTACCTTGCATTTTCTTGAACTTATTTTCTGTAAATGTACATCACGGTTAGTGGGAGTACGTGGAAAACTATCCACAATGCCCCTGAGCCCTCAGGGCTGTGAGTTCTCCCGGAAATGTTTTCTCGAACAAAAGTTATTTCAGCAGTTCGTCGAGGAATGGAGTTTGTTGCCAGAGCAGTTTCTACGTGGCGTCGCTCGAGTTGAGTTGCAGCGGGAAGCTAATTTGATTAGAACCGTTCCGAGGATGGGGAGAAACCGCGGGCGAAACTCCGCAAGACGTTTCGGTCGGATGACTACCGCAGGCCCATCCTCGATTCGTTATTACACCACCCTTCGCAAACGTCTGAAATAAAAGGGGATGTGATATGACATCATAATCGTGTAAAACTTGACATCTAACGAAGTCTGCAAAGGGTGTTATTTCGGCTCAGGTATTCATCTGTTGTGAGTTTCTCTACCCTCAGGGATTGTCCTTCAAATCTCCTGGGATCAAGGTATTCTTCGTTATTAACTTATCCTTAAATGCGTAATGCCATTGATTGAGGGTGATGCTGGATCGGTTTGCGGGTGTGCTAGATCTTGAGTTGGTTTGTGTATCTCATACTAAAATCATGATTAAGTGCATTCAATTGAAAACTACTCCATTAGTTTGTTCGCAAAGCCTTAAAAGCCACTTTCAGCGCACTGTAATCACTTCTCACTCGCTAATTCCCTTTAAAGTCGGTTCCTTGTAGATTAACGTCGATCCTGAACTCAGGGTGATAGATAAGTGACTTATAAGTGATTTTCAGATATATCTCAAGTCACTAGAAAAAGCCGGCGTGGCTGAAGTTTATATCACTGTTGACCGCCTGACTTCCTGAATGTAGAAAATTCATCGATCATTTTCATTTCGTTCATTCATTCCTTACGGCAATAATATGGTGACAATACGAGTTGTATACTTACGTATAACGTAATTTCAAACATTCAGTCATTCGTTCCATGACCTCACCCTGCTTCGTCTCAGAAATCTTTTTATTTGAGTTTCTGCAACTTTTAAGAGGGAATTATTAGCGTATTTTTCAAGAGAATCATGCTAGAGAAATGGCTCCCGAAATTTTGAAAATTAGTTTTCCAGAAGTTGTTTCTACCTTTACTCATTTTAAAGCATTCAAAAATAGAATTTTAAATTTTATGATTATAGTACGCAAATAATTTGAGGCTCTATCTTTGAATCTCGATTTAAAAAAAATTATTTGTTTCTCCAAAACATCAAACTTCTCATGAGAGATTTCGATAAGGTAAACTAATAAAATTAATAATAATAAAAAAAGCGCACGATTTTAATTCTGATCTTTAAGTCAGAATATTTTTCGGAAAACGTTCATGAATATACAATGTTGTTGACTTTAACTTGAAGTTGTATTATTGGCTTAATGTACTTATTCCATGATTTCCCTGTAGATATTTCGCATGTTGCAAATATTATTACTTACTGCTAAGAAGTTCTACTTACTTTGGCATTCCAGGATACTATTGTATCGCAAGCGATTGAAGTATTACTACTATAAACACTATAGCTGCTGCTTTTTCATGAGATTGAATGGAATAGAGTAGATTACTATTTTTGCTTAGCTGGTTACTCATTTGCTTGTACACGGTATGTCCAATAGTGCATGTCCGGATTCGAGTATGTTTGATTATTCCAGTATTCGAGGATGCTGTTATATCGCAAGCGGTTAAAGTACTGCAACTATAAATACATCACGCATGCACATGTACTTTTTCATGAGATTGAATGGAATAGAGTAAATAACTATTTATTGTTTAGCTGTTTACATTTATGCTTGTACACAGTATGTCCTATATTTCATGTCCGGATACAATCCCGTATCCCAATTGAATAATTTCTTCTTTACACTGCTCAGGTTTTTGTGTTTCCTCGGGACATCCCTATGTCCGTCTCCTGGGGCCTCTCAAACTCTTCCTTCCGCCGCCCAGCACTCTGCGCGATATAAAAACTAAAAACACGCCGAGTCTAGCTGTGAAAGGGGCTTCGCATCCCGCAGTTTTAATAAATCAAAGAGCAGCATCTCATTTCCCAAAAGGCTCCGAGGAGACTTCCTGTATACCCCGAGTTTAATTTCCCCCGTTAACTCCTGGTTTTCACCCTTCTCCGAAAAAACTCGTAGTTGTCCCCCCCAAATATTCAGTTTTCTCTACGTAGAGCACCCTTCCTGCGAAACTGAACGGAATGCGCTTTTTCTGTCACCTCCTGAAACGCAATTCCCTTTTCTCCCCTTGATATATTCAAAATCAGGCGATCTCCACGCTACACTTGTTTGCCCCGGGTAAATACCTACCCCATATCACTCAATATCGGTTGTCGCTTACAAAATTTCATTCGCATTCTATTCTCTGTGAGAGCCGAAGTGGAAAGATAAACTTAATACTCCCCTCTTCAACGAATTTATTCCATGTTAACCGCGGAGGTATGGATTTTAAAAACCATTTATATTTTATCACAACAGCTCTCCACATATCCATTACTTCACCCTCTTAAGAATGAACTCTGTTCCCCCCACCCCTTCCTTTATTGCTCCCTGTTTTAAGGTTTTAAATCAGATCCTAGTGCTAAATTTCTTCCTCTCCATGACTTCGATTATCTGGAAACAAGCTTCATTTTGGCTTTAGTGAGCACTTGCGGTACCATTTCCGAATAATCATATTTCAATCTTAATCCATTCTCAATGTGAGACTGATATGCTACATTTCATAAAAATAGGTCTGGTCAACTTTATACATTGTCCTTTTGATTTAGACAGTAAATAATGAAATGGGAATGCATTAAATATTTTACTAATTCACGCCTTAACATTTGGATTTCATTGGTATTTGAGAAGTTGTAACAAAGAATATAATATTACAGATTTGAAAACATATTCGTAGAACTCACCTGAATCGTCTAGGTACTGTAAGGTTTCTCGCATTTCACTTTTTATAGTCGTGATAAAAGAAATATAATCAGTCCGAAAGCTTTTTTTTTAACTCTTTTAATATACCTAACGGGTTTTGATCCAAACTGAACATGAAAATATATTATTTATCGAAAAGAGTCCCACCTACTGAATCGTAGAAAGCAGATTCCAGTTTAGAGAGAATTGTTTCCAATACCACAGTTCTCCATTCTCTGGATTTTATTAGTTCTAAAACAGCGTTCAGAACAGCGGTTTTTTCCCCAAGGGAAAACGTAGATTCAACATTGGCAGACAATTTTCTTGATAATGAAGAAGCATTTGTTACTATATATCACATGTAACCTGGTTTTATAAATTTTTTTGTTTTCTATGTATATTCAGAGCTCGATGAAATAAAACTCAACATTAAATACACTGCCAAGGACGTGGCGCAGAAGCTTCCTCGTAGCTTCAGCGTAACTTCAACAAGAAAATTATGTTGACGCATGCGCAGAGCGTACCGCTGAATCAAACATGATGAAACTGATATGGGGCCATCTAGGGCTAAATCTGCATTATCCCTGACAATTTCGTTGAAATCAGATTAAAGTTGTGGAAGTTATGGCTATGGCAAAGAAATATAGAAAGACAAACGCTCGCGCACAACATACTAATATTCAATAATGATGAATGTTGTAAGGGACCTCAAGGGACTCTCCCCGCATCATCCCTGAAAACCTGACTGAAATCTGTTCAACATTGACAGACTTATGACCATCAAAAGAAAATTACGTTCACGCATGCGCAGAGCGTATCGCGGATACAATCATGATGAAACCGATTGCGACCTGAAAATTTCATTAAAATCCAATCAAAATTGTGGAAGTTATTGCTGTGGGTAGGAATGTGGACAGACAGAAGGACGGACAGACAGACAAGAAACCAAATTTGGTCAGGAGACGATGAAACTTAAAATGCGAGTGGAAATTTTGATTTTGGAGCACAATCATTTTTTTCATTTCGAAAGTGAAAACAAAGCTTCCGCTGCCTAGCAGAATCGGAATCAAAATTGCTTCCAGCGTTGCTAATAATGTTCAACAAATTATTCATCCGTTTTCATCGTATTGTTATTTTCGTCACAATATTATCCTCTCGAGTCTTCAGATTCCTCCATTCACAGCATCAAACCGTAAAGAATCTCCCCAAGGGAAATTTTTAATGCGTAAGTTGTAAATGATCTAAGCGCCGCAGCCTTCGCGACTTCTTTCGTGGGATAATGTCTTTTTAAGTAGCCTCGGCATACATCTCACGCTAAATTTAACTGGAGCGCCGAGGGTGGTCCCTCCGGTCGAGGACAAAAGAATGTATAATAAGGGCTTCGAAAAAACTGTCTTGGGGGTTCATTATTGCTAATTTGAATGACAAACGATCCGAAGAAGATAATTCTGCCCGGGACTTAAATAGCAAGGCGAATACCATACTAATTTTAACATGCTCTGTAGCCATTTACAAAGAAGCATACAAAATATTTACTTATGATTGTGCTATACATACCAGATTGTCGAGTTATTTTAAAAATCACAAAAGCATAAAATATTCCATTCTATTCAATGCTTTTGTAGTACAGAGTTTTTTGTAGGGATTACAAGAATTTCAGGGATGTATCATTATTCTCTGAATAACATACTGCAAACAACTGTAAGTATTATAATATGTACTACAGTATTTTGACCACAGAGTTGAGTTCAGCTGCTCAAAATCTACTTCCGAGAAGCTATAATTTACCATCTATGCCTGATAGTTGAAGAGATAAGTAGAAATACTTATTCAGCAGTTTCATAGTGGAGCTCGATCGTTGATAATCGGTCCCCCATCAAGAGTCCTTGCCGAAAAGATGTAGTATATCCTAAATAGAGGAGACATCAAAATTGTAATGGTGCATTCTGTTCTCTTTGTTAAGATATACCACATAACTGTCTATGCCTGGGCAACTTTGGCGTGTTGGATTTTCTCATTTTGTATTTAAGAATTGAATTCTGCTACCTTGAAAACCTCTATTTCCAACTTTCAGCTCGAAAATCCAAATGGTTTGCACAAAATGCCGATGGTAAGAGATTGAATTGACGTCATAGATCATTCAGCTTTCTTTACACCGGTTTCGATCACTTCTGATCATTCAATACCCTACATATTGCACTTCTTTGAAAAGCTCACGGCAAGATCTTTTAGCTCATAAAATAATATAGCAGAAGTGACCCGTTAGAAGGAATTAAACTTTTAATTAATATAATCATAAGCTACGTATTGGTGCCCAGTATGTAACAGTAATACACGCATTTAGTATATGAAATATATACAGACATAATATGAGATCAATCAATGCAGTTCAAAGCTCAATGAAACTTGGTGAACTTGGCTAGTATAAAAAGATGTTAAATATCAAACTTGTGCTTTCTCTATGGTGTACATGTACATAGATGTCGTAGTCTTGCAGGAATGAAAAAGAATAACAACGGATTTTTCTAGCGTAAGCTATTACACACGTCACTGATTTGCTTCTCACCGTAAGTGTTTCTATACATCCCAATTTCAAACAATTATTCAAAACAAACTTAGACAGAGCTTGTTTATATATCGCTTTTCCAATCCCATCAAGGTGGCATCAAAGTTGTGAAAAAAGTTTTACCGGATGTTACAATGCAAATGAAGCAATCAATGCCCGGATACCAATTTCCTTTTAGCACCTGATTATGAAAGAAAAACTTCACAGGGGGCATTTATATTCAGCGAGCAGCATCTTCCCTATTTTCTTTTCGTTCTTTGCTCCCCGATCCGCGATCGCAACCGGAAATATTGGAAGGAGTCACCTTATTGGAAATTCATCACTCAGCGAATATTTTCATCTCTTTGGTGAGGCAATTATTCAGTTGGCCTATTCAAGGAATATCGGTCTTCAGGTCCCCAGCTTTCCTTAACCCTATCCAGCCCCGAAATGAGATTTCTGCCAAGGAAATTGTATCCAGTGATTGAAATAAAATCGGAATGAGCCTCCGCTTGGGGTCCCCCTCTTTCGGGAAACAAATCGAATCAAAAAACGAGGTTTTGATTCCCTTATTCCCATTGTCTTGTCCGCTGTTTTATTATAAAACTAAACTCGGGAGATGAGGAGGAGACGAAAAAAGGCAAGTAACTTCTTTATTCAGAAGGCACGGAACTGAATTACGGTGAAAAATTGAGTCGGTTATTAGGAAAGCGAATACCGCTTGAGGGAAGTCGTGACCTATTTTATGGATCCAACTCATCTCCAAGAAAGGATTTCAAGATAAGCGGATAGTATTATAATCTTCGGACAAAAGAGAAATCAGAGGTAAAACTGGTTTATTATTGACGATAAAGGAGTGAAGTGAAGGAATGGCTGAATGGCTTCCGTTGTTCGAATGTATTTGAAAAACTGCGTTTATTGACCTTAGAAAAAAAATATTGTTTTGTTGGAGCTTGGCAGTGTTGATGACTATAATACATAGGTATAATTTCTTGTATACATTTATGACTGAAATAATAACAAAAAACGAAACTTGTTGCCTTAATAGTACCACTATCTGGTATGCATGAGGAATCTTCATTTTATTCAATTTAAATATATATATATATATATATATATATATATATATATAACGAAGATAACGAAGACCCCCCCCCCCTTCTTGAATGCTTTTATACATGTTTTCAAAGAACAATTCAAATGGCAACCCCCTTATTTTTTCCGTAAATACCAAATTGACATTTTTTCGCACTTGGGCATGCGCAAAATGTTCGCACTGCGCACTAACTTTGTTACATAAAATGGGTGAATTCGAATTTTTCGTGTGATCTCATGAAGAAACGACCTATCTCTCGATTTTTTGAGTAGGGAGTAAACGTGCGCGAGACTGCTCTAAAACTGCGAAAATTTGATTGCCTCATGTGATACTTGATTTCGAGGTATTTCTTCATGCTGAATATTGTAATGATGATTGTGCATAGATAATTGCAACATCAGCATGGGAGAAACATCGAAAAATTGGACAGAATTTAACTTTTCATCAATCATTGTCGCACAATAAAATAAGCGCAATAAAATAAAATAACATCTTTCGTGATTCAACATGAGAAAATACCTCAAAACCGTATACCGCATGTGGCAATTGATATCTGATATATTGAATATCAGTTGTTTTTTTTTTCTTTTTTTTTTAACTCAATATACCATATGCAGTTTTAGAGCGAATATGCGCTTTTTTCCTGCTGTTTGTGATTAGTTATATTTTATTATTTCTTCCCTTTATTCTCAGATGTATAATTTTTTTTTTTTTTTTTTTTTTTCTGTTTTTAAATATGTAAATCTCTTGGTGAAATATCACCATCGAATATTTTCTGCATGGTGGTTCCCATTTTAAATAACAAAGTGAGTACGAACTGCGCACGTTTTGGGCCTTCGGACGTGCTGAATATTTGTGACTTACGGAAAAAATAGTAAGGGTCCCATTTGTATATTTTCTCACCTGTTTATCAATTTAGGAAGTTAAGGGTCGGGGTCATCGTTATTTGGGACACCCTCTATATAGGACGATACTGGAAAAATGAGTTTTTATACGACAGTGAAAAAATTTGTGGTACATTTACCTAAGCGTTTAGTTAGGTACTTATCTACTTATACATAAGTAAGGTTTGATCCCTCATGACTGCTAAGCTAGGCACTACCTCAGTTACCATATAGGCTCACTACGGATATCGATGATGATGGAAAATATCACGCTTTCTCTCGGAAGTAAGGGTAATACTGACTGTAAAGTAAACTTACACAAGTTTTACCGAAGTTAACCAGATTGTTTGGGGCACTTGTCGAATTTCGTCCTTGAATCCCAAGTGCTTGAGTCAAGTAGTTGGTGTAACAAGCTCCACTCTCCTTTTAAAAGAAGTGTAAAAGGGAGAGGAGTTAAGGAACAACTTGGAACAAACCTTCTGGGGAGAAAAGACTCCTCAACCGCAACATCCCCCTCCCTCGACACCATTCAAGTGCCGCACACTTTTCATGAAATCCAAGTTTAAGTTTAGTTTTGTATTCAAAAATTCTCGCCCACTTTCTAGCTTGGTTTCAACCGAATCTTTTTGTCAGTTTTTCTTGTAATCGCCTTTGCGAGCTCTTCGGTACCTAAAGTTTTTTTTTTTTTTTTCCAACAAGATTTTGGGTGTTTATAATCAGTTCATTCCCTGTCATTCATCTCCTTTGTTACCCGTTTAGCTTCATCTGCCTGATAGTTGCATTTGTCTGACTTATATTATCATGTTTAACCAGGATGTTAAGCCATGGATTTCCAGTTTTCATGATGTTTCAGATGATTAGGTCAACTGGAAAGCATGATTAACCTACACCTCTCAGCAGCGTGAACCTCTAAATAGAACTGCTATTATTCGATTTTGTATACGCCTCTGTTTTATCGAAGCGAACGTTGTTTTGTTTCTCGCAACGGTTGTTTCCTATCGTAATCAATTTTGTTCGTGTACCTTTCATAAACTACAATCCGCACATTGCAAAAATCTATAAAATTAGCTAATGAAGAAGTCAATCCCATTGATCGGGGCCTACACAATATATGTATGTGATATCAAATCCTGACATAATAAGCCGTGTCGTACCGTTTTGATTTTTAGCTTAGAACATGCTTTAGCCATCACTCAACTGGCTGAAAGTGTCACGTTTTTTTAACATGAAAAAGTGACACACGAATTTTCTTATGAATTTCATGTACAACCAAGCCGTTGGTAGGGAAACGGAACTTCCGCGGGTGCTCATCGCACAGAAATCGTTCACCATTCGTTGGAAAGCTCTCATTTTACTGAAGATAGGGAATGGATAGTCCATTGATAGGAAAATGCGACCCCGAATCAGCGGGAAGAACGCATGTTCCATATTTTAACATTTTAGCCCGAAGGGTCAAGGGGGGGCAATTTTTTTTTAAATTAATTAATTTTTTTTAAATTATTGTCATCATTTTTTACTTGATCGTAACATTTTAATGGGTACAGCAATTTCCTTTTTTTTATTTTTTCCTGCCTTTCTTCCAATGAAGGGCCTCTCCGAACCGCCATGTTATCCCCACTCGTGTTGGAACGTTGACAGTCCGCGGACGGACAGCGAAGCTCCAACTTGGGCCATTAGAACCAACTTCCTCGGTTTCTTACCCCGCTCGGTTGTTAACTTTGATGTACGCTCCGAACTCCTTGATTTATGAGCATCCAACGACTTCATAGTCAGTTACTTTTCCCCTGAACCCCGCTCATCGAAAAATTCCAAACTCGCCGAAGAAGATTTCATTCGTCTTAGTTTTTTTGATCCCTTAAAGTTTTATACTCACTGCGCACAGGAGGATAACCACTACTTTTAATTGCGGTAAAACGTTAATTACCTTCATCATCTTTTTAATTTTTCTCTCCAGTCTCCCATTCTAATTAATTTTCCCCTTAAAAACACTATAACCAACGCAGCTCACGCACCAGGTCATTATACTCGCTGGTTAAAAAAAAAGTTGTGGGCGTTTGTTTGTAAATTAACCTCTGTATCGATCAATGTTATTATTAGTTTGATCTACAAATAATGGCTTTTGATTAAGAGACCGCTCTGATGGGCTATTTTACCAGCTATCCCAATTAATATCAATGTTTTAGGATTAAATCTTAGCTACCCATTAACGGACCGGTTTCCGTTTCGTTGTTATAATCACCTCAGTTCATTGATTGAAGATTGAACCTTTTTGGCTCCTATTTTTTGGTTGTGGTCCACCAGACTGATTTTCCTTAATGGGCATAGAAAGTAAATTAAATGAGTTGTAGTACCCGTTAAATTTAAATAAGCTATTTCATGAGGCATATCGCAGCATACGTGTCGTTCCAACTGAGGATCAGTTCTTATCTTAACTCCTAGTTTATCTAATCAGTATAATGGTCTGATTTTTATTTTATTTTACAGTAGGTACCATTTAGTACGTATTACACTTTTAAGGGCTTTGAAATACCCTAGCTATTGTACCCTCCGTAGAATTTTTTGAATGAATATATTCTTACTATCCTTGTATCCCCCATAACTGTCACTTACACATGCGCCTACCTAACGATGGCAATGATAATTCTTTTCCAAACCTATTTTATAGCTCAAATATATATCGATTTTAATCCCTGTATTGTAGGAAGCTGGTGTAATAATGTCCTGACTATATGAAAAAAAAAAAAAAAAAAAAAAATCCATCCTTCATAAATATGTCCCTGACTAAACTTACTTCATTAGTATGGGGGACAACATCTGCCTATTCACACTTATATCTAATTTGTAAAGCATGTTGTTGTTAAATGCTGTGCATGCAGGAATAAACTCCCCCTCTGCAGGGTTTACTGCAGTCGAGAAAACTTAAAAAAACTATAGTGATGGAGTTTAATAATTAGCTGTACACAAGAATTGTTTTATAATAACCCAACCCTTGGTTAATTACAAAATTATAGTGTATACGAAATCGAGTTTCAAAAATAATCATTCGTGCAGCATGAGGAAATTTTCGTTTCCAACAATGAGGTAACGGAGTTGGTAAACTCCATTATTTTGTAGTTTATTGGTTTGTTAGTTTATAGAATATCGCTTTGATGTGGCGAGTTAAGTTCACCTGTTGGTATATTATGATTTGCATCTGTAGTTGCTTCTCTACTCAATGAATGTTTCTATGTTTGAAAACATGCAATGAATAGATCTTCAGCCCATTCGAACCCTCGAGTGCCGTAAAAACCTATGAATAAATATCCTGTCAGCACTTCTCACCAGAGATCTAGAAATATTGTCAATAAATTTTACTGCGGATGGAAGAGCGCCTGAAAGATCGTTCTTTATATAAAAACGCCAAACATTTCCTTATGCCCTACATTCATCAACACGCTCTCGTTCAAAGGTGCTCCTTGCTTATGTATTTTTTTTACTCCTTCGGGGAAAGAGTATAAATAAACAACAGATGTCTTCTGTACGGTTTTTTCTTTCTACGCAAGACGCCTCGTAGTACGTCCAATAACATAACAACAAGCAGGCGTACCCTATCTTGAGTGGAAACGAACGCTGTGCTGGGCCTTCAAAACAGAGAAAAGATGTGAAGTCTCTTGAGTGTGTTTAAGCGACTAAACAAATATACCTAGGTGAAACAACAGGAGGTGTAAAATTCTGAATTATGAATGAGCCCGTAAATGTTTTTAATTTCGTTCTAAAAAAAAATTTTTTTTTTAACCCACCATGCTAAACGGGTGTTATCATATATTCATAAAATAAGTTTAGAGCTCACTCACTTCCGTATGGTAATTTTAGTAAATTGAACTTCTAAAACATTGTATGCAATAGTTCCCGCTATAATAAGTTCAGTGAATAATTACATTCATACGGGGGTGTTTAATTTTATGTTATTACATCTACTGTGGATTTTACTGCAGAGACATGAATATACACTCCACGAATTGATTAGTACTAGTTACAAGTATCTAAGTTAGTGTGCATCTCACTGTGGAGGACTCGTAGATACCTTACTTCCTCAAACATTTAAATGTCAGATTGGATAATTGAATGATATTAATGTTGGCTGTTATTAGTACGTAACTCCCCCATAAAAGTTTATTTTTAGTGCGATCAATTTACAATTTTTTGTTGTAAATAATCAATAGATGCAAGTCCTTTGATGGTCAGGAAGGTCCTGTTTTCCTGTTCCATCTTCATGGGATTCTATGGATCTGAACCCTATTGTACATCGGTAAATAGATATATTGTAGATCGGTAAATTGATATATTTATTTGTATCTATTGATTTAGGCCGTAACACAACCTAAAGAGTAGTTAGCGGAATCGAACAAGGTGGCCAAGAGGACACTGAGTATAACACATGAGTATAACACAAATCCGATACCACAATACGTAGCAGATCTCAGTGGCTCACAGGTGTGTTTGAGGTACTGTACAGTCCAGGTAGAACGTCAACCCGTTGAGGAGGCCTATGCTGGGCTTGGAGGACCATAAGGTCTGGGCAGACCTCCAAGAAATGGCGGATGGACAGTTTAAAACTTTAAATTTTATAATTAAAATTTAAAATTCGCTCTATTCTTCCGTCAGGTACTTGTATCGTTGCGACTAATGAGATGTTAGTCGCCAAACTCAGCTACGTCCAAGAGCTCGTATTGCAGTAGTCTGAGTGCATAATACTCGTTAGAAAGTTAGTCTTCTGTTGGCATTTTCTATACTCTCCTGAGGTTGTTCGCCATTACAAGTTATTGGCGTTATCTAAATGCACGTACTTTTGTTATGCCAATAACTTTAGTTCCTATGCTCCAAACTTCTCTGATTGGCTCTCAAAGTGGGCGAATAAAATAATTAACATACATCATTACTTGGGTTGTCTTGAGACGCCCCAGACATATGTTAACAAGATGCGTAGGCCCGAAGCCCCAATTAAGTCCCTGGCCCTCCCGCCGAACCCTCGTTTGGGGAGGTCGCTGAAATGGGCCCGCTTATACCTTTTGTAAGTCGCTCGCTTTCTAAAATATGCCACAGCTCTTTTCATTTCTTAATGAGTCGGGAGTAAATGATTTGAATGAACGTTTGAGACCATATATTTAAAATGTTCGTTCAGAAATTGAAGGCTCTAATTAAAAACTTCCATCGTCTAGCGTCTACAATTTATATATGTCCATCCACACTTAACTCTGGGGGCGTACGTATTTCCTAGCACCCAAAAATGCTACCATCCTTCGGAACTTACTTCAGCAGTACGATTATTTTCCTTTTTTAGTCATCCTATCAACCAGAGAAAATAATCGTTGATTCAAAATTTACTTAATTACTCTTTTACTAGTGTTATATGCATAATTAATAGTTTTTATATTATACACTTTACTTGCCTCTTATAAGCCATCACTAATTATAATGAAACACATCGAAACTATATCGAAAATTGATTCAGACTTCCCGATTTCTAGTACCTATATGAACTTAACAGGGGTTGACTGGTATTCCAAATAATGCTTATGGCATGATAGAATATGTTTCTTATACATGTTCATTTTTGTTTGTTTCAGGTGAGTACCTATAGGAAGAAAATAAGTAACCAATAATTTCCTTACCCACCATGGTAAGTAATCGATTTAATTTATGTTTTTACCAATTTTTCATTTAAATTCCTTCTTTTTAGGTGATTAAAAGTGCCTACATGTACCTTACAATTAGGTACTCGGTCATTCGTAGAAACCTGACAGTCGTGTTGCAAACTTTTGTTCTCCCACTAACATTCATTAACTCCGAATCAATTCAGTGAACTAATTTATTTATCACTTGTGTATTTACTATCAAAGCCTTGCCAACAGTGTATTAAGATGATTGGGATCTTGGACAAAAATAAAAGTGATTCATTTGAAACCTTGAAGTAAAAAAATGATCAACGTAAAGAAGTCGTTAAATAATACGTGCATTTCAGAGACCCGTTTTTGTAGGATTCGAGTTCGGATTCTCAAATATGTACTTACTATAACTATTTTTTTATAAACTTTTAGTACAGCTTGAAGCGTTACAACCCATGAAAATCTACCGACGAAGTGAACAACCAATAATTTTACTCGAGAAAAAAAAAAGTATTTTCAAAATTCGACTTGGTGAGTTTCTGAAACGGATACGTTATTTCTTCAGATAGTTCAGGTAGGATCAGATCAATATTAAGGTATTATCAGATTAAAACCACGAGGAATTTACCAGGAATGTTCCAAAGGGATAGAATTTCACCCTACGATGAGCATGATCACAACTACCTGATCTCAAATTCATATAAACACCTACAATAACTCACTAAATCTCATAAATACAGCTACTTCAAGCCAGCTTTCAACGGCCACTATTAGCTCGTTATCCGCACGTGAGCTCCTCAATAGTTATACATTCCTCATCTCCAGTTATTAATAAGCCCTACTAATTATAGTTCAAGATCAGCATATGCCACCCTACGGCTCCAGCCCTTCCTTCACGGCGCACATGTTTAATTAAGATTTAATACGGTCCGTATTACTCACATCCTCTATTGCTCGTCGAGTTGTTTTTCATCTTCTCATTCCAAATCGGTCGTCTCCCTTTTAATTTCTTATTCTCAAACCAGTTGGTGGTCCTCATAGTGAAAGAAACGTTGATTAAGGGTAGTCCTATGCTGCAGGAACCTTAAATTCGGTACTTCAAGAGATTCTAGGACCTAAAAGAGTGGCATATTTTTTCTGGTAATTTTCGTGGGGCTAAAACTATGGGAGTTCAATTTCCCTAGTAATAGATTAATCAATAGTTTTAATCACTTGATTTGATGCGTTACATAGTTGCGTAATTGATCTCCAAAGAATACGGGGCAAAGTTTCGCAGCAGGCTTTCCTATTTTAGGGGTGCCGGGTTAAAGTAATTTCGTGATTAATATTTATGTTCGTGTGTTCCTACCCTTTCATTTTTGGGGAACGAGTTTTTTTTTACTTAGAGGCTAACAAACGGATGTATACTGCTATTTCAATAAACACTACGGATATTTGAAATTTGTCACGATGTCACATGCCTGCAGATTTAACACGTTTCAATACCATAAATGTTCAGCATCCATGAAATGCTTAATAAGTGAGATCATATTTCGTAGAAAACTGGGTACAGTTATTGTACTCGTATTATGCTGCAATGCTTTTGACATGCATATGTATTTTAATTTACAGGGTGGGGGATTAAAAAAATTATTTCCAACTTTTTTTATACCGAAAAATTTAACAGCCCAGGTATTATTCACGTACTACCTACCGCCTCGCTGCCGTTGCTAGAGAAGTTTTACTCCGTTAGATTTTATCCCGCGAAAATTGTTGAACTCTCCTTGGAAAACTTCCTATATATCTTAAAACATCAAGTTGTTACATTGTCCATTCCATTACTCCCTGTTCCATATAACACGTAATCAATACCTATGACATGCAAACAAAAATTATGTGTTTTAAATTATGACGAGAGGACGTAAACAGGATTTAGGGGAGTATTTCTCTTCCCTCGGACTCTGATTTATTTTTCTAGGCAGGCATTCGACGGCAAGATTGAGCAGGAACCTACTAATTTCTCCCATTGGTAGTCGGAAAAGTAAGATATCAAGGAAAGATATATCCACATATTTTCGTTTCTCCCACTAAGGCAGAAATTTCAATTGGTCATAGTATCGTAATGTCTCATGTATTCTTCCAAACTTTTATTCTTGAACTAAATAAAGGGAATTCGTTGTGCATTATATAATTACCTGCAACGACCAGATCTGCGCAGTTTATCCTTGCGTTTGGATCGTAGCATACGTGTGACACCGAATGAACGAATGTCGCAAGGGGTGGGGCGGTGTTTTGTTTCAGAGAGGGGCAACCCCTAATCATAATGAGCTCATTCGTGGATGGAAGCAAAGAGGGGTAAACTGAAACCGCCATCTATTTGTGTTCAGGTTGGTGGGCTTAGACTCCGCAAATAGGCACAAGCCGAAGTAAAGAGGGAAAGGGAAATGATGAGCGTTCCGTCCCCGGGACGCCGAAAATGATGGATGCATCCCCGACGAAGGGGACCTCCGAGGAATATTTACCGTGCCGATGTACTCGGGGAGGAGAGAGGAATAGTGGATTAAGGGGTGGGGGGAGGAGGCTATCGGACCGAAAATACACAATGTCCTAATTGAATTAGACTGCTAATTCTCCAAATCGCGCCTTCCATCAAGAGAAACGAGTGAAAAAACCTCCCCACAATATAGCGATCCATCATCACATCGAAAGGGCGGATATTCAAATAGATGATGGCAATTAAGGGGTGTTCGCCGAGTCGGATTTCACCTTTGTTCGCTCAAGGCGCGTTTAACGATTTTCCGTGCACAAGTAGTTGGTTAAATTGCTTTCACAATTCGCCAAATGAATTATCAGAGTGACAGCAGTAGGTATCGAGGAGAAATAAGTTTTTGTAAATCTATCTATTCTTATAGGAAATTTCATGCTGATTGCGATTATACCCCGTGTTTCTATACCTAATGTTTGAGTATTATTATTTTTTTTTTTTTTTTTTTTTTTTTTTAATGCCTTAAAACACGTTTTTTGACATATTTTGCCATCAAATTCGCTGATCAAATTCATAGCCGAGCATGGACCAGCACAGTTTTGGTACCATTTGTGTAAATTTGTGTTGAAAAAACTGGTTCAGAAAACGTGGTTCAGATGCATTCTGATGCACTTAATATGTGATGTATTCTTGATCAGCGTAACATTTCCCTCAGGAATAGATTTATTTATTTATTTTTTAAAAATTAATTCAGGTGAAAAGATGGCTTAATGAAGTGTAACTCCGTATGCTACATATAGTTACGCACCTATAGAGCTGGGCAATGGTCCCACTCGATGCAAAATTTAATTTTCATCTGTTGAGCAACATATTTTTCAAGCAATATCTAAGGGCTTTATATGGCAAAATATGTTAAAAACGTGTTTTTTATGCATTATTTTTAAGAAAATAAGTGAAACTCAAATATTAGGTATAAGAACATGGGTTATATTCGGTATCAGCGTGAAATTTCCTGTAAGAATAGATAGAAAACAGACTTTTGTCCAAAATTTCCAATCTTTTGACCACTGTGCGTCGGTTGGCTAAGCTGAACTGGATTCAATATTACAAACAGCCGATTTTTTTATGTTTTTCCAAATATAAACTTGAACTATATATATTCGTAGAATAAAGATGATAAGTAAAATACTACAATATGTTTATCTTCGGTAGGGTAAAGTTTGCTACATACTCGTAGGATTCGTCACGTTAACCTACGGACTCTAGAAATCCATACGGTTGCTCTCTAACTATTGACATCATAGGAAGCAAGCGCCAAGTCAAACCTCCGAACTTCTTTAATTTCCTGACGGATGAAACGGAACTTTTTCCGCGTAATGATGGCGTCATCGGTCGTTTTGGGGCTCAAGTTTACAGTAAAAATATATATTTAAAAATCGCTTATATACCCCATTGGCGATGGAATGGGCTGTTGTTTTCGGCCAACTGATGTGAACTCAGCGGCTTTAAAACATTTAAAACCTCTCCATGCCAAACCTAAGCTCCTAAACTCCAGCAGATAAGCGGAAAAGGATTGGAGAAAACCCGAGAGTGACATCGTCTGCCTCGCTGCTGTCTGAAGTGAGGGGGCAATAAATAGCGAACTATGTCACACATTCTGCCTCGTGGATTTCATCTTCATCGAAACATAAATAGCTTCCTACTTCCTAAATAGATTCCTAAGCACTCGACCATCGCTGCTAGCTAATCTATTGATTAGCCTATTAATCTCTAAATTCCATCAATGATCGCTAGATAATGGGACCGAAAAACATGAAAATTGCCGTACCAATATCAATTGATATAATTCCAATGGTTGGATCCATTTGAGCATCCCCTAGCAATTTCAAGGCAATCTTATCATTAGCAGCTGCTGTGCATGCGCGAATGTGTATTCCTTTTAAACAGTCCGATTTCAACAGTTTTCATCCGATTTCGATACAATTTTCAGAGAATGTGCGGGCTTGACTATAAATGGTCCCCTTATTAATTTCAAACTTCTCAAATTCCCCATTCTCAAATTCCAAGTTCTCCATTCTGCGAATGCGCGAACGTAAATTGCTTCAAGCATAATTTTTTCATGCCGTAGTCGTCCAATCACGCTCAAATTTTAGTGCATAGTTCGGGGACAATGGTTTAATTATTCCATATTAATTTTAACATGACTGCATCATTAGTAGCTCCTGCGCATGCGCGAAAGTACAATCCCAGGAACAAGGTTATTTTCTAGTTTTTCATTGAGGCCTTTTTTAAACCTGCGTCGTTCTATTTTAAATATTTACCGATAGTTACAAATCAGAATCTTGCACCCAAGTTTTACATGAACTATCAAAAGCGACACCGTATATTGATCCATACCTAGCATTGATCCATTTCTCTGCATTACCAACGAAGAGAGAAGCTTTCATGGTTTTTGGTTTTAGTTAGATCTCCTGAAAAAATATGCTGTGAGCCTCTAAAATGGGAACTGTTCTTTGTGACGATCTAACAAGGCGCAAGAGGAGCACCTACCCAAGACTGAATGCATAATTCATAATTCGACTGCCGAAGGAGGTGGAAGGGGTCAGGAGACCAGAAGAGTTGAAGCCTCCTCGTATTTCCGAGCCGATGCTAATGGGCTCTTCGAAAACCCCTGTGTGGTCTTCTCTATTTACACCTGCTTACAAAACATAAAACCTCTCGTTATTCGTGTGATGCAACCGTAAAGAGAATCCTTACTCCCCAAAACACTTTAGCAGTTTCAGCTCGTTTTCTTCATCTCTATTTTTAACTTTTTTCTCCAATAGTTGACTTTTTAATGTTTAAATGACGTCATTTAGGTCATGATGGTGCTCATTAGTCCGTTTCGGCATGGATTTATTCAGCTAACGCAATTCATGTAATATGTAATTCGAACCATTAGGAACATGATGCAAAAAAAAATTAATTGATTTATGAAATTAATAATAATAGATAACTAGGTAAACCTCAACTTTCACTCTGCAGAAAATTAGGTTGAAATCAAGCAAAATTGTGCGCAATACAGAACCTCCCAAGATACATTTTCAAATTAAGTACAATAATTCACCTAAACTGCTGTCTGATTTGGAATTTTTCGAACAGAGTTGCCAAACTATATCTAAACGTTATAATAACTCTATTCTTGTTTTTCTCACGTCAGGTTGTTTTGATCGGTCTGCATTGCAATTACTTGGAACTAGTTGATTGGTCTAAACTAAAACACACTTCCTCTTATGGGGATGTGTTTAAAAAAAAAAAAAAAAAAAAAAAAAAAAAAAAAACCCAACAAGTTATTATACTTATTCCTTACAATCGTCATGGCTAAAGCATCTGAAATTCCGTCACCGGCTTGTGTATGGCTCTGAATCATTCCTCTCTGTTGACAAAGTTTCATGATTCTGGATCAAACGATTTTCAGCAATAAAGAAGTGCATTTGACTGACGTAGGTCCGTAACTGACGCGACACTGTTCTTCCACTAACTCTACTTGATAAACTCCCGCCGATACTCAACAGTGACCGTTCCTTTATTTTCTTACCAGAAACTCCATCAAGTAATTTACTAGATTATCGAATTTCAACTTTAACAAGGTTCCCAAGGTGTAAATTCGTCGCTTACTCGTACTTCCTCAGCTTCCTAGCTTATACCGGATATCCCACTTTTACCGAACAACACATCAGTCACATTTGCCGAACATGGCACACTGAGTTTCCAGATGGTTCAAATATCCTTCAATCGAATACAGACATTATAGTGGAATGGAATTGAAAACTTTTAATGAGAGCAACACTCAGGACACGAAATTGGTTCATTGGTAATTATTACAGTATATTAGTACAGATAGTATTTTCCGTGCTTTAAACAATAATTATCTGTAGATATGTTTTTTGGGAACAGAATGAGTCAATTGGAGCGGTGATAAAGTAACTAGAAAGTGCAACAAAAAATCCTTAAAACGCCATTTCCTCATTTGTATTCCTGTCCATCAAACATATTTCCTGGAAGCGAGAACTGCTGAACAGGTTTTCAGGAGCCCGAGACATGAAAAATTGTTGCAGACCCTGTTAATCCATTCTGTAGTGTGTAAATCCTTGAGTGAAAATTTCAAGGTTTCCTTTTTACTAAAACGATTTGGCAAAGCAACCTTTCTAAGATGTTGTTGTGGAGAACCACTCGTAGTTGAGTATGCTACACCTCATGATTATATGTATAAAAGTGGAGCCTGTTATTCTATCTACTAGCATGCAATTTTCTTGGTCGTACATTTCTGGGTCCCCTACAACTATCACGATTTGGCGGAGCAACTTACCTAAGAATTTGTTGAGCTCAATACTTACCTACAGAGTTGAAGTACAAATTACAACTGGCACGAACCCCAAGACGTTTCTTAACAGGAGATCGAGCCATGGGAATCGCGGCAGATATAAAAGAGGCCCCTTTTGGCGCATCCTTTCCACAGATATCCACTCGGACTCCAGCCACGAAGGGAACGTCACGGCCGGGTCGCTGCATCTTCGGAAGATTCCAACACGAAATCTCCCAGAGCGCTGTCCACGATTTCCCATCATTTCATGCAATCGCCCCGACCCGACCGTTCTAATCAGTTCTGAACTTTAATTAAAAACCTCTTCCTCGCTGGCCCTCCCTTTCTTACTCTTTTACCGGTCGTATTACATCTTCGAGGAGGTCCAGAAGTCGAAAAATTATCCTGTGCCCGGCTATGGGGAGGAGTTTTTTCTAATTTTAGACGGTAACCGAAACTCGACGTTCGAAGACCAGGAATTAGCTTCAAATTATCATTCGTCTTCATTCGGTCGGAACCTTTAATTAATTAATTGGGGTTCATTTGAGGAATTAGAACAAGATGGACAAGGTTGGAACGAGAACCTTCGCCCTTGGGCTGTAAGTCTTTTTCACAACGACGAATCTTAAAGAATCAATTCTTCTTATAGGAACATTAATATTGATACAGTTTGGTTAGTACTGAGGACATGGTTTTTAATAGAAGAATATTATAATACGCAGTGGAGTTTCATGGCATTAAATGTCAAAAATTGATTAAATTAATCATTTTCGTGGATCTTATGCGATAGGTAAGTACTGAAAAGAACAACCAGCATTTGATGGATAACAACTTATTATCTCAGAATCGTTGAAAACCCACATCATAGGTAGCCATTTTACTGCAGCAAGCATTTTTCCTACTTGTCGCTTCAGAATTTTGCTGAATTTAATCCAATTTGCTGTTTCAATTCTGAGAAATTAAAACAAACTTTTTGTAACTATTGCCATCAAATTTCAATCAAACTCCATTCGGATTGTGCCAATAGAGGTCGTGTTTGTCATTAAATTTCAATATTTTGTGAATGCTGTTTGTCTCTGCTTCTACTACTTCAGATACGAGTATATAATTACTAATGAAACATGTCTTTGCGACTTATATATTATTATATCTCAAGACATAATTCAGTGTTCTATACGAACGTATCCCAGCTACAAGGAAACAAAGAGGCAACCGCAACGTTCTAGGCAAAATACGTTTTTACGGAGACCTTCTTGGTGAAAATTGACATCTAACAACGTCACGAAAAAATGACATGTAACAACGACATATACAAGAAGGCTTGCCGCTAATGACCCTTCTGGTTGAGGTGCATCAACAAATAGACACATACAAGAAGGCTAGTGATACCGTTATCTTGGTATCTCCAAATCTAATTTATTTGTTATTCCACCTGTGAAGCTAACATTTGAAATGGAGGTAGAAAACGTATTCCACGATCATCACTATCTAGCCTTTAGGCGAAACGTGTTTTATTTATTCATTTATTTATTATTATTTATTTATTCTTATGTTTTAGTTTAAACTGTGATTGATTTAGTTTTATTTCTATTGATAAATCTTTCATGACGTGATGGTTTAAATTCCAATTTAATCTGAATATTTCATTTATTTGTCATTGATAATGTTAAATATTCCAATGTAAACTGATCTCTTACCAAAAAATAAAATAAAATGAGATAAGTAACTAAATAAGTACGTGGTGAAATTACATTAAAAAATACTTGTAAAATAGAAACTAAACCCCTGATGGCATATCATACTCTGTTTTTTTTTTTTTTTTTTTTTTTTTTTTTTTTTTTTTTTTTTTTTTTGACGTTTTAGTTGAAGTCGTTATTCATCAACTCATTTCTGGTTTTAGGGCAGGGAATTCATGCATGACTTCGCTTCTTCTATGAAACCTTATCTTCTAGTCATTTATGTAACGTAGGCATAAAAATTTCTACTTGTTTGACAATAACAATCATTTTCAAGGACAGAAGCTGGCATCGCATGAACAGAGCCACAGGTGGTTGTAGTTTATCATTTGAATCACGAGCGCCATTTGCCGCTCTACGTATTCCCGTTTTGCCGATAATGACTGATTTTTCTATCACTGCTTTCAGCCTTGTAATTTTGCGTCCTTATGTCGATATTCCCAATCGTTCCGCGTGGTGTACCAGCCTTTCATGTTTATTTTGGTCAGTGTGCTTGTGTGCGCTCTACGGTTACATGGATATCAATATTGAACTACGTTCCTCAGAGCTAATATTTAGAATGCTAATACGGTCTGTAGCCATTCAATTCAAATGTCATTTCCTCGTATCACTGTAAACACGAACTTCATTTGTTGTTTGGTGTCGGAATCTAAAGGAAATGTCACGCATTGACATTCTTTTTTTTTCCCCCCAAGTATGACAGTTTGGAACGTAGAAAACTAGTAGAACTTCTGATTTAGCATACTGGGAAGCAAGTACGGTAAAGTATTTCTACGTTCCTCTTATTCATTCTCTATTTTATTATTCTCTTACTTAAAACCTTCATAAACTTTCCTCCATGATGGCATTTTTCATAATTAAATTTAAGTGATTCACAAATTTTTTCACAATGTGATACTAAATCCGTTTATGTAGACATGAAGACTAGTGTTAAGAAGGAGCGACGAATTAAAAATTTCGGGAGGATGTCCAACGCTTGAACTGGCTGGTTGGGGAGGTTCGGCAAGTTAAAATCCTACTTATTCTAACTGTTTCACAGAGGTTCCGCTCCAACTTTCAGCGTCTTAAGATAACTTGCATAAAAATTAGAGTTGAGTGCTCAGTCAGCTGATTGGGGTGGTTCGGTCAAGTTGAAATTCTACCAGTCTCACAGAGGTTTCGTTCCAAATTTCACCAGATAAGATAAGTCTTATCAATGCAATGGTCTATTAGTATATCTGTCAAACTCTCCAATGACAAAGGCTGCATAAACGGCCGAAACATCGGGAAAATATATCGCGTCCAATCTCGAACGATTAACTCGAAATTGATAATCAATCTTTGTGTCACAAATGAAATTCTTGATAATGATTGATTTATTATTGATGATGATTTTATGTTATCATCACCCACCAACAGTAAACCATCGAATCGGATATCTCCACACTCGATATAAGTTGAATAATAAATTAAACCCAGAATAGTAATAGAATTCAATGTGAAACATATCACTAATCAATAATTGCGAACTTATAATCCTAAGTATATATATTCTGTAATATTACTTCATAGAATTCGAACTTGTTCTTAATTCAATGGAATCAACTGTTCGAAAAAAAGGCCAACTATAAAGTGAATCAATCGAAAGAAAATGTTGGAGAGAGCGGATTGGATCGCTTTATTTAAGATAGCAGGCACTATCGCTTCCACCTTTCTGAACTAGGTTTGATTTACTGGACGGCCACAATAAATTTCCAATTGATCGGGCTCAGGGCTGCCGGGTGAAGCCAGTGGGGTTAAAAGACTAGTTGACCCAGTGAGGGCTGGTACTTTCTGGAGCTAACTTATGATTCCCGGAGGAAAAGTCTCTCTACTTCACTTCTCCTTAGAAATATTTTGCTCAGCTGCTAGTTGCCATTTGCTAAGTTTAGTACAAAACTGGAAATGCCCAACTGTGGATCCACTTCACTTAAAAACCTGTATAACGTAGAGTCTATTAAGTTGGTAGTACATATTTAAATTATAATAACAGACGTAAGAGCCTAATAATTTATTCAAACCCGTTTCGTTTTATTATTTTTAGCTCATATCCTTTTAAAAAAAAGCGCTATTGTATTTACTTTTTCCGTTTATATATGTATGTATGTATGCATCCATGAAGTATGATTATCCTCGAAAAATCGCTTTAACTCGACAACGGCTGAACCGAATTAGACGGGATAGGTCGCGAAAAGATCAGCTAGTCATTAAAAATAAAGAAGTTTCAAAAAATTTTATTGATAATCAGTAGCGTGAGCTGATTTCATTATTCAAAAAATCTTATTTCTATACTTACTATCGTACAAAACTTAAATTTGGAACAGAGTCTTCGTGAGCCAAGTAGGATAGCATTATAACTTGCCTTAACCGCCCCAATCAGCTGCGTGGGCTCTTAACGCTGATTGCTATGCTATTTGTCCTAAGGAGCTGAAATTTGTGACGGGACCTCTATGAGATATGTAGGATAGGATTCTTACTTGCCGAACCGCTCCGATCAACCGATCGAGCTTTATACGCTAATTTCTATCCAATTTATCCTACGACGATTTGGTCGAAATTGGTTCTTCCAACAGATTATATATATTACGAAGAGTGAGGAAAAAATACTGCCCACCGACTTGGCAGACATTTTATGTTATTATAATTTGGTACATTATATTTTACTCCAAACGATCATAATCGTTTATTGTTATCTGATATGATGTTACACAACAATTGTAAATTTGATATTTATACATTACTGTGGGCAATGGATTGGAATAAAAAGTTCCGAGAGTTTCAATTATACATTTGTAGGGCTCGGTCAATGATAAGGCGTGATTCAATTTCCTGACTTTTTAGTCAATCATTCAGTTATTTTCATGGAAGAAGTTGGCGGAGATGATACTAAAAGGAACTTGGTATACTTCATCTTATGTAGTCATAGTAGTACGTGATCTTATGTAGAATTTACATAAGTGATAAGAAGCAAGAGGCAATGCACCTAGTCAACACCTCAGTCACACTCGTGACTTTTAGGTTCTGGCAGTTAAACATGATACTCTAGTCTTTGCTTGGAGAAGCAAATGATTATCCTACAAAAGTATGGCATTTTTAATAATTTTATTTTATGGTGAAAATTTTAATAAAATTAAATTTTTATAAAAATACCATCAGTATTTTTCTGCACACTCAGAGGGGTCAAATTTCAACAAAAAATCAACATACTAAGTATAATACGATAATTTACAAAAATTTGCTCATGAAACCACGCTGCGTGTCTGGAACATTATTTCCATTAATAATTTTCAATGGTGGACTGTTTCAGTCGATCTACTGAAAATCTCCATCCTCAAATTTCGTTCTGTTTTGAAAACCATTGAAATACATACTTTTTGCTTCTTCACTACTGAAGGTAGGGAAGCTTAGTGTTCGTTCAAGAAGTCGACAAAAAGGTTTTCCCCCAAAATCAAAATTTTTACTGGCTTTTTTCGTTTCAGAGCTTGCTGATCAAAAAATGAAAAAGGCGTTTATTATGAAAAATTAACAACTCCAGGAATCGTTATAGAATACCTCAAGCGGATTTAAATTGAAAACAATTTTTCGAGCCATTTCAATAGCCTAATTGTTGACGAAAATTCGTTATAAATTAACCGAAACATGCAGTGCGGTTATGGACAGTGTTTTGCACAAGCTGAGAACTTCACCTATTGTAGAACCAAAGTGCCAAAACCGTGACGGATATACTAACAATAGTTTACCAAACGAATATCAATCCATGACTTTCTTTTCTTTCTTGAAAACCGAGATATTTTGCGGTACTTGAAATAACGACCCGCGTTTTAAAGTGGAGCCGAAGAACGGGAATGTATCCATGCATGTTTAGAGCCCTTTTATACCAGTTCGAGTGAACATTACCGGCCCACTCGCGTCTCGAATCCCTCGGAATATGTAAATCATTCGATTTTCTGAAACTGTTAAAACGATAGTGTCGTGTTTTATAGACTCAAAAAGCAGCCCAAGCTTCGCAGTCGTTACCCGATCATAAAAACGTGATACCTTCGCCGCTCCTCGTCCCTGATAAAAACTAACCTTTGGTCCGGAGGATTTTTTTCCTCACTTTTTTCCGATCGGAAATGGAAATAGATATTTTTGCGAAGAAATCGTCTCTCGTAAAGTTCGAGCGAGGGGTGGTTGGTGGTGGAGGGAGAGGGGAGCGATTCCATCGAAAATAGAAGTCGTAAAAGCAGTAAAACGTTGAAAAGGAAAGTGGCGAAGGAGAAAGGTGAAAATATCAGTTTGAAAATAGAAGTTCTGAACTGGCGAGGAGCTGAGTTTCTGAAGCTGTAAGTTTCAGAAGTTGATAGACCGTTAAGCGGTGGTAACACTTGGGAAATAAACCCCGTTCCGTGAAGTCTCCGCCACTTGAAATTCTCCGTGACACCTCATTATCGGGTTTCCACATTTTCCGGATATTTAACGCGAAATTGGGAGTTTTACGATCGGCTTTTCACGACATTTATTGGTTCAATTTTCGGATTTTTCAGAGGACCGTATGGCTAAACATCTGGTGGATTGAGTTGTTCCTATCGTTTCCTATCCTACCGGTTTAATGATTGCGCATATTTAAATTTAGACCATAATTCATCCTGAATTTTCGCAAAGCACCCATATCATTTCAGATTCACTTACGTTGACACAAGTATTCAACTCAACGCTCCTTACACATCGACTCTACCGACGATTCAAAAATTCACATTTACTCATCACTTTTTCATAGTGAGCAGTCGAGTCAAGTCGTTATGGATTAGTAGGCAATTGGAAAAAAATTATTAGAGACGTCAAGAGACGATTAGGGAAGGATGGCCCTCCTGTGACGTAAACTATACTAACCTAACATATAGTGTATGACCCTCGGTATATATACCGATTGTAATGTAAAATGTTCTATGTAAAAAAAGTATACAATTTCTCGTAATGTTCATCTAATTATCAAGTTCAGTTATACATAAACCTACAAAGTTTGTTTCTTTTTCAAAATATATGTTCCAAATAGTACGTATTCGCATAATCAACAATCAATCTTGTTAAATTATCAATCCTGCCATTTTTTCGGTATTGTCAAAAGTTGTTAGGAAGTTTTGATTTTCAAGCATATTTTTCTTGAACAATATTTTGTATCTATAATAAATTATCAACATGCTTATTATTACGCCATTTAACGGCATTTTTAGTGTTTCTTCGATCAGTTATTGTTTAAACTTGATTTTTGTTTTGTTTCATTTCATTAATTTTAGACCTGCACAACTTTATTTTGACCGTATAGGTTGTAGGAAAAGTGACAACTTTTTCCCGTACATTTATAGGTATATACCAAGACTTTTATTCTGATTGAGTTTTTCACCACTTACGGGTGAGTTTCAGTAAGAATTTTTCAAGACCGGTACCATAACTCTCCAAAATAGGGTTGTAATATTTACTTCATTTCACATCAGCCTTTATTTTGCAAAGTAAAGGCTTTTGCAAACCGATGTATTATAATAAAACATAATTAGCATTTTCGTAGTCCAGTTTCCGAGTTAAATAACGTTGAATCCCTCAAGGTAATCCTTGCAGTAATCTGCGAGTTTTATTCAAAAAGCAGGGAGGAAAAGTTTTGAAACATCCTCCGAATCCCTACCGTTTAATATGTTGTTTGGGGGCGCGTGTCAGCACTTAAGCTGAGTACGAAGTTGTGAATTGGAAGGATTTTCTACACTTCCGTGGGGTGATGATAATCCTCTTAAATATCCTTCTAATTCTCGCCCTTTGTGGCTCGCGTTCTTAATACTTCTGGTTGACGTAATGAAGTTGGGTGCCGATAATTCGGTTCATGATTAAGGCTAATCGAAATTACTTTCATTAATGTGTCTCATATGTTTAACTTATTTTTATTCATTCTCCGTTTATATATCTTAGGAGTAAACAAATAGTATTGTTGATACTTCGTCTCCAAGAAAGTATATGGGACAGAGTATGGATTGGAGGAGACAAAAATTTGCACCTAAATTTGTCCCCTTCACTTTGCAAGGACAGTTATCAATAACTAGCTGATAGGCATCTGCTGATCAAAGTGTTGGGCGGATAGGCAACTTCTAGGAGAGCACTAAATTTTCGTTTCGGTGTTCCAAGTGCATGTGGTTGTCATTCGGGGTGGTGCCTGCTCTCCATCACAATCTACGACCAGTTTTTTATTTATGCATTTATTTTTATTATTATTATTATTATTTTTTTTTTTTTTCAATTTTTGTGTGAAATCCTCAAATAACAGAATAATTATATGTAGAATTCAAAATACCTTCCCAAAATGAAATGAAAGATGGCGTTACTCAGTATTTTGTAGACGGTGATTCATATGCAGAATAGGTTTGATCTGAACGTTTTTGGAAAGTCACCCTTTTTCTTAATGTATATCTATTTTGTATAGACCTATAGTTACGTATTATTTGTCAACTCATTGTATTATTTATCATAATTTTTAATATACATTCATACGATAAATTTGAGTAGGTATAAATTAAAGTGTCACTTGGACTTTTCCTAAATGTTGATCACCAGCCCACCGAATCGGCCTGAATCAGTCAGCAGGTCCCAACAAGCCCCACAATAGTCCAGTTTGACGCCTCTCATGTCGGACATTTGATAGAACAGTGCACTTGTACCATTAATGATAATTGCTCTCCACGTAAAACACAGATATTAGGGCGATAAATACTAGGTCGGGTTGAACATCCAATAGGAAAAGATACACATTTTAAAGGTTTGCAATAATACCGGTCGATGGACAGGACATTTGCTAACCCAAACTCAACAACCAGCTTGTAGAGCTTGGTGGGGAGAGGGGAGGGGATAGGAAAAAGAGAGAGATACGTCTAGATAGCAATTGACCGAAATGGTGGGTGGATTGACAACTCCTAGGAAAGCTCGTGATTTTCAACCTCGTTTCTAGAAAATTTGAGAAATGCGATTCTCATTCACTTCACTCATTCTCTTTTTTTTTTCGGCACGTTCACACCACTTTGAAGATACGAGCTTGCGGGCCTTTATTAAACTTGATAAACTGAGCACACGAGGGTGGAAAGCGTCCCAGATGCAAGCGGTTGAACGGCCGGGAGGCGGCGTGAGGGGTCCGCAAAGCCGTCGCCCTTGGCAATGACGGGGGCGGTAGATTCCGTGCAGGACGAGGAGAGGGGTTTTGATACGCCATAAAAGGAGGGTAACACTTGTGGAGTTTATGACCACCGTAGGTGAAGCCTCCCTCATACTCTTATGAGATGGAAATTGTTATTTAAATACGTAAACCTTCACGAGGGTCGCGGGTTTGTTGTTAAAACGATGGTGACAGGTATAGTGCCGCATTTTCTTCCTTATCCCTCCTCTTTCTTCGCGAAGATCCTCCGACTCGTTTCCATATCAGCCGTAAACCTTAAAAGGTTGGTATATCGATGATAAGATAAAAAGTGAAACTTCTAGTTCCATACTGTTTTCTTATATTTAAACCAATTAGGGTGTGCATGCAATGATGCACTCTGCTATTTGCTTAGCTAATTAAGTAAAACACTCTGCAAATATTACACAAATGTTTATTGTTCTAATTCTGAATAGCTTCTCTGTGCAGATCACTTCTTTATGGATGCACAACTTTTAGATAATACCATTCAAATTCATGTTTAAACGAAAAAAGAAACAGATCAATATTTATCAGCTTAACTTAGCATGTTTCTGCGTTTAAATGGTCTTGTAGTACACAGGCTTGTTGACGATACTTTTTTATTTTAGCAGTTAAGCTCAAGTTGAACGGCAATGCTGGAATAATACACGTATGGTCTGATATACGTAGTGAGCACGCCCAGGGCCAGGGATTGTACCAAAACTTATGTGTCCAATGGTTTCAAGTGTTAGCGCTGTTTTTCAACGCTGAATCATGTGGTGATATCCGTTTCATATAGTCTGATCTCATTTTAGAGCATTTTCTGATAGAGAAAAAGTCCATTCTGTTAGAGAATGGTCGATTTTCTGTGAAATTTTTCAGTGGACTCAATGATTATTAATGATTATCTCCGTAGGCCGAAATGCGATTCAATGAAGAAAAGTTACGAAGTGCTGAGAAGAAGATAATCGTTTCCAGGCCGAATACATAAGTTCCCTAAATCCTTCGTAAAGCTGAGAAAGTAAATATAAGGGTTAAGGGAAAGTTTACTCGTTTTGAGAAAAACAAAAAACTTATAGAAACAATCAAACTGGTTGTGGAAACCAGTCATAAAATGACGGAATCTGAGAGGTTTCCCTGAGGCACATCACCCTCGTAAAGTCCAACCCTTCACTGCGTAGCGCTTGCTGACAAGCCCGTAACCGTTTCAGCGTGAAACTTCATCGAAATTCCAATCGACCGCCGCGCCGAATGCTTCCTAACGCGATGGGGGTCGTTTCCATTCTAACGTGAGAGCCAGGCGTTCCGTTGTATCTGCTTTTCCCCGGTGTTATATCAGTGAACCTGTTCTCAGTGCCCTGATCAATCCTCGACCGCGACGCTAATTTGCGGGAAGTCGGGGCTCCTTTCACGGTAAACGTCCTCAGGGAGGGTCCTATTCAAAGCGTTCCTATTCACGAAACCCGAGTCTCATGAGGGGTTGCTCTGATAGGCTAGATTGCTCTGCAGAAGTCCAGCAGGGTACGACTCTGCCCCGAACCAAGAACAATCGAATCTTCGGGATCCGCTCTAGGAACGAAACGGCTTCATTACGCCCGTATAAAGGAAAACCGTGGGAAAACGCGTCTACAGGCCCTCAGTGCTGCTTTACAAGAGTAGGACTTCCGTGGGGTGATTAATGCAGCCTTTGGGTGAGCAGTCGGTCGGGAAACGCCGGGTTTCCTTGCCATTAACGGCGCATAGTCTCCTTGGTCGGGGTATCACCTTCACTAATGTACCTCCCCCAGAGTGATGCGAGGCCCTTCTGGGATCTATAGACCCCCAGACTACTATTAATTATACCACAGAGGCCTCGTCTCGCCGCTTTTACACCCATTCTCAGATAAATTATATGCGTAAAACATAGTCGTCCCCTTGTTTGATATTGAAACGTGAAACCCTGATTGAGAGTGTGTGGTTCAGCTGATTCCGAGAATCCTTGGCCATATCAGTGGTATAGAGGGATGGAAACATCAAACTGACTCTATTCGAACAGATTGAGACTTATTGGTATAGGGATATATAGAAATATACCGATCAAACGGTATCAGATATATTTCAACTCAGACAGTGTGCAAGATATCGCTTTAGACCTTAAATAGTATTGGTATGTCTGTCCATGTTCACGTTCCTGACTTTCACCTGTACTGAAAATTATTCATTCGGATACTTGTGATTATTAATCTTTTTTTTTTTTTTTTTTAATTTCTTGCCTTGCTTTTGTAGTTATATAACTTGAGTTTAACTTAACCAGTATAACCAAACACCTATAATAATATTACTTGAACACAGTTATAACTGTAATGGAACTATTTTTACGTTACTATGTTTTGCACTACTGGGTTGCTCTGCATTCACAGGAATTTAGATTCTTGTTATTTAGATCTTACTTCATTATTGCAAGCCACCAGATTTCAACTGTCAAGTTTTCTTCAAAGTACCATTACCTAAATAAACATGAACTTGAAATTCAAAAACTGAAGTTATTTTCCTTTGTTGATCTGAAGGAATTGAAGTTGTTGAATTTCGAGTTATATCCAGCAGATTATGTGGCTGAATTTACTTAACTTCCTAACCATTGTACAAAACTTTGACTCGGTTGCTAATTGGTTCAACTGGAAGAGTACTCATGACTTGTTGACCATAGATCTCCACATGCACACACATACATATATATATTACCATGGCAAATAGTAATTATGTTTCAAAAAATATGATTCTCGATCGTGTATACACATCACTTGTGCACATACTTTCAACCAAATCTACTGAATGATAGTTGAAATGAGCAATACATACGTTTGGTAATGGTTTGGAGACATCAGGTCAAACCCTTTTCGGGCATTCCCGGTTCATGGTTGTGATATAAGTCACACAAAGTTACTGAGTAACCTGAACCGAAGTACAGTATTGTCCAACGCGATCCACATTATTTTTGAGCCTAAGGAATCCTGTAGGTATCATATAATAACAGTCATAAGATGGTGTCGACTAATTATATGAAACCTACTAAAAAAGAATAGAATAAAATAAAGATCGTAAGGAAGCATGCAATGCTATTCCATAGACTAGACCAGAGTATCAATTATCAGGTCTGTGTTGTACTAACAAGACTGGTATTGAAAGACCGTCAAAGGGTTGATACATGCTCTGAAGTCAATTTTAATCGTTGAGCTATTACTCATCGCTCCGAGGAGAGATACGTCTCAGGAACAACTCGGTTCAATTTACATACTTACTGAGCCTTAAGTAGGTAGCAGTGTCAGGACACACCTACGAGCCCCAATAGTAACAATACGTTATATCAAATAATTGTTGGGCCGTAGAAATATTTCACGCCCACGGTTCCTTTTTAAACGGTAGAGTTATTATTTTCTAATAATATTTACAGGAACGTATTGGGATTTATGGGAGTGGTCCACGGGAGGCTCGGCATGGCAAATCTAAATCTCTTTATACAATTATGAAAAACGACGCTTCATTAGAGGGTTTGTGTGTGGGAAGGACTGACTTTCACGAATTCAGCATTATACTGCTTTATATCAAAGTTCAACTCATGAAACAACTCTAGATTTCAATAAAAAAGAACACGAAAGAATATGAGTAAACCCTTTCAAACGTAAATGAGAAATCATTTTATTCTGTTCTTATTTTTCCTAGGTTACATTACTTTAATTCCCTACCATGAAATAGGGTACCTTTAGCATCTATATATCTATGTATATATATATATCGATACCTTGACAGCAAATCTAAATGTTGAAAGGATGTAAATTTTGAAAGGATTCAAACTGAAAAAAAAAGACGCCTATGATCAGACATATGAACACACTTTGATTCGCTTGCACTTTCCTTGATATAGATATATAGATAGTAGATAGCTCCAGCCTACTAGATCCTCAGAACACAATACCCATCATGTGTCTTGTTTCCTGCTTACAACGCAACAAGGTATCGACATGTATATATATATATATATATATATATATATATATATATATATATATATATATATATATATATATATATATTAACTGTGTGTGTGTGTGGTGTGTGTGTGTGTGTGTGTGTGTCGAATGTGTGTGTGTGTGTGTGTGTGTGTGTGTGTGTGTGTGTGTGTGTGTGTGTGTGTGTGTGTGTGTGTGTGTGTGTGTGTGTGTGTGTGTGTGTGTGTGTGTGTGTGTGTGTGTGTGTGTGTGTGTGTGTGTGTGTGTGTGTGTGTGTGTGTGTGTGTGTGTGTGTGTGTGTGTGTGTGTGTGTGTGTGTGTGTGTGTGTGTGTGTGTGTGTGTGTGTGTGTGTGTGTGTGTGTGTGTGTGTGTGTGTGTGTGTGTGTGTGTGTGTGTGTGTGTGTGTGTGTGTGTGTGTGTGTGTGTGTGTGTGTGTGTGTGTGTGTGTGTGTGTGTGTGTGTGTGTGTGTGTGTGTGTGTGTGTGTGTGTGTGTGTGTGTGTGTGTGTGTGTGTGTGTGTGTGTGTGTGTGTGTGTGTGTGTGTGTGTGTGTGTGTGTGTGTGTGTGTGTGTGTGTGTGTGTGTGTGTGTGTGTGTGTGTGTGTGTGTGTGTGTGTGTGTGTGTGTGTGTGTGTGTGTGTGTGTGTGTGTGTGTGTGTGTGTGTGTGTGTGTGTGTGTGTGTGTGTGTATTCATATATTACTAAGCATTGATATGCGTGTACAACTACTGTGTATGTACATAACAACGCGCCACTGAACTTAAATTTTATTTATAACAGTTGCTTGTGTAATATTACGAAGAGTTGGTTTTCCTTACGGTGCGTGAGTACAATTTGCTGCTAACATTCCTTAATTACCCATAGCTGTTTGCCGCATTTAGATGGAAATCTCCGAGGTCCGCATGAGTGGGCGGAAGATGCGGTATAAAAGCAGTCGAGAGAAAAACCGGCGCTTTACGCGGTTGCAAGGTTCTCTTATAAAGGTCGAGGAAGAGAAGCGAAAAGAAGTCCACGTGTCGGCCGTGTATGTGCGCACGTGTGATGGGAGGTAACAAGGAGGACGGCACCTACGTGAGTTGACTCAGAAGGAACCGGAAGATGCGAAAGGGGAAACACTCCGCAGCCTAAAAAGAAAATGGGTATGTGTGACTTTATTCAAATGTGGGTCAAAGGGGAAAACAGAGAGAACACCTGAGTGGGGAAGGAAGATCAAAATGGAAAATGTATGTTAATGTGCGTGTTTTATAGAATAAGTTCCTTTAATCTAAACTTACATTGGAATACACATGAAGATACCACCCACTATTGTACTTTTGATGGTACCTACTTATTTTTTTCCGAAAACCCCACGTACCGAAAACTAGGTACCGAACAAGTACTACAAGAAAACTGTTATGTAACATTAGATTCTACAAGTAATGTACCCAGTGTTTCTTAAACTCGTTGACTCCACTGACGCCAGTTAAAACCAAGTCGTCCTCGTGATTCCCCTATCCATCCCCTATCCATCCTCCCAATCTTCACCCCTCTACCACACTCCCATATTCTCAACTCACCATCGGCCACCACACCCAAACCGAAACTTCCATCCAAAATTATGTTACTACTGTACAACGACACAATAACATAACTTTCATTTATTTTAATTTTTAGTTTTTTATTTTTTATATAGGTATTCATTTTTTTACTCTTAAAAAACACTTGAGTTTTTATTTGAACTCTGAAAAACTTTATTCTGCAATCGAGCTATAGCTTATTTGGTCATGGAACGTCACGGCATCGGCTCGAAGAAATTTATTGTCATAAGGATTCCCCCTGGAAAGATGCTGATGAGGAAGTGATGTAATTAAAAGTGATTTAAGAATCAACTTCTCAAAAACGAAATTGAATGAAACAGAGAAGGATCGTTTAGAGATTTTTTTTTTTTTTTTTTTTTTTTTTAAGTCTTCAATCTTTATTTCCCATACCCTTTTCCCCCTCTCCAAGACAAGGGCCTTAACGTCAAGGCGCAAGAAGAACATCCGAAGCGTAAAGGGCTCCCCCAAACCACTCCAGGTTCTCCTAAAGGGAGAATGATTTGGGCGAGTGGAAAGCGCCTAGAGGGAGGGTGCTAATGACAAAAGAATTAATGGATAAACGGCCGGAAAGTTTGATTTCTCACGGACCAAGAAGTTTCCTGCAAGAGCAGCGGAGAGCAGAAATGGAAGGGTGAGACGCTCGAGGAAGTTGGAGCCCCGAAAATCTCCGGCTGCGTGGAAACCGGTGGAAATTCTCCCCGGAACTTTATGAGACGGTGTTTATTTCCGCGGGGTAGTCGGAAAAAATAAGGTGAAACTGGTGAAAGTCCCGGCGTTTGCTTGGCACTTGCGGGCCCCTCGGCAAAAGGGCGGCTCGATCCGAAATAAAAGCAGGACGAATAGCGACAGGAAAAGGAAAGAAAAACACGATATTTACTGTAGTGCGGAAAAGAAAACTTTTTTTTCTGCGTGGAATGATATTTATTTTATGACGATAGCTTCGAGTACGGGAGAGGAAGATCCGGGACTTTACCTGAAAAAAAATAAGAAAAAGGAAAGCGGCGCATATATAACTTTCTCTTGGAAAACTGCATCATAACCGGGCAAGTTTGGAGGGTCAGAAAAATGTGAGTTATGTGAGAGGTAAAATGCGAGGAAGTACACGAAGGTTTTGCGGGAATGGTCAAGGGAGCCCTTACTCGTGGAATGATAGCATATGTGCTGGGAGTCGGGTGAATTATGAGGTTTTTTCTCGGACTGGGCGGATGTGAAAATCCTCTTGAATGTTACTTACTGAAGATGGTTGGGATTCAGAAGGCCCTGTTCCGCAAAGGTTATGGTCATAGTTGTTGGTCAGCTGTGGATTGAATTACTACGGTTTCTCACAAAAGTTAAAAAACCTATTTCTAAATCATTTTATAGAAATAAGTATGAATTTCCAAAATTTTGACTTCCCTGTTCTGTTTAGTTCATAATTGATTGCTAGCTGAACCTTTTCTTGCAACTCTGAGTTAGTTATGGAACTATTCCTAGTGAACTCTCGTTAGTAATCCAATCTATGTGAAAAACTACATGTGTAACTTCAAGTAAAATAAAAATACTCAGTTCAACACTCCATTCCAATCACCATCCCAGAGGTACTTGCAGGGCTTCAAACACTATTTAAAAAGGTCCAGTTACGCAGCATGATCGCTAGAGCGAATTTTTGTAAATTATCGTATTATATTATGTTACATTTGAGCACTTCAGGTGCAAAGAAGTTATTCACTACCAATTTAATGGCAAAAATACTTGTTCTAAATAATATTCTGCGGTTCATATATATTTTTTTGTTGAGTTATCGATATGCTACTGAATAATAATGATATATATATTTTATATATGATTTGCTTAGAACATTAAACTGATCAAATTCAAGAAATTTCCTCAAACGAACTCAATAAGTGCTGGCAAACGAGCTCATCCTTTTATTCAGAACGCTTGATATTTTGGTGCAAGAACGAAATTTTTATCTCAATCTTAAGGAGAGTTATCGTCTGCAATCAAATAAAGCAATGAAAAAGCTTAAAACTCTTGTATTCATATCAGAATGCCTTAAGTGAAGAATAGTTTCGAATTTTCTTCTACTTTTGGATTAGAGATGGAAAATCTATTATTTAGACGAAAACGAAAATCATCCATCTCACGAAACGCACTAATATATGCTCAAAAAGTCTCCCTTAACTACAAAAAATTTCCAAAACCCTATAATTCTTATCCTTTAAATAGAAAATTATATTGTAATTGTGTGTAATATACTCGTAGTTTAAAGGTGGACGTTAGACAGATCCCAACGACTAGCCTTGCAAATAAATTTGCTCAACGTTTGCTACAAATGAAGGACATTGTCTGTAAATCGCCATCTTGAAAATAGATTTATATATCTAGTGTAAAATATTATAATATAAAATATGATTGTATAACCTGTCTATTTCCTATAGCACAATCCCTATTATTCATAACTCTAAGTTCCTATAAATGTAGTTCAGTGCAGAACTGAAGACGAAAAATTCTCAAAGAAAAAAGAAAAAATGAAATTACCAGTACCAATATTTAGGTACTGGACGGCTGATAAGTGTGTGCATTGATGATCTATCAATCTAAATAATTCATCATACTGTTTTAGTGCTAAATGAAGTGGTATCAACATTGCTAAGCTCATTTTTAACGGTTGTATATCCAAGGAATTTCTAATTATCCACTGATACTCATTTCATACGCTCATAATCAGCACACAAAAACAGTATGTTGGAAGAACTTTAAACTTAACATGCCTGAAATTGTGAGTTAAATCAAATATGCTACCATAACAACTGATGATACTAACAACGTCAATTTGGAATCCGAAAACTTTTGTTCATTAAACTCTGCTTTCTTCATGTTACGTAATTAAAAAAGATGCAAGAGGAACTTTTTTTTTCTTTTCCTTTTCGTGGGAAGCGCCATTGTTACACGAACTTTTGGCTTTCGCGTTCAGGTGGTGATTTATTACTTCGAGTTGATCAAAAGAAATCGATTCGCTTGCGTAGACATGATGAGTTATGAGCTCGATTTCACACCTCAGCCTTACCTACATAATGTTGTATTTGAAATTAAGGTACCTAGCATCACTAATACATTATGATATTGATTGATCGTTTGAAACTCGTCTGCATTCAATCCCTCTCTTATGCCACGGGCATCATTGAAAGTCTACAGCATAGCTCGGTAGAGGGAGAGACAAAATATGTTCAATTCTTTTGGTATATCACATTGCCGCTGGTACTTTGCAACATTAACAAAAATATGTATTAAGAATATAAAATGTACAAGTCGTATATCCAACCAAATATCAGGGATGATTCCGTTGTTTGAGTAAATAAATGGAACTTGAGTGTTCCTCAATCCATTCCAATACCCCTAGAGGGTGAGCTTTCTTATCTGCTGGGGCACATCATTGTGTACACATACTTAGATGTGCCAAGAACATTGCGACTTCACTTCTGGAAATGTGCCAGCACATTTATATTGAATATTTACATTCTCATGTTTTACTAAAATTCCACACAATACAGATAAGCGGCTATATATATATATATATATATATATATATATATATATATATATATATATATATATATATATATATATATATATATATATATATATATATGAAAAAGCCGTAAGCTCTAGGATTCGTTTCAGAATGTCTCAAAACGGATTTCATGAAGAAAATGTCCAGACATTTTGGGGCCATTGTCTTTTTCTACGACCAACCGTTTGCGCTCCCGAAGTGTTTGATTGTTGTGAGGGAATGAATCGACAACAAGAATTTGAATCGCAAGGCGATTTCGGCTGGAGTAGGGAGAACGATTCGATCTTATTCAGTTTTCTACTCAATAAAAACTGCCACTACACATGTGACGCCTGTGGTCTGCTTATATAGATCAACTGTCTAATACAGAAATAACAAACATTTGTTCAATAATTTGCGGCGTTTTTCTATAATGTTCCATCATGAGTTCCTAAACTCCGTTCTATTCTAATATTGTCTAATCGTTTCTTTGAAGAAGAAAAAAATGTTCATCTTTCATTTTATATCTTTATGTATCAATTTTCCACGGCCTCATGACCAATTCTCTCCTTTCATCTTCCGGGATTAATGTGACCGTTATTTTTTTCGTACCATTTTCAAAAGGGTCCCCTGGCGTTAACTGCCGTTTCGGGCCAGCCAAACTATACTAATTTGAATTGTACGAAAGCCAACCTTCCTTCCACTTTTTTCCTCTAGGACGTATCACAATTTTTATAACACGTGGAACTCGAACATAATTAGAGTAGCGGAGAAGTCCCTTTTTACTCCTCCGTATCCGAAGTTGGACTAAAATAAAATACGAAACGTATGAGAAAAAAACATCGTCCTTCTCCAGGTTACAAGATGAATGGGAGGCGCATTATAAATTATTAACGCTTTTACCCCTCTCTTTGGGGTGTCTACTGGGATTCTTTTGATGTCCGTCTATAAAACACTGTATGAATTAAATACTGTTTTGGGAGGCTGTGTTTTACGCTGTGAACTACGTCTTGGAATATGAGGGTGTAGCATGCAAGATGAGGTTGGATAAAGATGGTGGAAACTCCTCCTAATATTTCCCAAGGGAGACAAGAAGATGATTCATTCAAAGCTTGTGAACGTTACCTTATAACCTTCGTATTTTGTATATTTTCTTGGAGTCGCCATTCATGGCACACTGATATTATTAGATCAGAGTATTAAAGATACCTCCATTGGCATTTTTGACTTTGTGCCTTCTGAATAGTTGAATATTTCCAGAATGTTACATTAAATCTAATATCTTGAGTAAATTTAAATTAGATTAAACCTCTAGTAGGGGTCGTTTATAATACACATCCTTCTCGAAGAAGGTGTATATTGTCGGTTTACCACTCAATGTGTAACTTTCATATGATTTTTTAAATTTTTGATCTATGCATCGGACTCCGCACTATTTAAAACTCCTGATCGCAAATTTTCAGCTATAAACTCCAAATGGTCTGAACAAAAAAACCGATGTAAAAAAATTGATTTATGTCATAGGTTTACTGCACTGAGGTCTAGGCACTTCTTAGATTTAATTACTTTCGTGGGTTCGGAATCCAATGTTGACACGAATTATTCCACTTTGAAGCTGTGAATATCAATTTTACTCGTCACTATAAGTAGCTCCCGAATCGGCAAGTGAATTATGAATCTATAGCAATTGGACGATGGAATAATGAAATTCATCTATACTTAAAGTATGTTCCATTAATAGCGCTTTTTATTTATTTTTTATTTTATTTTATTTATTTTATTTTTTTAATAGTGCTCCATGCTTTTGACAGCTCTGTGAAAAAAATTTATTCCATCTCTTGTCTGTTATCACTATTGTTCGAAAATGCTATTGTTCTACAACATAGTCAATTTCTTGAGGGGTAACAAGGTGTAACAAGTTACTGGTGACAGTCATTATAGTGAAAAGGAAACATGTGGAGGTAGCTACAGTAGATCTACCTTAGCATATTTCCCAAATGAATGTCCGCCGGGAAAGACCCATATAGCATTAACTTACGGTTCTTCATGATCATGAAGTTTCAGAGATTCTACGGGATAAGTCTTCACTGCTGCGTGTGTGTGTTGGGGGGAGGGGGGGGGGGTGCGTGTGTATGTGTGTCATTCTAGCCGATAACTCTCCTTAGGATTTGGATAAAAGTCCCATTATTGCGCCAAATATCGTGCTTTCCAAATAAAATATGCCTTAGTCAGCAATTTTTCAGAACATTAAAATGGTCAAATTTCTAGACAATTACTGAAAATGGCTAAAGACTGCTGAAAATGGTTAACTGTTAAATTTATATTGGTTACCAGAATTTTAGTCAAAAGAGGTTTATAAGCAATGAACTAGAACATTCAAAATGTTTCGCACAAATTTATGCTGAAAAATGTGTCTACTTGAATTTCAATAATATTTACTGAGAAATCGATAAAAACTTTTAAAAAGGCTAGGAAGCCACAAAGAAAATTTGGCACTTGGCACAAGAGAAACATAAATTTGGCACTTAACAATTTCTTCACTCTGAAAGTGCTCAAATTTCAAAACAAAGTAGATTGATATAATACGGTAATTTACGAAAATTTGTGCATACGGTCATGCTGCATGGCCGGAACTTGTAAATCACTCTTTTAAAATTAGAACAAAAGAATAAAACCGATTTCCATCTCAATTCTAAGGAGAAATATCGTATGAATTGACACATAGGTACGTATTATATTGTACTGTACCCTTATGAAAAAATGCGGAACTCCAAGAATAGTTTCAAAATGCTTCCAAACGAGTTTCAATGAGAATAAAGTTTTTACACTTTCATAAGCCATTGAAAAAGATAAATTTTTTCTTGAACGTTCACTAGAAATTAGATTGAACAAATTACCACACCATGGGTGATTATTGGGTGTGGGATGAAAGAATGCATATCCCAGTATACCAAGTGGGTTATGCTATTTTCCCATCGTTATTGATATCCCGAAATAGCTTATGAAACTGAATGAACTGCGAGGCTATTACCGAAACTGTGAGAATTCAAATTAGCGTTGGCGGGCCTTGGGTCCTGATTGTAAGCCCCTCGTTGAAACAAGAGGTCGCAAGGCAGAGGGGAGAGGGGTTGTACAAACTGCAACTTTTCTAATTATCAGAACGTAGAACGGTGGGGGTCTCCAGACAACTTTTAAACTGGTACAATTAAGATATTATAACTCACGAACTCGAGGTTTACCCAGATAGGCCACGGAAATTTGTTGGCCCTAATATCCCTCTCCTCTTTTCTCCGTTTGCCGGTCGCCGAGAGTTCCTCATTAAATTACTCGGTGATATATTATTGATGAAACTTTTAATTATCAATTTAACGAGGTGTAGGGAGAAACGGTTTGAATGTAGTTGGATTTGTTCCCACTGCAACGGCAAATTATTTTATGGCACGTTCCAAAGTGTTTGTGTTTAGGACCAACAAACTTCAATACCACCGGGCATTAATTCCGGAACGCTTTGCGGATATATTCATATTATTTTTAGCTAATTTACCAACAAGAAAAATTAAGCTATTGTTGACTTTTCCTTTTTTTTAAATATATACTTAGCTGATGGTTAATTATACCTATATTTAGATGTTTATCTTCCCTTATAATCGAGATTGCAACCAAGCGTATATTGGATTAAATATATGGAATTAGCTGAAGCAATCCAACGGATGCACTTTGTTTCGTGCTAGAGCTAAACGGTTAAGCATTGAAAAATGTGGAACATTCTTTCCTCTAGTGTTGGTAGTAGAGGCTCCCTACCAAATGTCAACATCCTCGGATAAAAAGGAGTGAATTGAGCTTACTCAGCTCATCAGGATGGAGTCCGTGGTTTCATTCAAGTCTTGTTGTTCCAAAGAGGATCCCTGTGAAATTTAATTGTTTTAGGGCGAACGTGAGAGAATCTAACACACTCTGCTAATCAGGATTGAGTCCATCATTTCATTCTATCCCTTAATGTGCCATAGAGTCTCCGTATCTAATTTCAACTCTCTACGGTGAACTGGAGAGAATTTAGCTCACTCAGCTGATAAGGAAAGAGTTCATCATTTTATTCGCCTCTTTATGATGTAGGTATTTTAGGAGAATCAAATTTCATATATAGCTTATACAAAAAATATTCTTCATAAAACTCTATCGATTGCAGGTATATTCTATATTATACTATAATATATTGCAGGTAAAAATATAGGTCGATATAACCTATAGAAGTACACATATCGTGCTGTAGAAGGGGATCGTAGAATTCAAGATGTTTTTCGACAATATTTTCAAAAATCTAAACTATAATTTTACGCAGAAACAGCTATCTACTTCCCCACTAAACTGTTTTATTTTCCCCCCCAAACTGTTACAAAGTGGGTTGTTGACGTCAATACTGTGACTCCCATCATCCTATAAATCTGATAATTAATAGGTATGTTGGCTGCCATACCGAAGAGTGGGACAGTGATGCACACACGGAAACAGCGATCCACTCTCTAGCTATTCACTAAAAAGAAACGAATATGTTGTATACGCATGTTGCTACTACGTAAACATGGGAAGGTGACTGACAGATGGTTGAAATTTAATTCAGTTCATATACGAACAACCCTATGATGAGCCTCTGACATCTGACGGGGTTATCACAATCATATCTCACCCCAATTGCACCGTATGTGAAAGATATACAGTGACGCTATTGATATACATACGGCCACCTGGCAGAGCAGACACTTGAAAAATAGAACTAAAAAAGTTACTGACGTGCACCCAAAAGAGGTTGGGGTGCGAAAATTGAAAAATCAAATGAAAAAAGAGGAACAGAGCAAGCGGAAAGTGGGGGAAGCTTTAACAATCCAGCTGTGCTACCCAGGTGGTACTGGGCTGGGGATCGCTGCACCAAATTAAAAGGTTAGTCACGAGCTGGTGATCGCAAACCCTTCCGTTCTATTAAAACAATCGGGAACCGAGTGGGGTTCATTCAAAATTTGTGTTTAAAAAATTGACTTTGTTGCTACACTCCACAGATTGCGTTCCTTGTGAAACACCCTGTATCGAAGTCATTCTTGGGAACAAAGGGTGCCTTTGAAAAGGGAAAAGGCATGTTTTAGGATCTCAATAGCAATGGAATTGGTGGTTTGTGATCTTTCATTTCGTGCAAACCAACCTTTCAATCTGAAATATGTTCATGGCCAGCCTATTTACCTGGGCTTTGTTATGAGGTCTTATCAAAGTGACGGTGGTTGGGGAAATTGTTAGGATCATCGCCAACATATCGAATCTTGAGCATTGAAGACGGATTCATTCAGTAGCGACATCATCAGCAACATCTTGAATTTATTGATTTGTTTCTTTTATTCCGTCTTTTTGCCTTCTTTACTACTGAATCGAAGTGAACAAAATCAGGATAACGATCCTGAAATCATTGTATCACTTTCAATGAACCTCATGGGGTGAAATTTGGAGAGTGAAATGTTCAAAAGTCAAGATCTTGAAAACTTGATGTTTCGACACTTTCTCAAAGAAGTAAGTAGATAAAATCCTGACAATTGTCCTAAAACCACGTTATATCACTGTCAATGAACCTGAAACGGAGGAGCTTGAATATAGTGAATTTCTAAAATAATCACTCTAAAAACATTTAAGCGGTAATTTTCATCAATAAATTTTTGTCGATTTGGTTTATATGTAGGTATCGAATGACGTTGAAATTCTGATGTAATTTGTGAGTTACCATTCAAAAAATTATTGATTTGTCATGAATGATAGTAACAGAAAGTAATACGGATCGGTTTGAAATCTTTAGGTATCTGCCTTGATTAATTTCGCCATAATTTTCACGTTTTACGTGTTTTTTTACGTCATCGTTTCAAGATTCCTACAATGTATTTTCTTATTATTCTATAAGACTATTCCATATTATAAGAATAAATTTTCCATTAAGATCAACGTCTATGGACTCATGATATGGGCAAGATGTACCTAACCATCATTTGTTGAGAAGACCTTATAAAGACAAGCTTTGCAAGACCATGCTGAGTAATATTGTAATCTGCACCTTGAAGAGATCAGTAAGTATTTTACGGCATCATTTATATCGGTCTTGAAAAGAAGAGATATGAGAAGAAGCTGATGCTTTGTCCCAAGACATCTCTGAAATAGGAAAGTTTTTCGGTTCCTAAATATGTATCAGGCCTATTTATTTTCTTAGACAGTAACTGTGATTGCGCTGTTTTGTTGTGTTGAACACGTGTTCATTCGCACAGCGCTCGAAAAGATGGGTGACTCCTAAACGCGGGAGAACCCACGAAAGGTCATAAATATTCCGCCAACGTCCGTTGATAAGCACGAAAAACATAACGCTGCGTCTTACTTTCCGAAGGCGATGAGCATACAAGGCACGTCCGAATCTTAGACATGATAAATTGACGAGGTGGTCGGGAAAGGCGGAGATGGCTACGTGATATCAACGATTAATAAGATTGGTAGGAACCCATCAAAAAGATAAAGAGGTCCTATCAATGAATTCGGACGGGACAAAAGAAATAATGGAGATCATAATGCTCTATCTCGAGTGGGCTTGGACAAAGGGTCATTAGCACATGTTATGTTATGTTACACCGTGAGCTGTTTACTGTGGTTATGAAACAATATTCCGACGAGCTGTAGACAAATATATATGTAACAATGTGTCGATTCTCTCCACTAATTGACAAGTCAAAAGTCATCATTGATATGAGGAAAAAATATATCATTTTTGAATACCGAGTATATATGTATATATTTATATATATATATATATATATATATATATATATATATATATATATATATATATATATATATATATATATATATATATATATATATATATGTATATATTTTACAGCCCATCTATTCATGCAGATCTATTGTGTCCGTTCCATATATTCCCCTACTATTCACTCAATTGTAATAAGCGTTGGAAATCAGCTGTTGACGTTCAGAATTCAGTATGCGCTCACTTCGTTTGCCGCTCCTCCTCATGATCTCTCCAAAATTAATAACTAAATATATATGTAATCACATAACTAGGTTATCAATTTATCTATGTGGAGTTGTTCTACTTTTTTTATGTAAAAATTTAGATAGAAATATTAAGAATAAAAATGTAGGTATTTAAAGTATGAAATTTCGCGTTTTATCCTTGCAAGGGTAAAGAAAGCTTATCTTGTCAAGGAGAACGGAAAAAAAAAAAAAAAAAAAAAACGCTACCAATTATTTCACAAAGGTTTATCATTTTTTCAATTGAATATGATCGTAGTTTTAGTTGGCTTGCGTACGTCATAAGGCCCGTCCAGACTCCTCGGCGTGTCCTATTTCGAGTCGCCACAACCTATACTTCTATAATTATATACGCATGTTTATATTTCTCGATTTGAGCTCCTATCTATTCAAATAGTTATTGCCTTAATAATATCATTATCTAAGTACGTACGAAAAGTCGAGAGGATATGTTATTAAATATTCGTAGGAAAAGCACTTGTGTGTATTAACACACAAATATGACCTAGAAAAAAACATATCTTCTGTCTCGAAGGAACGCCGTACCCACCTCATGGTGCTGCGGTGTATTATATGGGTATATAGGTATTATATGGGTAATAAATATCCATTCTTCTACACCCCTCTGCTACGCCCCTGGTCACCCCAGACACCACAAGGTGCCGCGGCGCCTCCTCTCACTCCACCCCCGCTCCCCCCCCCCCCCCCCAACCACCCACCGTGACCCCCTGCCAAGCGTGCCAGGCGTGCGTGCGTGCGTAAGTCTAACACTCAAAACCTTGAAAAAGACACTTTTTCGCCCGTTTTTGGCCCATAGCATCTATGCGAGTAAAGCGATCGGGATGGTTAAACGTTAGGACCAACTAGACCCCAAATGGAGTTTATGTACGAAAGAACGGGTTTTTTTAAGAAAATTCTTAGGCCTTTTATGGGCCGGACGGCGGACGGACATTTCAAATTTGGATTCTACGCACCTTGAAACGTAAAGTGACAAAGTTTGAGGGGGGGTTATAAAATTTTTTTGCTACACGATCATATTGGAAATAATAAACCAAAATGAAGATCGGGGCAAAAAATTATTTTATTTTATAATACTCTTTTGGGTCCGAAAACCTCCCCAATCAAAATCTTGATCCTTCCCCAATTATCAAAACTTGAATTTTCTACATTTTTCATTGTATTTTATACTCGCAAAAACGGCAGTTTCGCAAGTCTGCTGAAACCTGCTGAAAACTTGCAATTTTCGGGTCCGTTTTTTTTTTCAAACTTTGAAAAATCATACATTTTTATTGGAAAATGATAAAATTTAAAAAAATTTTGTTCAGCATAATGTGGAGAAAAATAAAAAATATATATAAACTCAGATTTGACCTCTGGCAAGTTAAGCTCCCTTTTCCCTAGCACGGTCACATATATATGTTAGGTATATTAGAAGATAATGTCTTGTTGAGTACACACACAATTTTAATAAAATTCAGGGTTAGTTTTCTTTAAATATGCAGAAATGAGAGATCACAAGATCTGGGAATTAACAATATTGTGAACTTGGGAGGAAGGAATGACGGTATGAACTGACCGTTAGAAAAACTACCTAAATTCGTACAACTGGTTTTGATAATTGCTCGACAATTTTCAAGATCTATTTTCTATATTATCAATATGGTAAATTGTAACTGGTTTTTCGGGCTTTGCTTATTCAAAATTGATTATTTATGAAAATCAAAATCAGCTATGAATTCGATGTGTACTGAAAAAAATGAGCTTATTGAGATAGTATACGTTAACATTACCGTTTTTCGGTTAATAATGCTGAATGCCGGTTTCCGGGGCACGATGCGTATTTAGCTAAGAAACCTAACAACTGGCATGTAATTGTAATCATGATCCAATGGTTCTCCCTTTATTTAATCTCGAGATACTTGTAATTTGTGAAACATTCCATCCCATTGGATATCTTATTGAGCCCCGCAAAAGCCTGTTACCAGTGGTTAGTTTTGGCGTGGTCATTGGATCGTAAGGGATTGATCGACCGAAAATTCAGAACTAAGCTATAACTTCAGACAACTCAATTAACCAACGAGCTTCTCTCGAGAGAAGCGTTTCCCAGGTATTAAAATCGTTGATTCCACTCAGTTAGGCGAACGGTAGTTTGGAAGTTTGGAAGCGTAGTGGAACGATCTAGTATCGCTCCACATCAGTACACCGAGTTAAGACGAGAGGTGATTGAAGTCCAATGAATAACTTTCCATTACTACCCATCAAGCACATGGAACATGCATACGAAAATAATAAAAGTTAGTGGGAAATTAATCAAGTGAAGAGTGAGAGAGGATTTAGGATATTCTTTGTTTAACAGAATAGGATATTTATCTTGCAGTTTTGAAAAGAACAAGTTATGTAGTCAATACATCAAAGACTAACTTATCCTTGAACACAATTGATTTGAACCTCGGCATAGGTAGCTGTTTATTTGAAAAATGGAAAAAAGGTGTTTTTTATTGGCTCCAATCTTCTGGGGTCGACTGGCTGCTGTAACTTTGACAATGTCCCTTGTACTTAAAGTGCTGCTTAGTCTTGATCTGTCACCGATCAGCACTGGAAACTGGGTATTGATGTGTGGACTGATGAGTTTACTACTGAAGACTGCTGGAATCTGCTCGCATGCTTGCATCTATCCGATTCGGTGGGCTTTTACAAAATCTTGTAGTTATTGTACAAGGAAAGGCCCTTGGTGAGGAGTTACTATATCTTGTTCGTCTCTTCATCCATCCATCTCGTCAGGACATCCAGGCTAGTCTGCTGATGGGACTTCAACATCCACCGGAATTCGACAGGCGGTCTTCATGAAATTAGTTCGTATTTAGGAGTCCAAGTTTTTAATACACTCTGTGTGAGTCCCTTGAATAGTTATATTCCGCCATCTAGGTTGAACACATGCTTCAAAACCTTCTGGTTTGGTAGTAGCTGGCCTCCTCGAGCCCAGTATGTTTCTGCGTATATTCTCGCGAGTTGGCATTGGTCTTCTTCTTATATCTCTCTTAATTATGATATTGTTTCTCTCTGATTTCTTGTTATGATGAGTTGATTAAACTATGTGATATATTTATATCACAAGAAGACTAACTATGTAGTTTTAGATTGATTCTTGAACCCAAAACCCTCACCAAGTTCCGAATCGTGTTTTCAGGTCTATTAATAACAAAATTAAGATATCCACAAAAATAGAAGAGAAACCTCAAACTTTCAAGCGAATATCCCCCTCATTCTATGTATCAATAAAAGCTTTATTCATATTAGTAAAAATAAAAAAATTAAAAATTAAAGGTAGGTACAATAACTTTATTCGAGTACCTTATTTCTTTTAGGCTCCATCGGAATGAAAACAAATAAGACTGTGGTTGTTAGTGAATTATATTTGTTTCAACGTGGGATTTTGTTGAGTGGTGTCACAGGTGTTACCTAACGAGTATCTGACGTTCAGACGATGCACGACTGTAAATTTCGCCTCCACATTCAATGTCATGCAATACATAACTATGCCAGCGAATAAAAAAGAACGCTTAATAGTTCGTTAAGAGGTATAACGTACCGAGCAAATTAGTGAGTTAGTAAGACGGCTCGGATATTTTATAATAACCTCGAAAAAAAAGGTTCCACCCTTTTAAGAACAATGGGCAATAAAAAACCAAAAGGCGTCTCAAAACGTAAATGAATGGATAGGGATTATATTACCAGGACCTTTTCAAATTAAATGAGAAACCCCTGCCCACCTTGTGAAGGGGCCAAGTCAAGAGGATCAGGGATGGAGCAACGAGGTTGTGAATGTGTGATCCATTAGAGCTATAATACAGTTGATTCAGGGACTCACCATGTGCGGGGGTGGGGCATTGTGTTAGGTTTTCGTAGGATTGTTTCAGGCTGACGTTTCTATAAAATCCTTTCTGAGACTTCTAGAGTACCTTGGTAGGTATAAAAAATATTTTTTTAGGAGGGACAATGCATTTTTTTAACCTAGGTCTTTCTCACTTATTTAACTCCCACGTAGATCCTTTTTCGTCAAGCTTCTTCTTCCTGTACTCGCTCTATCTTCATCGCCACCTTTATACGACTTTAGACAATATTCTTTATCCTTCCTTCCGACCTCAGTCCGTGGTCAATAAATATTCATTTGGAGAGTTTGGTAGGCCCCCACCTGCGTGATAAACAGCCTCTTCCCCATTGTCAAACCTGCTTATCACATCTCAAGTTTTTATTGTCATTGTCAGCATCCCTCACCTTACAATCATTTTTGTTTAGAACCTAACCTGCGATAACTTCCACCGTTTGAGCCTGAATCAAAATAAGTGAACTTTATTTGTTTAATATTTGCTTTTTCGTATGCCTTATAACGTCAAACTATATATATTGTGCGATCCAGGGCCTCGTCTTCCTATCGCCACTCTTTAGAATCGTGTTTAACTCTTCATCGAAAACGTAAGTAGGTTTCTCTGGTTTGAATTCAATCGCCAGTATGAGGAATACTATGTTTTATATACGTGAAGCATTCTGTTCTAAGGCTCACGGCTTAAAGATTATTCACCCATTTGCCATTCTCTGAAGAAGGCTCTCAATTGATGGAACATTCTCACTTAAAGCGTGTTTTTCCTGCAAATCTTCCCTAAAATATTTATAAGCAAATTACTAGAATCTCTCGGGGACATGCCATACAAATTCTTAAACGGATTTCCTTCATCATACCGTAGGTCCGCCAGACGTATATTACCCTATCGTTATTTTTGGAAACTGGACAAAAAACACCGGGGGATCATTCAGGGGTAATTAAACTTGTTCCCGCGGAAATCATTTTCGCACAAATATTGAATTTGCCGGAATTGGTTTTTAGCGAATTTTCGTAGAAAATGAAGCTAGTGCAATGTCCAGGAAAATTTTTAAATCAAAATTTTTGAAAAATGTCTTCATGGAAATCCGTTTGAGGCATTCTGAAATGATTCCTGAAATTTGCGCTTTTTCATATATAGGTATGTCTTTACAGACAATAACTCCTAACTAATAAGGATTGAGATAAAAATCCCGTTCTTGCGCCGAAAAATCAAGCTTTCCAAACGAAAGGATCTGAAAAAGTCAGAAAATCCAAAATCTTCTTTGAATCGCCGAATTTAATTTAGTAAGAGTTCGATTGCCATGAAATTGGTTTTTAACAATTATTTTCCACTGAGATGGCTCAAATTTCTATTCAATTTACCATGTTATAATACCATAGATGATTTCAGAAAATTCGCTGTTACGATCATGTTGCATGACTGGAACTTTTTAAAATATTTTTCAAGTTAAAAGCGGAGGAATTTCATTGTACATAATCTACAACTTTTTAGATACTAACTTCCGTACAATATTTTTATTTATTTTATTTATTTATTCAACTAAGATGAAGCCATAGTTTCCAGAAACAATTTCATCGCCCTTCGGGAACATTTATTTGTATTCATCTTTGTCTATGCATTAAAATGTATATATGTAGGTTACATTTATTTATACGTTTCTATATCTAATATGTTACTATGTCAATGATTGTCTACATATAACTACTCTGAAATTGTTGGTGAACATTAAAGTATCTGATGTCTACCCATATGCAATTGGAAATCAACGACAATTCACACAGTTCTTTCCCGTATAAAATGTAGTTCATGAGAGCTAGATTTGTACCACCTCTTCTAAATCTTGAAGGCCACATTTGTTTTGAGACTCTATTTCTACGTCCCATGAGTTTGAGGTACGGACATAATGGATGGTGAATTATGAGTCACTCTCAAATCTCCGTTCTTAAGTGCAGCGTTTGTCGTCCTCCTTCTCACTAAGTGCAGGGGAATGGTAATGGAGCGGAGACGTATAGTGAGAGTCGTCAACTCTATCCTGGTTGCAGTTCAGAGTATACTAGGAAGACTGGAGAAGAAGAGGCACTATTAGTGGAAAGTGTTGCTCCGCAGAAGCAGATTGCAACCCTTAATTGGATAAAACAACCCCCTTTTTCCTAGGGAACCACTTCGTTCTGACCTTAATTTCCCTTGGCTTGAGAAAACCTTCTTCTACAAGAGTATCTCCTCCTTTTATTGATAGGAGCTGGCAGAATATCGTTACGAATCACGTTAAAATATCAATTACATTCAAGAGCATTGATACTAATTATTCGTATCCCAACACTACTTTACTCAAAATTATGATGCGTTCTCAGATTTTAGAATAATAAGTCGAACACTGCCATTAAACGCTTAATGATATCAAGCTTTGTTTTCCTACAATTTATAAAAACATTCAAGTTATACGGAGCAGAATAAATTACTCCGAAAGGACATATACAAATTTATCAGATTACACAAAAATAACTGGGATTTTCAACGTCTATGATGGCTCATGTTATTCTGTACGAATCATCATGAATCACATTATACCTTTGTGGAATTCACTTTTGACACTCCACTCTTTCTCTGCGCACACTCACATTGTGTCAGCTCGCTCGTTTTACATGACTTCGGGGTTTGGTCGAAGAGCATTTGTCATTGTTTTTTTGTACCACAGTTTTCAGATGAAACAGTTATTAGATCAAAAAGTCTACTCGGTCGTGAAAACTGAGTAAGAGTTGTGATTATTCATTTTACTGGAAGCTGATTCGTGAACCAAAGACAGGATATTATTCACCTGCGTGATGATAAACAATGACCCTCCCCCGATGATTGGTGGCCCTTCCGATTGGTTCGTTTTCCATTTGTCAAGTGAAACCCCTCCGCCTTCCTTCATATCAAAACCTGACACTTCGGTCTCCCTGCCTGCGGTCCCTTTTCGAAACTCCCATCACCTAACGACTCTACAGGGCGGGAGGGGTCACGGATCGGCAGGAACGGCGCCTGGTCGAGAGGAGATTTGCCTAACGAACCCGATCATACTCGCCCCGAGGCCTGATAAACCCCGGCATTACATCTCATCAATAACAAACATTGCTGTACATCATATCTATCAGACCTCCATTTCGATACATTCCTCTTCTGTCCAACGGATGTGCCACCAACATTAGTCGTGTTGTTTTTTTTTTTTTTTTCGGTTATTTACCTCTTCTATATGGGAATAAAAGTGGAATCACATGGAAAAGAAGCGTTTACTGCTTTAGAAGTCCTGCTGACGCACAAGTAACGTGTAGTAGCCAGTCAACTGCCAAAACGCTGTTGACGCACGGGCGCTGCAGTTACGTGGATTTTGAGTTACTTTCCAACAACCTGATACCTATTACTCGTAGTAATAGTCCACAAAAACTATTGTAATAACACATAACCAAAATCTATTACAAAACCAGACTACTGGAGGGTCCCTTGTTAGATTAGCACCTGCTTTCGTACCTATTTACATCGTTCTGAAACGCAAGCAGAATGGACACCATATGGATTATGATGTTTCGCCATTTGAATCCGTACCAATGACCATCCTGGCTTTCCCTAGTGTCCCACATGTTGCAAACAACAGATTTTATCATTAGGAACTAATTATTGCTTCTGAAATGTGTAAACGGGGATTCCCAAATCCTTCTTTCTGGCAACTAATTATGACGAGCTAATAACATTCTTTGTCATTTAGATTTCATGTAATAAATTGAATAAATTCTTCCTTGAGTTGATAGTAGACCAGATTTTCAATATTTTCGTTAGCTAGAAACCGTCTGATTTTTAGCAGTAATGTATAACAAAAGAGCTGGAAGTAACATTTGCGAAACATTTGTCAACATTATATCCAACGTAATGCGCGTATTACATACAATACCCTCCCCTTCCATCCCGAATTTAGGAATCAGCACAAGTGAATGTGTAACTAACTAGTACTAGATATTTTATTGTTATGATTCAACAAAATGTTCAATTTGACGGTTCACGATTAAAGAATAATTGCTGCATGAGTGAATGAATATAAGATGTTTAAATATTTGAACACACACATGGAACTTGTGGTAGACGACTGATTGACAAATTCGTATACAGGACATTAAGTTCCCCATGAACAAATAAATCAACATTTGAAGATGAATCAAAATGAATTGATACAATGTTGTTTCGATGATATTTTACGGTTGTAACCTTATGTTTAAAATATAAGTTTAGATGATGTAAAATTTACTTAGTGGCAGAGTTCCAGAAAATGTTTTTAGGCCTACGTAAGAAGAGTTAAACCACGCTGAGGAAGATTGGATATGGAACGAGTTATTATTTTGCACGAAATCTCCAATTTCTTCTGCTCTACAACCCAGCTACATTAGTTGTATATCGTCGCAGGAGGTTCAAAGTAGGCAAAAGCCACTAGCGTAAGTTTCACGATAGGTATAAGTCTACCTAGTCACTTTAGAAAGTATCTCTCGTGGTGAGCACATCCAAGATTATTATACCGTAAGTAGCTCCTCCTCTCTACGACCTATTTCATGCAGTCAGCCGCAGACTGCAGTAAAAGGATTCATCCAGCTACTTGTGGATGCCCGGCATGCGAGCGGCAGTAAGGGCCCCGCCAACTAATGAAACCCGAGTTGACGCAGAGGACTTCAGCAAGGAGTTAGGAGCCAGGTTGACTCGTCCGATCACACCCTCACCTTGCCCTTTTACCCTTCAAGGTGAAAACTCAATTTAACGGTCGGTGACTCTTTTTACTACGGAACGGGAATCTTTCAGGAATAAACGAGGGAAATCGCTGTACGTGAAAACCCTTTCGCCTCTCCGCTTCAGCCTGGTTAAGTGGTCCGCAGCTCTAACCGAGTTACACCCATTGTTATCACCGCCTACTTTCCAAATTATATCCACGAGAAAAGGGACAAAAGTGGTATAAACTCCTTATATAAATCCAAGGGCTATAACAAGGCTTTAAGTTGGTTTACTCCTCTCGGCGGGGTCATGAGCTTGCGTACCACGAGGGCTTCGTCTTTTCCCAGGTTTTAGGCCTTAGCCACTTTTCTTACTTAGTGCGTTTTCTCATCCCTATACTTTTCTTCCGTCTTGAGAGGAAGACTCTTTTCTTCTTCACTACACAATGTAGCTACACTGTTACTTTCAAGCTCCGGCAAATGAAATATGAACCAGAATTCGGGGTTTATTGTTTCCCTAAGCCGGCGAGAGATTTAGGAGCCTTTGGAGAGGAGCGATCTACATTACTAAACGGAATTACGGCCTAACTTGTGCATACAATTCATGTGCTTGGTTATTCAGCGATTTTTATGTTTCAACATCTCCTATAGTGTTGTGGTAGTATACATGATTGTACCTTGTCAATCCATACAATCATTTTATATTAGGATTATTCTTCAAAAATAAACCAGGCATTCACATACTTCACATTTACAGACAGAAAACTGGTAGGTAAAAAAAAGTAGCATGCTTCAAGATTTTTATGGTACCTACGTATAATTTGAGAATCGTGTAAAACATCCATTTTTGGTGTGCGCTTGCGGTTCCTCATATACATATCGTAACTCAGACATTAGTTGGTCAAACTACGACGATAATATTGAAAACAATCTATACTTTCTGCATCGCCTGCCCAATTAGACTGATTTTCAGGCGGAGATAAAATTAATATGACTTCAGAGGAGTTTCTCCACTCAATTCAAAATATAAAAAAAAGAAAAGAAAGCGTTTGACATGGGAAGGGAACATCTTTAGCGTCACAACATACTTCGTAAAATTCAGGAAATACTATACATAGTTCGGCTTTTTCCCCTTAATCATACCCAACCAAACTCAATGAAATTCTGACCAAAACAAAAAATGGTCAAAGTTACGGTTCGTATCCTAATTCGACTATCTATCAATTTAATTTTAAAAGGTTCAAATAGCCGCAAATGTGTTCCATGAAAACATTCAATGAAAAGGCGCATCAACGATTCGAATGGGATTTTTAGGGTACTGGGACGACAACCGTTTGTTTCCTATTTGGTGAAATTCTTAAGGAAATCGTAAGATGTTTGAAAATTTTTAAATAATAGACTTTTCCTAAATGCATTCCACGAAATTTACTGAAAAGTTATTTGTTCAGCTTCTTTATGGACTAAATGGTTCACTGAAGGTAGATAATAGATTTTCAGTTGATGCGAAAATTACTCCATTTTATGCCACAAATATTTTAGTAACGCTAAAAAGTGCATTCCACCATAGAGGGCCAAATGGAAATTAATCATGACTCGAACATTTTCCGCCTCAGAAAAACTATGATTAACTCTGTATTAATTCCTGAAACTTAGTGGTGGAACGAGGCATAAGAAATACAATTTAAAAGGTGAGACGAACCTGTAGGTAGTAGCGAACTATTCAAAATGTCCTGAAAAAATCCACGACTATAAGTTGCAAAGCGATTATCTGACAGAAACAGACTGAATTTCAACTGATCCGGAGGGAACTTATTGTAGCGTAAGCTTCTCACGTTGATTGAAAGCCTAAAGGCGATTGTTCGTGACAATCTGAATTTCACTGTTGTGCAAATTCTAGGTGTCTTAAAAAAGGATAAACTTGGTTTTCATGAGATGCTCAATTAAGCACCTAAGTAGAAATCCAGAAATAGGTATTATGATTTGTATAAATATACATACCTATTTAATTTCACTCTGCACAATCTGTATTCTGTTCTACCTATTATGATAAGTCCATAGTTATTTTGGCAATGTATTGCATTATGGAATGTAAATCCTCTGTGGGATTTCACTGAATTATTTAACGTGAATTAGTTTACATATAGCCAAACCCGCCATAATTATTTGATTCGTGGCCAAAAGTGAATCCCCCCCCCCCCCCCCCTTAACTTCCTACAGTGGTTTATTCATCGGCAGACGTTCGATCGCAGTCGATGAAAATTATGCATGACATCTCCACCTCCTTCCAGACAGAGATCGGTGTATTGATTCTCGAAAATAATTGTAGATTCCACACGCGCGGAAGCATTTCCTCTTCAGACGTCCGTTATTGTGTCCGTTCGGCGACATTGTCGACTTATGGCGTTCCTGGACTTTAGCATGTTAATTTCTCCGGTAGCTGAAGTTCCTGTTGCAATCACCATTTGTTCGCTAAGTCCTTCGAGGTATTTCATGCAAAGATCTGTTCGGAATATATGTTTGATCTACGTTTCTGAAATGCACGGTACAATGTGAGATGGATTGCTCGGGAATCTACAATGAAATTTTATATCGATCCTAATATTCTTATGGACTCGCTCTGCTTATTGGGGCATTAGAATTGAACGAAGACAAGATATCTCAGCAATAAGGCTACCTGCCCAATACCTTTCTAGGAATTGTCACTAATTTGCTTTGATTGGCTGTTTTGTTTGAAGAATGTTGAACTCATACAGATATGGAGAGACATTTGCTGAGTGAACTTGGGAATTCACAATGAAGTTTTATATCGATCCTAATATTCTTTTGGACTCGCTCTGCTTATTGGGGCATTAGAATTGAACGAAGACAAGATGAACTTAGCCATAGGGCTACCTGCCCAATAACTTTCTAGGAATTCTCACTAACTTGCTTTGATTCGCTGTTTTGTTTGAAGAATGTTGAACTGATACAGATATGGAGGGACGATTCGAGATGCCAAACGGATCCGGAAATGGTTCTCTCATATACTTTGATTTTCCAACTTCACCAATCCCAGGTTTTCCGTGCACGAGCGGACCCGTCGATCCCACTCCTCCCTATTCATCGGGAGACCATTAGGATCTCCCGGGATTCTGTTTAAACGCCAACAATGATCAACTGCCAAACCATTCGTTCCAATGAATGGAGAGTAGCCTGGCTTTCTGACTATTTAAAGCCGGATCATGCCTCTGGCCAGACGGAACTGATTGGAAAATGTTACTGAGGAGTGTCAATGTACGCCTGTTTCAGTTTTCATTTATCTTTCGCATCTATACGTCTGTCGTTGAATAATGCACGACATGTAGGAATTTAATAATTCTCCATGCTTAACGTTGATGTTTCCGAAGTTATAAAATATTTTTAGTTCTATAAACGGAAGTTCTATAAACTCGCATCTTTGCAAATATTTTACCTGATAAAGAGGTTACTGTCCACTCAAATCAGTGCATTTTATATCAGCACTGCCAGCACTATTAAACTAATTGTATCGGATTATACCGTTCCCGACAATGGTCAACTTTCGAGTGATGGAATTTCTCATTTTTTGAACCAAAAATTTGATTCTGTGCCCTTGAATTTCCCGATTGAAATTTTCCAGCGTGAAACTCCAAATGGTTCCCCACAAAGCCTGAGGCGGTGGTCAGATTTTCCTCTTTAGACGTCATTTATGTATTTTTCTTCACACCGAAATTTTGGTCTCTTCTAATCATCTGATACCCTCCATGTTTTGCCTCTTTTAAAAGCTCTCAGCAAGCTCTTTTCGCTGATGTAATAAAATAAACAGGGGAAACGTCCAGCGTTATAAATAGGTAACACTATGATTAATACTTATATGACCGTCTACTCTCATCAATTTCATTTTCGCGTTGATCATTTTTCATCATAACTCCTCAAAAATTAAATTAAAAAATAAATTAAATTTATCATGTTCCTGTTTTGAGAAACCAAATGTTCATGTAGTGTTTTATTGCAATAGCTTTTAACTATCCAGATGAAATTGGAATAGTTTTAATACGCAGGTGTTCTCATCTTGGAATAACAGATAGAGCTATTCGTATTTCCTGGACATTGAAATTCGTTCAATGTAAGGTGCGATAATATATAATGCAAAAGTGGTTCCAATAGTAAAAAAATAGTAAAAATTATAATAGTTCTCTCCCGATTTCATCTCATTGTCAGTGACAAGTACCTCCACAATATTAAATCTAATCATACAACTACAATTTATTATCATGCCACAGTATTAAATACTCTGAGGGAAGTTGGCAGTGTTCCCACTTTTTCGAGGGACAATGTCATCTCTTTTACGGTCCTAGAGCTCACCGTCACCTCTAGAGCCAGCTGTGTCAAATATAAACATACTCGTAAAAGCGAAGGGGAGAATCTATCCGCGCCCTCGGGGCACCCGGTAACTAGAAAATATGATAGTCATTTGAACTTCTGTTCAAAACGCTTATTACTTCCCATAAATCTTTCCGTGAAGTCCTCTTCACATTTTTTCTGTTTTCTACAAGAGGGTTTGTAAATTCAGAATTCATTTTCGGAAGTGAGTTTAAACTATAAATTCTAACTGGGGTCATGTACTTATGTGTCAGCTTGGTTATGGCTCAGGGTTACTACGGTACACTAAGTTACAGAACTACGCGGTAAAATAAGAATAATGCTTCTTTCCCATTTATCATAGAAACGAATTTCCTCACAATCTGGAAATAATTTATTAGGTCAAAAGTTAATAAAACAATATGTTAGAAAACTACTAAAAAGGAAAACAATTCATTCAAAAGGTAAATTGATGGCATTCATGTTTTATATAGCAAGATCTTATTAAGAAAAATTATTATACCATAAATTGCAAGTTGTTTTGACATTTTAGTGCATAATGATGGGCTCAAAACATCGAAAAGAAGTGATCAAAAAAACTTATTAAATACATTAGGTACTTTAATTAAATTACTAACGTTTTCTCATAAAATCATTCTCCCTAACTAGGATTGATTGTTTTTTCTTTTAATCAATATAACAAATGACTGATTTTCATAATTTTGCCGCTACTTCTGCTTAATTAATGGTGTAGTATATCGTTTTCTCTTCCTATAAAAGGGTATTATATCTCCTCTGTTTTCTCAACATTCACATTTCTTATAGTAATTGTTGGCTGCTCTAACAACTATTTGTTATTCTTAAAAATAAATTATTTTTACAAGAAATGAACTACTATACTTACCTTCGAACCCCATAGTATAGCATCGCGCCTAATGGAATCTCACCAATTCTTTTAGGAAATACGTATTCAAGTTTTAGTGAAAAGTTTTCCGGTATCCAGGTACATCCCATTCAAACTAAACAGCCCGTATTTGTCATGCATGCTTCGAACAGAATATATAATTATACCTTCCGCACTTCTGCATCAAACGAGCGTGTTGACTGTGCGCCGTTTTTGAAAAACCATACCGCTCCAGCTCCCGCATAAAATGTTATGCAAATAGATACGTTTTATCGGCAGGACGTGGACCTAACCGACGGGGACCGTCGTAGTTTGGAGATTCCCACCCGTTGATTAGTTCATTAGCGTAAAGCTTGTTTGAGTTGAACATTAAAATTAATTTGAATTTTTAATCATCCCGAGCTACGGCGGTGATTTTATGGAACTGGCATAATGATTTATGAAATGCTTCTTGGTGGATAGTCAAAAATCCAAAGGATTTGTATGTATGGTTGAAATATTATGTTGATACACATAACGGTTATAACGCTAAGTCGTGCCCTCACGAAACTGGTACTGATCCTGGGGGTTTTTGAGTGTGCTGAATCTGAATCCGAAGTCCTTTTTTCACGTAGAAGGATACGTTTGAGGTACCGCACCTAAATTTTTGAAAAAATCACAAATTCCAGGATAATTTATATTAAATTAAAAGGTGATATTCTTGTTGTAAACTTAACGCTGAATACGCCTATACCTCGTATAATTGATCTGAAATGCTTCCTTAACGTGTCTTTTTCCCCGAAAGACAAAAAACGAGGTTTTTCACCTATTTTTGACGATTTTCCTAGTTTTTTTTTATAGTTTTGTACAAGTTACACCACTTGGCGAATTGAAAAAAATTGTGATATTACTTGTAGTATTCCTGTGTCAAATGAGACCACCACCAGCTCTGGAGGTGTGATATTTGAATTTTTGCTTTTTTCCAACTACCGAAAATCGTTTTTTTTTTTTTTTTTTTTTTTTTTTTTTTGGGTTTTTTTTTTTTTTTTTTTTTTTTTTTTTTTTTTGGAAATGCACCGAGAGAAAAATATGTTGTAAAAAAAACTGACAAGAAGCACGTATTTTGTTAATTAAAAAATCAACTATCACACCTGCAGAGCTGGTGGTGGTCTCATTTGACCCAGAAATATTCCAAGTTATAGCACTTTTTTTTTCAGGTCACCAAGTGGTGTAATTTGTACAAAAACTCTCAAAGAACTGTAGAAATAATATGTACTTATAAATTTTATACCTATATATTATAATTATATGACCACCGATCTACAGAATTTCTAATATATTACTTCGTTTATTTTACAGGTAAGTAAATACCAGAACTTTGAGGATTTCTGAGAACTATCCTACGAATCTGTGAGTATTTTACGTGTGAATTACGAGGGTATATTTGTAATAAAACTATCAGCATATCGATGTGTTTCGAAAACATACATTAAAAAGCTAAATTTGTATTACATTTTATCGAAATGAAAGAGAACACCGAAGTGGCTCGCTTCATGGTCTGGACACACTCACACAGGTGTGTGTATGTTGTGTTAAAAACATGGCTAGCAAAAGCTCCAATCCAATCTCATTAGTACCTAACTGTTAGTTTACCTCCCTACCTAAACTCTAGGATTTGTTTCAGAATACCCCAAAACGGATTTCAATTAAAATTTCGATTTGAAAATTTTTGGAGCCATTGCAATATCTTCATTTTCAAATTCGCTAAAAGCGAGCTACTGCTCATCATACTTCAAGATCACGTAAATGAGGAAGCTGTGAAACTCTTGAATTTGCTAGATCTAACTCGTTTGAAACCACATGAGGAAACACATGTATGAAGTGAATGTGAATAGTGTGAGCTACATCGGACAAAGTTAAGCATCTTCCCCTGAAAAATGTGTTAGTAAAAGGAGTCAAATTAATATTGTTAAAGAGTTACCTAAGACCAATAAAAGGTTTAAAAAAAAAATGAAGACTCCAATCAGACACACATTTTGATTTCTTGAATTGTTCTGTTATTTCGGATCATCTATCAACGGTGAAGTCTAAATCATGTTTCATATTAAAACAAATATCCCACAATATTTCACACTAACTTCGTTTCCTCGGTTCTTATTAATTACTATTGTAGTTTTCTAGCTCACTTCGTACGCTCAGGTGAGGTGTAAGATGCAATGGGATGTTACTGTTGAGTCCATCGGGAGTCCGTAGGAAAACCGCGTGGAAATCCGACTTGTGTGGGCGCAAAAAACTCGCATTAAACGGAAGTCCCACCCCCTCCCGCTCTCCAGCAAGGGGCAAAAAGCGACCTCTCCTTCAAGACTGTTCGGTCTTGCGGGTCATTGCCTAACCTCAACAAACTCACCCCACACCTCCCCAGCTCCCCAACCCATGGTTCAGGTCGGGGTTGAACATTTTAAAATTGCTAACCAAAACGAACCTGGTAGGTTCCATTCGGAAAAATCCAAGATCCCCCCTCTCGTATAACTCCCCCCATCAGCCGTTTGGCCGTGTACAGTATGGGCAGACAGACGGAGTTTCATTCATGTTAATATGTAAGATTTTCTGTTTGATGTAACACCTAACGCTATATATAAAGTCTGCGCTACATAAAGCGCCCTAGCTTATTACTCTGCTACTTTTCTCGCTGGACTTTCTAATAATTTTTCTAGGAACACTATGCGACTAACGACCCCTTCATGAAACATTCACCGACCCCCAATTACCATTATGTTTTATGTAGCTCGTCATTTAACTGCGTTAGCAGTTTCCTTCAACATCGGTCTAGCTAAATGTATCAATTATTCAAATTCGACAGATACTTTGCAGGAAAAGAGGGAAAAACTGGTTGTGGAAGAATGTTGGGAACTTTGTAAGTAGAAAAACTCGCAACCGGCCTCTCTTTGAATAACCAATTTACTTACCAACTGTTCTGCCTCTGCCATCCACCTGTGCGAAGTTCTCCCAACTTTTTATTCTTTAATCCTATCCTGGCGGGACTTTTAATGCAATTAAACCATTTTAGGGTTCGATCGCGGAAGCCCTTAATAGCCCATTTTATGCGAATATAGAACGAGCTCACTTTGTCACCCCTTTTGTGGAATGTACTATTCTCGGTTTATTAGCGACAATGTTTACGGACCATTTTCTCTTATGGTGGTTCTATTGTGTTATTGGGTGTATCATTTTTTGATCTGCAAGTTGAGGAATGATCTTCAATTTACTTTTTGATCCGATCAGCGAAGCACTACAATAGGGTTAATCGACCATTTTTCATGCACCTTTTTGATGCTCTCAAAAATCATAATTTCAAAATTCGTTTTGTAATTTGTTAGGTATACAGTCAAGAATATTTTAACAAGGCTTTCCCCGAATTCAGATTAGAAAATTTGTTTTAAAAAATGCAACTCTTCATTTCACCTTCAAAAATAATAATGATAATAAATAAATAAAATGAAAGTTCATTATTATTCATTTATTTTATTTTTTTAATCCTCGTGTTAAAGTCATCTACCAACCTGCTACTTCTCGAGAAAAAGTGCGAAACGAGCCCTAAATAGTTACTTAGTAGGATAGGTTATCTTTAACTTAATAGGAATCCTTCCTTCTTCAACGGGTGGGCGTGGCGTGGGTCTGTGACACAGAGTATCAGCTATTCTACATTCCCAAAACTGGTCGTCATCACCCATCCCAATGCCAGAAATCTGAGCTGTAATAGGTATGTTGGGTATCACACCTAAGGGTGGGAAGGGGGAACTCACCAGAAACGACTAATCTACCTTCCCATAACTGCTATCAGAGTGAGTTTGCGTCGTTATCATTCATTTTCATTCAATTCTACCCTATTTTATAGCGCTTGAGTATGTTAATTGGAGTTGAAAAAAATTGCCTCGCACCCAATCAAGTTCTTCCGAAATAGAAAGATGACAGAAAGAAAGAAAACTAGAAATATGCCAGAAACATTATTTAAAAAATAAAATAAAAAATATTTGTGGGCCTTTTGACCTTGCTACAGAACGGCCAAAGTAGCTGGGCACTTGAAGTTGTAGATGCCAAAAGCCATTTATGTAACATTATACATCAACAATGTCTATCCGATGCAGGAGGAACTTTGGATGATGCGCTTATGACCTACTTGATGCACTGAGTTTCGTTGCCTCCACGTTGATGGTACTTTGGTATTGATGGTATCCAGTCACTCAAAGGTAATTTTTCCGACAAATCGCTCGCCTTCAACTACTTGGCTACGTTTACAAGCGACTGGCCAATGTTTTCTAGCATATATATATATATATATATATATATATATATATATATATATATAGGGTGTGTATAGTGTGTATATATCTATGGTGTCTAGAGCAAGGCTGCTAACGGTGATACGCAACAAACCTGGAGGATGAGTAGGTGCTGAGTAACTAGGAAATATAAATCAGCTATCCTCAGAAGTCTAAAAGCAACATCAAATTTAGACAAATTATAAATGTTTCACCTTACGTCACAATCAAGGTTCATAAACATACTTTCAATAAGGAGAAAGTGGTGCAGTGTGAGTGAGTGGCCATGGGAAGCTGTTCAAGCGACGGTCAGAGCCATCGATCTTTTGCTCGTGAGTGAATGGAGCTATTCAAAGAACGTGTTAAGTAACAAATCATGCTATCGCCTGTTAATCCGTCCGTAAGATATTAATGGTCCTCGGTGGTTGACAATAGTGGAGGCCTGAGGGGGAGTAGAGAGTTGACGGGAGTTGCATATGCAATCCCGCGTTACACACCCTATCAGTCGAGGCGTTCTCCCATAATTGAATAGTAATTCAATGTACCTAATTGTAATTTTTTATTGAATGCTCTCCGCATAAGGAACAATTCTTTCTCAGGGATGCAATCAGAGAAGACTGTGGTAAATCCTAGTCACGCTACAAACTATACCTACCAAGTTTTAGTCCGATTCCAATGAAATTCTCAGGGATTGTGCGGTTTAGCTCGTAGACGGTCCCCTATAATTTTCAATGCCATCGAATCAACACAAGCCTGTGTGCATGCGCATAAGTAAATTTCTCATGAAGTCGATTTCTCATCATCTGTAGGTCCGATCGTGTTCAAATTTGGTAGGTAGTTGAGTATATGTTGTAGGAAAATGCCCAATAAATTGTGTCGCAATTGTTGGAGTGATAACTACTGCGCATGCACGAAACTAATATCAATTGTCACAAGCAGAACTCCGAGTCTAATGGATCGATTTTGATGAAATTTTCAGGGATTGTGCGGGTTATATTCTAGACAGTCCCCTATCAGTTTCATAGCCGTCAAATAAATAGTGGTCTTTGCGCATGCGCAAACGTAAATTTATTATTACTTTGATTTCTTATAATCTAATGGACCGATCTCGTTCAAACTCGAGGAGTGGATGGGTATATATTCCAGAAAAATAATTTATGAATTATATTACGATTAGTGGAGCAATAACCATAGCGCATGAGCAAAACTAAAATTGATATTCACTGACAAAAATCCGTGATTTACGGACCGATTTTTATGAAATTTACAGGGATCGTGCGGTATAGCTCCTAGACAGTCAGCGGGAAAATGTAGTGTCGTTGGATTAATATAAGTCTGTGCGCATGCGCAAACGTAAATTTCTAATAACGTTGATTTCTTATCATCTGTTCGTCTGATTTCGAACAAACTCGAGAGGTTGTTGGGTCCTGGGTGATGCCCTTTGTATTTTATCTCGTTCGCCTAAATAATAGGTAACTATTGCACATGCGCAAAAACCTTATTGGATGACACTCTAAGAATAATGAATCGATTTTGATGAAATTTTCAATTATTGTGTGGTTAACTTTTAGAAAATGTCCGCACATGTAAACTTGAATTATAGCCCTAATTTGTATTCTAGTATGTATACACATGAATTGGATACTGTTATATTTTGCATTCAATCATTTCGGATCGGACTTTGTTCTTCAACTAATTCTGTACGTCCATGTTACAATGGGTGAGGAAGCTATACTGCCAACCAACTTGGCAGACGCTTTTACTCCAGAACGTGAAGGCTGATGGGCGTAATAACTAGATATTAATTAAAATTTTGTAACCTTACTCATAACTCACTCAGATTTTATGGACTAAGTATAACCTTTCTTTCAATGAGGGAATTAATTCTTATATCTATGTGTGCATTGAGCTTCCTGATCCTCCCTCCCCATAACTCCACAATTTTCCTTTGGCGTGAACCAGGCTGTAAATACGATGGCGATAAATAACCTTACCCCTTAGTCCATCCCCTACGTTTTTCTGGAGTCTAGGCATTTAATAAAGTACAGCAGGAGGAGTCGTTGACGTCTTTACGGCGTAATGGCGGGTATAAAACAACAAGTCACGGTACGGTTATGAAATATTGCACGTCACTAAAACTCCACTCCGCCTGCCCACTACTTACGTGTCTTCACGAAGTCTTGTCTTTCTCTTGATCCTGCAACCACCTCGGAGTTTTCTCATACCGTTGTTGGTATATCTCCTTTATTGAAAGAGAATATTGACTTCGTTGCGTTTGTGGCGCATTTTCAGATTGTTGAATTTTATTGAGAAATAACAGGAGTGAATCGCCACAGCACGGAACTGGGCACAACTACCGCTAACTCTTGGGTTATCACTGACTCTAGCAATCATTTACCCAGCCAACTGTTGGATAAATATATCAGAATTATGTGTAGAGTTTGGTACTTGGATGCAAGCTCGCATCTCAAAAGTGAAAAAAAATATACTAAATCAATCCTTTTGGTATGAAGCGAGGCACAACTAGTGCCAACTCTTGAATTATTACTTGTTGAACACTACATGTGTATTTATTAACCAAGAATTACTATATTCATACGGTAGTTACCAATGTAATGATTGGAAATGAAAATATAGTTCATGCTTATAATGTTTATAGTTTGGTGGTATGGATGCTTGCAAGTTGTGATGCTTAAGTAGTTCATGAATTTGCTTCAACAGCATTAGTTCTTTAGTTATGCCCCGCTCCGTGCTGCGGGGAGACAATCTTAGAAATTACTCTTGATGATTAGGTATTAAAAATAGAGTGGAGAGGTTTTTCCGATGAAGTAAAGTGAATATCGCGTTTTGTATTTTCCGTTTCCTGGAATTTACATTTACAATTTATATGCCCTTCAATATTAGTTTTTTCTTCTTGTTTTCCGTTAATCACATATAGTTGATTTCTGGTCATTAACGATCGATTGTTTTTTGCTATCATGCGTTACATCATTCTGACATGAAGTAGGTACAACTTCTTATTCGGTTTAATGACACGTTGGATGTACGTGTGAAACTGACACGATAAGACTAAATGTGTCTTAAAAGCAGGAAGCGATACGGCAATGTGAATAATTCATGGGTGTCGAGCCTATAGTGCCGGGATTTCTCTCGAGTTCTGCAATTCTCAGTGATTAAGAAGACAATTAATGTTATTAAAACAGAATCCATCCCAAAACCTTATTATAAAACTGGTTGTGCAATGAACGGACCCTGCGCACACCCCGGAAAACCAGTTTTAATCCATTAATGCATTATTCATGGGCGTAGGCCACTAGGTTGGACTTTCCGAAGTAAATCATGTTTGCTCCTTCTTGTGATAATGTGGTATCATCCACGTGCATTTACATCATCTATGAATCTATGATTGACCATCCGCGAGTAATGATTGTTCACTACAGCACTAATAGAGGTTAATTGGAACGTACGTTTTTCATCATCGTCTCTCTAATTCACGAATCGATTGAAGTATGAATTATAATTATTACTATGTTCGCGACAATATCTTGACTAAAGTATAAATATGGTGCTGCGAAGTTTTCAAGGATAATAAATTTTTGTAAAACGAAAATATCACAAAAATACACCAAACAACAATTAGTTTTGTCTATTGAGTTCAAATATAGTTTTTGGAACAAGATTACCCAGTGAATGAAGCTTGATAAAGCTTAATTCGTCAAGAACAAGACATAACTAACATTTGGAAGTTATCCGTAAGTAAAAACCATTGATTTATACTAAAATTAGCCCATTGATCTAAACTGACTTGGAGATTGTGAAAATGGGCCCTTGGTAGTCTCGAGAAAATTAAAAAGGTCGAAAAAAATATGTCTTTTGTCCAACAAATCCTACACCCAAATGTTTTAATGAAACCCTTACTCGAGCGTTTTTCTACATTAACCAACATTAGTCTGGTGTATAGGGGTTTTCCAGTGTAAGCCTGAGTAAGACCTGAATAAGTTGCAAAGACATGGCCTATGTCATTCCTGTATAGCGCACGAACTAAAACTAAACTAATACGAACTAAATCACTCGCGACGAAGTTGTGGAAACCCATTTCAAAACGGAATTTAGTGAAAAACGTTGTCTATTTCCACGAACTGGAAACCCCTAGCAATTTTTATATATTCTTTTCTCGAGGCACCGAAGGCCCATATAGACGAAAGGCTAAATAGGTTTACACTCATGTTTAATGTAAAAATAACAGTAACAGTTTCACCAGGACTGAAGCCTGACTTATCCCAAACCCCCATTGTAATTAAATTAATTGTGTGCATGTTACGAGTATATTCGTATGAAAACTGACCTAACGTAGAATCTTGCCCCAAATAAATTCTGCTACGTATAAATGTGTTTAACGCGGATCCTTTTAAATGCTTCGCCATGCCTATAACATAGAAGTTATTTCATGATGATTTACAGGGCGAGATTAGGTAAACGTTACCCATAGGCGTGGAGTCTGTGCTTATCATTTAATAAGTAGTGGTAGGGAGGAGTAACGCAAGTGTAAATAACAATGAAGAGCTCGGTTTATCAGGAGTGGAGCTCTGGTGGATTTAATAGTTTAATTACAGCCGGAGGTGGGATGAGCGAGGTTGCAGGGGCACTATGCAGGTTATCGCGATGAGGGGTGGAGCCAAGGTTATCAAGGATCACCCTGGCCATGAATTAAGTAGCCCTCATTAGAGCTTTGCTTATCGGGACTTTGCGTCATTACGGTGCTCAGGGAACTGCCTTCAGGCCCTGCCCTTAAACACTCCGGTTCTTCGCGTGCTGTTACTGTTCCCTTTGGATTTTCAATTGCTGCTGTCTCTGAGTAAAAGGAGGGAACGCAGTCAGATGGGTATCTGAACTGAAGAACTGCTTGGATCCAGACAGCCAAAGAGTCAAGTGCTTTTCAGGTACCTAAATCAGCACTACCCCGTTTGTCCAAGTATTAACTACAAAACTAATAGTTCTGATTCACACGGTTTAGGTAGTCGCATCTTTCATAAATTATTGTTCGATATCTTTTTTGTTACGTGGATCGGCCCACTTTTTAATAGATTAGCTTGCAAAGCATTCAAAACTAGTGGTTTCCACGCTTCCATGTGGCAATTTAAAAAAATATAGAAAATGTGTTTACTCTGTTTAGAAGCAGTAGCTTCATTTTCTCGCTAAAACATTCATGATGAAATCGATTATTCAGTGAACTCTTGTTTTCACACCCACGGATTACTGTCGAATACATCTCTATGACTTAAAAGTTGCCACCATTTTCATAGTACTTAAAGATACCCACAGAAGATATACGGAGAGCTTCCTTTTAATTGGGGGACGTGGGCTTTATATAGACGCTACTGTTTGATGGGAACCATCGAATGAATTACAACCCGTATGTCCTTGACGATCAGGTTTTAAAATCGGCTACAGTTCACAGTTTAATTTTTTGAGATTCTTTCTATTCAGGGAACAAGAGAATTTTTTCAGTAAATTTCTCCAACATTATACCGACTTAAAAAATGGAACGTTCCCCATTTCGTATGCTCTTTGGTTCTCTCTATTCAAGTGAAAATACAGAACCAATTGTCTCATGAATTATGCGTTAGTTTTGAGATAACCACTGTCATTTCTCGCTACCCACCCCGCACTCCGCATTATGAATGTTATACTTATTCAGGTCTAATACCTCAAAGTTTCGGTTAACTTCAGCCTAGTCTTTATACAGGGAGCTGCTATGATCAATCTGCCTAATCCGACAATATAATTGAGTTAATATTATTTGACACAGGGTCGACGAAGCGAAACTATGGCCTACATTTCCCTTGAAGCGCTTCACCATCGGCGGAAGGACATTTCCAAGAGAGTTACTCATCAGTAACGAGCCCTCGCCTCGCCTTGCCTTGATAAGGTTTAGAGTTTCATACTAATGAGGGCCCGCTAAATACGTCCATCCTCCTTCCTCCCCTTACAGATCATCTCATAACGCGTCAACTCAAGCCAAAACTCGAGTCGGGGGTTTGAGAGGTCCAAATCCAATGAGATTGGTGAAGTCTTCGTTATACCATCGCAACTATTGGAGCATCTTCAGTGTCTTTTGATCAGTTCGATATCACCAGCTTTCTTCTCCCTTTTTGAAGGAGTTTTTCATCAACGTTCTTCCAGTAAACGGGATCGAGCTTTTGTATTATCCCGTATCAGACTACTCAGATCGTCCCCGGTCCAGTTTTCCTTTTATTGCCACTCTCAAGTACTTTTTCCTGCCCTTGTCATTATTTTATTCTGGATAAGAAAAGAGTGATGGAAACATTGATTTTCCTCCCTTAGTCTATTGACACCCCAATCCCTTCTACCAAATTCAATCCGGTGGTAGGAATCTATTGTTCTTTTCATATCAGACTGAACATTTTTCATGTAATCCTGTTCATTACCAAACTCAGTAAGTCACTAACCAGTTAATTTTCGTACTTAAAACTTCACCGTCAAGATTAAGCTTTAAATTTTACAAATACACGCTTATTCACGCTGAATTCCTAGTTGACAAACGATAAATCGGCCTGCGACACATAAACGACACACAAATAGGCCTGTATGTGTGTGTTTCACTTTCAGAGCCTTCCGATTGCAACGACGATATTATCGTCAACAAACGTCACAATATCGAACGGTAAATTTGAAAAAATTCTGAAGAATGTGCTCACGGTGGCCCAGTATTGGAATTTAGACATGGATATGTCTTTTAGCCTGAGGGTCAATCAAATTTTTCCGAAACCAAGTAATGTAACGTCACACGTGAGGCTACTAGCTAGAAACGTGGTAGTTATATTGTAGTCAGGTTGCAAGAAGATGGTGTAAATAGGGTTTAATAAGGTGGTAGTGGCAGTTACAAACACGCGATATTCATTGATATTTTTTTATTTACATTGATATTTTTAATGTCCACAGCTTAGTACTCGTATCTTCGGCACTAGTACTCCCTGATCATCAGTGATCGTCTACATAACTATGTCTACAACAGAATTCAGTTACCATAAGACATATCCATGTATCATCTACCGATGTATGTGCCTTCAGTGTAGGTACTCGTTTGCACATGTGCAGACGTTTTGCGTGTGAGGATGCATAAGGGCTTCGTAACTAAGAAGGTCAACCTCCCAACCAGCTGTCTGTGGAAACAACCACCTTGGTTTGTGGGACGCTAGGAGCCCCGGTAGTTTACGTTTTGACGACATTGATTGATATAATTTGAAGTGAGAATAATCGTTTCCCCGATCCACTCCGACGACAAAATTAATGCAACAATGAGTATCGACACCGGAAAAGATGAAACTCAATATAGTAGTGCTTTTATCTTCCACACGTTTCATATCCTATGTAAAACTTAGGTATATTTGCAATATTTTTTTGGTTCCTAAAGCATGAGATGTAAAAAGTAGATTCTACTACTTCGAGAGGAACCTGGTCGGACGACCTCTAGTAATTATGGATTGCGTTGCCTCCACATTGACAGTGGTCAACGCCTTGATGTTTTGTTTATGCAACGCCGTGATGTCCCTTTTATCCTGGTTTTTGTTTACATCCATCCCTCTTACAGTAAAATTTTGTTAATGATGAATTTCCCCTAATTATTTGTAGAGCTGTCTTTCCCTCCCTCTCGTATTTAGTATCATCTTCTCTCCTCTCCCATTTTTCCAACCTGGATAACGAATATCTAAATAATGCAGAATTTTCAAAGTTACAATGTTGATAGGAAGAATTAAAATATTCCTAGTTAGCACACTGAAATTCAACATGCTTGACCACAAAATTATTGATTTCCTTGAAACTAAGATGGTTTTTTATTGAAACAGTATGAGTATCACCAATGCTTGGAAAAATCATGTTTCACAACATTCGTTTGTGAGCATATCGAAAAACTCACATTGTTGATAGAATTTCAGAATGTTCCTAGTAATCGTTGCATTCACTATTGAGTTAGGTCCCTACCTCATTGAAATCAATAAAATATGATATGCTGAACTTGAAAATGACTGGGTTCCTTCAAAACTGTGTGCGTTTTAGTCCAGTATAAGGGATACAAACCTTTATGAATTGCAATTAGAAATAAACTTTCACTCCATTCTTTGGTTCGGGGTTGTTACGTGAAATTACTACTATTGTTTCCCAAAACATCTTCAGTTTTTTTTTTTTTTTTTTTTTTTTTTCAGCCTAAAGACCCCATCATTTATCATTAACATTATTAATTGTAGTAAATTATCAACGAAAATTAATAATAGCCATAATAAATTGTTATATAATTTTTTCAAATTACGCTGTTTATTGCATTTTAGGATGTCCTTAGTTATAGCTTTGCAATTATCATTGTGCTAGGTCCCTTTACGAGTACATCATCATATCAAGTCTGACATGCTTGGCAAAAATATCACCGACTTCCTTGAAACTGTGTGACTGCAACCAGTTTAACTTTTATCAACCCTCTATGCATTGCGATTAGAAATCATGTTTCAATCCATTCTTGGGTATGAGGTCGTTGCGTGAAGTTCACAATTAAAAACCGTTACATGCCGACTCGGGTTTGACTGATCGTGACGCTCACATCATCAGCTCGTCTATTGTGATCCCTTGACGCGTTTCGATCCAAAAAGAGCGCTGAATACTTCATTTGGGATTGAGGCGATCGCTCATTTGACTGCATTGTTACTTTCATCCGTCATGGTAGGAGCTCCTGTTTAGTGCCGGCCTGGAACGTACACCTTCTATTTCTCAAGTCTGTAGAAATGTTTGGCGATTTTTGATGGCTTACTGTTAGCTACACGAACACAATATAAATGCAACGAGTTCGAGCGTTAAAATAACTATTTGTTTTTCGTTTAGGTTTCATATTACTGAAATTTTAGAATCACCTAGTATCTAGAGTTTGCATAATAGTTTTCTCAAGCTTCAAACAAAACTTGGGTAAGAAAATTAAAATCTTTGTCTGAAAATGTATTCTTTGATTTGTGATTTTGAAGATTACCCAAGTTTACTGCACTTTATACATTTCTACAGTGACACATTACGCTCTAGATTGTTGAATGATTGCTAACAAGAATTGCTTTTCAAAATGAGGTCAGTAGTAAGCCATACCAAGGTACGCACGGTATTAACTTGGTGATTTTTCTTTTTTTTCTTTTTTTTATTAGTAATTCATGGAATATTTAGCGTTGCTTTTCGATGCAATGATATATGTTAACCAACTTCATGTACACCATAGAGTTGCTTATTTCAAACCGAATAATATCCCATGAAGTGCTGTAGAATAGGCAAATAGTAAGCAATGTTTTTGAGCTATTTAAGGAATATTTTGAAATTTTTTTAATATACGTTTTCATTTGAACATCATGAATGTGCTCATTCCAAATCAAATGAATTTGGCACGGCAAATCTGCTCGAAGTTTAACTCTCCCCCGATCCTCGATATATTAGGTTAAAAGAAATAAGGGTTCACCTTAGGATTGGCTTAGTGGTGCTGAATGCAGACCCCGCCTAGTCTGCACACCCTTCTTTACCACTCCTGCTCTTTAACCTCTCTCAGCTTATCTACAAATAAACTAATATTACAATTCATTGAATTAGGAAGATCCTCGCTCATTGTTGTCTTTGAATCTATCCGCAGTATAGCTATATATGGATGATGCACCGTCACCTGAACGGTGAACTACCCATCTCCAAAACGTCCCGAAAGCCCATAAATGTACCCCATTCACGTACCAAGAAGGAAATGGGCCCACGAAATGGATCTTTCCAAAACTGGTTCATTTAAAATCTCATCCCGCTGTGGAGGAAGTCACGATTTATGCAAGCCCCCTTTCTATCCACCCGTGCCATCTCTTATTCGTCGTTGTCTGAAAGCGCCTTGTCCCGCGCACAATACATCTCGCAACACAACGGGCATAATTTAGACTAGGCGCACCCCGCTTCAGCCTTTTGAAAAGAGCGCGGATTCGCCCTTTATGCTCCCAAAAAAGCTCTGATGTATCCTGGTTTCATTCATGGAGTTCGTCGCATTATACCTATTCTCTAATTTTTAGTTTTCAGTCAACTATAAAACTCTGTCAACGTGTGGTTTACGCATGCATAACATATTTAGCAAAGTTATTCTGAAATAGAAAAACAATTTTCTGCCGATAAATCAATTGATTCTATGCAGTTTAAACATTTCAATTGAGTATGGATAACTTGTGGGGATGCACGTTTGGAGGTTATACTCAAGAATGAAGTATCTGTACAAAAATCGTTACCTAACTCAAAGCCGACTCGTCGAAGCTATTTCATCTAATTACTGCTCCTCCCTATTTTCGTCGTTGTGGCATTGAGAAGTGTCACCTTGTAGCCAAAATGTTCCTCATCAATTTGCTGAACGTCCGGATGTGTCCCGAATTCATACCAGAATTCGTTGGGAACCGTCACGTCCAAGAGAGTTATTTAAACTGCGCTGACTCATTGAGTCTAAGGTCTCATTCTCTTTTGATGCAGCGATTCGGGGGACACCTAGCTTGTTCAATCGAGGAGCGTCATTTCCTGCAAAAATATGGGTTATTAAGGTGAAAGGGGCTGTCACACTCCTCTCTTTTTTTGCGGAGATTTCGACGATAGATCCCAGCCCATAAACCTAAACTCGTGTCAAACTAAACTTATGTCAAACTCTTCCACTTCATCTATGCTTTGCTGTTTGAGAATTTAGACACGGACTCATATTATATTTTGTTGTTTGCCTCGAATTTTCTTAACTGAAGTACTCATTTTATGTTTCCCCTTCAAGGGTATAATTGTTTTTTGGAAACAATGTTGCAAATGGGCACACCGAGTTTTGCATTGAAAAAAATTAAATTAAATATCTCAATCTTGAAAACATGCCCGATACCTTCGCATTATGCATTATCAAGATTTTAACAGAGCTGTCTCTTTCCTCTACCTTATTTGTGATGTCGTAATGGTGATGTGTGCTCTTCTCCTTCGCTCACTACCGTAGTAAGAGATTAAAGTAGTGGTTCAGCTGACCAGGTTCGAACAGAAAAAGAAAACAAAATGTACACCCCAATATGCATTTAGCATTTTAAAAAATCAAAACTACAACGAACGCATATTTATCTGATTTATTGTCGGATATCGTCGACGATTTTTGACGATAATATCGTCATTGTATCGAAACGGATCGTTCGTCGAAAGTCATTTCAATCGATTTACATATCAGAAACTATGGAAATATATGCCAAACACATATTTCTGACGTGTATCGTCGGCGATATTGCTGTCACGTCGTTTCGGATTGGATTCAAAAACTATACAGCGTATTTCGGGTATCTAAAGAGTCTACCATCCAACTCACAAGTCAATAGCTTTGAAACTGCGGCCTTTAGCGTGTAACAGAGACAAACACACACTTAGACACATGCAGGCTTTGTCAAAGTAGAGACTCACTTCGTTAGTCAACCAGAATAGACCTTTTTTATTGTATGTAGTTGTATACATCACATCCAGAGTGCTTTGTTATCGGGAAAGTCATCTGTGTCGAGTCACGGCATTTCTAGATCGGTTCGCTTCCTCCGGTATTTTTGCGGATCCCTGAAGTTATGCATGCAAACAGATTTCGCGACGTCGCTGCCCAGTGTCCGGTGCTTCCAGATAAGGTTGCATTGTCACCTGTCGTGTACGACTAGGTGACGGGAAGGGCGGATCCCATGTAAGGAAAACCTTCGTATCTCCGAAGAACTCTCGTTTCTTGAGGCATGAATGCCAGCCCGAACCACAACTTTATCTACTACAGTTCCCGTGTTACAAAAGCTCCTGAAAGCCCGAACAAGGCTTTGGAACCGAAATCATAATTCAAGCTTTCTTGTCTCGCCCGAGAATCTTTTGTCCGAAGGGGATGCCCCCTCTTCGGCTCTTGTTAAGTTGTTATGTAAAATAGCGCAACCGTCTAATCTGTTTACAAGGCCGTTTATAATGTTTTTAAAAAATCAAATGTTTTATTCTATTTTAGATGCACTGAAGTGCCTATTGGATCTTCTAAGCCAGCTCCTAGCGAACATTCGAATCGTTTTTTTATCTCTCAATGAAGGGTTTAGGGATCTCTGATGCATTCGATCCCAGAAAATTATGACATTCAAATGTTCATCTGTAGATATCTCTTTTCGAATTCCAAGTTCAAGGTGTTTTTCGCCTCCATATAATAAATTTTAAGGTAGATGTGCTCAACTATATTACCTCTTTGTGTGCTTTCAACATCTAAATTACAGTATGACATAAAAATCCATTTTAAGCCATTATTCCTTTCTTATTCTCTTCAACAAGAATATGCTAAAAAATTATATCTTCGAGTGATTTGGATAGCCTCTTGCCTATACGCGAAGGGCCGAATTACATGAATAGTTATAAATATGAAGGCGTTAGAATATATATTGAATGAAATGAGTAATGAGGCACCCAAAGTATGCTCAGACCCTCCAAGCATTTTGCTAAAAATGGGTGCACCGTCTTTCGGACACGTTCCTAATTGAATTACTACTGAGCTCTTCCACATGGCACATTGTTGCCGTGTCAATAACATTCCAATACAATTATTAGTAATGTGGACGAAAGCTCATATAGGCGTGTATTGAATCGAGAGAGCAACGCGCTTCAGAAAGGAAAAGGGAATACTGTTGGATTTGGCTACTGAGGATTGCCAATCTCAGTCGGTTGAATATCTATGTTCTAACTTGTCGGGGCGTGGCAGCCAACAATACCTGCAACTTAAATGGTGGATCAATCGTGAAGAGATGCTCAGACATTTTGGCAGGTCTGTAAGCAGACTCAGATCAAAACATGGCAACGCATTAACATGGTAAATAAAACATGTGCGAATTTATATACATACCATCCTTTCAGTTATCTTACAATATTTCAATATTACAATTATTGTTGAGTTTTTGTTATTAACTTAATACTTATCGTTGTATTAATTGTTATTGTCAAAACAAACGGCACAATATATATATATATATATATATATATATATATATATATATATATATATATATATATATATATATATATATATATTTTTTTTTTTTTTTTTTAAAGAAAATTGAGGTACCTAATAGTTGACCTCAAAACAGAAGAATGTTTTCATGAAATTTTCTTCCATTTATGCCTACCAAATTATTGGAAAATCATTGCGATAGCTCTAATCCCCCCCCCCCCCCCACCCCGAAGTATCTTGGCAAACGTTGACAACAAATAATGAATTGTTATAAAGTTGGCAAAAGTGGAGACTGAAAAACATCCCATATGTTTTACAATCGGCACTTGCAAAACCTCAAGTGTGTTCTCCTTGTTTGGGTGATGAAGGTTATTCGATTTTGTTGTTGGCGAAAGTCTGAAAACTGTAGTGAGGGACACGATGAAATTGTCTACCTTGTATCCCTACCAAATTTTTGGAAAATCATTGCGATAGCTCTAATCCCCCCCCCCCCCCCCTCAAGGGGTATCTTGGCAAACGTTGACAACAAATAATGAATTGTTATAAAGTTGGCAAAAGTGGGAACTGAAAAACATTTCATATGTTCTACAATCCGCGCTTGCAAAACCTCAAGTGTGTTCTCCTTGTTTGGGTGATGAAGGTTATTTGATTTTGTTGTTGGCGAAAGTCTGAAAAAAAAACTGTAGTGAGGGACACGATCCGGCATAAAAGCTTGTTTTTCCCGCTCACGTCGGTTTACTACACCTACACTCGTCTCCGAAAATCCCGCGTTAATTATGAGAGACAGAGGCCACCGATCGTTGATAGGACCCCCCCGGCGGCGGAGGGGAAAAGATCAACATCGTAATCGGATCCCGGCGACCGGTCTCCACTCAGAGCCGCCTGCAGGAGTCCGGATGGCGGCAAATACTCCGCTCGACCCGCCTGCCACCGATCTCTCGAGTTCCATTTGACTCGGGTTTTAATCCAAACGGAGGCCACCTGGACCCAAAAAAAAAGCATTGTGAACCGTTAGTAAAAGTTCAGTACTGCTTTCCAGATACTCCAGGAATCAAAGAAAAGCAAAAATGAAAGCATGATATGTTCAATAACACTACTTTACAAAATGTAGGAGTGGTCTTGCATCCGGCCTGTGCTGATCGGTACCTGACGTTATTAAAAGTGCTGAATCCAAATCTTTTTTTTCTTCGTTTTTTTTCTGTTTTGAACTCTCATCTACGATGTAGCCTCTTTTCACGTTTCACTTTCAACTCAGAATGTGTTTTAACCTTGGCATCTCCAACCGAAAACGCAACGTTTAAGTATATCGAAATGTTTCGCAACAATTTCTAATGATTTCCGCTTCCAACCGAGACGTTGCTTGGAAAATGGTATTTTTGTCATTTTTCATCACACAAAATTCGATGACCATTCGTTCGAGAGCTCTCGATTTATCCAACCTTATTATGTTAATTACTGCGAAGTGAGTGGCCAACAAGCTGAATTAGGAGCGTGGTTATTTGAATAATTGTTTTTACACAGGTGATAACTCTCAACAATTGATATTGTGAACATAAGTGCAACCGCTTGTTCATTTCTGCTGATTTCATTGAGGTGGTGGTGAGTCGTTGCGTTGGTAATAAATTAATTAAACAACTTCACATAGTATACACCGCAAAATCTGAGTCATTATAAAATGCGTATGTGAAACGCGTGAGCTAAAACACATTCTTTGTTTCAGTAATTTCATTCAAAGTATGTAAATTGAGGTAACCGAGGGTCCAGGGGGCTTGCCCCTTTGTGAGGCGCAGAGCGCCGAGTTTTCTTTCTAACCTGTAATATCTTGTTTAAATTATATTTTTGGATTCCATGGATCTTGAAACTTAAACCACTAATATATCTATATATTCACTTTTTTGTGCAAAAACTCTTCAGAATTTTTCATAGAACACACTTCCAGATTAAAGTTGCTTAACTTATGTAAATTGTTTTCTGATTCTGAATATCACCTCAATTTTTCTGTTGCACTGCTTCCGACCCCCCGTTTTCTCAACAACAAAAAACATGCGAAAAGTGTGGAAAAATCCCCGTTTTTGGTCATTTTTCCAGCACATTTCATGATTTATTTTGTCAGACATTACCCTCTACGAAACCGTGTTCAACTATCACCTCATCCTCTTTGGGAATCAATGCACGATATGAATGCTCAGACCGACCAAACATATATCAATCTAGTTTTATGTAGGGTGCTCAAGTTGATTCTATGAACAGGATGAGAGTGGTGAGCTCTGTGTTTTCTGAGGTTTTTTTACGTAACGTCTGTTGGCCACTCTCAGCCTATAGGCTCAAAATAGCTATTTTTGATCTTTGTATCTGCCGTTTTCATGCCACCTATCGCTCATTGCTCTTGTCTTGTAAATTCATGATTGAGAGGACAAGGGTGGTAATGGGAGGCTGGTGAACCTCATTCGCGACACAACACTTCATTGATTCATACTGTGTCATTTTGCCGATTGTTTTTGAGTTATTGTATTGTTTTTGAGGATGCCGACCCCTCGTAAGAACTCCATGAACAGCACAAATGTGTTTTGTTTGATCTGTGGAGAAACGTGCTTCCTCAAAAGCAATATATTTTGGTTTTTGGATTTTGAAACTCTTGCAAGTAGGTCAGATGTAAGCAGTTATCATTCTTTGCACGATCATAACTTGATTAAGAGGCCGTTCTAAAGGCAGACGTAGTATCGAAAATGCCCATTTTCCTTGAAATTTATGGGCTGCATCGCTCCTCGTAATAGGAAGCAACCAAGTGGGTTCTAGGGGTTGGCGAACTACCCCGGGCGCGATCGCTCTCATTTGAATTTATACCTCATACGTCTCGAAGGTTTACCCGACGATAACTCGGGAGAGTACCGACGGGAACGGAGGCGAAGGGCTATACGATGAGTAATTACCTTTATGAATATTAATCAGGTCAATGAATGTTAATGCTCAGAACTGCGGTCATTAGAGGGTCCTGCGGACGAATCAATCCCACTTTCCAAAGCATTGTTCTAGGTCCCCGAGCGAAGACTAATGGAGGCATTACAAGATGTGTTGTGTGGCCCACATCGGGTCTCCCCGTTCAATCACCGGCGTTTACTAATGTCTTCATTTGAATTTATGTCGTAATTCGTCGCGGCGAGCCTTTTTTCTAGTTATTGGTGAGGAATGGATATTAGTCGTTTTGGAATCATTTAAACTCCATGAATCATAATTTCTGTGAATGAACGATTAGCTTAGTGTTTGATGTTCCGTCCCTTTATTGAAATGATAATCGGCTTTGTTATATAGCCTAGCCCTCGGCATCTTCTTCACTGTTTCGTTCGCTTGATTGAGAAATGTCCTGACTTGAGCCTGGAGCGTGATGTCTATTTTCTAAAATAAGTGCATTAATTAATTTTAATATGTTGGATGCCTTTCAATCTACACTACTTTATTTAAATATTGAAATACCTAGCCTTAGGGTGTTTTATTTCTAAATGAAAGTGTGTATCTCCTATCTTTTGTATAACCTAGATCTGCCCTATATAAAAAGCTGAATTGTGCCTGACACTATAAAACAGTTTGTCAAGTTGGGTGAGCAGTGTAGTTTATTGGTGCATGGACGTACAGAATTACGATTAGTTGAATAATAAAGAATGAGTCAAAATTACTCAATTCAATAGAACTGTAATATATGCATATACAGGCCAATGTGCGAAATAGGGTTATAATAATTCATGTTTTCGCATGCTCATTCCCAACAATCAATCCAACGACATTCACTATCTGAGGATTTGCAGGGGAGCAAAAAAGAGCTAATCGATACAGTCTACTAGTCATGGAATTTTGTATGTTACAACTAATTTAAGGTTATCTCATGCGCAATGGTTACTCAAACTAATCGTGGAACAATCAATACGGCACCACCTACAACATAATATGACAGATCTGAGATCTGGCGGTCTTTTGATCTGAAAATAGCTACTAGGAGGTTTTCAAGTACGCTGAATTTGAATCTGAGGTCAAAAGTGTGAAATTCCGATTAATAGGGGATGACCGAGGAGCTGTCCCGCACAGTCCATGAAAAACTAATTGTGTAATCTAAAAATAAACTGGTTAAAATTCAAATAAACTGAAAATAAATTTCTATGAATGAGTCAGTGGCACACTTTTTATATGATGATTTTATGAATATCTATGATTTTATCCCCATCTTATTTAGGAGGTAATTACGTAAATTACCTATCTGATTGTGTGAAAAGCGTAAATTTAGTCAAGTTTCCGCCCTTCTATTGAAAGTGAAAGTTTTTCTGCAACTGATTTTTGAACATTTCAACTTTTCAGGTTCAATCCTTTGGGTTGATTAAAAGTGATGCCCTGTTAATTTCGAACGTTATTCTGTTTTTGGAATCTGCGGATCTTGGTACGTTTACCAAACAATTTTAGCGGGTGGGGTTGGAAATTTATCTTTTCGTTATAAGAAATAAAAACCCAGATGGCGTGATTTTACTAAGGGTTAACTTGTAACTGAATCCTGTATCACAGCTGATTTATGTTTACACACGTTCCACTGGGAAAATGTTACCACCCATTGGATGATAAACGGCTTCAAAATACATTTCGGGAAATACAAACCCTAAGAGCGAACGGATAGGCGGTTTTTTCCCGACAAGAAAAATTCAAGGATCGACTAAACGTGGTTGAATGACCGTGAGAACCAGGGCAACCCATCCGTCTAAGACGGTTTTGGGGATGGCGAAATGAAAGCAGAAAAATATCCATCAGTTCGACGCCATATTTTTCATCGGGCTGCCAATCGCCTGAATGACTCGTGCAGTGAATCCATCAAACATTTAACGGGCTCAGATTTCAGAGGAAAAGAGCTCCTGTCAGCACTCCGCAGAAATGCTAGTGCCAACAAAACTGAAAGAAAATAAATATTTTTTGATCTGATATTCGATAAATCGTTACTGGATTTGATAATAAGTGAAACTGAACATTCTCACTTACAATAATTATCTAATGTATGAAGGAATTATGTATTTAAGGTATCTTAGAACCTAGTGAGACGAAAGTACCTAACCTAGAACATTGAATGTAAGAAGAAATTATTGAAGCGCATAGATAAGTAAAATAGTTGAAGTAAACCACCAGTATTGAATAATATTGAAATTGTTCGCATCCATAATTAAAACGATATCCCCAACCTTAGGTGGATGAGATTTGGAGTTCCACTTTTCTTTAGCTTGGAGATCAAGCAGATACTCTTGCTGCCAGCGAGACCAAAAGGAGTTTATGAAAGTTTGGACAAAACGCCACTTAGGCAGGTGGGAATCTGAAATCTCCTCTGGGTCCAACGGGGGAGCAGTTAGTGGCCTTTGTATTAGAAAGTGGCCGGGAGTGAGCACTTCAAGATCATTTGGTGATGCAGACATTGCAGTCATCGGTCGAGAGTTTAGGATCGCTTCCACCCTAGATACAAGGGTAATAAATGTCAAAAGGGACGGAGTTTGATCTCTCAAAGTAACCTTGAGGATACGCTTTGCGGACTTTACTCCAGCCTCCCAGATACCTCCAAAATGGGGAGCCCTGGGAGGTATAAACTTCCAAGTAGTGCCCTGGCGAGCTGTATGTTGAGTTAGAGCTTGAGTGTGCTCAGGACTAGAAAAGGCAATACGAAGTCGTCTAAGATGGTTATTAGCACCCAGGAAATTCCGGCCATTGTCAGTCCAGATGATAGATGGATAGCCACGACGTGAAGCAAACCGATCATAGGTTTGCAAGAATGCATCAGATGTAAGACCAAGAACCACTTCAAGGTGCACAGCCTTAGTTGAAAGGCAGACAAAAACCGCCAAGTAACATTCCACAGCCTTGGAACCACGGGTACCTGAAGGAGATACCAGGAAGGGTCCTGCAAAATCAATACCTACTTGATTGAAAGGGAATGAAAATGACACTCTATCTGTGGGTAACTGGCCCATTTCTGGCTGGAATGGTTGAGGTTTCAGGGCATAGCACTGCGGGCAGCCCGCCAACTGCTTCTGCACCACTGCTCTACCATTCGGAATCCAGAATGTCCCCCGAATCCTAGCAAGGGTGGCCCTAGGGCCAATGTGTAGTGAGTCCTTATGAAATTGTTCTATAATGAGTCTTGTAAGGTGGTGTTTAATTGGGAGAAGAGCTGGATGTTTGGAGGGATCTGGTATGTGTGCATAATGCAACCGACCTCCCACTCTAATGATACCTTGAGGATCTAAAAAGAGACCTAACACCTTAGATAATCGCAACTTGGGTTTACTGAGAGCAATGTCAGACAGCTCTTCTACAAGTTCCTGATTTTGGGCTCGCCATACAAGAGATAAAAGAGCATTATTGAGTTCAAAGGGCTGCAAAGGACCTGAATGTCGAAGTTTTGGATGTTTGCAATTATAGGAAAAACGCAATAGCCATGCTGAGACTCGTTGTAATCGACTCAGAGAAGAAAACTTGCATTCAAAGTGGTCTGAAGTTATGGATAACCCTTGTGTGATTAAAGAGACAGAAACACCAGACTTAGCCTCAAGTTTGGTATGCGTATCTGAGAGATTTTGCTTAACTCGGGCGAGTGGCCATGAGTAGGGATGGTTTTTTAACCACAATGGCCCGTTCCACCAAAGTTCAGTTTGAGGAAGGAGCCCTGGAGATAGACCCCGAGAAGCAATATCTGCTGGATTATCAGCAGAGGGTATGTGAAACCACCGGTCTGATGGAATTATGGATAGTATCTTGGCAACACGATTCCCAACAAAGGCTTTCCAGACTGGAGGAGGAGAAGCAGTAATCCATGAAAGTGTTATAGTAGAGTCAGAAAATGAGTACACTTGCTCAAGAGAAAATGCAGGGAGAGTTTTGGAAATTTTTGAGAAGGTTTCAGTTAATAGATATGCTGCCATGAGCTCAAGCCGTGGCAATGATTCTGTTTTTACTGGAGCAATTCGTGCTCGGGCACTCAAGAGTGAAACTTGGTAACTATCCCCACACTGAGTGATGAGGTAAATGACTGCACCGTAAGCCTGCTCAGAAGCATCAGCAAAACAAGCAATCCAGAAGATACCTTCACAGTTGTTTATGTGGCGAGGAATGCGTAACTCAGATAAGGAGGAGAGGGTGGAAGAAAGGACATGCCAGGCATTGCAGATATCAGCTGGAAGGGGTTGGTCCCACTCCAGGTGGCGTAGGATGACATTGCGTTGAATTAATCTTGCATATATAGCAACTGGAATAATCCAACCAACAGGATCGTAAATTTGACCTATTTGGGATGCAAGTTCCCTTTTGGTGGTCACATGAGATAAGGGGGAGACACGATATGAAAACGCGTCGGCTTGAGTGTCCCACACAATACCAAGAACTTTAAGAGGAGCGTCTAGCTCATCTCCCAATTGAACAAGACTGGTCTGTGGACTGATGTGTTCTGCAGGGATTCCAGCAAGTAAGCGTGGGTCATTAGCAGCCCACTTGTGCAACTCTAGTTTATAATTAGCCATTACATGGACAAACTCATCACGTTTTTGGAGGGCTAAAGGAATGGTAGCTGCTCCCAAAGATACGTCATCCACATAAGTAGATGTGGTCAGAATCTGAGTGACATGTGGATTGGAAAATCGTACCCGTTCAGCTATTTCAGCTAACACGCGACAGGCAATGTAGGGAGCGATTCGACATCTAACTGAGAAGGTAACTGATGTCAAGGTTTTGTCTAAGTTACGTGCATCAAGCTTCCATGATGAACTGGGTCTATGTGTCAAGAATGTTACTCAACTTACAGACTCAATTACAGATGTAATCAAAGTGACCCAGGAAAATGTACTCAGGCATAAGCTTGACCAATTTTAGATTCGATTTGGAGCCCTCCGACCCCTGTAATTAAAGATGCACGCATCTTGACAGATAAACCCAATTTTTGGGCAAAGGAAGTAGAAATTATATTAGTATCAGAACCTGTATCGAGAACGGCTCTACCAAGGAGTGGTTCACTGTACGATTTTTTTGAAATTGGTACGTGAGCAGTAGGAATGAGAGAGAATCCATTTCTAGGCTTCAAAATTGATTTTAAAGGAATGAGAGACATGTCGTTTTCTAAGTCCTTTTTGGATGACAAAGTACAGTTTTTAGGAAGAGGGAAATTATTTACATTCACATGTCTTTTACTCTTGTTTGATAAGTTAGATAGAAAAATATTCCTCCTTGGTATGCCAGAACTTCAATATTTGCGACATAAAACAGATGACAAATTATAGGGGTGGTGGTCTTCAACACAGTCCTGTCTACAATGTAAACCAGAATCATTAGTCAATGAGGAGGATGAGCTTCTACTACATTTAGTAAGGTAGGGTTTAGATACAGCACCATTTGGGCCCTGAGAGCAACTACAATTGTTAGTTAATTGAGACATTTTAGTCTCACCCTCATCCTTAAGTGAGTTACAAAAGTTAGAACATACCCCCTGGGAAGCTGCCTTGAGATCCACAGATATATCAGAAAATCTGTCAGGAGAACGTACCTCCCCTCTGTAACTTAGAGCCGAAGCACTGCACGCAGCACCCTCGTCACTATCACTTCCACCCAGCTCAGCCAAATTCACTGGACTAGAACTGATTTTTAACGCACTTGCACTTTGGTATCGTCGTGTGGGAGATTTTATTCGTGAAGTTGGAGAACCAGTCGCTGCCATACGTTGAATTTCTTCGGTAGGGAGGGTGGCCTTGGGATCTCCAATGTCATGTAGGTAACGATGATGCTTTTGGTTGCATCGATTGCATCGACGTTCAGAGCGACATTTATTGACAGAATGGGTTCCCGATAAACAATTGACGCAAAAGTCAATGTTGTCGACAAGTTTGCAACGATTTTCAAATTCCATTGACAAAAACTGACCACAGGCATACAGCATGTGCTTACCATTGCACAGGGGACAATTTCTCGAGAATTCTCGAGGAGAAGTGGCGGAGAAAGTTTGAGAAGTTCTATATGATTTTGTAGCACGAATTGAACGAGGCTGTTGGGGTGCAGATGATTTTGGCGTTGTAGGAACTTTCTCTCGGACAGATTGGTTACGTATTTGGCGACTCTGCAAAAATGAGATCAAAGAGGCTACTGGAGGGATAGTGTCATTATTTGTTATTTCATTGTCATAAAAGGCTTTATGAAGGAAGGGAGGTAGACGTCTTACAGCAGTATGGTAAACCAATATGTCGGATACATTTTTGTTTCTTTGCTGCAAAATCCTCAACGTGTTTTGGTAGGCCTCAAGAGCTTGGATAAAAGCTTGCAGGGCTTCTGGTTTATCTGACTCCAAAACTGGTATTTGTTCCCGTTGATCAAGCATTGTAAGGGTCAATTCGTATACGTTTTCAAATTCTCTAGATAGTGCACTCCAAATGTCATTGAATGACGTTTTGTTATTCAAGTAAGGTAGAAGCCACGACCGCATTGGTCCAACACACTTTTGCTTCAAAACTTCTATTTTGTTGGCATCAGGAACTGCTAAGTTCACAACGCATTGCGTGAATATTTGGGAAAATCTTTCGAAATCAAGAATTCTTGATCTGATATGGAAAATTAGAAGACGAAATAAGTACCAGCACTACAGCATGACCTCATAAGCCAATTTAGATTTTTTGAACTTTTTTTTACGTTTCCTCCTATCTTAAATTTGAGCTCTACCTATCAATGAAACAACAACAACAATACATTTTACACTTTTCTAAATTTAATTTTGCAATGCAAACCAAAGTTAGGATTGGATTGTTCGGTTGAACTGAAACAACGAATGGCCTTTCTTCCGTTGTAATAATTTTTACATGAGCTGGAGGAGGAGAGACGTAGAGGCTGATGTAGCAAAACGGATCCCGTTTTTGAGTCAAGTTTTATGTCCCTATACTCTTTAGCTCAGGTTTCTGCGAATATTTCAAAATCTATGAGCAATTATTTTTTCTTGTGAATGTTTGTGTATTGAATTAATATACATAGGGTGAATTATCTCCATTCAAACTTCTAAACCCCCAAATAACGACATTTTTACCTAAAACCGGAACTTATTCAGAATATCAATAAGAATAGAATTATTAGTTATGACTCAGCGCTAAAAAATATTTGACTGTGATACCTCGCAAGCTCTTTTTTCAAAATGTAGTCACTTACGGGAATTTTTAACCTAAAAATCGAGTTTTCTCACTTATTATGAATCTTTCAGATCTGGGAGTGGTCGCCATCGGCTCAGCGCTGAAAAATACTTCGATTGTATGCCCACATGCCCTATTGTCAAAACCCGATTTTTAAGCTCGTTATATATATATATATATACATATATATATATATATATATATATATATATATATATATACATATATGTGTGTATGTGTGTGTGTGTATGTGTGTGTTTGTGTGTTTTACATACGACATTAAAATCTAGAATAGTGTTCTTTGATGTATGAAACGGATTTGTCTCCCCCGCTTCCCCCCTCTTTTGAATTTTGAAGCCATCTGAATTGCTCATTCTTTCTTCGAAAATTCGCTAAAACCAAGTTCGCTGAATCCTTATTCCAGACGCCCATTCAAGCATAAAAACTACATCCTATATTGTTTGCTACTAGTGATGTTAACCATGACAAACAACCTAATTTTGTTACGCGTCTTCATTTTACAAATATAACCAATACATTTCCCAATCTCTGTTACGCTTTAAAATCGTATTTCTACAATTTTTACTTTTCCAGTTCGAATATAAGCGGTTAAATATATTCCGATGTTAATTAAAAACATCTGAAATTATTAAATAATGGTTCTTTGTATGTTGATCATGGCCTTTATAAAACCCATGCCATGAATACGATCTGGCATCAAGTACGTTTGTTGTTGATTACAGATATTCCTATTAATGGGAGAGTATTCTCGTATTCGCTTCTACAGAAGCAGACAAATGTTCGGATTTGCCTGCTTTAGTTGTTAATCACGTATTACCTGGACGTCGCCCACACGCAGTGGCCGTGAGCGAAATTCCACTGGAAATCCATTAGAGATTATGAGATGTAAATCAATTTATGCGGTAGCATTTCGACTCCAGAGATCCTGCGAGTCATTTTTCGCCTTTGTCCGTCGTGTGGAGAACGATGATGTCATAATTCATCCATGTATTAAACATAGAAACTTCTGACGAGGTAGGTTTAATCAAAAAGCTCTTCTGAGTTTCTTTTTTTGGGCTGGAGCTTGAATACTATTAATTTCACTTCTCCGAACGCTCCAAGTTCAATCGTAGAGGTATCGACATTATTCCTACGATATCATAATTTACAGGGTAATACACCTTACGAGTGGAAGATAAAATACGTACTGCTAATTGTTAAATTATTATTGTTCACAGTTTCTTAAAATTAAACTTAGCCAGTCAATCACGTTTTTCATTAAAACAGAACTGTTAGGGTCCTTCCCTAAGTGATGGTGATCATAATAAGTTTTGCTATTACCGACCCAAATAATTATGCGCATTATTGTAATAACAGTATTGCATTTAGGAAAATTGTGAATTATGGCAATTTTTATGTTATGCCCGCATTCACTCACCCCCTGTTTTTACAATTCCGGTGCGCATCTTTTAGTATAGTTAGTGCCAAACATTTTTTATCGTTTTAATTTACGGTCGGTTAACTTCTTTTAAATTCTAATTTGTGCATAAACTGCTGAATGAAAGCTAAACAACTATACAGTCGTTTTTTAAGCAATCGCTTGAAATTTCAGAACTTTTCTCTTCCTACAATATTGTTTTTTAGTCTTTTCCCACTTTATGCCTAATTTTTCCGTAAAATAGCGGATTTTTTATTTCCAGTTCAAGTTAAGATATCTGTTTGTACAGATAGGCATATTCCAGTGAAATTTGAAGTGCAGGGTTTGATCCTCGACGACAGGATCAGATTTCCTGAATGTTCCTAAAAAGTAGCTACTTGAAACAATTGATACTTCTTAAATAAAAATTCGATAAAATCGTAGCTTCATACGTCCATTCATGAAGTGTTCATTTTTAAACACCGTGTTCTTAATGCATCTACTGAAAGAATACTACGGATGGTAACGCTGGGGTTTTAAATTGTCTTCAATGATTGGTTTGCAATTCATTCAAGATCATCGTGTAACTTCTTGATTTATCAACATTACGCCATTACACGGACCGAACTTTGTATAGAATGTATATTCATGTAGGTAGGTACCTATATATCTGAAATATACCAATTGAAATTATAAATGACGATCAAATCGGATAACGGATAATAGAAAACAGGTAGGTACAGGTGAGAACATTGCTGCTTTCATTTGCATTACATTCTTTCGATACCATTGAAACATCATCAAATTACAATCAGGATACATTTAAATATTAAAAAGATGAATCATATATGACAATATGATAGATTTCACTGTTCCTCGACGTGTCTTATCTACGAAGGACAATAATAATTACCTACGAAATTCAACCCCGCTGTAACAACTTTTGAACTTGGGGCAGAAAGGAGTTGGACGTGCTTCCGTGTGATTGGTGGTGCAAATGACACGAAGATGAGGGGGTGCATATTGTGAGGCGACAACTCTCGCTAGATAACGTGGCGGGGGCCATTTGACGAGCGATCCATCAGCGAGGATTCCTAGTCAACCATTCCGGCTTATCGGGCGCCAACACTGAGCTCCGGGGGCAAGAGGGACGATTTGTTTGATTGCCTTTCTCGTACGCCTGCCGTTTTGACAAACAAGGGTGAGGTTTATATTAGTGCGGCGCGTCAACATTGGAGTACAGAGGGCGATGGGTGTTGGAATTAATAAAGCGTCAAAAGTCTTGACGAAAGGGACCGACGAAATGTGAACGTATATATTGAGGATGAATAGGTTGCATCTCGAAGTTTCAATTCCACTACTCCCTGGGTTTTTTTGTATTCTGTATAGCCTGGGAACTTATAACGATAGAATTCAGCCTAACTCTCTTGAGAACTCATGCATAAATGGAACATTGACTAATAACATTTTAGACACACATGTAAATGAGCACGAGTTTGTTTACTTTGGTTATTTGAAAATTACGAGTTACAATTTTTAATACTTACATTCCATCTATGTGAATTACACAAATTCATTTATTCAAGTAGTACTGCCTTGGACTCGCCTTTAACATTGATTGTATTAAATATAGTTATTTATAATAAGTATGAGCAGTCACTTGTTACTTGTCTCAACCTGGAAAACACTAAAAACATTGGTGCTAAATATGATGTATCGGTACATACTAGATTCGAAAAACTGTTAGTACTAATGATAGCCCTTAGATAGAATCCAAAGGCCATTTATCGACGGAACAATTGCTGTCAAGAATATGAACGATTAAATGTTTGAATGAATGTTCATTGCTCTCTCTCTCTTGTTACTTATAATTTCTTATTTTTACTGCAAGTATTATTAAATTTTTATCACAGTTTGTCTAGTTTTTATTTTTATAATCATTTAATAATGATATATATTTTTAATGGTATGCATAAATATGTTTTTAAAGATCAATTTTATCATAATTTATCGAGATAATAGCCCTAGAATAAGGAGCTAGTGGCGGCAAATCCTTGTGAGTATATATTCTTATAAATACGCCTTCTATCATTCAAATGAAGGTCTTCTTAACCTCGATACGAGGTTTACTGCTCCTGACTTGGGGTAATTTAAGTTCTAATAGTATTCACTGAACTCCTTGGTGTCATTCACGTCTAAGAAACTGGGTTGGCCCTTAACCTCGAAGTTTCTCCCAAACGCAGAGAAACTTCTGACGTTTGTAAACGCTTGTAGCAATTGTACTAGCAGATTTTCTCAACGGACCAGGACGACGGATCTACTGGTACTTACCATTTCGACCTCCTAGGGTAATAGTAATTTTTCTTAAGTTTTTCATTTCCACAATATTGCTATTGTGCTCCTTGGAGGACTGGGAGTTATATTTAAATACTTCCCTCACCATGGGCAGTGCTTGGTGATTGATTAGCTGACATGTGTTATGTGGTTGTCTGGGGTATGGGCAGACTTTTAGAGGCGTGCACTGGTTTGTGGTAGCAGTATCACCAACATAATACATTTAAACTTTTTGAGGAGCTTGAAAGTGAATAAACTGATATTAAGTTTTTAAAAAGATGTAAAAGGGTTTTAAAAGAACTGATGAAATACCTGAACTCTGGTAAACTAGCAGAATTTATATCACCTAGTAAAGGCTCCAAACTAACCTGGTGACCTATATATCTTGTTGTTCTGTAGCCATCAACCACTGTAATACCCCCTATGATAGTGTCCTATAGTAAATTCCTGATGAGGCCCGAACGGGCGAAAGTGCTAGAATTTCGAAAGATTAAACACCTTAAGCACACGAGGAGCAGCTTTAATAATCCTCCCCTGAACCTTACTCAACTTGTTTTTATGAATATGGATGCAGTAAGTTTTTCTTCAATGATAATCCTAATGGCATGAAATGGAATTTAAATAAATATGAAATCCATCTAAGACGAATATTGAAAGAAAATAAGAATGTATTTTCTCTACTTCTTGGTATCTTTGTATATTCTTAAATCGTAATTACTTGTCCGATACTGAAACTTGAATCAATTATTGTTTTCTAATAATTCATGTTGGCTTTAATAATATCATGTTTGATGTGATCCACACACTCACAATGTTTGGCACGTGTCCATCCCATTCAACTTGTTTTCTCAAGAACGAGCTGTTGATGAATGCCAAACGTTCAGCTCGCAGGTAAACGAAGGAGGGCCAACTCCACGAATAATTGCGTTTATTTAAACACATCGCAATCTTTTGATCTTGGTCCTAGTCCGGAAGATTCCTTTGTTGAGACATGTTTGACCCATTATACGATAGATGATCATCGATCGATTTTTCCGTTGTTTTCGTGAAGGAAAAAGTTAATTGTTCCTGACGGGCACGCTATAATGCTGAGCCAAAACAAAAACCTATGAGTGAGGGTGATCGGTGATGGCCAGTCGTGCGTTGTCGTTCTGCTACATTACGTTCTCTTTCGCCCTCCCACTCGGGTTATCCTGTCTTGTCTTTCTCCGGACAAGTGGAAAAAATTAGACCGCTACTTCTTTGTCCGATGAGTCATCAGTCTTTGGGAACCTATGGATTAATCTCTTTCTCTACGCTGTGCCATTTCCTTTTTCTGTCGCTCGCACTCCCTCGTAACGAGGGACCTCACGAAGCATAGTTTCAGGAGAAAATCATTACCCAGTAATGTACGCTCTTTACGACGTATTTCTTCACTACCTCCTAAATGGAAGTCCTTTTCTCCCATACCGTTTGTTAAAAATTACAGTCAGGAAAAGGTCAGATCATTGCTGACGCTTATACATACTTCGTTTATTAGGTATTCTAGGTGCTCATCAAGACATCACTGCATTGGAAACATTATATTTATTGTAATTAAGTGTATTGTTTATAATTTAAAATATACTAACAAAAAAATGGCAAATACCAACGAGCATAAGAGGGATTACGAAGATCTTCCATATGCGATTGGTGTTTTCGTCTGACTTTACTCCAATCAATGAATCTGCTATGCTATTGGAGATACTTGTTCATACTTTCAGCGAAGAATGGGGTACAACAAACTCAAGTGCTGTGATTTTCAAGGACCAAGTTGTAGTTGGCCATCATAGGAGCCATTAATTTCAGACTCGCAAGGCAAAAGTTTAAAAGCTTGGGTAAAGAAGATGGTCCACCACTGTTATACGAATGATTCAACTTACTCAACCATTCCAAGCTGATTGAAATAAATTGGAATTTGTTGCAATATCTTTATATTGTTTCACTGCAGCAGTTAAAACACTAACAGTACATTGCAAACTGGCAATTTTACATCCATTTTAAAGATTGCCAGCATGTACTGTTTGTCGTCTCTCCCTTGGAGGTCTGCGATCAATAGCATCATCCTAATGGACACTCCATTTCTGATATTGTTTCAATATCGAAATGGATCTTTATTGTGAGTTTCTTCATTTTCTTTAAAAACTTCCCGTTTCCTCTTCCCTGATACTTTTTATTCGCATAAAGCTTAGCGCTGCACTGAACTCTGAGTTTCCTCAGTGAGGCTTTTGATGTTCAGGGGTTTTTTTATGAGAAAGGGGGAGAGAGGAAACCAAAAGTTTTACCCCAAAGTGCTTGTCGAATGAATACGGCAATCCTCTTCAAAAGTAGTATTTCTGTTAGTCTATTGTTCTTTGATGTAGCTCTCCAGAGTTAAATATTTTTTCACTCTGTTGTGATATGAAATTCGGATCCATTTGATAAAGTTGGCTTCATCATTCAATGGCTTGACCTGTATTGAGATTGCTGGTTCTAGTTCATGGCGTTCAGTCGTTTTCAATTGATTAAACGAGCGAATAAAAAATATAGCTTCTCATTTTTTAATGATGATTTTCCCAAAGTTTGAGTTTTCTCACAGCGAAATTGCCTAGATTTAACAACGAGTATAACGTTTTGAGATGGCTTCCAAAACGTCCAAATTTTTATTATACTTTTCCGTAAATCCAAATAACAAAGAGGAAAACTGTGGTCTATGTGAATACAGAAACGAAGTAAAAGTATCCGCAAATACGGTATAATAAGCCTGTCAGTATGTATTTGTTGAGTTTTTCAAGAGCTCTTAAATTTAGTTGTTAAACACTTGATTTACCTAATTATTCGTTTAATAATATAGACAGTTGTTTTGCGCAGAAGAGCTAACCAATAGAGAAATAATAAACCTCAAAATAAGTAATAATTTTCAGCGGTTTTTGATATGATATAAAATTAACAGAGAAATTCCATTTAGAGCAAACAACCTACAACCATCATTCACTCAATAGCACAGATAGCAGCCCAAGAGGTATCATTGAAGAATTGATGAGTAAATCACTATTATCATTAGAGAGATATAAAAAAGAAACTTGTGAAATGTTAGAAAAAAGTCAACTCGGCAATTGAGGTCATTTTCCACCATTTGAACCAGAGTTGTCTACGTTCCCACACAAATTACGGGTGCGGGCGTGCGCGAGGAAAAACTGTAGAGCTCTCACAAAAAGCTGAACATGTTTGTGAAGAGACACAAAAAGGCAGACCCAGATGCCTATTGACCCACCCACCCTCCGATGATGGAAGAAAGAAAACCGATGGTCACGGACCAAATGGGCCACAAACGGCACTTGACATTGTTCGCCTCATTAGAGAGTGGGCGTCCGGGAAAATCTCCAACGGATAAAAACTCACATTGTTGTCGCCTACGTTGATCATCTCTTGCGTCCCATCCAAGAACGCATGAGAGAAACGCGCTCAGGCAATTTCCAGTGTGATCACGGTGATAGAGCGATAAACCGAAGCAGGCGTTCGGGTCTACCTAACTACGTTCGAAATGACATTATACAAAGGGAGTTGAAGAGGAGATATTTGAATAAGTTGATCTAATCGGATCAAATGTACATTAACAGAGGAAATAACACAAAGAAAAAAAGTCCTATATATTTCTAATGTTGGGGGGGGGGTTAAGTGTACTTCCTCCAAAAATTGGGGCTTTTCTGTTTTGTATATTGTTTTAAATGATGCAACTTTTTAATCGTCTAAGTAAGCCATTTAACACCCCTACCCCCAGGCTCAAACGTTTTAATTATAGGCTAGTGATCTACGTATATATAGAAGGGCTATCTAATGGAGAAATACTCGTAACAAACCTTTGTGTAATAACTGCAGCGTTCTGGTTGACTTTTTGGCTGCATTAAACCAGGTGAAGTGCGTCGTTTCAGCTTCAGTGATTTCATTATTAAAAAGATTAGATAATGTAGGTATTGCAATAACAATAAGTACATAATATAAAAACAATAATAAGACTTCAGGAGAAAAACGGATTAACGCATTAAAATGTTTGCTACCATCATGACCACTAGCGTTTGATACTGTTCCGTCATTGTTTAGTTCAAACCGCCGACGCTTTTGGCTCGGATTCAATGGCGTTTTATGGGAAGTATTTGAACAATTTTTAAACAATTGAGTGGCAGCCGTTGAAACAACATCAATAGCTCCTATGTTTATGAGGGTACTTGAAGTTAATAAATGATGAAGGCGAAACAAGTATGAGAGCAAATAGATCAGAATTATGTGTATATTTTGGTGGTCTACGCAAGCTCGCATCTGAAAAATTGGAAATATCCTAAATCATTCCTTTTAGTAGAATATAAATTAGTTGGACAAATACATCAAATGATGTGCATAGTTTTATGGTCTGGATGTACGCTAAACATATCCTGAATTAATCCTTCAAGCCAAATGTAGATTAGCTTCTCAAATTGAACAGAATGATGCGAATGGTTTATTGATGATCTAGATGCTTGGTATAAGCGCAAGCGTTTCGACCCACAACCACTGACTCGGTCCATTTGTCCCTGATCATCAGTAAAACCAGCGCTTCTGCCTGGCACTATTTTTGAACAATACACCAGCGCTTTTTGGTGGGAGTTAAAACCATTGATGTTATTGACATTATTATATAAAATTATTTATACAGGAACAGAAAATTACATAAGAGGTATCCGTAGAGTAAAATATTACTCCTTTGTATCAAGCCGCCAAGAAATCAAACAACCTAAGGTAAAATGATTCTCAAGGGAAACAAAATCAGCCAATTCCAGCATTATGTGTATTTTTTATTATATGTGTGCCCTCATATTGATTTTCCCAACCATATAAGTATTAAGGGTGAAATTTCTCGGTTTTTTGTAATTTTCACCGCTACGAACAATAGGTACTTACAGAGTAATGAGCTTTCTAGTTTGTTTAGCGATTCAGAGTGAAGTTTCCCCTGCTTCGGGAGTTCATCATTTCCCCGGATGCTTTATGAAGACCTCTCGCTTTTTTCCATTGTGGAACGGATGGTGAAAACTGGTGATGAGGCCTAAACCGTGTTTTGATTTCGAAACTTCTGACCCCTAATAACCGGGCACCCTACCGGACCCTCCTCAAGCCCTCCCCTTCTTATACACTCTCCTATCTCTCATTATCTCTCTCACTCCCCCCCCCCCTCCTAACCGACACTCGACCATACCATTGGCGTTATGAAGGTAGAACTCCCGAGTAATCCCTCCTTCCGAAAACATCACAACTCCCTTGGTCAGGGGTTTCCTCTGGAACTTTCGAATTAAACTTGGCTGTAAACTCCGGTGTGCAAAGAGGATTTTGTGAGATCCCGGGAGCCGTAGCAGTGCCAACGGAACTTTTTCAACTCTCAATAGCAAACTTTTTTTTAAATTAGGTATATTCAAGAATTTGAACTGAGTACAAATTATGAGATGATAAAAATGCCGTATTACCTACACTCGTTGAAACAAAAATGCATTGCGAATCATCATGGCATGAACATTGAAATGGATGTTAATTTAAAATACGAATGATGTTTTCTGCTGGTTATTGCATTCATTCATTATTGACGCGAAAAATACAAACGTTTGTATCCGAAGTATTTCATCTCCTACTAATTATGTATATTTAAGCTGACATTTGCTGGACTCCATCATAATATGAAGTAGTTTTGTACACGAGGTCCATACAATGTACAAACATTTCCATGAAATGCATAAACATTTCGCATTTCATTGTCGAACGCAGTTAGTGCGTGATTGCGTTGATCTGCACTTGTGTGTTTGACTGTCTGTCTGTCTATTTGCGATGGAATGCTGGGCGCAATTTTAGATTTATAGAATTGATATTTAGTGGGTGGGCTGAAAATATGCACAGAAATTTATTTTATTCCTTTTTTTTATTGTTATCATTTTATTTTATTTGTTTATAGACGATTATTTTCCGTGGTACAGCCGTTCAAGTTTTCCAGAATGGGAAAATTTCTGAACTATGAATAGGTCCCACAGCGTTCCCACAAAACGACGTTAATGCATATCATCTACTCCTTAAATGGGTCATGTCAAGATTCACATCCTGGCAGTTGTCAAGGAAATTTTGTTTGGGCTAATTGCTATACTTTCCCTTATATTCTTCTGTACCAAAATAAAGACGATACTTAACATGGGCAAATTACTATTGGTGTATGCGTCTTATCGTGCAAATTCTGAACGTTCATGTTATATATTTGTGTTAAAAATTATCTTATTTCTGGTGCGATCAAGCTGTTCTTTGACATCCCCTTGTCCTTTCTTACAGATCTCAAGAAGACGTTCGAGTCGCCTCCGTACTCGATGTCCGTTGAAGTGGATCGGCAGGCCGAGATCCGATGTCACCCCCCGGTCGGGATGCCACTGCCCCGGGTGTACTGGCTGCGGAACGGGGTGCCGCTGGAGCCGAGCGATACGAACATCATCATGTCCAGTGAAGGTCACCTCCTCGTGAACCAGGCCCGCCTCCAGGACACGGCCAACTACTCGTGTGTTGCGGAAAACATAGCGGCCCGTAGGGTTAGCGACCCCGCTGCTCTCACTGTCTACGGTGAGTTCTTTGTTATCTATGATACAGTTAGGGTTGCCAGTTTTTTTCGGATCATATAAAGTATATCCTGGCTGCAACCAAGGAAAAGTAAAGTATTTCAATGAAAGTTAAAGTATACATTAAAGTTAACGTTCTCGACTTACACACTAAGGTACATATTTTTCATTCAGCATCTGCACACAAGGGCTTGAATGTGTCAGATTACTGAAAATAAGAAAGTTCGGTTTGAGGAATTAAAAAAGAACCATGGATAGTAATATTTTTACTGTACGTAGGTCACCAAATTTTTATTCCGAAGAAAACATTACTAGACATTTCAATCTTAACAAGTCCATATTTCAGTAAGGTTGTATTACATACAGCTAAAGAAGAAGAGGTTCTAAAAAAAACCCGAATCTTTCTTTTGGGAGTCATTTTTCTCTAGTTTAAGCAAACAACATCGTATATGGGCACCTACTCATTAAAAATAAACAAAATAGCTGAAGGAATCCTCATCACATACAGAACAGACCCTGGGTATCACATTATCATGACAGATGACATCCAAAAAGTAAACAGAATCATTGAACCGTTCGTTGCTTTTGTTGTGGTGTATGGTGTTGAGCGCCCGGCGGGAGATGGTCAGCCTTCTCAACTTCTCGAGTATACGTGAGCGACCCTAGACCAATTTTCGTCCATGCAGGTAGGTAGTTCTGGTTTAGGTAAGTATGGGAACCTTGTCCTTGACTAGTAAGTAGGTGCGGGGGCTGAACTTTTCTTCTTCGTTTCAAATCTAAAGTATTTTGGTCTACTTTAAATTTTTTATAAAGTATACAGTATTTTGAACAAAAATAAAGTAGGATACTTTAAGTTAAAGTAGATCTGGCAACCCTAGATACAGTCAATGTGTATAATTCAGGCATTATATCTTATACTTACGGACTTAATCACTCACGACGAAGTTGTGGGAACCCATTTCAATGAAGAAAACAGAAGTTAGTTAAGAACGTTGTTTATTTCCACGAAATGTAATTACATCGATAGATCGATCACCAGATCGATTTCGACGGTTAGCACATCATCAGTAACAAGAAATAACAGGTTATCGTTAGTGAAAAATTTCATCGCAGTATAAATCTTATATTTTCAGAGCATTCAATAACCCTATATTGGTTATTATAAATATAGCACATACATTCAAGAACCCTATTTGATGAAAAAGTGATCCGATTCTCGCTAAATATTGATGTCAGTTATGACTAGACATGAATTCTACTATGTTAGTTGAAATAGTTTATTGCAACACTAAAATCGCATTAAGCATATATCTGTGAATAGTTTAAACACCACACTATACTTGAAATCACATCACTAAATTATGATCAATCAGTCTTCGTTTTCCAGTTATGACGGATTTGTGATGTTTCTATTTTATGATGTTTCGTAATTAGGTAGTCTCAGAATAATTTTTATATACCTAACTTTTGTTCCGTAGCCCTAAAAATCGGTTCACCGCACTTCCCGCTGTAAAGCGGTTCAGATAATTTCTCGAGGCGACCTCTCTCCCGCTGTGCTCCCACTTTGATGACATCCGCGAGCGAAACACCGTATTCATATATGACCCTCTGCATAATGCATGAGAAACGTTTTGGTTTCACGCCCGTATCCGCGGTACGACCCTTCTTCAGCATCACTAACTTACAAAATGTAGAAATTGACGCGACTACCCAGTAACATGATGAGTACCTACTCGGCGCCTTTGGTCATTCCTTATTGTAGAAATCTAGCTTATACGAAAATTGCTGAATCCTGTAAAACAAACAATTACTTGTAGAAGAGGCTTTAAGAAGAAACTCTGAGGGTAACGCAACGCTGTTCAACCTTTAAGAATTGAGAAAGCATCACAGTTTTCTATTGAAGAATGTAAAATTAACCTACAAAATGAAAACATTGTCAAAGCATAAAAGGATTACGAGATATGCACAATTCGATTCATTAGTGTACGTTTTTTGGTGCTGAAAAATCATTTTAAATCCAAACACTTCTAAGGCTGAAACCACTATCTAATTGACCGACTATGCCACTTTTCTGCAACCTACTCGTTAAACTTGATGTTGTGTATTCTATCAACCTGACAAGCGATTATGGCGAACGGTATACTTCTAATGCTATCTGCAACCATTGGTCCACGACGTCTTCAGTGAGCCTAGATATCCATTTATGATGTATTGTTTAATTGGCTGACAAAGAAAATTACCTGTGCAGAACGAATTTGAATAAAACTGTACAACAGCTTTGGAACCACATGGACCTTATGGAGCACAGCACTGAGCAGTCGCGAGATACAAAACAGTGTAAGACAAAAGTTGATGCACTCGGTGTGGATACTATCGATGAGAGAATAAAGGCGATTGGCATCGCGTGTATGAAGCGATTGAGTTATCAAGCCGATATAAAAGCTGTATATTTGCTTAATGTTGGCGAACTGCTAAGACTGCTGAAGAGAAGAAAACTCCTTAAACTGGCTTAGGAAAAAGAATGGGAAAATTGTAAATGTACATTAGTGAAATGGTAATTTAAGAAAATTAAATTGGTATTTACCGCGTAATGAAAACAAAAATGTACGATTTTTCCATCAATTGCTAGTGATATACATTCCGTCGTTTGAGCTTCTTCAGCTGTTACCACCAGATCACGAGATGAAGATACCACTAATTCATTCTACCAGCTACATCATTCTTTCATTATTAGTTACTGGAAGTATTATTGGATTCCAATTCATACGTAGCGAACAGGTTCATCGCTGTTAGCGATGTGACAAACAGGAGATTTAGGTTCTAAACTCTTTCCATTATTAAATCTAGATTCCATTGGAGCAGGTGCTAAACCAAGACGCTCCAGTTATTGATTACAGTCGACGCTCCGAAGTAAAAATTTCAAGCTGAGGGAGAGGTAGCAGAAAACTTCGTAAATATTCGAACGGTCTGGTGGGAGCCAGGAGGCCCTTTTCCAAAGCCGTGATCCTTCTGCTCTGCTCGGAAGAAGAGAGCTACCCGTAAATTTTAACAAGCTCTAAAAAGGAAGCAAGGTTGTTGCGAAGGCACATACAGGAAATTAGAGGCGAACCAAAGGGATTTTAGCGGTCTTACATTAACCTAATACCACATCTGACATTTATGGAGCCCAGCCACCAGGCTTAAAGCTTAGTCTCCTTTTCCAGTGAAATTAAGAGGCTCTCCCGACTTCCACTCGTTTTCTTCTCGCGCCGCGGGATTTCCCTTCGGGAAATAAAACAAATGCTGGGAAGCTGGGATCGGTATAATTCTCACTCACATGTAGAACCCGTGGCCATGCATCAATTATAAGACTTTTTCCACCATGAATATCTCATGAATTTCATGCATACTTAAGGTTCTTTAATTTTTTAGATTTTGATTTGAGATATATCTTAGTTAATCTCGAGTACTGCAGTTTGGGAATCATTAATTTACTGTTTAATAAATTATACACAAATTCATGAGAGCGGAATATTGATGATTCGGAACTCCGAACTTTCTTCTAACTCCATTACACTTTGATACGAATTCCTCAAATACAAACATAGATATCAATCGACGGGATGGTTAGGGGCCTAGTTGATGTAGAATTTACGTTTCATCTTACCGACCTGGATGTTGGCTAAGTAAATACAGTCAATATCTTGAAGTCGGAAATAGAATGAACCATCTATAAATTTCCTTCCCAATATGTTATGGAGAAATCATTTTTCAAAATGATTAAATTATGGTTTTTGACATTTTGATGTATTTGCTTCGGTACACAACCTCGAATAGCGTTACTATTAAGAAGCGACATTTTTATTGATAGCAAAATTTTCTGATGATTCTTGCTTACAGCCAAATCGTTGCTACAAGACTGTCTTTGCCAATTTCTATCGTAAAAAAATCTCTCAACAGTCATTGGAAAGCTCTGTATGCACTCGTATCTGAAACATCACCACATCTCACAGTGTCGATTTCCCTCTCCTTACGTCCCTGAAAAGTACTGGTTACGAACTTGGTGTGATGTCAAAACTTGTTTGATGCATCTATGGTGCTGAGATTCGGAATGAAGCTCCTTTGGGACTTGTAGAACACAATTACAAGCTGCGTAGGCGCTCATCAGCTGAGAGATCCCAGATGCTAACTTCTCTTACAATCGGCCTACGTGCTGAAATTTGGAATGGAGCATCTTTTGGACTTCTAGAGTACAATTATTATAAGGTGCGGAGGCATTGATCAGCTGATGGACCGTTGAGTCCAATTTCTTCCCTAATCGACGTACGGTGCTGGAATTTCGAAGGTCTTTGCGACTTCTAGAATACGATTGCAAGGAGTGGATGGGCACTGATCAGCTGTGAGACTGCTGAGGTGAATATCTTTTCTAATCGACCTAAGTTGCTGATTATTTCTTTAAAAACTATTTCATTTTCCTGGAAATCACTTAGTTTTGGGTATAGACCAAAGGTATAGCAAGTCTATTTTTCACGTTACAGTCAGTTCATTTTTGTTAATTATTTTATCATCACCCAACATTTTCAACTCTTAAAGCAATCTGTCGAGCAACTCTTTGGTCAACCTTAAAGGGTAGTATTTAAGGGCTGTAATACTAAAAAATCGAGATCTCGAAAACTTTTAGGGTAACAGTGATGCTTTTTCGGGTTTCATTCATTGACATTATCCCAATCAATTCAATTTGATTGTGAGAGCCCAGTCCAGTAAGGAGGACCAATCACTTAAGCCTTTGCTCGATATATACCAAGTCCAATCTCCCCCACGTTATCCCAAAGAATCAAATGAAACCACCCGGATCGCAAACCATCCGTTTGCTCTCCTCCCGATGGGCCCGTTTAGATGGGACACCCTGTATATAGCTTTTCCAAACCAAATTGAGAATTTTTCAAATGAGAATAATCTTTAAAAAATAAAGACAGAAAGGGATTATCGAAACTAAAGTGACAATTTTTCAAATGAAATCAAAACTTTTAATTATGAATAAAATGGTACAAGGTACCATTTAGCCATGGGATAGGTACCTAGTTGAAAGAAAGAAAACCGCATTTTTTAATTTAGAAATATAATTCAATTTTCCATATTTTGAGTAAAATGAGGTAGTATTCAAGTACATACTAGCCTACGTAAATACCTACCTCATTTTACTCAAAATGTGGAAAATTGAATTTTTTTTTTTTTTTTTTTTTTTTGTTATTAAAAAATGCGGATTTCTTTCTTTCAACTAGGTACCTATACCTTGGCTAAATGGTACCTTGTACCATTTTATTCATAATTAAAAGTTTTGATTTCATTTGAAAAATTGTCACTTTAGTTTGGATAATCCCTTTCTGTCTCCTAAGGACTAGAACATTGGCAGGAAAAATAAATCAATTACATGAGACCGTATGAACCGTGTGAACATCATAAAAATCTCTTTAAGACTTCGGCGATCGTATCAGCTGCTATCACTCCAATGAAATTTTAACGTCACGAAATCGTTTTTAATATAACTTTTGTCACCTATAGATGACTTGTGAAGCGTAGATAGGTGATTTATTTTATATCGCCATTACTAATTCATTAGGATTAGTAAAGTATAGGTGTGTTGCTTAAATCAATTATATTCTTCTCGGGAGGAGTCTACGCATATGCAGATATATTCAGGTAATATACATTGACTTCGTTAAATAATTACAGACATGGGTTCTGCATAGGGGCCATCCAATACAGAAATAAATTTTGCGTAATAATTTGCAGTTTTTTCATATCGTTCCAGTATAGGTGAGAATACAGACAGGACGGATGATTCCTACATACATTTTTCTCTGGGGTTTAATGATATGTATTTATTTAATATCCTTGGTCAATTATGGAGGGAGAACAAGAGAAACAATTGACAGGCCTACGTAACTTTACCTTCACTAAATATATATGATGTCAACTATAAATTCTTTCCGTTTATTCCCGTCGCGAAACGCTGAATCAGAAAGTGATATCAAGCACGAATATTTCAACTGGAAGAGGTGTGCGTTGGAAATTTTATTCAGATTCGGTTCAAAGAAAACAAATTCCACCCATTACCATAACAGCTTCATTGTTTGCCGTTATGCAAAACGGTGCAATGGGCCGGCGCGATTTCGTTTATAAATGCAAACGGCATACGCCAACCGAGATACAATCGCTTCATCACCGCCACTGCAGATTGATCAAATTCAACAATTAACAGAAACTTTTCAAAGGGAGAAAATTACGTTAAATTAAGCAAACAAGAAACTTTTTTGGTCCTCCATTTTTACTTAAATGCCGTCTTCCGTGAAGGAAAGCAAACTGACTTAATTAAAACAGTTGGAAAGCGCAAAAGGGGTAGCGATGATTCCGCGTGGAGGCAACTAAAAATAATTGGTGTTGTTCGGTTGGCAAGGGTGAAGGTAATTGTTGGTAAGGGGTGCTACTCCCCCACGAATCAAGGTGCTGGCACGGGAATCAAACTGAAAGGGAAAAACCACACGGTTTATCCCCTTTCTTCTAATCGGCAAGTAGATCAGTAAAATCGGTGGAAAAACGGTGGTTTGTTTCACATAATTGAAAACTACGATTTGGTTCCACCGTATACTGATGGTAGTTAAGATCACGGATCTTATTATTCGACGAGGGGAAAAGTTAGTTAGTCCGTTTAATTGAGTGCGTAGCGCGGGAATCTGATCAATGATTGATTACAATACATTTTACTGATTGATGTCCATTATTGATCCTTATACTGCAGCCCTCAAAACACTCCTGCTTAAAAACTTTCCCCCTTTCCATCAGTCTACATCCCTTCGATTAGTTAATTTCCATCTTAAATTTTTAGTTGCCCAAGAATAAGGGGCTACTGATCTAAGGTATAGAAGTCACTATCCATATTTTTTGTACAAAGTTACCTGGAAAATACTAACAATAAATGCTTATTCGATTGAAATATTACTGTGACAGCTTTAACGGTGATCCGTCACCAGTTTCTTTTTAGTAGGTTCCACTTTACAAACATTTTTGTTTGACGATGTTACACATCATTGCAGCTATACCTGTTCAAGACGGGATGGTAGTTTGAGTTCATTGTTACACTGAATTTATCTTTAGAGATTACCTCCGAACTGCTATTTTCGTCATACGAAATTCTTAGCTGTAGCTATCACTTCAAAGTGATAGTTATTTCTGTTATCTGCATGATGGCTGATAAGGATGAGTGTAAACAATCCCTGCATAGGCCAAATTAAATGAGAGAGGTGGGTAACTGTAGTGAGAGGTAGGTATGTACTTTCGGAAAGTCAAACTCATCCTATCGACCTCGTGTTTGATCTCATTTTCATCAGAAATCCAAGTACTGTTCAAAAACACTTTTATTACCGAAGTAAAATAAAAAACATGGAAAATGGGTTTATGGTAGTGGAGTCTAAAATGGTGACTATGAGAAAGGACAACCAAGGGAGGTCCCTACCATGGTTGTAGGTCCTGTGAATGTAGTAGTCATCTGGTAAATTTCGAACTGCCATCCCATTTTAAACAATACGAATTTGATTGTTGGTCGAAAGAGCAAATCACGGTTACTGTTTAGCTCATGAGTATATTAGCCAGTTTATAGCGGTGGGCGGGTTCATTCGTCGCATGCATGGGGCTTACCTGAACTGTGCACCAGCGACAAATAAACCATTTGAACTGGGAATTTTCCAAATCTTAGGTAGGTAGGGTCTGCTCCGAGTTACTTTAGAACTGGTCCGATGGTTATTACATTCTGACCTATAATTCCAACTAATCTGAATTTTTACTAAAGAATTAACTATTTGATGCTATGCATTTTTGAGATGCGTGCTTGCGAGCACCCAGACCACCAAACTATACATATCATTTTAAAAGGTGCGATCAACCGTGCATTATTGACCGTAGGGTCTACTTCGGCGAGAAGGGTGCGCGAGCCGGTGCCCAGGTCAAGTAAAGATTAGTAAACCCTCTTTGGATGGTGCCCAGTTTGAGTGCGCCCGTCGCATACTCGAGCCATGAACTTGTCTAGTGTGTGCATTGCACAATGAGCGTTACCCATAAATGTGGAAAAATTACCTACTGTAACTGTGTTTAAATGAAAGAGGGTTCCATCCTAAGAAGTTTGGCGTCAACCGCACTCTTCTACGATGAGTATTTGTCTTTCTATGAATTTTCAAAGTTCCGCACATTGGTGTCGTTAAAGCGCCCCTTCCTTATGGGCTGGATCCCCCTGCCACCAGTGTGACTTCACCAGTGCAAACTTTGAAAAATCATATAAAGAAAACTACTCAACCTAGGAGAGTGCGGGTGGTATCAAATTTCTTAAAATAAAATCTACTTTTTCTTAAAAATATGAAATTAATATGTGGGTAACGGTTATTCAGTGTAAAACATGTCCGAAAATCGGTCATGGTTAAAATATTAACCATTATTGTTGAAACATGATCGTTACTGAAAATTATTTCGATGCGCACGATACTGGAATACCCCGTGAGGAACATTTATGGTCCAATCAGAATACCGAATGAATGACGGAGCATGATGATCGCGATCTGAAAATTTCGTGATCATCTCCGAACTAGCGGTGCTTGGATTGCCGAGACTGACCGAGTCCGAATGACTGGTGATTCCCTACTATACATTCACATTCGCGTTCCGTGACCTGTTTGTAGCCGTTCGTCACGCTCCTAGTCTTCACAAAGCGCAACATCACTCTCCACCGTCTTAATAATCTTGCTACCGAAATTAATCCTCCGAGAAGCTCTCATTGATCTCGTTCCTAATCCATGGACGGTGTCAATCAAGATCGGCTCTCAATATCTCTATCACAACATGATACGAGTCAAATCTTTAAAGTACGTCATCATCATCATCATCATCATCTCTCTCTCTCTCATCATGTTCATTCGTCAATAAATTCTTTCTTTCATTACATTTATTATTTAAATGAGTTATCCGATTCTTTTAATTCAAATTCAATATGACCAATCGAGATATCCATCTGGAAATTGATACCACTATTACCAAGCTGAATGACATTGTGATGCAGAGGGTACTGGTAGTTAGCGCTATCACGATTAAAAGCATTTTTCATTGTGTTAGATAAGGTAAATTTTCATTATTATCTTGTCTAGTTGGGTATGAGTAGTTTAATTTCTGATTCAAGATAATACTTCCGATCCCTCGGTGTCGGATTTCTTTAATAATATACGTTTTTTAATCGCTTAGGTAAGGAAATGGTTTGTCATTCAATTCACTATTGGTACCTATTCAATCTACTTATATTGGTTTTTATTGATACTTCTCAAGAAAATCTAAGGAAGGATATCTGTGACAAATGATTTTACTTGTGGCAGTCAACTCTCAGTCCTAAAGCTCACAAGCTCCTCCTACCTTCGTAAGACCATTCCAACTGAGAAACTGGCGAATGAAAAATATTCAACTAGATGTTGATTAGGTTAAAATTTTCGTCATGGATATGAGTTGCGTAACTCATACACAACATGACTACGAAGAAGTTAGGAACCTCTTGCCAAGGCCATGGCCTATAAAAGATAAACAGTGGTTGCTTTCCATCTTTAAAAAAAAACGGACCACCGGGTAACACTTTTTCTCTTAAACCCATCATGGGAAGATCAAATGATCTAATCTCACGGGAGATGATCTTGCTAGTCCGACTCGCAACTGGTAATAATCTCGTTACGAAGACAATACTGAGGTCTCCAGCCTCGGTCGTCCTTAATCCTATCTCGGTGACCCCTCCCTCCTCCCAACCATCCTTCCGTCTCCTATCACGGTCTATTGGATCGAGTTCCCGTTTAATTTACGTGGTCACACACCGTGAAATAGACGGTGCCACCGTCCCACGGTGTTGCCCCAGGTCGGGTGACGTTCCCGACCGTCCTCTGGCTACCATGCAACCCAGTTACCTACCAGGTAACCTGACTATCAAGGTACGTTAGAGCTCGGTACGTTGACCGCATCCCCGCAAACATAGTTCTTGCCTGTTGGAGAATTATAAAAGAAACTGAAGTAGTAATGTCCCCTTATTTTTGTCTAACCGAAATTTTCGAAAGTTTTGTTCTTGAAAGTTACTGAATATTTTCCTTTTTTTCCGTACATAGTAGTAATAAATTCCTCTATTTTCAAATTTCAAAATAAACGTAATAGATATTTAAAAAAAATTACAGATGGCAGCAAATGAACCTATAACAAGTCACCAAAGTCAATCGGTGACAATTATAATGACTGAGAAAGTGCAGATATTTGTTCATTACTGCATCGCATATCGGCAAAGGTGGTTTAAAAAGGCATGACATTGCAAGCCGTCTATCTGGTAACTCGAGCCCGTCTTGTGCGCTAATTATGAGTTAAGTATATACCTGTAAATTTGTAACAATTTGTCTAACATGCCATACTCTGCGTTTAGCTTGACGAAATCTGGATGATATTCCTACCTATTCATTCCACATGCGGTACAGTTATTAACGTTTGATGTTTTGCGTTTCCGCCATAGTATTATGGGATTTATATCAATCGTAATTAAAATCCAGTTAAATCCTTCCGGTACTACCAAGCCACTTTAACGCATAATTGCGGTTTTCCCCTATCAGAGGTCATCCAACATAATAAATAAAAAGTCAAGTTCGGCAATTACTGCACTGCCTAAACAATTTACTCTAAATTCACACCTCGACAAAATGGCAATAGAACATAGATCGATTCTGTCCACAATGCACGGCTGATAGTTGAGGCTTAGGAGTTCAATTCGTATTTTCAATATCCATCTCATTTGGCTAACATCGAGATCCGAATTGATATCCGCACAATTAATTTTCATGATCCATGTGTATGAATCACCGATATGTGGAGGATGCTGTTCTTTCTAAACTGGTTTTAGTTCTTTTACATTTTTTTCAAGTAGGTCCTTAATTGATTAAGCATTGAGATTTTTATGTATAGTCCGATTGCAGCTTGAGATAGTGAGGAATTATAAAAGAAAATGAAACTGTAGTAACGTCTCCTTCTTATTGTAAAAGCAAAATGTTCGAATGGTTTTTTATTAAAAGTTACTTAATTTTCAATTTTTCCATAATTTAAGTAAATACAGTATATAATGTATAGGAATTATTATTACTCGACGAAGTAACTTTTTCGATCTCCTCTCGAAAATTGTGTTACACCATTTGAAATGGCTTGCAAAATTGATTTTTATTAGTATGATTTTATCTAGGAAACTCTCTACGGCATAATTTGACCAGTCGGAACTGTCCTTTTTTTTTTTTTTTCATAATTTGCTCGAAATAGGAAAGTAATCAATATCTTCAAAAATGGATTGGCGGGCTATGGTCGACATAGGCTTTGCAAAATCAAGGTACCAAGCACATGCTGCTAACACTTTGACCGTTTTTCTGAGGATTGCATTACGACCGCGGTCCATATTCCCTTGTATTTAGTGTTGATGATTGTTATTGATTTCACCGTTGGGGGGTGTGCGGGGCAAAAATTTTTAAGAGGGGGGGGGGGGGGACAGAGTAGACAGCGCTTACGGAAGTATCGAAGAACTCCTCCTTACGCTTCTTAATGTTTCGTGGCTTGTAGTATTTATTGTTCTGGAAATTTTACATTCTTTCATATTTCTTAATATCAGCTACCCCTTTCACCGGTCCAAGAACATTTTCGACCTTCCCGGTCATTAAGACTGTTATGCGAGTTAAGTGAGTTAGGCCTAAATTCCATTTGCAGTAAATTGTGTTGCCCGCACACAAGGCACGTAGCCTATGACCCGAAGGGAGCTAGAGCGACACTTACGGCGAGCGGAGGGTGCTGTTGGATCGTGGGCCTGATAACCATTGACCCCTCGACGGATTTAGAGCTTTCCTCCTTGCTCCTGCCTCGCCACCACGTTTTTCTCAAGTTATAATGTCGTGATATGCTGTGTACAGATTTACACTTGAAGCAATGATCCTAGCTTTTCCTAATCCTTTCTTAAACTGAAGGATTTAAATCATTTTGCAATCTTTAAAATAGAGGATTTTCTTTGTTTTCAAAACCTTCCTCACCCAAACATCCAAAATAGAAAATTGAGCGATTTTTGTTGTAGATCAGGAGTCTTCAACCTATGGCCCGCAGGCCTGTTCCGGTTGCCAAGTTGTAAAATCAAGTAAAGGAGGGCAGACGAAAACTTTGCTCCCAGAAAAGTCGCTTATTCATTTCAAAAATCATGTTTTCTCTCTTTAGCTCTACTTTCGTATGTGAGTAGAATTTTTCTATGAAAAATGAAATAAATGAAATTCATGTAGATACATTGTGATGTACTTTATGGCTTTATGTATCTCTTGTTGGTTCCAAATTGCAATATGCACTGATTTCATGTTATTCTTCATATGTCAATCCTTTAATGATAAAGAAAGTTAGATTTGCTTCCAAAACATACTTACCTATCTATTCTACGTTTAGTTCCGACATCTACTATACGAAAAATTAGTAACTGTATAGCAAAAAAACTTGTTATGCGTCGAATTTGGCTTGTAATATTGAAAGATGTGCCTCAATGAACGTTTGGTCGAAAAACTGACATTCCAAGACGAAAAATAAAAATCATTATTTAAAACTGAGCCCTCATGTGAAACTACCAAGACGGGGTGTGGAAACAAACTCTCCTACTCTATTAGCAATTTCACCTACTTTATTTTATTCCATCAGCTGAAAGGTCTCGAATAAATATTTCAAAAAAGGTGAACTATGAAGTGTATTGAATGCTTGGGAGTGGCCAGAACAGTGTTGTAAAGAAACCTAAATGACGCCATTGGGGTGACTTTGTCCATCAGGTGGTGGGGAGGCCGCCGTGCCGTACACCTATGACGTCAATTTATTTTTCCTAACGGTTTTTATCCGAATAATTTGGAGTTTGCACCCAAGATTTTTCGAAGGAGCAGAATCTAGATGAAAAACTATAAATTCCAGCACATGAAAGTTGTCCATTGTATATGTAGTGTTCCTACCTTGTATATAAATTCAGTAAGGCATTTTCCATTCTGAAATAAAATGGCTACACGACAGTTTCCACATGAAGCATTTCTTCTGACAGATCCTTGTTTGTATATTAACAAGGTCTTGAGGCAAGCTTGGGATCTGTGTTCAGTTAACATATCGGGATGCCCTGCTAAGAACACGCGCGAGGAATTATTATGATGAAGACGTGAGGAACAGATAAGGCTCGAACAGTAGCCTGGAGATCTGGAACGAAGAAGACCAATATTGCGCCCCAGTCATTAACTTTCGTTTCGAATAAGACATACTTGTATATGCCTCGCCCAATTCCTTTGGTTCACGCCCCCATCTAATCTTGGGAGGTACCCGCCTCCAGCTATCGAAACCTCGAGACCTCTGTTCCCCAGGGCGTCCACTTATGTCGGCACCTCATTTGTATTTTGAAATTCGTTGTTACGACTTCATCCACCCGAAAATGAATGTTTTTCGTTATCATGAATTACGTCGAGCTATTGTATTTCCCAGTCGAATTCTTTAATTCCTTAACATTTTCAGTTCAAACATTAAACATGCTAATTGTGTCCCCTACCCCAAGTCAGAAAATTACACTATATAAAGCATAGGTATGTCATGTTTTTTTATTTTGTTTCACTTTTAGTTATGTTTTTTGTCGTAGATTGCAATTTCATTCTTATTTGTTATTCACGGTGTTCAAAATACAGCCTCCCGTTATACCTAGTGAATAAAAGTGACAAAGTATGGAATCAACTTGACCAGCTGAGTGTGCTTTGAAACTAAAGCATGTTGCACGTTTTTTCCTTTCACCTTTTATGATTGTAGTAGGCGGTACCTGGAGTCTCTATGAAATGCGAAGCATTCATTAACAATTCAATTTAGTTTTTCATATTCAACCCCTGACAGCGAAACGCTGCGGAATGTTACGAGAAAAGAAGTTGATGAGAAGACGATTGGTTTGATAAAGGGAAAACAATACTTATTGTTTTGGTTTGGTAAAAACTCCATATGACTAGCATATGCGGCATTTACAAGTTTCTTTTTGTTCAGTTAAATTCCTGTTTTCTTTTTTTCTCACATATTAAATGGTATAAATTTTGAATCTTGGTATAAAGTTTTTTTAAAATTGCTATGAACTTGAATGGTATGAATTCCGAATTTTGAATCATAAGTTTTACGTATGAACCATTAACCTTGAAGCCAGTTGTTACGTGCCTCAGGATATCGATTGCAGGCTATTGTATGTTATTGTCATCTCTACTAATTTGACCTGTGAATGTTTCTCAGTTTTATTCGAGTTTTGTAAGCAACGACAAACGTCACAAGTCTCGGTAAAGACTCGTTTGTAGGGCATTGACACACCCTTAAGTCGTGTTACGGAATTATAGATACTTTCATTACATTTATTTTCATTGCATTAACATGTCTGAGAAACTATCCACTCCTAACAGAAAAGATCTATTCTGCGTTTCATAAAAATAATGAAATAAAATAACAATTACCAAATCCATTTTGTAAAGCTTGATTTTCTGGTTATGAAATTAGCAGGAATATTAAATCGAATAGACTGCAAAATGAACGAGTACAAAGGAGCCAAGAGCATTAAGTACAAACGGACCTTTCATGGTATATTTATCAACCCCGTCGGTTCATTCGGATTCGAGGATTTTAGTCGTGTGTACAAATAATATTGCACGACTCAGTCACCTGAGCCACCTGACGGTTGATTCACCTTTACATCTCCATTCATCCGAGCAAATATCAATATGCATCAAACAAACAAACGTGAGCACCTATGCAAAGTTGCCGTGCGTTTTTCCACATTTCTCGGCAAAGGTCAGTGGCAAGGACCGGACGATTTATTTGGTTTCTGTCTGGGACAGCAAAGCTACCGTTTTGTTTGCTGGCCAATTTTTTTCTTCTTTTTTTTCCTCTAACGTTTCAGTTGATTACACTCCGTGAACCGGCCGCTCTCTACATTTTTTCGTTTTCGCTTATTGCGCTGGAAAAGTTTACTTTTTTTTCACTGCAGGGTTTTCCTTCTGCACCCCACAGTGACGCGAGTCAAGGGAGACTTGGCGTTTTCCGCCAAAGCGGCGACCCTGGATGAGAGGAAGGGAAAAACCTCTTATATTATTCAGCGAGGAAAGAGAGGAACCTCGAGCCAACCACAATTACTTCGTTTACCCCAGACTATGTTGACACTACATAACGATCAAACAAACCCCATCTTGTTTGCTCAACGTCTCTCAAAGGAATTAAACCATACTTTTGTTGTTTCCTCTTAATTTAATTTGAGCCCACCTCCTTTGCTCTGCTTTGGACTTCCTTGTTGTTCTACGTACGTTATCAATTTTCCCCAAGACGCTATTACGGCTCCTCCGCCTCAAGAAAATCTGCGTTGACTTATTTAACAACGTGCATTCTTGTGTGAAACCAACTCCTCTGAGACTCAACTCCACTTTATAATTTGTATTAATAAGTATTTAATGAGGCAAGCTTTATCATTGAATCCGTTACGTTCACAAAAAAGGAACTTTGACAAGGTGAGCCCCTTATCATTGGTTTATTATTTGCTATAATGAGCCATTGTAATCGACCAGACCTTTTGAAGAAAGAAGATCACTCCTGTTCTCGAGAATTTTTTAAGGTCCATTGATCAAACGCTGACGATTTCTAATAAGCTTTATGTTTTTGTGTGGAATTATAATAGATTCCAGCTCAATAAATCGAATAAAACGACCCGGAATGCTCTGTGACCCTTTGAAAATTAGCACCTTTGACAGAAAAATAGAGCCAATATGAGTTTGCATAAAAACTCGTGATGTGTTAGGGAGCAGTAAAATTGCTTTAATGAATTTTGGCGGGTCCAGATCAATAGTAGACTCTGCCCAAGCGTAAACGTTAAAGTCATGTTATCTGTCTCTACTTACACTCATTTGGTTGAGATGAATTTACTGCCGTTCCATTTGCGATTGAATAAATGTTATAAACTTCTGTTAAGAGAACGCCTAGCAACCAGCATAGCTCGCTGAATCCCTCAATTAAGGGTTTTCAGGAATTCGGAAGAAAGTTACAAGTAAATTGATCTAGGTAGTATACGCAGCAACTAAATAATAAATCACAGCCAACCTCATAATACTGTGCAAAGTTTTACATCTAAATTGGATATGGATACGGCGTTGTGGTGCAGTGTACTAATATTGTTCAGTGCGGTGGGTCCCACTGTCATATAATGGGAAATGAATCATAAAAGCCTTTCCAGCATAAAAAATAAATAAAGACTTACGATCACACTTTTAACATAGAAATAATCAGTCTAATATTGATACCTAATATTTCTGCTGGTTCATGTCGATTGAAATAATGTTGTAATAACCGCTGCTAAATATTCTAGGTATAGATACCGTATACATAGCATAATTTAAGATTTTAATATGATCACTAGTAATGGATTTTCATACTATTTACAACCCTTGTTACGTACTTAAATTACTCACAGTATCAAACTATCATTAGTGAAATGGAAAACTTTCAACATTGAATCAGAATGCTGTGAGCATGAAGCAGCATGCACTAGTAAAGTAATTCAAAATTCTCATAATAATGATTAGGGTTGAAATCATGCGTCGAATTGGGCTAATAAATTTGTGGTATAACATTTTGTGATTCACTAGATAATTTGAGTCAAAGATATGGAGGTGTCCATAACATTTTGGATGTGTGAGAATGAATCTATTCATTACTATAATAATATGTACTATCATTGTTTAATGACGGTCATTAAACAGTGGTGAATCAATCTGTCAATGATTAACCTTAGTGTTCACCCAATGTTTGGTATATGCTGAATGTCCGCTATTGACAAAACTAATCCTTAAGCTGATCCACAAACAGATGGGGATTTATCTTGATGTTGATATCGTTTTGTAGTTTTGTACCACATAATTAATTGGTCAAAATTCTTGGAAGAAGACCAGCCGGTCAATAGTGCAGTGTACGCGTTTTTCGAACTATGCAAAACAAGAAAGTTTATATAGTTAAAAATAGATAGCTTCTGCCCGTTTCAGTAGGTATAATTCACAATTTCAGAAACTCCTCTAAAATGTTTTGATTCTCTCGCAGAACGTGGCGTCGCAGATTGTTTGTATATGCCGTACGTGATCAATCTTCTCTCTGTGGGGGCCCCACACGTACCCAAAACAACACCGGGAGTAATTCGAGCGGTCCATTAGCCCTTATTTACCTAAAGGAAGTGGAAGGGAGCTGGTCAGAGGAAACCGACCAGCGGGGGGTCTGGAGTGCTTGGCGCCCCCGAAATCGCCTTCGTCCTGCGAGATTTGAAACCCGACGTATCTTCGCGCCTGCTAGAGATGCGAGACAGCGCTCCCTCCCATTGTCCAATTGTGAGATTACTGATCCATCATGAGCATTGTGCTCGGGGAACAGCTAATGTCTATATCATGCGGTGACAGGAGTCGCCGCATATCCAGGTTCCCATCTCCAATATTCAGAGTTCCCGTCCGATCAGTATTCACGCACCTCGAGTTACAATCGGGTTGACAATATCCCACAACTATTTGGCCGAATATAGATCTATCGAGATTCTTGTTACCTATCTCGGAACTTCGGGGTTTTTGCAGGTTTAAGCATTTGAAAATCTCATATTTTGTAAGAACGCAGATAAATGAATAATCTTGCTTTCCATATCATCACTATTTTAAAAAATAACTGTTGTGAGTTACACACTACAAACCCAACACGTAAATTTCATCAATCAAAGATCACTTGAAAATGAATGTTCTTGTTGAACTTTTTGATAATGAATTGTTCCCTCCTAATTCGTAAAGAAAATTTGACTCAAATTCAGAAATACAAGAGAGCTGAATGTGAGCTGGGTGTAGGGCGCAGAGACATCATATAAATGTAATTTCAGATAGTTGGACTTTGTTTCAAACGGCTTCTTTGCTTAAACATTCACTTGGATACTCGAAGCGGCTTATTTTTCAAAATCATAATGACCAGAACCACTCGACTGAATCGAATGAAACTACTAAACAAACTTTTAGTGAACCTTGACGATAATACGACGTCATCGTCGTCTGCCCTGACGTCATCGTCGTCTGCCCTGAAGTAAGTAATCTTCAAATCATCAAAAACCGAGTTCCGTGTCGTTTTCAATAGTTTCTGTAACGTAGCTTCGTTTGGAACCTTTGTAGATGATCTAAAATGTACAGTAATGATATGATCAAGGACAAGGTGTGGTACCATAATTAATCTGTGGTCGTTTTAGTTATTTGTAGGACGCTGAATCGAATCGGATTACGTTCATAACTGAATTTGTCATAGTTGCCTTAAAACCACCGTTAGTATCGAAAATTGTACATTACCTCAAACTTCGATAGGCACCTGGTCAGCAAACTCAGTAGTTATACATCAGAGTGTACCAACCCTTCTCCCATTTTACGTTCTTCCCCAAGCACGCCCTTCCCAGGATTTTCGGCAGTCTACTGTCTGATAATCTGAACACCTTCAAAATATAATCAAAGCATGTCTTAAATGTGAATACATAGAGACAACGGTTTCAGGTCTAATTCTAAGAAAACTTCCTTTGATCACTGAGGGCGTTAGAAAAGTTTTAGTTATACACATTGAGAATATCATGAGTGGGTCAGGTATATTGCTATGGTCCGTCCACGAGCTTTTTAGAAACACTCACGTCTCTTCTTCCCATTGGTGCAGGTTTACTTTTTCTTGTTTACTTCCTGTGGGCCTTCCAAACCTTTTCCCCCAGCCCTAGTCCTCTTAAATGACTATGCAAATCTTCCCGCGAAGCGTCCCTTTTGTTTCTGAGCCTTTTCTCTCCCCACTCTTCAGTATATATTGTGTTTAATTAATTTAGAGGAAACCCACAGAGAGAGTTATGACCGTATCAGGAAACGGTATTGTCATGCAGATGTGGCACTCAAGGCCGTATAACACCGTTATGAATACAGGTGCTTCGCAGTCTTCCCCCCAGAGCCGAGTCCCACTCTCCAAACTCCCAACAGTTTCATCTTTCTCCTCTGTTTTATGCGCGTTTGGGACCTCTTTTAATTTTATCCGGAGTTTTACCCCTTTTAATACTCGCCTGCGGCTGAATTTCTCTGCGGCGGGAGAAGAGGTATGACCGACACGGCGTTATGAATCACACCGCCCCCGCTAAAAACAACCCCAACAACAGCACCTGGGGGTTACAGGCTTGTTGGATGCACTTGGTTTTCACGATGTAACTATCAAGCTGCATAACCATAAGAACAGCTACTCCGGCGTGTGACCTAATTTACTGGATCAACTTACTGATATTGAGATACCTCCCGGATGTAAAATGAAGACGTGTTTAGGTCTAAATTGTTGGAAAAAATTGCTAGCAGCATTCACCATGATTCTCACTGGGTGAAATATCCAAGGAGGCTATACCTGGTCCTTACAAATTACATCGCGTTCTGATCAATGGAGCTCATCATCATGTGGAAAACATCTAGGGATTAGAATGTATGTTATAAAACCATTCTATGTTTCTACGAAATGAAAAGTTACATTATTCTACAGATCCCAAAGGTTCATAGATCAATAACAAACTATCATAACAGAAATTACATCTACAGGAACACAGCTTACAATGACCAGGAGAAAAGAAGCTTCAATTGGTCGATTGGCATAAAAATCTGATATAAACAATCAATCATAAACAAAGTGAAAGGGAAATAACGCTAACCAGATGATGATAAGAAATAAAGCAACTCAAACCAGTTTCAACATTATGAAGGGACGATTCCAAGCTTTACAATAAAGAATCTATTATTTAAGAATTTGAACAATAGATGAACTAACTCATTAAATGAACACTTGCCCATAAAATCTTCAAAATTCTTCGCTTGGGAAATTCGGAAAATGTTTAGTTCCAAAATGTCCCCTAATAGGACGATATTCATATATTGGGAGACCAAGTTCATTCCGAAGAAGACAAATTTCGTTTGGTCGCTGGAAAATTGTATCTTTTTGAGAATTCAAGTAGAAAATGAAGCTATTGCTATGCGTAAATGAACAAAAATTTGAAAAAGTCCCTAAATTTTCTTTATGTAAATTCGTTTTGACGCATTCTGAAAAAATGTCTCGCTTTTTAAGGGGGGGGGGGGTGTTACTTACCTACGCGCGTGCGTGCTTGCTTGTGTGTGGGTCAAGCATCACAAACAAAAGTATGAGTTCTTCGGACAGCAGTTTTTAAGCACAATTATGTGCATATATTGCAGAGAACGTGCTCACTAAATCACTAAATAAATCAGAAGTTCCTGCCATGTAGCATGATCGAAAGAGCGTGTTTTCGTAAATGATCGTTTTATACGTATACTTCAACTATTATTTGTTAGTTAACAGTTATTCATTAATAGTTAATAATATCGTGTACACAAAGAATTCAAATTTCAAACAAATTGGATAATTGTTTCCAGAGACAAAAAACCAAAAATTCGCTTATATGGTCATGTTGCATGATTGGAACTTATCACTGTAATTGCTTCATGTTTAATCCAATCGAATCTCGAGGCCTGACACTATTTTTAGAACTATGTGAATTACAGGCTTGCGTGAAAACTGATGGAGTTTCAAGGATTTGGTCGAACTTGAACTTCAAAACTGATTTTGGAACTGTTAAAAGACAGAAGGTCCTGCTTTTACCGATGAAGCACCGTTCTTAGATAAAAATAAATGCCGACTAACAAGCAAGACGATTAAAGTAGAACCTGCACTTAATCTCGCACATGTTTGAGGTCAAGTATAGCACGATCTTTGATGGTCAGTTAAGCATTGCTTTTTCCGTTATAAAATAGTAGAAAATTAAGGAGTAGAAGGAAAATGAAAAGACGAGTAAGTATTTAACTATCCGCTTTCTACATGACGTGCATCAGCAGTTATAGTCATAAGAGATGGTTTCTTTCAGTTTATTCCATGTTTTTCAAAAGTGATGCCCGTTATTATATTGTGTGCAGTGCTTCAGAATATCGAATGAATTGACCTTATTGTATGAAACTGAGCGTTGTATGAAATTGAAGTGAATGACTTGTACACATCTCGCAAATTTTATAACTCAGAGCATCTTATATTGGTTTACCCCGTTATTCACCTCTGCATTCATGTATTTGATTTATTTAGAAATAGACTTGAAATCGCGTGCAGATCGGGTTTTATATTTCAATTGCACACACGATGAATCAACAGAACGTTTCAATAAACTTCAGGTCAATGCGTCGAAATAGGTATACCTTGCAGGGCTCTCAACTGTACGATCTATCGTTTTTTGTGGCTATAAAAGATGTTTAACAGATCGAAGGCATGTCAATTTGAGTGTGAATGACAACAAACGTTCTTTGGGAGAAACGTATCTAAAACGCCTTTTGAAATCCAAGAGAACAAAAATGCTTATAAATACAGTTACGATGAACCTCCCTTGTCAAGAAATGGAATTTTTATATAATCTAGGTCAACTGTTGTTTGTCTACTGAAGGAAGGCAGATCTATATTGTGATCAGTTTTGAATCTCGTTGCGGGAGTTATAGAGGTAGAAAAATAGTTTCCCAGTTATATTTTTTTATGTACCCTAGAGTATGGAGTGGAGTAGGTATTCCGTGAATATAAGTGACCGAACAATTAGTACATTCTCGTAAAAATGTGTGTAGCCGGAATATTTTTAAAGTGAATTTAAAAAAAGTGTATTTGTGTAAATGTTATGTAGACTAGATGCTATTAAGTATAAATGTTATATAAAGTGGAAATAAATACTATAAATTAATGCTATACTTATATATATAAAGTAAGTCGCTAATGAAATTAGAGTACGTATGTGTTGGTGCCTTCATTATGTAAACATTTGCTAAATTTACTGTTACCAACCGGGTAACCTATGGCACTAGGAGCTTCGTGACATCACAATTTTCTGAATGGTTTTTTGACTATGAAATCTCCCAGAAATTCTTATTTTATTCTACCGTTCAAGTACAGTAATGCAGTAGAAAACTGTAAGTTCAGTAAATTTTGAACAAATAAAATTCCTCTCGTTCCTCCTAAAATTTGTGATGTAATCAGTAGTGAAGAGTAGAAAGCACCCCCCTCCCGTCACCAAGCAGCAGCTGACATCATTAGCTGGTGAAAGCCGAAACACAAACTCTTGATTTCGTTCTCCCTCTTATACCACTCAAATAACTTCTTTTCGGAAAGCTCTCTCCATTCGATAAATGATAATAGAATGATAAATTTGTGAATGGCTACATTTGGGGAATATTCTTGCGTCCTCTCTCCGTATAAAAACCATTGAGCCCACGCTTCCCTTGTAACATCCTGGTATCTATTTGATGCCTGACATCTAAAATTATAAAAATCGCGGAACGTGCGTTAACGCCCTCTCTCACTTTGAAAAGAGCGAATCCGCTGTTGTTACCCTGGTGCTCCCAAGGCCGCAGCCACTCAGCACCGAACAAATGCCCGTCGATTTCCTACTAGGGCTGGCCGGAGGTCGAGTATTGGTGAAGTGACGAGTACCAATTAATGGGGTGCCCGAGATTGATCACTTCGGAAGCTTCTTTTTTTTTTCTTTTTTTTTTTTTTCATGTCACGAGCATTATTTGCGCTGGACCCACACATGGGGGTGAGTGCTTGCCGAAGTATAGGGAAGTTTTGTTGTTCTAGGCTACCAACCAGCTTGGAGGGGTGACTTATTCTGTGACACATTTTTGCACTGAACGGTAGTGATGTCAAAATATCAATGGTTTTGATAGTATCGATAGTTTTAAATTATCGATAGTAAGCCGATCGTATTAATAACAAAGAAAAAAAAATAATTCTGTGTTGTTTAAAAAATTAGATCACAGAAATGACAAAAATTTTCCCTCCCACTATCTAAACTATAGTAGTTGGTTTTGAAAAAGGTGAAAGAAGGATAAGTTTTTATATAAAGTATTCTGTAAAAAATATATTACATGAACTTGTAATTATAGGTAAAATTTAAAATAAAAACCTCCAAAGTAGCATAAAGTTTCACCGTGGTAGACATATAGAAAATTCACACCAAAAGGGTCTTTGGCCATGAGCTTCATCATTAGCCACACAAACAACCAGTATTCTCACTATTTTTTTTTTTTTTTTAATTAATACTTCACCTGTTTATTTTTATGATCGTTGGTATTATGCATTACCTAATTCATTTCCTTACAAAACTATCGCTATACTTATCTATAAATTATTGTTCATTAGAATCGAAACTATCAATAATTGGAACTATCTTGGAGTTAATAGAACGGCGCTCGCCGTTGCCAGTGCTCCTTGTTCCTTATGTGTAGCCGCCCCTGCAGGGGACGAACATTTGGCGTTTGGGGTTTATACCGAGCATGCTCGGTGCTCGCCGAGTACCGCATGTGTGGCTGTGACTTTAGGTTGAAGTTTTGATATGAAACAACCGCCAATCTAGTACAAGTACTTCAAAGGATGGTAAAAAGATACATTTCAGAATCAAGACATGTTATTTCTACTACATGTAGTAAATCAAAAGGTTTCCAAAAGGATTTTTCCTTGCAAAGGACTGGTTGAACATAAAATATTGAAAATCTTCCAATACCTATCATTTTATGCCAAATTCATATTACTATCCTTTATAATTAGCTAAGGCTAGTATTAGAAAACCCTATTCGAATGTTGTTTACCGCGTTTTCTTATAAATGATAGACTTAATTCATCGAGTTTGGTACCGTATAAATATTTACAAAACTAACATCACATATTAGATCACAGACCATAACGACATTGGGTGAGGTGATCCCGAGAGGTCGTTGCGTAAGCATCCAGCACCGTTCGTCCCGAAGATAAATCGAGGCTTATTCACAACATCGTTCATAGAATCAGATAGCATCTCGAGAAAGAGACATCTATACAATGGAGCTGTTGCTGGGAAGAGCGGAAGGACGGGAACTCCTTCGACCGAACAATGTGGTCCCCAATTTCACGGTAGTTTAACGTCACAGTCGTATTATTGCATCAAGAGCGATTTGCACTATCAACCGCACTTACTAATCCGAGTGAAACGTTTCTTAAGTCATTATAATCAATTCCATAAAATGCTTCTTCCTAATATAGCTCCCATGTGCCCATTTTAACATGGAAACGTCAGAAATTAGCCAACATTGTTGACCTGTGATCAACTTTGTTTTCTTACAGAAAATGAATGATGGATAATAGAAATTCCTTAAAATAATCCAGTTCTATACATATAAGGCTTCAATTTCAGTATTCCCCAACACAAGAACTTTACTTCCCATTGGGGTCTTGATATGATGTATAAGTATGTTCATTTATTCAACAGCTAATGTTCAAATAGAAAAAAATCAGTCTCACCAAGAACAATGTTCTCGAAAACTAGGAATTAAGATGAAACTTGCCGAAAGTCACGATTTAAATCAGGTGCTCAATCGAACGCTATAAATAGATAGTTTAATAGATGAAATTCAAAATATTCAACAAAAGGTAAAAAGAAAGTCAAAAGCTACTTCAGTAAAACAGAAAAGAAGACTCATCTGTGAAAACCATGAATAAAATATTTAAATTTATTAAGAACTGAACAGAGTCTGCATTGGGAGACATTCGTACTAGGTATTGGCGTGTTGTACAAATAAGTTTTAGAAAATGTCAATATGAAAGAAATCCTCTTTTCTGGTCTTAGTTGAAATTACAAATCATACATAGCACAACAACTAAGAAGAGTTCTCCATATTGTACAAAATCTTAGATTTAAAAAATATAAATATGGCAATGAAGTAAATACAGTAGGTAGATTTCGCATGCTTTCTGTTTCCAAGAACTATCTTCTTTCCTTCGGTGAAATTCATGTATGAAGTAACTTAGGTTATCTACCAAACCTGTGACGTTGAGATTATAGTTGTTCGATCATCACAAGTTTTAACCGACAGCAGTAGTTGAGCATCTTCTTGAAGTTGTCAAGCACACATCTATCTTTTTAACTATTCAAGTAAATATATGTAATTAGTTTTAATTTTGGCGAATTCGGTTGCTTAGCGAATGAATCACGTAATTTTATTGCTGATTATTCTGATGTGTAAGATTATTATCACTATGATCATGCGTCCAAGCATATCAGTATTCATCAACTAACCGTTAATACCTCAAAATCCTCAAAATCAATTAATTCATCAAGAATCAAGATATAGCTCATCACCAAATCGGCAAAGGTCATATCAACAAAGAGGTCTTTCTATTTTGATGATCTTCAGTTGATCATCTGTAGCGATAGTGAGTGTATTTGTCGTGAAAGAGCATTTAATGAGTGCTGTACTGTACTCCTATGAATCACAGTGCGGTTATAGACTCTTAAGAGTAGTAAGTTCAGGTCGGTAGACGCTTTATGCATCACAATCTCCTTCCACAAAGTCATTATATAGTCCAAATAATGTTCAAATTTACAAATTTGATATTGATCATTGATAACTCCGTTTGATTGATGATTATATATTCTCATGTAGTGGTATTGCTATTAACCACTCCTTGTTTTGGAGACATCACAGGAGGCCTCCAGAGATAGCTGATCAACCCCGTTACATCCTACGTCACAATTATCACGAGATGCATATCACGAAACTTATATATATGACGATAATTAATTAACCTCGTCTCCTCGTCAAGGATTTCTCTTTCTTTTTCGTTCACGAAACAAAAGTAGTGTGGGTTACCCTCCTGTTTGATGAGGCAATCCATTCCTCAACAAATGAGACACACAGCGCGTGATATACGGACAGGACGCGGTAGAGGCAATTACACGGGGCATAACATGATGAATCCTCCTAAACAGGATATAATAGAAGGGATTATGTTTTTTTTTTCGGTTTTATGTTTTATTTGTCCGGCCAGAACGTTGTGAGCTGTGAATCTTCAACAAGGCTCGTACCTAAACGAAATGAAAGCATATAGAGAGACACGACTTTCACGGAGTGTATGAGTGTAACTTTTTTCTCCCTCCTCGTAGCCGGCTATCATAAATCTCGACGATTTCTCAACTTCTTCCTTCGGCGGGGGGACATAAATCCGAATTACGGCCATCGGAGTTACCTTTCTTACGGAGTAGTCTATTTGAAGGTTTTTTTCGGGAAGCCACGTATAAATTTTACTTTACACGGATACCTTTACAGTGTCATCTTCTTTTTCGGTTTAGAGGGGACGACCCCTAAACATATGTCCCCAATTCTAAGTAACCATGTAGTCTGCCATATTATTCCTCCGTAAAAATTCAAAATTAAGATATTTAGAAGAGGGGAATGAAAATAAAGTATTTGTAGAAGAAAATTGGGGTATAAGCTAGGAACAAAACCAGTGTACATGCAACGATTTAATCGTATCCTGCTTTTCAAAGGAATTTATTAGGTCTTAGTTACACTCGCAGAATTTTTTAGAAGAGCGTAGATTACTTAAAGCGTGATATCGCTTACATACTATTACTTAGTTTTTCCTCAGTTCCTGTTGTGTAGTTAATAGAATTATTTATCACTCGATTAGCTCCTGATTTGTCCTTTGCTATTCCAATAGTTTTTGAATGTGCTAACTCTTTTTTAAGGAAAGTGAATTTATTCTTCAATTTACCCCATACTCCACTATTATTGTTCTATGAATGTTTAGTAACACCAATCACTGACAGCATGTATGCATTGCCCTTGTTAGGACCATTGTTCGATCCAAACCCCTATATTATATATGGCTTCCAAACGGTAAGCTTCATTCACTTTTCGTTTTTAAGCTTCACTTTACATCCTCTCTGCTGATGCATTCGTAGCTGCATGTATTCCATGCATTGGAAAAAAAGGAGGAATTTCCACGCGTTGTACAGCTTTCCAATAATTTTGGTCTTGCCCTAACCGTCTGACAGTCTATGGTCACTTCTTGTCCCGGTCAAAACTGTATTGAATTACACTTCGATTTTGATACAATGGCACTCCGAACTAACAAGGTCCGCCGCTAGGTGCGTTGAGGGGCGAAGCATCTAAGTAATATGATGGTTGACATGACTTTCCCCTTGTTGAAACCTCGCGTTACCCCTTGTTGCTCTGCATTTCGTTCCCCTCACCATCAATCTCATCAATACTCGTCAAAAATGATGATTATTTTATTAATAAACAAATTATTATATTAAAAAAACACACAAACAAACGAAAAACCGAAAAAAAACTTGTGTCTGACACGGCGGCCCTTACAGGCAACAAAAGAATAGCAATTCAGTAACTTGTTTACGTGCTGCGCTCTACCTAGAGCTTCTCATGTTCGGAGCCCCATTTTCAAAGATTGTGTGAATTAACTCCTAGAACATCGGGCCAGTGGAGGGTGTGCGCAAGTCCAAACGAGTCGACCATGAAACACATATTTTTCCAAGTTCTGCGATAGTGTTAGCTATGGTTACTGAGGACGCGCGAACGCGCGTGGTTATGGATGTGCGAACGTGAAATTCCTTTTTAGTTATCACCAGCTTACATTTATTATCTTACAGTAAGTAAGGAAGCTGAACTACCCACCTCACTTGACAGACGTTGTTCGCTGAAGTACTGGACACTTTTTCACTTAATATAACTAATCATAACATCGCTTTTCATCTTGATTTTACCTTCCCTTTAACTTTACCCGGGTAAATAAGTTCAAATCTCGTGTACACTAATTAGGTTAGCATTTTTAGTGATGTTCGGTAGCGCTGAGCATTGCGTGGTCTCATCAGTTTCTCACAATCAATATATGCGTCTCCGAGTAGATGAAAAAATTTCGGGATGCTAATCCTTTGAAATTTCTTTGAATTAAAACGTTGTTGTTGTTAAAAAAAATTATATTTATACTGACGATGAGGTGATGGTAAACTGATAGAATGAAAAATACAACACAGATTCACCTGTGTAGCGTCTACATTGCAGTTGGCCAACCTTGTCAACCTATACGCTACGTGAGCATGCTCAATACATTTTTTAACTCATGGTGAAATGTAAAGATTTTTATATTCGCTGAGGCTCTACATCCGGTCCTTGTACTTTCCCTTCACTTCCCTTTTGAAAAGTTTATCGTAAGCAAAGGTGGGAATACGAAATTTTTTAACAGGACTAGCTAAAAAGGTAGCGATGGAGGGAAAATGTGGTTGGGCTTTCCTTTTCCACTTCATGATACTTTTACCGGCTCATCAAAAGTAATGACAGCGAGTCTCCTTTGGAAAGAATATTGGGATGAAAAAGGGAAAAAAAACCTTCTTCCGGTTTTCACGCTCCTAGGAAGGAGTCTCAGCTTACCTGGCCACTTCCTGTGCACGAACACCCCTTCATACATAAGAGATAGGCCTTTTCTCGATGCAATCATCTCTTCCGAATGTTAATTACCTCTGAAGCCCCTTTTCACGTGCCCTTCATGCTTCATACAGTTAACGCGCTTGACCTCGGATCAACGTTTTCTGTAAGGGTTCTTTCCCACTTAATTCCGCTTACTGGGAGAGGGGATCCGGTCAAAATTACTTTTTCTGCCTCTTGAATGAATAATTTGTATTGGGGCTGGAGTTTTCATAATTTCACGAACGTGTATAAGTATTATTATGGACAAAAGACTACCTCATGGAGTTTTACTCATTCACTCGGTTGGTATTCAGATCCATTGCTTAGAGTAAATATTGAGCACCGCTTCATCTATATTCATTACTCATAATTCATTAAACGTAATCTTTTTCTTCCATAGGTGACTTAACGTTGACTTGGCGTTTGTTTTATAAATTATTTATACCTCTATGGTAGGTATACACATGTATAGTTTCTAGAAAGAGGTCATTCATGTTTTTCTAAATGTTTTCAGTCTGAGCTTTTTTTCTCGAAAATAAGAAACTATACTAAGTCAATCCTTTGAGTAAAATAAAGATTAGTTTGACTAATAAATCAGAATAACGTTTATATTTCGGTGGTCTGAATGCTCGCCACTTGTGTAGAAGTGAAGGTAAATGTTGAACCCCTAAAAGTTTAATAATTATCCTCAACGAGCTACCCTGTGAAATGAAGGTGATCAACATAAAAACTACAACTGTTAAAAGACTTTTCAACATTTCCACCAAGGTTTGTTAAAAGGGATAACTTCATTGTTTTCAAACATTTTTAAAATTATGTGAACGAATTTTTCCTGGAATAATATATTACTACCGATTTGAATAGAACTAAGTAGAATAAAATTTGGGTACTTTTAGTTTAGTTAGTAGTTTTGTTTCAACATGTTTACTTCCTTATTTCCTCAAAGCGTTACGATAGTGCACTTTCTAGAACGTACTATAAGGCAGTTGATGTTGGTTACGAAAAAACGTTCTCGTTTCTCATAAAGCCAGAAAATGTAGTCAAAACTCATTCATTATTGACATGGACTCGTAGCACTAAGTGCAAGTGCTTTGGGTGTACGTTGCCAAGAACGTACATCTGCTTCACCTCTTCCCTATTGAATGAAACTAGCTGTTCGACATATGGTATAGGTGTACATTTTTTCATTTACGCTGGGACACAGAATCTTTTAATGCACTTTTTTCTAAGAAAGAGCAGAGTGACATTTTTAGCTTCCTTGTAACAATAGAGTTCCATTGGCCTGATTTGCAATTCGCTTGGCATTCAAACTACTTCATCCAATCTTTCCATTCTTGCGTCTTCTCGCAGTTCTTATTTTTCCTTCTCTTTCTCTGTTTTCCACTACTTGTTTTCCGCTGTTCCTTGTTTTCCCACTGGGGTCCTTCCGAAAACGCCCCCAGTTATTTAATGGCCTCACGCCCGAGGACGGACATTTACAGAAGCGCCCGGATTCCGGGGATGTCGGGAGCTCATCCATTACCTCGCCGACCTCTCGGACTCAGCCAGGAGTTTCCTCTCCTTTGTGTAGTGACCGCAACTTGTTAACTAGTTTCACTTTGATCCCCCTCCCCCCTTCTTCCTCACTATGTTCCTCGGTTAAACTCCTTGCGCACCTCGCGGTAAAGCCCTCCTTCCACTCGGTCACCTCTTAATTAACGGATTGTTTCGAAGCCCTCGTTTGTACCCGTATTTGTTCCTGCGGCCCAAAAACGCCTCAACTAGATCGACCGTCTTCCGGGTCGTCTATTTGGGTTGTTTTATTCTATTGAACGTCGTTGGAAAATAAAGCACGGTTGTCAACAGGACAAATACCAGCGGACAGGTAGATTCCCGATAGTCTTGAGAAACAACTGAATAACAAATAGTTACAATTTTCCGCCGTCATGTCCCTTCTCTATCTGTTTAATGGAACAAACTCCCTGCCCCCTCACTCTCAAGATAGGATCTACGAATACACAACAAACCTCTCATGTATAGTCCTTTGTCCTTATTTCCTAGCTATACAACGAACGTATTCAACTTCTATGTGAGGAAGGTATACTTTGCTTTCACAGCCTCGCATGACGTAAATCATATAAGAGATCAGTTTTCAATAAAAACTATTTTCTCAGCCATTTGCAATATCTATAAAGCTATCAGAATTCCGAGAGCGAAGAAGAATGGTATGTATAACACATGAGACGACATAACTGGCACTAGAGTAAGAATTCTGCCAGCAGAATATTTAGGTAACGCAGTAATTGGTAATTCACTAATCGCTGTTGTAATAGATTTCTTGTAGGTAACCAATAAACATAGTTTTAATCACCTTCAAAAACAGTCCTCTGATTTCTTCACAAATACCTACCGGCATATCCCACAGATGTCCGTGTTAGATTGAGTTAAATTTTTATTTAGCAAATTTTCGTAGAGTTGCAACGGCTCGGAAAATTTTAAAATAAAAATTTTAGAAATTTTTTTCATTGAAATTCGTTTTCAGGCATTCTGAAACGAATCCTAGAGTTTAACGCTTTTTCATATGTATATATTCATATTTATTTATTTATTTATATAATTATATGTCATTCTAGACTATAACTCTCCTTAGGATTGAGATAAAAATTCCGTTCTTGCGCCTAAAAATCAAGCTTCCCAAACGAAAGGATGGTTTCGTCAGCCAGCACTTTTTGAGCATATTAAGTTGGTCAAATTTCAAAATATGTACTAAAAAAAATTACTACAAATGGCTAAAAATCGTTAAATGTAGATTTTTTGGTAGAATATTACTCAAATAAAGTTTATTAACTATAAAATAGAACATTCAAAAATGTATGTACAAAATTATGCTGAAAAAATGTACGTAAAAGTCATTAAAAATGCTAATAAATCTATCAAAATATAAGCTAAAAATTCAAAACCTCTATTTGAATAGGAGATCATTATTTATTATACGTTTTTTCCCATAAAATTAATGGTTAACAATTTCCTTGCACTCAAAAAGCTCAAACTCTAAAACGATATACAATACGATAATTTACGAAAATTCGCTCATACGATCATGCTGCATCACTGGAACTTTTTTCTTTCTTTTAATTAGGGTAAAAAGCTCTTTTCGCTTATCGAGAGCGACGGTTGCAGCAAGACTATATATTATACTACTAGGGATTGTTATAGTTACGTACATAAGATGGAGATTATACACTCAACGATACTTTGATACTCTCACTAAGCATATTGAATGTCATGGAATATCCTGTACATATCGAATAACAACCGTTTTACTGCCATTGGTTCGCGATGTCTCTTGGTTTACTGATCTCATTCATTTCCAAGTAGCGCGAAGATGTCTCGATGATAGCCGACGAAATACCACGAACCCACACCAATAAAAGATTTTGATCTTTCTCACAAATGGCCTCTGGAGGCGTTATTGATCTTGTTCGATATCTATATTTACTTCCTTAGTTACGATCAGATATAATCAACTTTCGTTGTTAACCATGACTAGGAACATCCTGTAGACGGTCCTTCCAGAGGATGGGACCAGTGCAAATCATTTTTTCTAGACAAAATAGGAGGAAGAGTGCGAAATTTCATTAAAATCTTCAGAACTGGTTTTGATATAGGCGACAGACTCAATATAGGTACACAGAATTGCTCGTCTAGTGCAAGATTTAAGATAGATTTCTTAAGATTTTATATTGCTCTATTGCAAGAATTAATTTTGACTTACTACCAAAGCGTGGATTACAATTTATCTATTTTTCTAATATCTCGATATTGATTACTTATTTATGGTTTTGCACTTTTCCGGTAACTGGGCTCCAATCGAAAATTCCGGGTCAACAGACTGACCAGACCCGAGGTCATGGAAGCCCGGGGAACTGATATTGAGCCGCGCAGCGGTCTATTGCATTCCACGACGAGGTACCTACCAAACAGAGAAATGACAGGGAGAATGAACCCCTTTCATAACCCGTATTTAGGTGGTAGAGGGAGAAGGAGGGTTTCCGAGGATCCCTGATGATTAATAATATCTCCGCCACCTCATCACCTACACCCTTTTCCCTCTAATAACAAGGAGGACTTGGTGAAGGGCATGCATCACCCCTACCCCCAGCATTTCCATCATTTTCCTCCCTCCGTCCTAGAGACTGTACGAGTTGGCGGTAATGGCTCCCTTTTAACAGTTATTAGAGGGGGTCCCTTGTTTTTATTGACTCAGAAAAACCACTTCGTAATAACGGGTGCGGTGTTTAGGACGTTTAACGGGATTTATTGACCCGGAATGGACTCGTACGTCATGAGGTGTAGGTATACCCTAAGGTTTCTTCTCATATGGTGAACTTTTCCCCTCAAATGTACAATCTCGGAGTTAAGTCCTTTCGACGTAATGGACGTTACAAAAAGGAACCAAAATCATTGAATCTACCGCAAGAGAATAGGAGGGGATTGACGCGTCCGAACGTTATATCTGTTGGCTATCTGTAGAACTGGTTTTGTTTGTACCTAGACACGTGACGTAGTTAGTCGAAAAATAGATCGCTTGCTTTTAATCGAATTGAATATGTATTATTTCATTCTATTGTTGTTCCAAACAGTTGTTCCGAGCACTGAAAAAATCGGACATGACGAAGATCATTTCTAAAAAGAAGTATCTGCGTAATTGGTGATTCAATATAGACAGTAACTCAGGAGGGAGCATACAAAAATGGTGGGTGTAAAGAAAAATATTAGGTATATGATGGATATGGACTGGAGCAGGAGGTTATGCTAAAGGCGGAGCATGGGGAGAAGGAGAAGAAGTTGCAGAACCATCGATGGTGAAAGATAGATCTGCAGATAATAGCTACAAGAAGTCATCTATATGAAATGCCTGACAGAAGGGTACCATGATGTGCTATGAAAAGACAAAATGAAGGAGTCCAGACGTTTTCTTTTTTATTTTTTATTATTATTATTTTTTTTTTTTTACCCTTCTTTCATTTCTCGGGTGCGTCGAGTTTCTGTTAGTACCGGGAATCTCAGAATCGTTTGTCCGTACACAACGATTTACGCACCTACTAATTGTATTACACGGATAGCAATTACCTGAAGACGTGGACTGTATGACGTAGTCATCAAAATCTTTCGAGTAGTAATCTTCAATCGGAATTTACCGACAAGTGAATAATTGAGCGGTAAACTGTGTGAACCCTTGGACCGTGTGAACTCGCAATTGAACCCATCTCGTTCATTTCCTTGATTCTACGCCGGCTGCAATTGTTGGAAAAAGGAAGCCCGCTAGAGATGACGTGTGGTCGCGCTATTATTGTGCCGACTTGTGGGCGATAATTCCATCGTCCTCAAGACCTTCTTATTAGATTCGTTTATTGGGCTCGATAAGCAAAAAACCAGTGCTAAACAGTCAGTAATTTTGTCACAGTTCCGTTTTAGTTATTGAATGTAAACGAACGATTATAAAAAATAACAATAAAAGATATATTAAAAACTGACCTTAAAATGTTAACTGAGCTTATATGTATTTGGCCAGTAGTTCAAGGAATGACATAACAGGAGCCCTAAATGAAGACCTAAACCTTTGTATGTACATAATACGAACGTTATGAGAGCAGGTTCTTGTCAGTAAACTTATTTTTATTGTTTGGTTTATTATTTTCAATAATGAACATTTGCAGTAGAATCCTAAAATCGAATAAAAATTAAAATCCTTCGTCCGCCGTTCGCGGCTTTACTCCGAAATTAATTGACCAAGCTTAATGAAACTTGCGTCAAAAATTGCATTTGGGGTCTATATGGTCTTAGAAGCTTGGCATCAATTTCTGTCATCTCTAAAAGGTAGCATTAAAGGGCTATAAATTCCCAAATCGAGATCTCAAAACCTTTCAAGGTATCGGTAATGATTTTTTGCTTGTCAGTAATAAATATATTTCCAAAGAATCGATTAAAACCACCCGCAACGTTTTCCCTAAGCTCTCGAACATCGAAAAACACCTTCGGATTTCTACGCGCGAATTCTAATGCGCTGCTAGCGGATCAATTGATTGGACGATCAAGCTCTAAATTCCATCAATAATCGCTAGGTAGTGATTCTGGGATACATCAAAATTGCCTTGTAAATATCAGCTGATGTAAAGCCAATAATGGAATTTCAGCTGATATGGTTCCGATGGAATTTATTCTAACGTTGTGAAATCGACTTTATTGACTATTGTCCGTGCGGATGTACCCACTAGTGAATTATTGGTACTTACCTAAATGATAAATTTCATCTCTTAAATTGTTCCCAAGTCTACCTATAGGTAGCGGAAGCATTGTTTTCACTTGTGAGAGAAGTTGTAGTCTCCACTAAAATCAAACTTTTTTTTTTTTTTAGAGTGGTAAAATTTCCATTCACTCGCATTTTACGTTTTGGACTATTCTGAACAACTTTCTGTGCGTGTGCCTATGTGTGTATGTGAGTGTGCTTCTGTCTTGTATCCGCAAATCCTTGTAACAAACTTAAATTCCGCAATATTCAAGGGATTTTTTTGTAAATGTTCATGGAATGTGCGGGTTAGGGTGAAGATGGACCCCTATGAGTTTCGTTGTTCCCAAATCAATACTTCACTCAGTGCTTGCGCAAACTTAAAATCCATCAAGCATCAAAAAAAGTCCAAGGGGCACTTTTTGTCGGAAATGAGCTCTGAAATCGACTCTACTCGTTTGTGCCACCTTAAGTGTGTTCACCCTGTATATTACTTCAATAGAATGGCGATGAATCAATTTCAACAATAGTTTTTCATTGATTTTTGTTTTGGTTTATTATTTCCAATAATAAGCCTATGTGATCGTGTAGCAAAAAATTTTTATAACCCCCCCTCAAACTTTGTCACTTTACGTTTCAAGGTGCGTAGAATCCAAATTTGAAATGTCCGTCCGCCGTTCGCCGTCCGCCGTCCGGGCCATAAAAGGCCTAAGAATTGACTTAAAAAACCCGTTCTTTCGCACATAGACTCCATTTGGGGTCTAGTTGGTCCTAACGTTTAACCATCCCGATCGCGTTACTCGCATAGATGCTATGGGCCAAAAACGGGCCAAAAAGTGTCTTTTTCGACGCGCGCACGCCTGGCACGGTGGGTGGTGAGGGGTGGTGAGCGGGGGGTGGAGTGAGAGGAGGCGCCGGCGCCGCGGCACCTTGTGGTGGGTACGGCGTTCCTTCGAGGCATGAATATATGTTTTTTTAAGGTCATATTTGTGTGTTAATACCAAAGCTTTTCCTACGCATATTTAATAACATATCCTCTCGACTTTTCGTACGTACTTAGATAATGATATTATTAAGGCAATAACTATTTGAATAGATAGGAGCTCAAATCGAAAAATATAAACATGCGTATATAATTATAGAAGTATAGGTTGTGGCAACTCGAAATAGGACACGCCGAGGAGTCTGGACGGGCCTTATGACGTACGCTAGCCAACTAAAACTACTATCAAACTCAATTGAAAAATAATAAACCTTTGTGAAATAATTTGCAGCGTTTTTGCTGGATGACTGTGTCTGTTTATGGGGCTGATTCATCAACCCCAACGCGCCGCTTCAAATACCATTTATAATTTTTATAACGTATATAATATAGGTTATTTGATTTTCTGAAATTATAAATTAGTTTTCTCATTTCAAATTTTCCCTTATCCTGACATTGAGGTACCTCATATGTACTTTTAATATCTGGGAAATCGTATACTTGATAATGAGAGTGATATTCCATCGTTTAATTATTAGCTACATTCGTACATGACTTAGAGGCTATGAAATATCGTTTTTGGATGGGTTAACTTCATATTCAATACTTTCCTCACACACTGCTTCGAAAAAAAAAAAAGAAAAACACACATTAAACCATATATTATTAGTATTATTACCAATAAAGGCTTTACAGTCTGTGAACAGTTGAAGAAAATAAATTGCTACGATCCTGAAAAGGTTTAGTCAGTAGATGCGGTCAGAAATTATTGAGGCGCTTGCTGAATAAACCGTTATACGAAACATAGCTTTGCTCCCATTCCCGTATTCCGAGAAATATTTAGGCCACAATTAAATAAAAAATAGGAGTTGAGTAGTTGCATTGGAATCCTAATGTTTTTTGCTTATTTCTCTCCATTAATAAAATAGGTTTTGGTTTATTACTTTCAATAATAAACCTTTGTAATCGACTAAGAAAAAAAATGTGTAACACCTCCTGAAAATTGGCTTTTGGTTTACTTTTTAAGATGCGTAGAATCCGAAAATCGAATAAAAAAATCCGTCAATCCGCCGTCCGTGGCATTTCTCCAAAAATAAAAGACCGAACTATAATAAACTTGTGTTAAAAATCACATTTGGGGCCTAGATGGTCCTAGGAGCTCGGCATCAATTTTAATCAACCCTAAAGGGTTGATTAAAACCACCCGCAACGCTATACGTTGAATAATTCGCTTACCCTAAGGGATTGAACATCGAATAAAAACCTTCCGATTTTCAAACGCGAGAACATAGAGAAATCACGCGCTGCTACCGGATCTATTGTTTAGATAATCAAGCTTTAATTTCCATGAACCATCTCTAGATAGTGAGACCGGAATACGAAGAAATTGCCTTTTAAATGTCAACTGATAAATATATTGCCAATAATGGAAATTTCAGGTGATATTAATTTTATTTAGTTTAATATTTATTTATTTTAACAATGGATTTATTCTAACTTTGCGAAATTGAGTTTAACTATTATCCGTGCTGAAGTACCTTCTAATGAATCATTGGTATCTAGATGCTTAATTTCATCTGTTAAATTGCTCCCAAGTCTACCTATAGGTAGCCGAAGCATTGTTTTCGCTTTTGAGAGATGGAAAAGTTTTAGTCTCCAAAACATCAACTGGTTCTTGTTTTCATACAGTGGTGAAATTTCCCCTCATCTTTTACGTTTTAGACCATTCTGAAAAACTTTTGTTCGGTTTCTTTCGGTGTGTGGGTAGTTTTCAAAATTTTCACATAATGTAGTATACATCGATAGGTAAATACAACATATTGTATGGGTGTGGTGTGAATGTGTGTGACTGCCGTGTACCCTCAAATCCTTGTAACAAGCTTAATTTCCTCTATATTCGACCGATGTTTATGAACTGTTCATGGAATGTACGGGTTAGGGTGTAGATGGTCCTCTATTAGTTTCGACTCACGGTGCTGTCATTTAGATGGAGCTCCTTAGGGACCCCTCGGAAACAATTATGGAGGCGATTGTAGGTATGGAGGCGCACTGATCAGTAGAGCGGCCTCTGAACCTCTACGCTTTCCTTACCGATCGACCTTTTTTAAACATTTACTATGAAGCGTAAAATTGCAGGGTCTTCAAACTGAAAAGGTAGGTACATAAAAGTAGGAAAAGGTGGCCTTTTGGTAGGTACGATGCGCCATGTTCTGATCATATATTACATGCGGCATTTAATAATTTGAGATCAAAGTTCTGCGTCGAAGACACAGAAATAACAAACCATTGTGTAATAATTTGCAGCGTTTTGTTTCTACAATCATTTGATAAAGGAGCTGTAAAATGTGAGTTAGTGTTCCTTCAAAACGGCGTTGAGTCTGAAAAAACCAAGATTGACGGAAAATGTCAATTAAAGTCTTGTCTTCAATCAATGAAATAATCTTTTCAAGGCGACAAAAATCAGTTTCGTGTATTAATTAAATGTTATCGTAGTTGACAGGTGTTAATTAATTAGGAAGGTGTAGCTTTTAATAATGAGAATAACGAAGGAGTGGGACGGAAAAGATTGAGGCAGGTAAAAGAAACAGGTAGGTCTTCATTCTGAAGTGTTTCAGTATAAATTGAACGAGAAGTGAGATGAAAAAGTCGAGATGTCGAGTTCCTCACACAAGTTGTCGTTGCCATGTAGGGCCGAAGCTGATGTTAGAAGGACGCGGCGACTTACATGTTAATATTATACAATACATGTTAATTTAGCGGTCTGATGGGCATGAATATGCAATTACACGAGGGAGATGCAGGTAGGCCTGGTAAACGCGTTTCAACGCGCGGCCAGGACATCAAACTTGACGTATGGTGGAAACCTGTAGCCGAGAGCGGAATAGTAATCCATTGAATTAGGTCTAAGGACGTTCTGTCTGTCTGGGTTCAGTTGAAGGGACGAATTTCGGAAGGGGTTCTTCAGCTAGTCTGTAACGCCATGCTACACCTTAGGCATTTGGCGCGTCTAATAATATGAAATCAATGGTTGGCATCAGTGTGTTGTATGATCAAGCGTATGTAGCATTTACACGTCAATTAGGAGGTTTTACACATCAATTTGGAAGTTTTACACATTAAATTGGAAGTTTTTGTCGAATTTTTATAGAAAATGAAACTATAGCAATGGCTCCAAAAATTTTATAATCAAAATGTTCGAAAATTTTCTTTACTGAAATCCGTTTGAGATATTCTGAGATGAATCCTAGAGTTTACCGATTTTTATATGTATATATATATATTTGTGTATGTATGTGTCCTTCCAGACGATAAATCTCCTTAGGATTAAGATGAAAATTCCGTTCTTGCGCAAAAAAATCGAGCTTTTCGTTGGCCAGTACTTTTTGACATATTAAATTGGTCAAATTTTTAAAAAGTGCTGATAAAATCACTAAAAATAGCAAATAACGGCTAAAAATCGAAAAATTTTGATTTCTTAGCAGAATATTACTCAAATAAAGTTTATTAACTATAAAATAGAACATCGAAAAATTCATGTACAAAACTAAGCTGAAAAATGTACTTAAATTTCATTAAAATATGCTAAAAAACTCTATAAAAACTGCAAAACAGTTGAAAATCCAAAATCTGTTATTGAGTAGCAGAACAGTTTTTTCCATAACATTGCTAGTTAACAATTTGTTTTCACTCAAAGTCCTCAATTTTCAAAATAATGTAACATAATATAGTACGATAATTTACGAAAATTTGCTCATACCATCATGCTGCATGGCTGGAACTTTTTACGCATCTGATTGGAGGCTTTTTATTTTCAAATTGGGAGTTTTACACATCAATTCGGAGGATGATTTCGAATAAAGGAATACACATTTTTTCCTTATATATAAATCTTCAGCTCTTCTCTCTGTTGTACCACGGTCACCACTTCAGACGGCACGAAATGTTTGATGGGAATTATTGTGGTAGATCTGAGAGCCGCTGCTACAGGGCAAGACTGACTTTGAAAATTATTTTTATACTTACATTATTTTTTTCCATAATGTTCATTTATGTTTGTTGATTACATATGGTTTTCGTTATGAATTCGTTGTGATTTTCAAAACGCCAAGGTCGATTGAAACATGTTTTATGACGCTTCAGGAGACATGTATTATGTATTTACGTTGGACACCCCCCTGAAATGAAATGTTGTTATTCCTTGTGAAACACTAATTTACTTAAAAGAATATGCGCTTAACATGAGGCCCACAACGTCGTAAAGCAACTATGCCCAATCACATCCATTCTGATGATCTTGTATCCGGTGATCTCATCCGGTGTATTTAAATAAAATCAATCAAAATCCAACTGATAATCCACCCCGACACCTCTCAACCCCCTGCGCTACTCTTCATTAAAGGTTTTGATCTATAGGTTTTTGGATATTTGACCTTTAATTTAACCTTTGGGATTATTGATAGTAATACTCGGTCACATCTTTGGGTTGATTTCGAGCAAAATTCAGTGAACCAGGTGATTGATGGCAAAGTGACGGATATTGAACTGACGCCGACGGACTTTGATTATTACTCGTTACAGTTTCCTGCTTTGTACAAACCGTATTTCCGTTTTCAGCATTGATAAAAGCCATGAGATAACCTGTCATTTTAAAGGGAGAATGGTTTTCTTGAATTTCCACGGAAAATGGACCTACAGGAAAAGAAGGTTCTAGAGGTGGCCCCAACTGATACAAGCTGACTAAATTAGTTCTTTTGTAACAGGAAGATCCGTGTAAAGTTGCTTCCAGAAAACTGAAAGGGGTTCGTGAAAGAGACGGCGAGGGGTTTGAAGAATAGGAGAGAGGGGGAACTCATTAAGAGAAATGCGACTCTGCCAAAACTAATTACCTTCTGTCACCGAGCCCGGAGGGAAATGAAATTGAAAAATAATTTATTTTTAAAACGTAAGTCTGCCTCTTTCCTGAGCGTAGGAAAGGTGTAAAAGCTTGAAAGTTGAAACTGTGTATTATTCAAATTCTTCTCACAGTTACGATGTTTTAATAGGTATCTTGTTTTAATGAAAATAGACGTAACTGTAGATCCAAAAGTGAAATTTTTGTTCTAGCATTTTTATTTGAATTAATAACCATTGCTCAATTCAGCATCTTACGAGTTTTCACACGATATACTTACTCTTTGTGCTATTTTAACTTTTACATGAATAGATCTTCTTAGATATTTTTACTCACTGAATTCGAAAGACCTTATGAGTACAGAGCAAAAACATATTTTACTAAACTCTGATATTCTTCCAGCTCTTTGTGAAACTTGAGTGAAAACGAAAATGTCTGCAGTTTCCCGGTATTGAAAATTGCCGGATCGATTGAACGCCTACACCATTTGGAAGCTGTAGGTACCGATTCGAAGGGTTCCGTATTTGAATGACAATCGCATATTCATGCGAAGCCCTTACGCCAGCCCTCTGAATTAACATGTATTGTATATTACCATCTTCGTCGTTCGTTATACGGAACACAGCCGGCGCATGGTCCGGATGGAAACATTCCAACGCTATTTTCGGAATTCCTCAGTACCAACATGCTGTTGCTGCGGTAATTGAATAATAGAGTTATCGATCAGGGTGTTGTACAAACTGAGCAGTGGAACGGTGATTGCTTAGACTGATCTTGTGGAGAGGAGAATCGTTCCTACCACTTGGTTATACATAAAAAGGTTAATTTATATTATGCTGCTATATATTTATATATATGTGCTGGTATATATCGGAGAGCAGTGCCAGTACCTTGGTACTTTCATTACCTAATTAACTCGCATTATTAAATTACTTGACAACTATATACTCGTGGATCTTCTCATTTGAAAACAATCTCTACTTGGTAGTTCTGTAGGAATATTGAGAGGAATGGAGGACATTCCTTGTCCTTCTTACGTACCTGCAGCCCTGAGACTACACGAGGTGTCCAGCAAGCTACAGTATAATATAAAGCAGTCTCTTTTGTGAGGAGGAAATTAAATTTTTACATATTCCAAACGAAATATCAATCATTAGAAAGAATTTATTTATGCTAGTTTGGTCATTTTTAGCGAGCTAAAGCACGTTCCTTGATAACAAACTGTGAAGTAATATACCTAATTTATATTATGAATGAAATATACAGAAGAGTTCGTTGAACAATAATCTCAAAGTGAATATATTTGTCACTCCTGTCTACACGTAACTAAGCAACATGTGATTATAAATTATTACTGTAGTACTTGACACTACACAAACCTCAACCCAAGCTATCTAACAACTGTATTTGGTTTTCAGAGAAGACGTCATTATCACCACAACTTATTCTTATCAGATCTTACCCATCGAAATCTGAAAATTTAAGATTCGATATTTCCTGTTCCTGAAATTGTATTGGAACACTTATAAAAACAGATACCAAATTAAGTTGAGCAATGTTCAACTAAGTAATATTCCGATTCTGAATTTATTTTTGATTAAATTAATTTCAATTGGGCGCTTTTTCTTTCGGCCATGCAGTTTTTATTATCATTGTTATTCGTCCCATGCAGGATTTCTGGACGATCAAAATATTCATAGAAATAGCCTTATTGTTGACGCTCTCAATTGTCTCATTATTTAGTCTTGTTTGATGTTGTTTTTTGTGTTTATGAATAAATACAAGTATGACATACTCGTAAATTGAATCAGGAGTATTTCGTGCAAGTAGATTCACATATGTCGTCTTGTAAAATTCACAACCTTTTATATTCCCTTTTGAACAAAGACTCACGGTATAAAGTATCAAGACCTATCTTGAAGCGAAATTATTTTTTCTCCCCTTCCTTGCAAGGAAAAACGGCAACGGAATAATTTTCACCCGACACCATAAATAATAAAGATAACCTCCCTTTCCAAGGAGGGCAAGGAGATGCCATTAAGTAGATGACCGGAGTAATGAATTGTTCTTCTGCCCAATCTAACTCGCACCTTAACGTCCCCCTCCTCTCTCACTTCACCAATGGACTCTTTTCATACTCTTCTCTAATTCATAAAATAAAGAGCTTCTCTAGAAAAGACGTCTACCCTTTCACGTCAAAAGAACAGTCGTAACGAATTCCCCAGGAAATTATTTATGGAGTCCGTCTAATAACCGTCTTCCCTGCGTTGATCCGAGGTAATTCTCGTTCACTTAATTTTCATATTTCAAACCCTCTGAAACCTCTCCACCTGAGGTAACAAGTTTCTTTTGATGTTCTGTTCACTCGCTGTAGCAAATATTTCATACGCCAGCAATTAAATGAGCCACCGTATAATTCGTTTCATCTAAATAACTTGTAAAAATATCCTTGATCCGTTCTTTGCATTATGGATTGAAGAGGGTTGATGCAATTTACATTGTTTGGGAGCCATTAAATTTTCCTTGAAGGGTTGATATTTCAGGGTTCTTGTGGGAGAAAATTGTTGAGTATAATCCCAGTAACCTGTTTATTTAGTTATTTATATTTTTTATTTTATTTGACGTTTATTGTTTGGAAAAGGTTGCAGAATAATTCTGTCATGAATTATACCTATCTACGTTTTAAATTTTAAATCAAGTCATACATGGGAAATGATGTGATGGAATGAAATTAAAATTTTGAAATTATATTTGTGGATAATTTTTATGAAATCAGAGAATGTATCATTTCTGGCGCATTTCGATTACTCTTGTAATCCACAGATTACACGCTGAATACACTAATGTATTGATTTATTTTTATTTTTTAAGTGATATCCCCCACAAAAACAATATCTATATGTCAGCCTGAAGTATGCAATTCGTCAATGACTGGAAAGATGGAAAAAAGTTTCACTCAAGAATCATGATCATATAAGCGAATTTTCTTATATTATCGTACTACGTTAAATTGTTTCGGGAATCCAAGACTGAGAGTAAAAAGGAATTCTTAACTCTAATTTTATGGCAAAAACGTTTTCTAAATAATTTGCAGTAATTCGAAAAATGTTTTGGATTTTTAGCTTTTTTATTGCAGTTTTCATCTATTTTTTGACAACTATTAATGAAATTTAAGGACATTTTTCAGCATAAATTTCTGCAAAAATTTTGTAATGTTATAGTTCATTGTCAATGACTAAAATTCTGCTAATAAATTCAACGGTTTTTAGCCATTTTTAGTGATTTTTTTTAGCACAGTTTTTGAAGTTTGACCAATTTAATGTTCTCAAAAATGCTCGACAACAAAATCATCCTTTCGTTTAGGGAGCTCGATTTTTTGGGCAAGAACAGATTTCTTATCTCAATCCTATTTAGAGTTATCCTCTAGAATGAGACATAAATGAATATATATATATATATATATATATATATATATAAATGAAAAAGAAAAAAAAAACAATAAACTCTAGGATTCATCTCAGAATGTCTCAAAACGGATTTCAATGAAGACCATTTTCGAAAAATTTGATTTTAAAATTTTTAGAGCCTTTGCAATAGCTTAATTTTCTACGAAAATTCGCTAAAAACGCCAGTATGGTGTGCACTAGAAGCTCATCCTGGCATAAAGCAGTCTGGCCTCTTGGCTATTAACTTAAAGTCTTCTATCTCTCAAAGCGGATGAACAGTTTTTTCTGTATGATTTTCCAAATTTTCTTGCACTGATGACGTCAAAATGGACAGGGAGGTCCCGAACAGGTGGGAGAGGTTCTGTTACGTCACCATTGTGAGAAACTTTGATGAGAGAAAACTGCGTTCACTAGGAGTGCAGTTGATTTTGAAACGTCTTAGATGGAATCATCTTCCATTTAAAAATATATAAGGTTACCGTTTTAGCACCCAGGCGTACCGCTCATTCTTACGAGGGTAATAAGTGTGAGATGCGGTGCAATGGTGGATAAATCAAGAGTTGAAAAATCAACGGGCGATGATGGGGATTATGAAGGTATTTATGCTGCGGAATATGAGAATGTTGAATTTCCCTTACAACATTGAGTGTTATTCACGCATTCATTTTATATTTTTAAATTAAAGTAGATCTCATTCTAAGAAATTTGATACCGTGCGCCCTCTCTTACAATGAGCGATGAGTAGTTTTTGTTCTGAGTTTTCAAAGTTGCCTGCACTCGTAACGTCAAGCAGAGCAGGGGGTCTCTCCCAGGCACGAGGAGCGCTTTGACGTTTGACGTCAGAAATGAGCAAAACTTTCAAAAATCATAGATTGAAAATGACTCATTGTAGGAGAGTGTGTTTGATGACAAACTTCTTAAGATGGAATCTTCTTTCATATAAAAATAGTTGAGGCTCCTTTTTCGTGCCAACAGGTGACGCGCGTTGTAACTGATAGATTTTTTGAAAATCTTTGCATGTTGAATTTTCGATGACGACACGCAGTATACGATAACATAGGGTTTTTTTTTATTGAATTGCAAACACCCTCCCTTCCAGAAGAATTGATGTCCAGGGGAATAGCTCAATCGGCAAAACCCCCATCAATGAAGTAGTTATTTTTGATATTTTGAATGGGCTTGCAGCGCGTAACGAGGTAAGCCAATAACAGGAGCGCGATCCGATGGTTTGCTGTTCCGTTGACATCCATCTTCTCCCTTCCTTCGAAACCTTGATAAATTGGCACAACAGCTGCGGGAGATGCGCCCCACCGCTTAAGCTTCACGAAAAACCAGGAGAGCCCTCTAAAACTACCCTCTTCCCGACGTTCGCCGCCGTTTCTTCTTACCCTGGTAGAAACACTCCTCTTATTCGCCCTTGTTTATTTTCGTTCCCCCTCCATCCTCCCTTCCTTGCTTATCCTCGAGTCCCAACCAGAGATCCTTGTGTTTCAACGGCGGCGCCTTTCCTGGCGTTCTGTGAGCCCCGGAGATTGCCGCCTTTCTGCGGTCATTTCCTTTAGATAATTAAACTTCGAGTTAACGTGTTTTAGGCCCTGCTGCACCGCTTCCCTCGGCCATGTAGAAACAAAGCCTCCCTTGCAGATTGTGCTAATTAGGTTCTGCAGGATTTTAATCAAGGAATACTTACCAATACTTTGATATCTCTAAATTATAATCCTTTAAATTTAGTATTACTACTAAATGCCAGAGGTGCAAGACTAGTGTAAACCTCATTGAACGTAAGCGGCAGTTTAAATGGAGAATACAAGTTCGTAAACCAAGCTCATTTTTAGTGGTGGGGATGGTTTAAACGTCAATCTGTGGTTTAAACCTTGGAAAACGTCCTCAGCTAAAATTCCTTGACGTTTGGACCTAAAAATGCCTTGTGGGTTGGTTCCTTTTTTGATTTTTGGGTCATGGGTATTTTCTGTGCAGTAGTTGGTATCGTAACATGGCATAATTATTTAATTTTGAGAAACATGAAAATCTTCAATTTTGTCATCCAGGCAATAAACGAAAATACCTGTGGTGGTTTTTCATCAGTTCTTTCACGTTCATTCTGGATGTTATAAATTCATACTAGATGAGTCATACCTACAAAATACATATGCAGTTATGATTTTGTAAGATTAACAAATTCAGAAATAAGACCCACCTCTCTTCAAGAATTGATTCTACTATTAGTTTCTACCAAAAAGTTCTTCATTTTTTATCGCTCATTTGTCCGGCTATTTCACAGTTCAAGATTTTTTTTTTTAACTCACCAAAATGACTATAGCTCTTTTGGTGTACCTACTGCTTAAAACCAAAATTGACGATACTATTCAAAATAACATGAAATGACATATCCTCCCGAGTCCCGATGCAAAATAAAAAGTTTCAAACCCTATCCTATGCGGAGAAATGATTAAATATTTTGAATACCAGTTGAAGGAGTTTAGAAGCTGATAGGACGAGGTTATTCCACAGACAACTAAAAATTATGTTCGAAATCTGCGGTGGAGGACATGAAACTATAACTATTCCATGTTGTTCCATGTATTTTTACGGTTTTTGTATTCTCCTTCTTCTTCTTCGACATCTAAACTCTTCCTAATATGCGTTCAGCGCAAACTGTAGTTTAAACCAAGTTTCATAATTAAAAGGGGCTCAGTTTAAACTATGTCTCAGTTTAAACCTTGACTTGTACACCTGGCCCTTACCTGGAATAAATGAACTAGAGATTGATCTGTCACGGAAATGCTGTAGTAAACAAAGTCATCCACACTCATTGAGGCCAGATGAAAATTATACTGTTCTTTAGACAAATGAAGTAAACGCTTGTTTCTTATATACTCTACAATGCACCTACTTTTAATTTCTAAATGTATGTTGGATCTTCTCTTTTGCAGGTAAGTACTTCGGGAAACGTAGCCGTCTACTACATTAGTAAAGAGTAAGTTTTTATTAAAATAATAATTCATGAATTTAAAATTCAAGATATCTGGTAGGACATATAGGTATGCCGTTATCAAGAAGTTATTCTGTTTTGGCCACGTAAATGATAGCCTAAGTACTGCTCCTGCATATATAACCAACTTACTGAGATGACCGCTCGGCCTGAGGTTCTATAGTTGGAAAAATGAAGATCACAACTAACGTTAACCACTCTAATACATCAACCATCCTGAGCCATTTTCCTTCTTTACTAATCAAGCTAATGCAGGATCATCCAAGTTGATGCATACCCCATTTCGTTCTGACCGATTGGAAGCAACATAGAGGCGTATCAAACAGCCTTTTCGGGGTTCTCAACTGTCTCTATCAACAGTAATAGCGTCACGCTAAAGCGGAGAGAATCCAATCAAACCCACTTATTGCTGAATTTCATTTCTGTAAACACACACATAATTGGCCGGTTACCCTTAATTGTTTTCAATTTTGTGGGTATTCGAGCCTTTTTACATCGTGAACTATCAATAAATAAAATCATGTCTATTCATTTGGATTAAAGAGCTCAAGAAAGAACGTTTCAGGTTGTTATTGATAACACCATCTATATTACCTCTGTACCAATACCTTTAAACAGTACGTTTTACATAAACATCGTTTACATGACCTCAATTTTTACTCACAAGTGTGAATTTCAACCTCATAATCAGCCTTCCAATTAGCCCTAAATGCTTCGTCAATTGTCTGAAGATGTCATAACTGATGGTCTGTAAAAGTTGGAGATGTGCTTGTTCATCCTGTTCAAAATAAACCACATCTAACTGTCGGAATTGAAGAAAGGCCATATTAATCTGTTGGTAGACGCGTCCGTAGCTGACAATAAATATTTGCACTTATTTTCTTGTCAATGCACGGATTGTTATGAATTCATTACAGACGAATATTGTAGATCTCTTTATGCTAAAAGTTTCGAAGTCTAAAAGTTCCGATTCTATCAAATTTTCTTGGATGCACTCCTTTACTATTAGGATGCACTCTTTTTTACACTGAAAAATTGTTGATTTGATGGAAATCCAGAGCAATCTCTTATTTAGTATGGCGATTCAAATAGGTAATAGAAGTATATGTTTATGAGTTATACGAAACATCCGAAATATCTGTTAATTAGGTACCTCACCACAAAAAAAAAATCGTTTCTGTGTATTCGTACATTCTTCCACATTAGATATCATGAAATTGGGTTGTTTAGACTATCAATTCAAAATCTGTATCTATATAAATCTAATCACTAGAAAAACATTGAGCTATAATTGAATCTTTACCATTACGAATCCCTTTGTAACCAGCATGAAGGAGGGGCTGAAAAGGTTGGTGGCCTGGATGAAAAGACCGGAATATTATTAAATGGAAAAAAATGCCGGCTCTGCCTGGTTACTCTCCATAACTATAGGTGGGATTCATGAAGTGCCAACACGAGTAGGCGTCGGATGAATAGCTGACCGCAGTGCTACCGACCTTATTAGCATATTCATCTTCATAATTATCAATTTATGGCCTGAGTAAGTACGTAGGCACACATGGATGGGGTAGGTTCTGGGAGATCGAGATTAGTTGTCGATCGTTACACGAAAAATGAAAAGTTACCTAGGTTATGATAACGGTTTATTAACATCGTAGCTGGTTCTGATAGTTTTGAATTAGGAGTTCAGGTTTTCTCAAAGTGAGTGGTTGAGATCGCTGGTGATTTGTGTCATGGTTGGAGTTCAAACTACTCATGAAATGTAAGAAATGTGTATCCAGTTACTGGAATATCCTATCTAACTATATTTAGTTTTAGGTGGAGATTTAACAGGGACAATGTAGCTTTGCCTCTAATGCTCATGGCATTCATTTGACTTTATGATCGCATTGGACCCTGGACACAGTGGCCCACATTGTTTTAAAATAACCACTGTATCGGTTCGAATTATGCAAATATGTAGATTGATAATAAACAGATGCTGGATAGGATACATTGAACTCAATCTACGGACTGAGATATTTGATGTGTACAAGGTTTTTAAACTTCTGTACTTTTGGTATAAATATCTAGAAAGTGGACGAGGATAAAACTAATGATATTGCTGTGCTGGCTGACATTTAGTTTGATTCAACGCAACCGTAAAGTTAGTTCATAATATTTTGTCCAAAATGTGTACTATCAAAACGAACGCAACGGCTTCATTGTTTGAAGACTTTTATTTTTTTTAATTACATTCCGAAATACGTTGTTAGGCTATTACATAAACAAAGGTTGATAGGCGTGGGCAACAAAGTAATTTTAATCATTAGGAGAAGAAATGAATGAGTACGTGTACTTATATTAAGTGGATCTTTCACAAGTTCCCTCTCGTGTAGGTATAGTATTGAGTGTTTCCCAATGACAGTTAAAAATGTGTTTAGGCCGAGACTCAGGAAAAAATTTGCAAAAAATTTCAATTTTTACGTTTTCATGTCTTTGCTTTGGCCCACAACGGCAAAAAGCTTACTCTTTATTTACCATTCTCTTTACTGGGGCGCCACTTCTTGCGGGTGATGAAATTTTCTGATGATTCTCGCTTACAGCCAGCCCGTTGCCAATCGTTACTACCTTTACGATTTTTCATCGTACGAAAATTGTTCGCTAGTCGTTTGAAAGCTCTTGATTTATCTTAAACATTACTACATCTCACGCTGCCAATTTTCCCCTCCATACATCCCTGAGAAGCACTGCTTACGTCCTTGGTGTGGTGTCAAAACTTGTTTAATGTTTTGTTCGGGCTTAGTAATCTATTAGGCATCCGAAGTATCAAACTCCATGTTTGAAGCACAAACGATTACGAGATATGAAGGTGCAATGATTGTGGCAACGATGGGGGATTGGACGCGTGAACATTTCTCATTTGTTTTGCAGATTTGTATGCAAGCGGATGGTTGATTGTAGGTACTTTAACGATCTAATAGGGAAGCGAGTCATTTTGCTGACCTCTGCGCTCCAAAGTCCACCTAAGACCGTATCATCGGGTCCCTTTGTGACTTGCAATTACGGCCTTTCATCCCCAAATTTCAACGATTTCCGCTTACAACGAAGCCGTTTCTAGGAAAATGTATCTCCATCAGTTTTCATCCGACGGAAAGGGTTCACTACTCTTTGAAAACCTTTGAAAACATCTCGATTTATCCTGAACTCTTATGCTACCTTAGCGGCTCCGAAAATGAATGCCCCTGAGCCACATGCAAAGTATATCAATGCGATTTAGTAGTAACCAGTACCAGGTTCACTTTTATTTGTTTCATGAACCAAAGTAAATGTGGTTACCAGGGATATTTTTGTTTTCTAGTTTGCTTCGAAATATCCATAATCTACAGCTTTTCCTTGTTGGAAAGAATTACGTCTTCAGGTTTCATTAGATTAATAATGTCGATCCGATGAACAATTTGACACGACATGGTATAAAAGCACCTGAACAGAATAGAGGTCTTGGTTTTTCCCGCTCATATGGACATAATGCTAGGTCAACTAATAAACATTCGGACATCCTTCCTACAAGCTTGGTATAGTCTTCTGAGATACACCCCACAACCCCCCTCGTCATTTGCATTCTTTCACCACAAGGGGAAATTCCGTTTCCCTGATTCCAATTCCACAATTTCCCATATTTCCTGAATATAAGGATATTCACCAATATTTACCAAACTGCAATCTCCACAAATTGTCCTAGTTTGATTACTTCTTTGGATGCGCTAGATATCTGAACGTATCAAATACTGAATCAATCAAACAGTCAATACTACCTCTTGTCTGTCAAAAATGTATAACGCAACTCCTGTCTGTCGGGGCAAAATTCTACATCCACAAATGCAGCTTTTATCCACTCACCAGTCGCGGGACAATGGATGGAATTCATTATCGCCGAGCCTTGTGTTCTAGGAAGGAAGCATCTTGATCCCGGGCCAGTTTGAGACTCCTAACGAGAATCTTACCATCTTCTTAGCCCTTGGGGCCCTTCAATTAACGGCGGAGGCTTTATGTAACAAGATAAGAATATACCTTGAGTCCTCTTGGAAATACAAAAAGGTTGCTTACGACCACCTGCCAGAGGTTACGCGGCAAGAAAATGCTAGTTAGCATTGGCAATGAATGCGAAATCCAGATGTAATCAGGCAATCAAGACTCATTCCGTTCTTGGACCACAAATGACCTTCTATCAGTGTCAAACAAATGTATCTCATTGGTTTTAATCTGTTCCGTTACACTTTAAAATGTATGTGACTATTTCTTACGACGTATTACAAGTACAGTATACTCTCTAATCTAGCTTTTGAAGAATGATACCCCCCCTTTCATCAACTTATTCATTTACATCTTCATGATTTTATAACATTCAAAACAGTTAATAAATGTATATGCTTATCGCATTTATTTACTCCCGCCAATGATTCAGTTTCAAAATTGATAATTTCTTGTTCATTATACTATTTTTTTTCGATTCAAACTAATAAGATCAAGATGAAATTATCACGCTAAAGTACATCAAAAGTATTCTTATTTTGAATGCGCAAGGTGAGACTTTGAATACAACAAGAAGTATCCTGGGAAAAATTTGAATTTGGATGGAAATGTTTGAATTTAATAATAAAGACTGAGATTGATCCATAAATTGGCAGTACAACAGCCAACTTGACTTGCCGTACAAACAGCACTCGTTCCCCCTCTTTTTCCTCCTACTAGGAGAAGAGTGAATGATCCTAATGATTACCTTCCTCCAACTATTCCTGCTCATTAAAAAGTAGAAGTCATGACAATTCATTTGAATCATTTTTCTTAGATGCTCTGTCATGGATGATGATTTAACACACCAAATCCACAAAGACTGTTGGGCCAAGAGTAAAAAAGTGGTTGTTTGGGTATCGTGCGTTAACTCGTGAAATTTCAATGTTCAAGATTTGTTTCGGCAGTTGAATATTTCTCGATGAAGCGTTTTCCGTCTCTCCAAGTTGGGGCGTTTGAAGTTTTCGACTTCATAAACTCCCTCTGCTGTGCCTCCCAACTGAAAAATCAGTCCCCAGCGCAACCTTTAGTTGAATATTCAGCGGCAACAACAGGTTAAACTCCCGAAGGAGCCGTATTTATGTAAAATATCCGGAATTAATTAATTCCTGAAAGCTGACGGCGGTGATGCCATTGTGCCTTTTCCCCTAGCAGTTTTTTTTCGCTCCTCTCTTTGTTGCAAGTAACTTCGGTGCACTGCTACCCACCATTGTTCTTCACCTCACGATCCTCCCTGGTTACCTCGTGGAATTCAAATCCCCGCTTTAAATTACGAACCTAATTAAATATACGCTGTTTTAAACATGGCGAACGGTTCAGAGGCGACGCCGAAGGGAGTGAAACTCTTGTTTTCGTGGCTTCGGCTTCTATTGTATGTTTCGATGGTTCTAGGAGGTACTCACCCCCATCTCGATCACCATGTGAACGGTTGGTGGTGGATATTTATCTTGCAAACAACTGGGTAGAAATAATTGATTTGCAGCAGCTGATTGCCTTTGAATCTCGTTCGGAACTCGTTGCGAACTTTCCAAAAGACTGTAAATTGTACCGTTCAAACCTGACATATTCAGTTGAAGTTCTTCAAGTTCACCCAATCATATAGATCAACTAAAGGCCAGTCAGCTAAATCCTAATAGTGTTACTAGAATTTGAATCTCCTTCCGATTTCAAGAGATTTCAAATCGGCTTATGCTCAGATACTGCAACGAATTAGAATGATGATCGTTATAGTATTACGTCAAACATGTGTTGACATGAAGAAATGCCTAGATTTATTGCCTATTGCGCAGGTTTAAGATAAAATACATGTCATGTATTGCAATCCTAAGAATCATTCGACATCTACAATTTTTCTGTTGCCAAGAAGGCCCCAATTCTCTTTCGTTCGTCCATTGGTCCCATTTTGTACCCTCTTGGTTCAGCCAGCAGCCTTCTCCTTTTCCTTTCTTCCCCTATAGCTGCCGCAATCATCTCTTATATTTGTCCCTTTCAATGTGTGGACAGATGTTTCACCATATGAGCATGGTCATTCACCTAAATACATCGTTAATGATTCATAACACGCATGAACGAATCTTTCGCCATATTCGCATGGTCTTTCATCCTACAAAAGTTATCCGATAATAACATAATAGTTTCCAGAACAGAAAATATTGAAAAACGGTGAGCACATTCATGCGCCCTATCTCCTCAAAGGTCTACACTACTCTTCGCGTTTCTTTTTGTGCCCTGGGCTTTCTTGCCCTTGCCATCTACCAAGATTCAATCTAGAAGATTCCTTCGTGGCATCCCCTAGATTTAACTTTTCCCTCTTCGTCTGCAGATGCTACTGATACTCCCGAAGTGACGGAATTAGTTCCTGGCCGACTTGGGATTAATGGTTATTATCTCTTGAATATTCGTAAAAATTTTGATGAATAGATTCCAAGTTACAGTCGTTCTTCAAATTTCTTACTTATGAGGGACAGGCAAAAATACATCACTTCTGAAATGAAAACTCAATCAGAAATGTTGATTGGGACACTACTTTTTAAAAATGTATTTACTCCTGGTTTAGTCTGGTATTTCCCTATGATCAGTGGTGAGGAAGAAAAATTCGTAAGTCTGCATTACAAACATAATTCAGTTAGTCGATAGTCATGATCTCGCGCCCCGTTACTTGAATCCTTACAAACACTCCTTGGTAAAATATAGTCGGATGTCAACGTTAGGTTGAAGCAAAAGTATATTATTTGGTGGCGAGAAAAATAAGGGTTCTTCCTTACTGTTGGTATCCCCTACTTTCCAGATTTATTTCAAACCCAAAGGCCTCTTGCCCTCGCCTCGCACTCGTTTCTTCATTGCTTCCGGATCATTGCAGCTGCTTGACTCAGTTTTTATGTGGTGCGCATCCTTAGGCTTGTTCCCTCTTTCCTCACAGTCGTGTTTCTCCGTAACTTCTAAATATTTGTACAATAGTCCCTTCGCCACTATGTTTTTCTATAGCATCTCGAGGAAAACTGAAAAAAAGGCCAATTGTATGGAGAATAATAATTAAACTATTGGAAAAAAGTATTGTAAGCTATAATCCAGCCTAATCGAGCCTATCCCACATCAAGCGTCAAGTATAGCAATAGCGGCATAGCTATTGGTGTTATACTATGAAAGTAAAATTGAAAGATGTACAAGAAATTGAAAGGTTTATCTATTTTATAAGAGCGAATCGTAATCCGTAAGAGAACTAAAATGTTTTCGGTCTACCCTGCGAGAACGTTGTAATCAATCGTGAAGGGGAAACGTGGTAGAAGAACCAAGATGTTCGCACAAAACCTGCCGGTGAAATTGCAACAGAAGCCGTGAACGCTGGCGTAATGACTCAGTTAAGTCAACTCACGCGTCTCCATAGTGAGGGGATGAAGTCGTGATAAATGCAATATCGGGTTGACTCAGCGATATAAGGAGCAATTAGAAGCCTAAGGAAAGCCAAGGAGTTGAAAGGAAGGAAGAGAATTAATTGGCAACGTCAGGCACAGCATCGTGATAGAGCAGTCAAAAGGTGCATCATTAATGCGACATTAGCTGCATCCATCAGAGCTTGGCACTTGTCCCCGATAAGACACAATTAATTTACTTTAGACCGTAACAAAAGGGAAACTTTCGTCTATAGTGAACATTTCGATACTATTAAAAATTCAATTTGATGCATGAGTCAGAGGCACCAATAGAAATCAAATTAACATAATTAATTAGTACTAATTTACTGCTCACCATAGTAATGAAAAACTTAACAGCTCCACCAACTAATTCGTTAATTCGTCAAAACAGCGTATATTATGTGAATAATTATGATTTTGAAGGGCCATTATCGCAGCAATCTTATTATGATACTCTAATCTTAAGCGGAATTATTTTCACATCTTTTATTTATCTTTTTATTTTTCTCGTTAGCTATCTTGTTTTTTGATGGCTGCTGATATATTTCATTTCAAAGAATCGAATGAGACCACCCGGATCACTATACTCATCCTGAAAGCAGAAAAATCACCGGAAGATAAAAAGTTCCAGTCATGCAGCATGACCGTATGAGCGAATTTTCATATATTATCGTACTATAGTGTGTTACTTTGTTTTGAAATTTGAGCACTTTGAGTGCAAATAAATTGTTAATCACCAATCTTATGACAAATAAACTCGTTCTAAATCATATTCTACAATTCAAAACAAATTTTGGATGTCTATCACGTCTGTGACGATCGAGTCAGCTGATATAATCACAATTAAATTCCCATGTGAAGGCAGTGGTTTATTTTATTATATCTTTGAAACCTTGAGAGGGACTTGAGAGGGACTAGTGATGAAGCTAGGTACCTATTTAGGTACCTATTTAGGTCTTTGCTTATGTTTCTGCTAAGATTTATTCGAACAGACTTCATCATCATTACACTGTTAATTATAGCCAATAGACGTCATCATCGTTACACAGTCTACTACTATAGGCTTTATGTAATACCTGTGCTTTTAGCGAATTTTCGTAGAAAATGAAGCTGTTGCTCAAACCTTTTAAAGTCAAAATTTTTGAAAAATATCTCCATTGAAAACCGTTTTGAGGCATACTGAAACGAATCCCAGAGTGTAACAGTTTTTCATATGTATATATATTTATATGTATTTATTTATATATACGTGTGTGTGAACCCAGACAATAACTCTCCTTAGGATTGAGATAAAAATTCCCTTCTTGCCCCAAAAAGTCAAGCTTTCCAAAGGAAAGGATGATTTTGTTGGCCAGCACTTGTTGAGCACATTAAGTTGGTCAAATTTCAAAAAATGTATCTAAAATATCACTAAAAACTGCTAAAAATTGTTAAAATTGTATTTTTTGACAAAATATTGCTCAAATAAAGTTTATTAAGTATAAAATAGAACATTCAAAAATTTATGCACAAAATAATGCTGAAAAATGTACTTAAACTTCTTTAAAATTTTCTAAAAATCGATAAAAACTGAAAAAAGCTAAAAATCCATAACCTTTTATCGAATAATAGATTATTATTTAAAATACGTTTTTTGCCATAAAATTAATAGTTAATAATTTACTTGCATTCAAAAATTTCAAATTCCAAAGCAATTTAACATTACACAATTCGATAATTTTCAAAAATTCGCTCATACGATCATGCTGCATGACTGGAACTTTTTGTGTACAGTAGACCATAATTCCGCCTGAGGTAAATAGTGTTCAGATTGATGAAAAAAATTGAATTCTTCTAAAACTAGTTTTAGTTTAAGCACGATTCTAAATGTCGCTGTTCATTAGGCTTTTCTTTATTTTTTCTTCTCTATTACAGGCAATCGAAAATAATTTATTAATGATACTAAACTTGAATAATGGCGGTAGACATACCATACTACAATGCTGTGAACATCCTTTCGCTATACTTGTTTCAGAAAACCGTCAAACAACATTTCGTTGACAAGCCATTACTGAAAAATATTGTTGTTCCCTAAAGCCAAGCTCGTTTGTATCTAATTTCCTCTTGAACCACCTCAGGCTGGCTAACCAATATTCGTTTATCTCCCATCCGCTGAAACCTTATAGTCAACATAAACCAAACCATTACCCCGACACTCAACTCTTTCTCCAGCAATATTACAAAATGTAGCCGCCCGTTCCGTAAATGCTTCTACAAACAGCATGTTTCCATACACTCCGGGAAACCGGAAATTGTGCGAAGGGAATATTTCCAGGACAAATATTGAATCCTGTCGTTCTGGATCTCTTATCAGGTCTCCCACTCTCCTCTACCCATCTCGTTTACCCTCTCTCGCTCGGTTCTATCGCGAAAGAAAGGAAATACGTCAGTCACGGGGCGTATTGTTGTAATATCCGGCGAGTTCCCGAATTATTACGGCACCTCAGGTTGTAAACGATTCACGCAAAATGGGAACTTGTGTATGCGCCGTGTTTGGTCGAAGTTGGTGATAGAATCGCGCCCGCAAGCAACCTCACATCGGGTTTAAATGGATAGCGCTATATATATATAATATATGATTGGATTGAAGCCATCCAATACCATATATAATACCAACAACGTTTCCATGCTCAATGTTGTATTGCTGTTGATCAGAATCCAAGACTTTATTGCTAGAGAAAATCCAAGAAAAAATCAATAATGTAAAAATCAAATCTTACAAAAAAGTCGAATAATGAATAATTAAGTTAACTTTCGCCCACCTTTGATTATGTTCATAGAACTTGAGCTCCTCGGAGGAGTTCAATCAATATCATCAATGGAAAAAATCATAATGAACTGTAGTAAGTTCGAAATCACTTTTTTCATTATTTTAATTATAATGATGATTCGGATGAAAAATAAAGGTCGGTCCTAGATCATAAGTATCAAAATACTGGTTGGGTGTAACCTTTAACGCAACACGGTTGCCATGAAGTTACTGACCTTTTGTAAAAAACCCATTAGGTGTAAAAATAGTTTTGGTGTTGCCTTCTTAATCAGAGCATATGCAATCAATAAAATTATTGAACTACATATATGATCTTTAATATAAATTGTTGGGTAATTATAATGGATTTACCATGAGAGGAGGAAGATGGTAAAGGACAGACAACGGCCATCGGCAAGCGTCAACTAGGCAACGGCTGATTTGGCTCGGGCAAAACAATCATGGGTTAGGTACCTAAATAATGTTTGGCTGTCTCGTTATTCTATTAAATCGGTATCTAGAAATACTTTTCATGATGTGTATATTCTCAATCCCAAATTTAGAAGTATTCCCCTCAAATCGGTGTTAAGAAGTACCTACTTATCCCGATTTTAAATTAAAATAATTTATTCATTTTTCCCAAGAAACGCTTGCATACGAGTCGGCAACACATTGGGACATTTTATGTCTTTAGTTGCAGACTCGTATGTGTTGCAGACTCGTATGCAAGCTCTAAGAGCCACTCAGCTGATCCGGACCGGGCATCGTCAAGTAAATGTCCTAAAGAGGCTACTTACGGAAATTACAGCTCCCTAGAGTGTAAAGCATAGAAATTACTTATTAAAATGATTTAACCACCGCTTCACAAATCAAACCGTTCTCGCAATATTTGAATCAACTGCTATGAATCAAATCATCGAAACACCAGCTCAATGAAATCATCAGAAATTAACAGGCGGTTGCAATCATGTTCACAATATCAATTATTGAGAATGATCACCTGAGTGTACACAATTATTCAAATAACCATGCTCATAACTCAGCTTGTTGGCCACGCACTTCGCAGTAGTTAACATAATATGGTTGGATAAATCGAGAGCTTTCGAACGAATGGTCAACGAATTTTGTTGGATGAAAAACGATGAAGTACCGTTCCCCTACGACTCGGTTGTAAGCGGAAATCATCAGAATATTTTCGTGAGTAATTTTCCGTGACGTTTTTTTAGTTTATGTGCCATAGCAAAGACATAAAATGTCAAAAACGCTCCACATTATTACACAAAGTTTAATTATTACTGCATTGGATAGTCCTTCTACTGTCTAATAACTGTCTATGACTATTAACGAACTCTATTATACATTTTTCAGGTCTAAATATAAATGCGTAGGTGTAGACGCCTAACGAAATGAGTCGGGAAATTTTGTACCAAATTTCTTGGAAACGTCCGCTCTTAGGAAGGCACAATTTATTTTTGCAGAAATTTATGCTGAAAAGTGTACTTAAACTTCATAAATATTTGCCAAAGCATTGATAGGATCTGCAAAAAAACTGAAAATCCGAAATCTTTTTTGGAGGGCCAAAATTTATTTAGAACGAGTTTTTGCCATAAAATTGGTATTCAACAATTCCTTTTTACTTAAAGTCTTGAATTTTAAAAACAATTCAACATAATAGGTATATACGATGATTTACGCAAATTCGTTCATACAATCATACAATGACTGGACCTTTTTCAGAATTTCAGCCCCTAATTACTCCTCTTTGAGGTTGATCAAAATCAATGCCAAAGTTACTCGCACATCACTGGCCAAAGTATGATTTTTGAGCCGAATTTCATTGAGTTTGGTCCAGTAGTTTCGGACAAAAGCTGCGGACAGTGGGTGTAGACGGACGGACGCTTTTTTTTTCTTTTTTTTTAATATGATAGGTATATATATGTAGGTATATATATTTTTTTCACCTTAGGCCATAACAAAGTTTCATTATTGAATATAATAAACTAAAAGGAACCTATCCCATGCCGTCCTAAATTAACTCGAAAATCATATACATATTTATATAATGTGGTTTAAATGGCTCTACGAGAGCACAATACACTGATGAAAAATTAGGAAACAAAAAATGAAACGGAAAGGAACTTCACAAACTAAATTTTTTTTTTATATTTCGGCTAATTTGCCTTTTTCAAATATAGAACTAACAATGAATTAGGTGTTGGGAAATTTTACGTTGTCACGAAAAACTGGAGCCATGGAGTTGTCGTGGGAATATGTGGTGCAAGACCAGGATCTCCCAGTGAGTCGTCCTGCAATCACACATGGCGCTCCATTTAACGACTGCTTCGGGATAAAGGTCCTCCGAAAGATGAAGCCTGGTGAGAACAAGAGTAAATTGAACCAGTCCGAGAAGGCTCATAGTAATGTCTTGAGAGCTTATGAGCCACCAGGACTCAATATTAGAAGATGATTGAAAATTCCATCCAGTGCAAGATATTCCCACGACAACTCCATGGCTCCAGTTTTTCGTGACAACGTAAAATTTCCCAACACCTAATTCATTGTTAGTTCTATATTTGAAAAAGGCAAATTAGCCGAAATATAAAAAAAAATTTAGTTTGTGAAGTTCCTTTCCGTTTCATTTTTTGTTTCCTAATTTTTCATCAGTGTATATATATATATATATATACACATATATATATATATAAATAAAAAATAATTTATAAAATATATAAAAATAATAATATATGCATATATAATATCGGCCGGTGATGTACCTAAAATCTTGTCATAACTTTCGATCAACCCTAAATAATCAACTTTCTTCACTTTAAAGTTTATCAGCACTAAAGTTACTATAAGAATAGTGTACTTGGGTTTTTGAAAAGTACCATCCAAAGGCCCTCACATCAGCTCAAAATTGACGATTTTGAAAAAATAATATTTCTGAAAATGTTATAACTTTACTACTCTTTTAAAACGGATCCTGGAAACTGGCTAATCAAAGTTTACCGAGTGAAATATTTTTTTTTAAATTGTATATCAAATTTTGTGAGATAAAAATACCAGTTTTTAGTTGAATCAGGAAACACCGACCCTCTGCGATCTACGGGTGTCAAATAGAATAGGTTTTGCAAAAAGGCTGAGCTCTTCTAGCTTCTTTACAAAAAGGCTAAAAAAATACCAGACAGGTTGTCATTCCGATTTTATTTCGAAAAGGCGGCGTATCGTAAAAAGGCTAGGTTTTTTCGAAAAGGCTGATTCCACAATGGGCTGCGACATTTATGTACATAATATATATACCTTTTTTCCCTCTATTTCATCATTACGAGGGAGGGACAATTCAATTGAATACTCTGAGGGACACAAATAAGAAGTTAGTAATTCTTGTAATTCCAGTGATACGTCGCAATAAAGTGAAACGTAACTGTGAATGGCATTATATGTCAACTTTATTTATAGACGGGATATCTGTGCCAAAAGGCTATGATTTTCGAATAGACCATTTTAATGTACAATAATGAATAATGTACAGTTTTTAAAACGTTGTTGTTATTTATCCATTTGTTTATGACACCCCCCCCCCCCCCCCCTTGCGAAAAATAGGATTTGATAGCAGTTTTTTATGCAGCAGTTTGTTTATGCAGTGTATTTATAATAGTTCCTAGCGTTTTTATTCACTCCTCTCCAGTTCATGGTAGAGATAGCAATGGCGTTTGCTGAAAGGTCTATATTCGCAAACTACAACTTCTAATATCGAAAGCAATGTTCTCTATTTCCTAGATTTGAATATCGTGAAATTATTTCAAATTTATAAAATATAATTGGTCTGTGGTTTTTTTTTTTTTTTTTTTTTTTTTTTTTTTTTTTTTTTCATTTTATTTTAAGCAAGTGGCACTTCTGCACTTCCTTGTCTTTTTTGAGATTATTCGCCCCCGCTTCAGGTTTATTCCGCATCCCTCCGGATTTCAGCAACAAAAAATTGAGGAAAGGTCCCCCGCTGTCATTACCCTAATCCTCCTCCGTAAGTCTTCCCTTTTCTTCCGTGGATTAGTCCGCATTATGTGACAACATCACTCAAGCCCTCCTGCTCCTCTCGGAGGATGCCCTAATTGGTGGATATACTCCAGTCCTCCTGTATATCTCCCTCATATTTCATAAATTCATGGTCCCCTTTCACTTCCCCTACTTGCCCTCACAGATTCCTTTCACCCCCTTCAAGTAACGAATTCATTGTCTTCCGAAAAAAAATCTCTTCGTTTTTAATAACGCAAACCTAAAAGTAGCTTTATTTCTTCCAGTCACTTCACCGATCTTCCAGAGTTTTAACGAGATATTGTCGTCCCAATCAATAAGATTCCGGTTCTCATGCGCCTAAAGGCTAAAGAGTGATGAGCGTAGAATCCGTTTTTCACCACCATTTCAAATTTTAGCTTCATAGGTTCATGAAATTAGCTCCGGAGATGACAAGGCAACGGTGATAGAATCCTCCTTGTATATGTCATTGTTTAGTGTAATTCTAGTTAGATGTAGTGATTGGTAATAATGTCAACGTAAAATCGTATTCTACATAATAACAATAATAATTTGGAATTTTTTTAACGCTTCCGGGTCTTGTGGATGCGTCGTGATCAGATGAAATTCAGAAGTGGGGAGAGGGGGGGTAGTGAAAACGTCATATTATAATCAGAGGAAATTTCATATTGCGAAGTGCTCAGTCATCACGTTCTCTACCTCCACTAACTACTACAAGACTGGGAGCGAAAGACTGAAGCGGGTCACCTTGTTGCAAGATTTGGGGGTGCTTCTCGTCAGCCAGGTCTCATTTTCTGAGCACAAGGCAGTCATCTCCAGCCGGACACTGCGCATCTTAGGTTTCATCAATTTTCATACAAGGAACTTTAACTGTATACCTGCTTTAACCACCCTGTATAAGTCTATACATCTCCCTGCCATAGAGTTTGCCAGCAGTAGTTTGTTGTTTCTCGGAGGCAATCGTGTTTACAGATATCAAGATTAAAATTAAAATACCATAATCGAAAACAACATAATATCAACAGGTTTTACAAAATTCTACTCAAGCAAGTGCGGAATGTCTTTTCATTTATTTAAACTTAATTTTCGATTAAGTACATATATTCAGTTTGTTTTTTGTTTACGTTCCCCATAATATCTTTGGAATCATAAGAGTCTCCGTAGGAAGTAGTGAGAGACGGAAATCTTTTTTGACAGTATGTTTTCATGAAGTTTAAAATGACATCCAATGTAATGATGTCTTCATTCTATACATGAGGTAGGGATGATAGGAAGATGAGCTGTAAGTTAGCATAACTGAACTATATAAATCAATTTTGCACCAGAAACTTTACATTTGAGACGATGTATAAAAGGCACCTCATACCTGAGAAACATTATTTAAATTCATTCTTGTTGAAAACAAGATTTTTCTGGAAGTTTTCGATTTTTCCTTTAAAAGAAAAATTAGAAATCTTTATATCCGAGTGTATAAATTTAACTTACTGTCAAAAGCATTTCAAGTACCTATCTCACCTCCCTTGCATATTATAAAAGTGTGCTGTAGTTAAGGATTTCATTTTGAAACATCAATTTAAACTTCTGTCAGTTCACATCATCTTACTCGCCATCCCATGAAATAATCATTACCGTAATGTAAATAATTCGTCCAACAACTTGCGAAGAAAAGAAAAAATTAAAACTGCGAAGGAATTTTCAATTATTTCTGGCTCAACTCAGTCTACCAAGAGGAAGTCTGCTGAATATTTAATGAGCGGGTTTCTTCCAAAACCTCGAATTCCGCGGTTTGTCAGTTCTCGATTCCTTCCGCTCCCTTCTTTCTACCGATTTAGCCTTTGTTTTTTCTGTCTTTTTGATTGAGTTCCTTTTCGCCAAGCATTACGTCGATTGTTGACTTAGTAGTCTCAGTTTCCCCGTCCGGCCGTCACGTGGAGTCTTTTGTGCGAAGCTTCCATCTGCCTTCCATCCTCAGTTATTTGTCTAGACTCGCTAGTCCGTTCATTTCACCCCCGCCCTCTTCGCCGTTTCAAATTATCAACAAAAGGCTTGGGGACTTGATTTCATTTGCGTCGGCCCCTGAATAATTGAAGTGCCTTTCTATTCTTTATCGAGTTCCCCATTTCCCCCGTCTTCCCGATTCCCCTTTTTCTTTGGGCTTTCGAGGCATTCCTTTTTGCTTCAAGTATTCTTGAGGGAGGGTGTGAATCAATTAAATGCCTTCTTAAAAGGTAAACAAGGGTGATGGCACCAGTGGGTACTGATAATGCGACACACAGCGATCCTTTCTCAGGTTACTTTATTCGAAGTTCTGTTAAGAATAATTTATTGTCTATCGTAAATCTTGTCATGCATCTTCTCATGAACTATTATTATCAAATTAAATATTAGTATTACTTTCAATAATATATGCAAATAGTTTATTTTGTTGCCCTCAAGATCACCCGCCGAATCCACTTTATTCTAGAGGGAGGGGCAGAATTGAGTTGTCTTTCTCTAAAGCTACGGGATGGGCCTCCGAACATGAGAAGCTAGAGCTAGAGCGCAGCACGTAAACAATGATCTTCCCGATTCGCTATTCTATTGTTGCCTGTAAGGGCAGCCGTGACGGACACACACATTCTTGTTGTTTTGTCGGTTTTTTGGTGTTTTGTGTGTTTCTTTATTATAACAATTTATTTAATAATTATATATTTCTCATTTTTTACCAGAATTGCTGAGATTGATGGTGAGGGGTACGAATTGTAGAGCTAAAAGGAGTGACGTGAGGTATCAACAGGGGGAAATTCATGTCAAACTTCATGTTACTTAGGTTCTTCGCCCCCTACCACTCCTAATGGCGGACCATGTTAGTTCGGAGCCCCATTAGTTTAACTACGTCGCTCTTCTTTGATATGACGCGACCTATATTATGGGCCGGCTTTGGACAAAAGGGCTGACCCTACATCACCAAAGCCAACATCAATAAAGGTGTGGCAGCTCCGTTCACACTTTACTAGTATACAGCTTTAGGAATTAGGAAATTCTCTTCCTTGATTGTTAGAGGTTGAAATATCTCAAATTACTGCAAAGCAAAGTATAGAGAAGCGTGCGTTCAACTTCGTGATAGGTTGAGAGGGAAACACTTTCTCGGTTGAGACGGGAATCGCAATAAATATTGGCAATAATGAAATATCAAAAATAAGCAAACCGTGTGACGTTGCGCATCTCATGTTTCCTATCAGGATGGAATGAATGGCCGATACAGTTATTATATTATATGAATTGGATTACCAGGAAATTTGGCAGTAGAAAGGTATTGATCATGGCTGTAAGAAACCCGGCCTTTAATCTCTAAGGCCTAGGCTGAAGAATGATTTACCGCTGCAGGGTGAAAGTTTAGAGGGGATTAACTCAAAACTCCCATTTTATGTGCATTTTGTTTTTTGTTTGTAAAGAAATTAAGAAAAAGTGCAACCAACTATTAAATTTGCGTAAGATGCTTCACGCTCGACGTCACATAATGGCGAAACTTCAGGAGGGCTTTCTCAGCTAACATTTTCTTTCACTTAAGAACGGTGGAAGCGTTGAGCACGGCGAGAGGGTTGTGCGGTAAAGGAACTTTGTCAGTGGTCCAGCTGTCACAAGCAGTCACCAGGACGAGAGCACCCGCCGCCCCTTCAACCTACTGCCGGGCAAACTTTAACGAAATTGTCCCCTACCGAACCCCACTTCTTCCTCTTGGAAGACCCCCTTTTCGGAACGGTTTGGCCCAAAGTTTTCTTCCCGTTCATCTCGAAGGGATGCTCTTCCCCATCCCTTCTCTGTGCGAATCATATTTTGTCTACGGCGTTTGAGGCGTAAGGAGGGGCGACTTGACGGATACTACACTCACCTTGTCCGGTTCCGACTTCCTTCAGCTCTATTGTTGTCCTCTGGCGTTCCATTAGCTCTAAAAGCTGCCTCCATGGGGTTGGACGTCCCTTTTATTTTTGACTGTCCCTCTAGAGTACAATGTATTGTCTTTCTGTCTTTCTTGTTTCCTGATCCATCATAAAACACATGATGATTGTCGTTGTTCAAGTACATCGCAACTATGAACTTTAAGTTTCGTGATGTAGTTTGACATAAGTCACGAACTTGTAACGACTTGGCACATACCTCTGTATCGTTTTTTCTTAGGGTTGATAATGAACTAATATACATAAGCATATATATGCTTAGTGCAATAATAGAACCTTTGAATCTAGTTATAATGACATTATATATCAATATTATAATAAATTTTCAGTACAAAGTTTCAAGTCTGACATTCTTTACAACAGTTGAACTATTTCTAGTGTTTGCTGAACCGACTTTGTATCCTCGAGTCCCTGCGTTGCTGATATTAATGCGAACAATCTGATAATTTGGAGCTTGTAGAAGATCATTGTTAGCATTAAAGTTAAAGTCATCAAAGTTAGCATTACAATTTTCTATCTAAGGAGATTATTGAAATCGTTAACTGTATCTCCTTTGTAATTCAGATGTGATATATAGGGACCAGACTGTTGTAATGCAGTACAGTAATTTTGTTAGTGACATCTGATGTGCACCAGTGCCGTTCACCAAAAAGACTACCGACTTTCAGCAAAGGCTCATCATTTGAGGCCTGCCTTGTTTTTGAATTTCGGAGATGGAATTCCTAAAGGAAAGTTGAGTATGTAAATGAAGGACGATCCAGACAGAAGGAGATTCCAGGTTAGGAGCTCGTTTTTTCCGCAATAAATCCATCTCTTCTAATGCTAGTTACCTTCTAAATAATGCAAGGCACATATACTATCTTGGATAGATACAGATTCCTTGACCATATAAGTACAAAGTTTCGCATTTATGAAAACTAGCAAACTCGCTATAAAGTCGAACAAGGCAATAAAGGCTGGCTGGATTCGAATCGCGATCGCAGCGAACCCGGCGGTATGGAGGTAGGTTCGGTCCAATATAGATTAGTTTGTTTGTTGATGCATATAGTTTAGTGATATGGCTGCTCGCAAGCTCGCATCTCAAAATTACATGATATCAAGTAGTCAATCCCTCAGTAAAAATTCAGATTAGTTGAACATACGGCCAGGTTCGCTGCAATCGCGATTCGAATCCGGCCTGCCCCCGTTCTCTAGCTATAGTCGAAAACCGAAATCAAATTTCGGTCGATCAGGAGAAATTGTTACTAATAACTAGTGTAGTTCATTAATGATTACATTTGTTCTCAGACCATTTGAATAAGAAGTTCCACTATCGAATTCAATCACGAATACAAATCCAAGGCAGTTGTTGTCCCGGCTATGTATATTCCAATAGTTTATTTTGTTCCAACACCTTCAATATTCTGATGTAGTTGAAATCATGTCTGAAGGCGGCAATGGTCATCTTTTACCCGGCGAATCGACGCCTCTTTGCCCGTCTAACCACCCACTGTGAGAGGAGACAAGCATTTGAAATGATCCGGCCGCCCTCCCTGGCTTTGTTATGCACCGTCTTCTCAACTTTTGTTAGTGTTTCTCTGCCACAATGTGTACGTTTCGTCGCCGAAATATGGCCCCGTTATACCCTCCTCTAAAGTTTACATCCTACGCAAAGCGTTAAATTATTGTCTGACGGCTTTATTCTTGAAATAGTCTCCTTCTCCTTTTGAATTTATCGTCCCTCAGTCGCTTTTTCTTTCGGTTTATACAACTCAATAAAAGAGCGGACGTCATGTTGGGCAATTATTATTAACTGCCTTTCGAATCGATCTTCCGCATATATGACACCATATATGACCCATTTTTTGTTATCTTCAACGAATTTGTAAGGATTTCACTACATAAATTTGTCCTCCTTACTTTCTCAAGAATTCAAATAGAAATTTCTGGAGCTCATTCAAAACCTGAGTTAAGTTCTGCAAATACCGTAACACATGTTTATATGTACAAGAAGATGTCTATTTCGCGATCACTTTCTGTAATTGATGAAGAAGTTGCTGTCTAATTGGACTTCGCAGTGCAGTTCAGTTTCGCGATAATTATTACCACGAATGTTCTCTAACAATAATTTTCAAGTGTAAAAGAAACTACAATGTAACCACTGCTACTACTGTCATTATGTGTCCTTAGGATATTACATGAGTATTTAAAACCTCTTAGGTTCCACCTCTTTACTCGATACAACATTACAAGAATCCTTCCACAATTAACAGCAATACAATAAGTTCGTTCATCTGAATTCATTACCGAAATCGACAGCTAAATTTTATATGCTTAACTAGATAGGGACATCTAACCAACCTAAAAACTTCCATAAAAAACACCAATGTAAAAATTAATAGTTTTAGAATGGTAGTTATTTCTATTATATTTTCAGTTCGAGATAAGTTTCTTCTTGAGTCGACTAAATTCAGCAGCACGTATCAACTACACTCAGTTAAAAACTCAAATTTAGATATCGAGAGGTTTTCCCCACTTGGGTGACTGAGGTTTGAAATACAATGAAGGCTAATCACAGTAGGGAAACCTGATATTGCAATCCCTGTTATGTACGAACAACTAGAATAAATAACAAATTCCTCGTCTTATATTAGTACACTTTATAAGTCATTTATCAACAAGTATAATATGCGAGGCACTAAACGGAACTATTGTGTCGCAGTATGATCATAATTTTCTTTAACCGCTTTATGAAGGCTCGTTAAAAACGCATTAATCTTCTTTTTATTAATTTACGCAAAAATCTATCTACGGTCATGGCCCGATAATTAATTGGAGGAAACAAACACCTACAGCCCCATTGACGGGAGCGGTAGACCAAACGACCGCCGTTGGCAATCTCCTCTGTACTGCGTCCCGGTCCCCCTCTTACTAATAAACAGATTACATTATTAATCCAATTATCAATTATTATCGACGGCGCTGTTGTTGTTTTGGAACCAGGAGGATAACAATCGCTGATAGAATATTCTATTATCTAATGCACCTGAACGCTACATAGTTTATGTATGCGATCCAGCGTTGTTCATCCCCTTCATCCACTAATGGCTGGGACATTGGTTTCCTAACATTACGCTCTTTCGAAATTACATTACAATGGCTGTCATTTCAATCATTTTAGTGATGTACAATACACCAGATTCGTCATTATTACATCTCCAGCAGTTGTCCTGACCTCATACATTAATAAATTGTAATAGTTGAAGATTTGAATTACAAATTTATTTCAGGACCTTTAACGTCTTTCACGATACTTAATCAAGTCTCCTTCCGAATTTGAACACATTTATCTACCAGTAATGGGAGACTACATTTCAAACTTTAGAATCGTGAAATTGATCAATGTGAGGTAGGAATTGAAAAGAAGCTTGTAGTCATTCACTAATGATTTGTAGGCATTCACTAATGATTGATGTATCCGTACAATAATTAGGCGCATTGCAGGACGAATTAAAAGCATTTCGTGTTGCCCGGAAAATTTAGCGAAACGTGGTGTCAATTATTATTGAATTATCAAATTAACCCTATAGCTCAGCGTAATTAATGTTGAGGATAGGAGTATGGGTTCTATGTGTATTTGAAATGATTTTATGGTGTGGAATGACCAAGGGAATCTACTTGATTTTAAAGATTTCCAATGAGGGGTCACCACGTTTTGGTAGCTATTTTTTAAACGTGACTCTGGAGCTCCCTCAACTGATCAATGCTAATTTGCATCTTTTCCTTGTTGATCGATAATCCCCCTTAAAATATTAGTATCGTTGTTTCAATACTAAATAAAATTGAGTTCGTGCATGACCGAGAGCAAGAGCAGTACACCTCAGGTGAAAGTGAAAATGACAAATCAACTTATGATGTGGTGTCATGTATTAACAATGGCTGATGGTAAAAGTACCTAATTAGTAGTTTGGAATGGTATCCTAAATTGGCGAACCAGGGCGGGAGACCCTAAAGTTAACATGAGTCCACAGCAGTAGCCTATTGAAAAATGCTACGTAGTAATTAAGTACAGTAAACAACCATTCCTGATTGGGGCTTTTCGTCCTACTGCCTCATGCGTCGCGGACGTCATCAGCTATCCTCCAAATGGAGGATCAGAATTGAAAAATGTTACGTTACGTCCTCTAAACAGCGTCTGAACTCGGAACACTGCGCGAACCACCTTCCGTCAAGGATATCAAAATTAACTGAATTTTATGGGATAAGTAATTTTTAAGGGGTCCAAACGACTGCGGCATGCTCCAAGATTGGAAGAATAAAGGGGTTGGAAAGTGTGGTAATTGCAGGGGTGCACCGAAATTTGCGGGTATTTCGCTTGAAAGCTGACAGTCAAGAAGTTCCCCTTGATCCTTGAGTGAAGAGACACGCAAAGCTTAAACATGCAAATCATAAAAATAAAAATAAAAACCCGCGCCGGTGTCTTATGTTTTGTGATCTATCATTATTTCGTTTTTAGAAGTTCGTAGTTAGAACATGCTTAAACATTAAAAACTAATGCGTTGCCTTTGTAAAAGTTTTTGGAAAATCTTCTCAAACGCCGTTATAGCAGTGAGTTGAATTTAGTGAGAAGTCACAATCAATATATTTTACTCTGCCTCTGTGTCTCCATATATACCTTACGATTTCCCTTTTTCTATACCTCTCTCTCTCTCTCTCTCTCTCTCTCTCTCTCTCTCTCTCTCTCTCTCTCTCTCTCTCTCTCTCTCTCTCTCTCTCTCTCTCTCTCTCTCTCTCTCTCTCTCTCTCTCTCTCTCTCTCTCTCTCTCTCTCTCTCTCTCTCTCTCTCTCTCTCTCTCTCTCTCTCTCTCTCTCTCTCTCTCTCTCTCTCTCTCTCTCTCTCTCTCTCTCTCTCTCTCTCTCTCTCTCTCTCTTCTCTCTCTCTCTCTTCTCTCTCTCTCTCTCTCTCTCTCTCTCTCTCTCTCTCTCTCTCTCTCTCTCTCTCTCTCTCTCTCTCTCTCTCTCTCTCTCTCTCTCTCTCTCTCTCTCTCTCTCTCTCTCTCTCTCTCTCTCTCTCTCTCTCTCTCTCTCTCTCTCTCTCTCTCTCTCAAAAAATCAATTATCTCTCTCTCTCTCTTGAAAAATCAACATAATAATTAGCTTTAAACTGTTCTCCATAATTCTTTGTATTATCTGATAACAAACGTATGACCTCATTTGTTATTAGTTGTATTCCTATTATTATGCCCTCACATGCAGCGGAATTTATAGAGGAATCGTCAAGAATCTGATAAATATTTTTCAACCTACCTACTCCGTAGGAGCTTTATTTCTGCTGCTTGAACTGAACATGTCCATTTCATGACCAATATCACCTAAATAAACTTAGATACCGAATGTGCTTTAAATTGGATCATTCGGGAGACTAGGATTACCGGTCGCTGCATTTCTCAATCCACACCTCATTAGAAAATATAACTATGAACGAACTCAAGGTCTTATATTGTTATCGTTATTACTTGTAGGTAGGTATCTAAAGTACTCCGCGTAAATAAAAGTACTGTTTTCTGTAAATTTTCTTTGAATTAATGGACGTTTTTCAAAAATTTACAGCACTGCATATTGTTCTTTGATTCCGTCAGCACCGCTTTGTTGTCAATCTTTAAAATTGCCAGTGGGTAATTCTGTGTGTTTTTCCCCCCCACAGAAGGGCTGTTATGGATTTCCCCAAGATTTTGTAAATCCAACAGTTCTAAAATGTATCCATTTTTCCACTCTCAACATTTTTCATTTTTCCCCCACGAATGATCGTTTTCCTCTGAAAAGGTGAAATCGTCCCCGATATGGAAACACTGATCGCGAGTGGTCCCAATGAGAGGCAGCCAACTCACAGAAAACGTAAACCTATACTGTGTAGAGAGGACGTCACTGGATTGATTCGAGTAATTCAATCGGAAGGTTCGGGAAGGGAGATACCCAGGGCGGGTCTCTGATGGAGTAGAAGGGCAAATGGGGTCGTGTGCAGGGGACACCTGAGTGTGATGTATAGACCATTAGGTGGAAGTCGGGGGTGTCAGAGCTCTCCTGGGCTTCCAAACCTGGGCTCCTCGCTCGTCACTCAGTATCCGAGATTTGTATACAAAGTTAACTGTGGACGCACGAAATCCAAACTCTGCGGTGGGCAGATATATTATATATGTTTTGTGGGCTGCCGTCGGGTGCGAAACGAATGCGGTCGTATCAACTCTGGCCCACGCACGGCTCGGATAATGTTTTATCATAATATCGGGAATACGGCACTATGAACCCAATATTTTCAACACATTTAAAATTATGAGGCTTTGAGCACATTAAACTGTCAGAGTTCTACGCAGCTCAACCATTATTTGTGTTTCAACTCTATTCACTTCACTTTATGTTTGATTGAACAATCATAAATGTCCTTTAATAAATTTATGTAATTATACATCCATAAGTTTTCGTAACAGTAATTAAAGTGCTCAATTTGTCGTGGATTTTACCCATTTATCTATGTACAAAACTGTGTGTCACCATTCACGACCAAGATTTTTCAAAACTTTCTGTTCACTGATTCTTTTAACTTGCTTAATATCCACAATTTTAATATCATTATGTTGAAGTTCTTGGAGATTACTGTTTTTTTTTTTTTTTTTTTAATTTATTGGAGATTGGTAGGCCTATATTGTCCCATATTAAAATCAACCTCTGCCCATTCAATACATAGAATCTTCAAAACATAAATTTGTCACTGAGCTTAATCCAACTAGATTTGCGAAGTTTCGTTACTTGGAACAAAGTATTATTTTTATTACTTTCTTACATTGGACACATCATACAAGTTACATTTTAATGTTATCCAAATAAAGTAGGTACTACTACGTCCTCTAATGTATTTCCCCCGAAACATTACCAATTATGTACGACATTGGGCTGAGTTCTTAGGGAATGTTTGAATTCGGCTATGTTCTTCCGAGAACAAACTTTTAAATGATATTATATTTATCATAGAGGTTTAGTAGTATCGGCTAATGAATACGATTTGCTTTCTGGAATGTATACTAGAATAAGGTGGGAGGAGTAATAACCATAACTGCGTTGCCACAAGACAAATACGGAGTGTATTCCAGGACCTACGTATTTCCAACGCCATCCCCACTCTAGGTTTATTCATATTTGATCACCCATCGCACAACGCGATCCTCTTTTCCTTCCCACCCTTCTGCATTACAATTCTTCTTCCAACGGCCTACCCTTATTTTCTTGTACATTATTTACAAATGGAGGTCTAGTGCACTATTCACACCTTACCGCCCCCCTGTATTATCCTTCCATTGCTTACGGAACCTCATACTTCCTGTGTCACTGTGTGGGTTGAGGGGTGTTTCATGAAAAATGGTGGTAAGCAAACGCGCAACAGATAAAATGGCCTACGAAGAGCGTTAATTTTTGAATGGAATATAGTACACCATAATGGAGTTTCGAATTGATGATTGGTAGCGTACGTTCGTGAGTTCACCATGATTATCTTTCTGAATGTCGATATCGCATAACGCACTCACATTATATGAAAACGTAAGCAGCTAGGTAACAGCAACCGAAGGGAAGGATGAAGGATTTCGAACTAAGGATCTCTCGGTGCGGTAGAGTATAGTTACAATCCGGAGAACCACTCTAATAATAGCTACGTGAGCTCCACAGCTTAAATTGTTAATATTCAACTTGAGATGTAGAAGTTTGGAACGGAGACCCTGTGGGTGTGGTAAAGTGTGATTACATCCTGAGGAACCCTTCAAATCAGCAGCGTAAGTATGTAACTAATTTTGTTTCTATTAAAGTTAAGATGACTGAACTTTTGAAAGGGGCCTCTCTGAGTGTTGTAGAATATAATATAACAACTCTTGAAACCACTGTAATATATAGCTGAGTGAGCAAAATAGCCCAGTTCTTTAATATTCAATTTGAGATATTGAAATTTGGCATGGTGTTCCTCTGAGTGTGATGGAGTAAACTTTAACCAGCAGTGTGCTTTGTTGCTAATTTCGTTCCTATACAACTAGGGATGCTGAACGTTGCTCTCTGGATGTGGAAGAATATAATTCCAACATAAATTGAGGAACCTGAGGAATCACTCTAACCAGCAGAAATTGCTCTGTAGCCGGTTTCGTCCCTATTCAACTTGGGATGCTGAACAATGGGACAGGGCCTTTCTTATCGTCGTAGAGTGTAATTGCAACATGAGAAACCACTCCACTAGCTAAGTAAACTCTATAGTTAATTTCATTCCTATTCAACTTGGGATGCAGAACGTTGGACGGGACATTTCTGGACCTCTGCTCACCTCTTTCTTTAATCAGCAGAGGTAAGCTATGGATCTAATGTTGTTCCTATTCAACTTAAGATGCTGAACATTTGAACGGGGCCTCTCTAGAGTGGGGTAGAAAGGTTACAACTTGATGAACCACTCCAATCAGCTGAGTGAGATCTTTAGCTTTTCCTCTTTAGCCTTTAATTTTGTTTTTTATTTAATTTAAGATGTTGAAATTCAGAATGGAGCCTCAGCGTGCTATTTACTATTTTCTGTCAGTATTGACTCATTGAAGAAATGTAGCACAACTAGTATAAATGTATACTTAGATATACAGGTTTTCACGTCGTTGATCCATGCAGTAGCATGCTGGCTTATTTTACCAGCTACTGCTGAAAATCGAACATTTCCCACAGAACTTTTCAGCTCAAAGGAAGCAAAAATTAAGGAAATGCAAATTATTTTTTGTAACTCGTTGCCGTACAAGCACGAAGGGATGAAAGATGAAAGGCGCCACTCTTTTTAGCCGTGAGGATCATTAGATCAAAAGAGTTTTTGAACACTGGACGCTCCAGAATTAGCCCCCTTTCATTACGAACGACTTCACCCTCACAGCAAGGGGCAGAACCACCTGGTGTCTTAACTCTGGACCTTTCCATCCCGGAGAAATTCCATTATGCATGAGATCAACGCTGATTGCTTGGTTCCTTCTCTCAACTTCATCCCTCGCCATTCCTTAGTGAACTCGTCCTTGCTTTCAGCATGGAGCGTATCATCAGACTTATATCCTCCCAAGATTTGAATAGAAACTGCACACTTTGGTGATACGTTAGCAAAACTCTTCATTGTGAAAAACACAGGAATTATAGTTTTGCTTAGCATCACATAATAGTGCCCATCATTTCATGTTTCATATCCTTTAATGTTACAAACTTGTGGCGAAAATTTGTTCTTCGTTGAAATCTTCACGGAATACATCCGTAATAAAATGCAAAATTAATCAATAGGAATAGAATAGAATACAAATCAATGAGAAAAATGTAGATTTTGGCTCAAATAGGAAAACTAAATGGTAATATTAATCAGGTGTTTCATTTGTTAAGAAATTATGGAAACAAGTTTCATTTTAGAGTCTATTCAGATTTAAACAGAGGTGATAATAATATGGGCCACCACTCCTGTATACCCCTTCATATAATTCAATGCACGCGGTGCCAAGACTACGGCCATAGCAAAAATTATTGTCATCGCCTTCCACGCTGTGTCAAATGCGACCAATTACACCCTACTGATGCATGCAATAAAAGACCTGATAAAACACCTGTATGCACGAACTGTAAGGGTCCCCATACGGCTAACTATAAAGGTTGTCCAGTACACCTAGCACTACAAAAGAATCGCTTGGGTGGCCCAACCATACATACCACTCCTCAACGGCAACCAATCCAGCCATCCCTTAGTCCCCGAGCTCCAACCCCACACCACCCTCACCCTCGAACGTATTCGCAAGCTGTCCAACCAAATACATCACACACCATGCAAAACTCGCAACTACAAGAACTCTTTTACAAAAGCAACATGATTCCGCGGAAGACACTAGTTCTCCTTACATTTACTTTTCTATCAAAGCAATAGCCATGTTTGCTGACGACCTGGCAATTCTCAGTTGCAACCTTGACGAGCAAGTGTCTGTCAACAACCTCCAATCTCATCTCACAGCTGTTGAAGAGTGGAACCATAAATGGAGGACAGTAGTTAATGTGGGAAAATCGTCTAAAACTGTATTCACGTACCGCCGAAGGGTTGACAATCTACCAATCACCCTGAACTCCACACCTGTCCCTCAAACAGACCATACACGATACTTGGGAGTCCACCTCGATAAACGAATGACATACTCAGTCCATATCAGTGAACTTGTGAAACGTATTAGGTCACGCATTCGTCAACTTACGACTCTTAGAAATCCCTCACGTCAGTGACGTGATTCTATAATAATATGGGCCACCACTCCTGTATACCCCTTCATATATATATATATATATATATATATATATATATATATATATATATAAATGAAATGTTGGCTTATTTGTTTTAATTGTTAATTAATTAATCAATGATCTTCTAATTCTTGTTTATCTTTTACAAAAGCAACATGATGTTTACTTTTCTATCAAAGCTACGACTCATCTATTTGTTAAATGCTAGGCCGGAATTTTTCGGAACTCTACCAATACAAAAGAGACCAAATACAAACACATTTCTATACAGATCAATTTCAAGTATACTCTCTGCGATTTAATAATTCATTTTCTTAATGTTTTTATTTATTTTCATCTATTTTTTATTGTAAGTACCTAGTTCTATTAAATTTATTGGGTAAACAAATTTCTAAACTGAATTCACAAAATCATTCAGTAATCACGCAATAATAATAATAATAATGGCTATAATTTATTTCGTTCAATATTAAATTCCTACAATTTTCATTTCGAGAAGCCTCCTCCGAACGCTATCGTTTTTTTAACATTTTTATTCATACAGAGGTCGATGGATCTATTATTTCTAATAGAGATCGGTTCATTCCTCTAATTTCTCCTCCAGTAATTGTTCAGCCGTGAGTGGTAGTGCGATGAAAATGTTCCACCCCCTCTTGCGATGCAAATTTAAAATCAAGTTACCTGGTCTCTCCCATTCGATCAAGTTCCCAAGCGTTGCTGTTATTAGAATTGCGTTGGGTCACTGATTCAAACGTTTTATGCAAATCCAATGGCAGCACACTCGTTCTGCTTGGAGAAAGGTCTGATTCAGAGGCGAAAACGTTTTACGGGGGAGTATCGAGTATTTGGCTCCCACGCTCTGGTCATTTATGGTACAGCCATTTCATTTGTCACTTTCATCGGTTTAGGAATCAGCTAATAGTATTCCACATCACCATTGAATCGTCTTATATTCTGCTCGGGGATTGTAATAACGTCTTATTTGCGGATAAATGGTTTATTGATGATCAGTTTCGACTCAAAATACACCCGCTTCAGTTCGAATACCTAGTTGAGCAGGTTGGTTTGAGTCATGATAGTGTCAGTTCGACTGCAAACATTGCTCAAATTGAGTTGCATTCCTCAATTTTGAGTAGTTTTTCATTTGAAATCATTTTGTTCCATTGCTTTCTGAAAGCCACAGCCTATCCGTAACTGATCATTTTTGACCACATCTTGTTAATAATACTTCTCATGTACAACCGTTGCTGTGGAATACGAACAACATTCCCGATTTCCTCCCCACGAATAATATTTACAGCTAGTTGGAAAACTTTGTGTTGCTGAAAAACGTCACTCCACATACCTGAAACATTACCCAAAAAAAGTTGTAAACGGTTAGAAATCTTCGGTTCCAAGTGATTTACAAAGCTGGTACAATATTAGTTTTTTCGCGCTAGGTTTTACATTTTCTACTGCTGTTTGTCATCTGATCAAAATTATCTAGGATCATTTTAGTAGCTGTCCCGCTTCAAAGAGTGAACTGCTGCTCGTGCAACAGCAGAACGAAATGAGGCTGGGCGGGTCACCCATCTTCAGAATCATTGGTTCTGAAGTTGCGTCAGTCAGGCACCAGATCTAGTGGCGTCACGAACTAGAAAAGCAATTCTTCTTAGTTTTCTAATTCGTGATTCTCCCATTTCCGTGTCCAGATTGATTTCTTATAAAAGTGTTGATCCATGAAAGACTGACAAAGTATTTTACTCAAATATAAGTACTCATGCCTTAACAACGTCCATTCAGATATATAGATGGAGATCAATGTTCGGAGGCTCCAATGATTTACCTTTATCATCTGACTGCACAATTACTGAAGGACTTGAATCACCTGAGGGCAAGAGAGTTTTATCAAGCGAAATTGAGAAAATGTCTGACCGAGAGGCGCCTGACAACTACAACGGCCGGGGTCGAGAGCACTCGCTCACTTTGCCTACAGTGTCAGCCCAGTGGAAGTGAAGGACACAATAGGGATCCCTTTATAGGACAAGGGCTCCCTCTATATCCCTGCGATACATGACAAATAGCCATTGGCGGAGGACCCGGTCTATTGCGAGCAGACCTCTCTCTCCAAGAGGCCTCGTAGAATAAAAAGAGTTGAACGAAAAAGTTCCACGATTTGCATAGTACATCCTCCTGTACCTGAGCTTCGAAAGGCTCAGTTACTCATCTGCGAAACCGTGTGAGCCCCGCCCTCCTTTCAAACGCACTGCACTTGAAAACTACCTTAGGAAATATATTAGTAGAGGGACCCGGTTTTGAATATATACTGTTCCTCTTCAAGAGCTTCTTGAATTAACATTTATTCACGACGGCTGCCAGAGAAGCCTCTCACATGCAACCGTTGGAACCCTCTTCTTATTAGAGGCCTCCGATAATTGTGTTACGGGTGCATTGTTTAAACAGCCATTTATTTGAATGAAGTTTTGGCTGCCAGCCCAGTAGTTCCCGTGCGACTCTCAGATCGAATCCAGAAGTTTGAATGCATTTAAATTACTTTTCCTCTATTTAATCATCCTGAATCGCTTCTTCTGTGTTCAGTAATTTACTTTAAGCTATGTTAATCACCTGCCTATACCTGTAACGTATGTTATCTAACATATTTGCCATTAAAATAATTTCAAACAAAAAATTAGGGAAAAATTCTGCCAAGTTGGGATAGCTTTCTTATTTATTTTAAAATGGGTACCGATTTGTCAAGAAGTGACGAAAACATTGAAAGTACCTGTAGGTACCTGCAACTTCAATCAGTGTATTACATGCTCTATAGGAGTAACGCTAATCGTGTAACGGCGAGACAACACCCACCACGAGATAACACTCCTGAAATAAGAAACTTTCGTCTCTTGAAATTTCTTATTTTAACGTGGATATGTCTTAATTTACGGGGCTATTCCAAAACTTCGTCCGTCTGGAAAAATGTCAAGGTTTTCTGTAATAGCGTACAACCAATCGTTGTTAAGAGAATATAACTTCCTGATTCCTCATCCGACAAAAATCATTACCACTCGTTAGAAAGCTGTGAGTTTATTGCACATGACTCCACATTTCAATGTCCGATTTCCCCATCCTTAACATTCCTGAGAAATCCTCGGTACACGCTTCGTTATTTATATAAAGTTTTTATGACCCTCACGGGACGTTAACTTATTGCACGAACATTTTTCACTACAGCCCCTTGCAACGTGTTCGTCATAATATCACGAACCATGTCAGCTTAGTACCGGATAAAGGAGACGAATCAGCTGAGGGAATCTGGATAAGTTCTACCATTCATGCAAATGTCCAAATTTACCCACAAACCAACCCCAATAAATTGAGAAGCGTATGTACGTTCACGATGTCATCTGTGTCACAATCTATCGGCGTTTAGCGTTGATACTTTTAACAACAACGATACTCTCCAAAAATCAGTGCCCTTGAAAACCCACAATTTCTAATTTTCGGCTCAAAACTTCAAATGGTTCAGACAAAAACCGTGGATGGTCATCAGTGGATGGTACTGAGATTCCCCCACCACAGTTGATGCGGAGGAGGTCGTTCCCCTATCACGTTGATTGCAATCTTCACACCGCTGTTTTGTCAACTTCCAAACATCTTTTCACCTTTTTCAAAAGCTCTTTCAAAAGTTCTCTCAACTAATGGAATAAAAATAAAATATATGAAGTTGGCCACTGTATTTTGCATATTGTCTGACAACAATTCTGAACAATTTTGGTTTATTTTTCAGTTTAGTTTTCAATAGAAAAAAATATAACAACCCCAGAAAACTTTTTGTTTTACGTTTCAAGATGCGTAGAATCCAAAAATAGAATTGGTAAAACAAAAAAAAAAAATTCGCCCGTGGCTTTTCTCCGAAAATACTGGATTGAACTATATGAAACTTATGTTAAGAATCACATTTGGGGTCTAGCTCGACATCAATTTTTATCAACCCTAAAGGGTTGTATTAAAGAGTTTAACATAAAAAATGAGACGTCGTAAACTTTCTTAGTAACAATATAGGTACTATTTTGCTTTTCAGTATAAATTTAATCCCAAAGAATCGATTAAAACCGTCGCACCGCTCTTCGTTGAATAGTTCGCTTTCCCTAAGGGCTTGAACATCGAAATAAGCCTTCGAATTTCTAAGCGCGAGAAGATAGAGAAATCACGCGCTGCTTGCGGATCTATTGAATAGACGTTCGAGCTCGAAATTCCATCAAAAATCGCTTGATAGTGGAACTGGAAATACATAATGAGTGGAATACATAATAACTGCTTGTAAATATCAGCTGATATAATGCCGATATTGGAATTATCAGGTGATATAGTTCCAACAGAATTTACTATAACGTTTTGAAATCGAGTTTATTAACTATTGTCCGTGCGATGTACCTACTAGTGGAGTATTGGTACCTAAATGCTAAATTTCATCTGTTAATTTGTCCCCAGGTCTAAGCATTTTTTTCACTTTTGAGAGATTCAAAAGTGATGGTCTCCACTAAAATCAAACGGCGTTGGTTTTTTACGTTGGTAAAATTTCCACTCGCATTTTACGTTTTAGACTATTCTGAACAACTTTCGTTCCGTATCTCTCTCTATCTCTGTAACAAGATTAATTTCCACAATATTCAACCGATTCTTATGACCTTTCAATGGTATGTGCGGGTTAGGGTGAAGATGGTCCCCTAAGAGTTTGGTTGTCTCCATACCAACACTTCGCTGGGCGCATGCGCTAACGTAAACTACTTCAAGCGTCATTTTCCTTTTTTTTTACATGTTCACTGTGAAGCGTAAAATTGCGGGGTCATGGAACCGTAAAAGTGTGAACCCATCTCGGAGGCACGATGAGCCATGTTCTGATCATATATTACATACGGGGTTTAATAATTATAGACCTATGCGTAGAAGGGCTATCTATCACAGAAATAATAAACCATTGTGTAATGATTTGCAGCGTTTTACATTCGCGCTTACTCAGAAGAGAGCATTCTAAAAAAGGTGCAATATCATGAATATCGGAAGGTTGGAACTTAAAACCACCAGTGGAAAAGAAAGTTGTGACATCATACGGGAAATACCTCACCCCCAGTCCCTAAGGGTGGAAACCTCATTTTCTTTCTATCTATCTATCTATCCGTTATTTGCAGAAACCATTTGAAGTTTTGTGCTGAAAATGTTCAATCGTAGTTATCAAAGGTGCTGGAATCTGATCGTTGGCCAGAAATGGAAAATTTTGAGAAGTAAAAATGAGAACACGTCTAATCCTCGCCCACGAGCCTTGTTTTTAATAGTTTTTTTATTCCTTATTAGCCACGAATAAATAAAATTAGAACAGATTCGATTTTGAAGTTTATGCATAAGTGCCTTCTAATCATTCATGAGTTCGTATAACGGGCCAGTGCATTCAGGTGGACTGTGCGGGGGTATAAGAGAACTATTGATCAACGGCCGGTACTAACAGCGTGAAATAGGTTGGCTAATACTGATCAAAGCCGCATTAGCATCATTGACTGTCATTGACCTAATTATGCGGTCTGTCTACCCCCCCCCCCCTAACTCCATTGCAGTAAACTTATTGGTAATTGAGGGAAATATAATGAAAGTCGCTATTGTGCCCTACAATTAAGGGTAATTGGTGAGGGGCATCGGAGTAGATAGTAACGGGGCCGCGGGATCAAAGGGACGGAAACGAAGGGCCGCTATGATTGGCAAGTGATGCATGTTTGCGTCACAGCCCGCTTCCCTTAACAACCTTTCTGGAGTTCTTTTGATATTGAAATTTCCTTGTTATCGGCTATAGAATGGGACCAGAGTTGGCGGCAAAAACACCGAAATTCGCATCAAAACTTTCTCCGAAAAATTGCCTCGACTTCGATTCATTCACAAAAACTGACAAAAGAGGAAAACAACTGCGGACGAAGCAATTAAAATGGAGGAAGGGATAGAAATTGCCCTTTGGGAGAGAATAAAAGCATAAATCAAGGTTTCTTGTTTGAGAGGTGAGCTTATCGACGACATCGTTCCCTCTTCCCGATTGAAACATAGCCAACGGAAAAACGTTGTCTTCCCATTTGAACAGGCCATCAGATCAAACTGCTATAAATCCTGGAGCGCTGGGGTTTTCTAAGGCTTGTATCAACTGCCCACCCACACCAAACGAACAATGACCCTTCCCAGACATCGACTTGTTCTTCTCCACACAAAACCGAGTATAGCTCTGCACGATCTTCCTTCACACTTTCACTAGCTGCTTCACCCATTTCGGACTGAAAATCGAACACAAACGTCTCTAGTTATAGTAAGAATAATATTGAGCCTTCGTTATAATATATACTTGTACTGAATAAGATTAAGGAGCTTCAATACAAACATATGTACCTATACATTTCTCTAATTAAATTGACGATGGAACGAAGGAGTTGATTAGTTCGTGATGTCTGTATGATGAGGGTGTGTAAAAAATGTAGTTTTCTCCTTTTATTCGAGTTTATTCATGTACCCAAACCTACAGCATCAACCTCACGAACTTCATCAATGATCTACAATTTTTATACGATTCTGACTATTACATTAAATGTAGGTAAACCCAAATAACCGTTAGTATAGTTAAGTTTAGAATACGTCTAGTATTAGTTGATTTTTTGTTCGGGTTTTAAGGTAGTAATGATTAATGTATTGGGTTTTGTCAGTCAAGCCTTACTTAATTGAAATTACTACCTACGGTCTCAGATATGCTCTGTATATCTTGCCAAGGTTTATATCGCTCAGTATTATTCATTGATATATTATTTTTACTCGTCACCTTATCTACTTTATTCACATAGATCTACAAGAAGAACAGGAGTAGGAGAATTGTCAAGCGATGAAGCATGGTATTCATCTATAAATGTATATTGTTATTAATAACCAATAGAGTGTGTACTATTCATCTCAATAAAATATTGATACAGTTGCATTTGGATTGTTCAGTAGCAATAATAATAATAGAATGTTTCCTGAAGAGTGTCGAAGATTCCAAAAGGCTGTATCTGTGTATCAGATATCTAAGCATATCTACCATCACCTAAGTTTGAATGCAATAGATTTTCATGACTATAGGTTAGTCATACATCGGCACTACTCAGGTGATGGTTTATAATATTATTTTTTCATATTTTCCTACGGGTTTCGATAATTCTCCTTACAGTTATAGGAGATGATAAGACTATACTTCATGTTAACTTCCTATGTTACGATAATTCAAGTTCATGTACTCGTATCTACGTAAAAAACTATACTTACTAGAAGAGAACAAAGGAATGATAGTTTGATTTTATTTTTGCAAGGATCAATTTTAACAGTGCGGAAAATTAGGTAGTTGGCAAAAATAAGCACTGAACATGAATAGCTTTTTTATGAAAAAACTAGCGGAAACATGAACAATAGTATTTAGGGGTTTCCAAGGACGCTAAATTCCGAATTTCAGGTGAAAAATATTATTTCCAATGTAATTGAGATCTGCCCGTACTCAAATTCAGTCTCATCCCCTTGGGTCAGAATTCGTACGTCTGCGAAGGGCTACTACCCCGATTTTGGGCTCATTTTGAGGGTGCTATAATTAATGTAAGGCTCCTCTTCCAAATGGATGGCCATGTACGAATTTTCATCCATCGTGAGTATCCAAGCAAGTCAAAATGTGAATGATTAACATACAAACAACTCAACTAATTCTCTATAAATCATGCCATTCCGAGATGCGAGGATAAATTGTACATTTTGTCATCAAGAAGTGCTTAGTCTTCAAAAACGTTAATTGATGCCCTGAAAAAGCATGCAAGAAATAGATTTTTATTCCACAGAATTGATTTAAAAGTTCTAATAAATAATTTTAACTCTATAAAGTTTGGTGCTGCAAACATTTGCGCCACAATATAAATAGCTAAAAACTACGAAACGATAACGAAAATCCAAGAATATTACTTCGAGACTTCGAGTATATTGATTCATTCAACTTAGTTTCAGTGCTATAAAATTCACTTCAGAATCATTTAGGCACCAATTGAATCGTTTGGATTCGGACTTGGTTGAATTTAATTTTATATATAGTTCCTTATGGAAAATGTTTGCTTCAGACAGACATAACTATCCGTGAATACTGAACGATGAGGGGCTTTTAGCAAAGTAGCCCCGTTTTCCACGACTCTCGTAGCCATACAGGATAATTAGGTGCAGGCTATGGAAAATTTTCATATTGGGATTACTTAGCTACTTCCATCTCTTGCCAGCGGATGTTAGAAGTTAGTTTTCTGGGAAAGTGAAGTGTAGGTACGTATATGCTAATTCCTATGAGTTGAATAAACGCTGCGAACATCGGTGTTAGCTTTGCATGTGATTACGGGCGCCCTCCTAGTGTGCGGTGTTTGTTCTGAGATGTCAATATTTTCCATCATTAATTCCTCTCGAAAGAGCAGCCAAACTTCGAAAAGGTTACGGTTTGAGATCCCTTAGTAACATTCAGGAGTTGCGCTGACCCCGTGTTTATGTTATTACGGTTACTTTATTATTTCTACATCACGGACCGATTTGTATTTGAAATGAACGTATCTCACAACTGTGAGAGTATAGATCGATAATGAATATTCCTTTATTCGGCACGAGAGGTGGCATAAACGGAAAATAAGTAACATTTGCTCAATTACAGAAACATTAATAAAACCAATCTTCTTTTCTAGTTTCTTTATTATTTTCCCGAATAGCCTTTTTTCCTTTCTCAATCGTGTAGAATGCTGAAATTGGAAATTTAATAGATACGGTTTTTTAATTAGCGCTCTCCAAGTTTCTCCTTTCTCGAGCTTCTAACAATATTTTTGGTGTGGTTTTAACGATTTTTCTCTGTTCTTGTATAAAGTTTTAATTTTGTATAAAGCTATGGATACGTTTGGTAGACTGGCAGAAACATTTTCTTCCGTCTTTCAGAATTTGCATACTTGAGTATCTCAACAATCAAATTTTGATAGAAATTAACAAAATTTCCCACAGTCAATAATAGGCAGTCTATTATTCAATAGAAAGTCGATTCATTGCAATTTTTATTTATATTCCCTCACGCAAATTTTATGCCGCTTAACGTAGAACAGATTCTGTAGGTATTATATCATATTAGAAATTATATCCTGCTCTTTGAAATAATTGATTTAAAGAGCCTATCCCCGTAAACGACTGTAAGCGATTTATCATCATTTAAGCTTACCGGACAAAACGGCTTGATTTGTTTGTGCTCCTTTCATCCGGCAGGATTTTGGCTGTCGTAGAATTTGTAAGCATTATCACATCATTATTTATTAACGATGTCGTAGCATTCTGTTGCTTACAGATATTTCTCGACTCGATCGAACAAAGAAAATACCGTTCCTTTAAATTCATTAACCTTAAGAGGTTCTGAGCGGAAACAACTTCGCTTGGGAAGCTTTCTGTTGAATAGGTTTTTCGGTCCGAAGAGGATTTTCAGCCCACCACTTAGTCCGATAGCCTTTTATTGATATGAATTAATTAGATTTGGCCGATCGGAGAATCTCGAAGATAAAGGAGGAGGGAGCGTTGAGAGAAAACGTTTTCGTGATAGAAATGCGTTGCCGGAACTGCTCGTGGAATGAAAGAGATGGATGAAACCTTTTCAGACCATAAATCAATGTTGGGATCCTTCCGGATAAAATAATAAAATATCAATGAATGCGGGAGACGATTTGTGTCAGTCCGTAAATAAATTGTTTGCTAAAATATACCGCGTTGACTACTGGTTCTGTGACGATGGGACTGCTGCGTTGTTTGCCAAACGTCTGCCGATTTTGAGGAATGGTGCCAAGAAGAATTATTACACTTCTATAAATGGTTTCTTAGTTAGAGAAAATTAGAATCTTTCTTTTCATAAATATCTACTCGCTCGAAGCAAGAAGACATTTGAAACCAGTTGGCACCTGTTGTTGATTGAATGTTGGGATTAACAGTAAATCATCCAGTTTTGTTTATACCAATATAGTGCTATTCCATAATACAATCGTCTATTATAATATTTTAATGTAATTGATACCCAACTCACGCCACTCTACGCACGCGAAAACGTTACATCCGCCAAGCATCATTAACTTCTATCTCATTTTCAACATTTCTATTTCTTTTATCTCTCTCAAAGTCGGAAGGTAGTTGGGAAAATACGACCCATATCAATTTCAACACTATCGTACCAATAGTAGAAGCTGCTCGAATGTGAAATCTTCGAAAAAAGCGTAACTTCTACAGTTTCAATTTGATTGTGATTACATTTTCTGGGCATTTGCGGCTTAGGATAAAAATGGTTTCCTTTCAATTTCATCTAGAACAAATTGAAAGTTTTTCCTACGCGCCTACGTAAAATCCATCAAGCGTTACTTTTTATGGCCTATTCGTCCGTCTTTGCTAAAATTTGAAGGGTACGTAGTTGGGAAACGATGTTGGGAATATGAATTTCACCTCAATCTCACCATTATAGTACCTGCTGCACTTGCGCGAATCTCAAATCCTTGTAACAAGAATGATTTTTACAATTTTCTTAATCCGATATTTATGAAATTTTCAGGGATTGAATGGTTTTTTAATATATTTTTAACATTTTTTAATAATATTTGAAACATTTCAGTGGTCCGTATATTCATGTAACGGATACGAGGAAGCTATGTGCCATTCCCAACTTGGCAGATGTATTTTTAATTCTGTTCGAATGGAAGAAATACTAGGTACCTATCTGTGAAATGACCTTCGGATTAACAAGACTTTGGGATTGTTTTCCGAATTCCAGCCGTTTCCAGAATTAGGGGCGGACTTACAATAAGTTTGTAGTCCTGCTCCAAGATCAGATGCATTTTCACATGCCTGACCGCAATTAAAGTCAGACCAAAGAAACGAGTGCTTTCTCACAGGCGGTACCAACCTCTTTGAAGCAGCAAAAACAAAGGCATGAGACAATCAGCGGCTCGGAAACAATGCACCACAATTCAACCCATGGCTTGATGCAGCCTTAGAATCTACATACCACCTCTTAATATACTGCCTAATTAAATATTTGCATACATTTCGCTTGATTAGAATGAATTGTTTTCTAAACTGGGCTAAGAATCGGTTCATTGTTTCAACTAGCGTGCAAATGTGACTTTTAATATTTAAATTATTATGCATCTCAAGCCATCAACTAAGTCCCTTATTGTCATCTCCATTTACACAGATATTTATGGACTAAAATTCAACAAGACTGCAGCTTTTTTTTTTTTTTTTTTTTTTTTTTTCAAGAACAGGTCGTTCAAAATTTTGAAACTTGGTCCGATTCTAAAAATGTGTGCACTATTTTGCAACAGCTCCTAATGAGTTTAATATTACATTTTAACGTTTTTGTCATGTGCATAAATCCTTTGCATGTTGTGATACAGGTCGCCATTTTGAGTTTAAAATTCTGAAGAAAAGAAAACTTGTTAAGTATTAGGTTAAGTTTGTTATGTAAAAGTGTAGCTCCGCTGAAACGTGTCCACGTATCACCATTTTCGGACTCCTTAAATCACTGTTTACTTCTAGTGGATACATTAGTGTGGTGTTGGTGCGATTGAATATACGCCAACATACATGGTAAAATCTACCCCACTTACCTAAGTCGTATTATATTGCCACAAGTAATGTGTTAAACAATTCCAGGCTGAGTTCCAACGTGGGAAAAGGAAGGTGAGGTTTTAGTGTGTTTGAATCATACATAACCGGGAGTGCGGTCCCTCTTGGGTATCTTACGAGATCCGATTACCACCTTAGGATCTTAAAGATTTCCTCACCTGCCTACGTAAAAAAAAAAAAAAAAAAATTATATTGCCACGGCGGGTCCAAAAGTGGCAACAATTTTAATCTAACAAAAGTATTGGCCAAGTTACTATTTCTCTACATTGTTGGTGTGCTGAATCGAATAGAACTACAGCATTAACTCCCTGGGCCCAGGGATACCACAGTTCTCATTGCCTCCCCTCTCTGTCGACAGAAACGTAGCTACCAAACATGTAATTAATGTTCAGCTTTCAAATTCCCTACCATTTCTTCAAACATTCACTCATAAGATCGTTGTGCTTGTGTGAGTCCTTTATCTAATGCAAATTTTATTACATCTTCTACTAAAACAAGGATTCAGAATCGGAATGCTCAACTGATTCATTAGAGGTCGTGTGTGTGTCGATTCTTTGTGATTATATTTATCATCGACAAGCAAAAAATTATTACTGTTACCTAACACGTTTTTGAGATCTCGATTTTTGAATGTTCAACCCTTTAATGCTACCCTTTAGGGTTGACAAAAATTGATGCCGAGCTTCTAGGACCATCTGGGATTTAGGACCCCAAATGGGATTTTTAACACAAGTTTGATGAAATTGGGTTTATTAATTTCGGAAAAAAGCCGCGGACGGTGGATGGACGGATTTTCTTTAATTCGACTTTTAAATTCTACGCATCTTGAAACGTAAACCAACAAATTTTCAGGAGGGATTGAAAAAAAAATTTTTTTTCTTGATTGATTACAAAGGTACATTAATAAAAATGATAAACCAAAAAAACTAAAAAAGTTGTGAGGAATGTTTACAAGGCTTTGTGGCATCGTAACAGCTTCAAGACTTAGTTTACTAGTGAAACCACTGGGATTACATTAAAAGACAAGCTTGCATAATCAAAGTTATATATTGGAAGTAAACATTACTTACTGGAGTTATCAAAAGCTTTAGTTCAATTTTTCTCAGTATTAGTGATAATATATCCGTGCCTACCCCTGAAACCAGAGCTGATTGATGATTTTTGTGCCAAAACTCGTGATTTACTGACTAAAAACAAAAACGGTGACACATTTCAAGTAAAATACTATTTTTAAGACGTAGAAGTTCATCCACTGAGATAAACTAGCCCGTAAAACCGTGGATTGACAATTCATTCCAAACCCCAACAATTTGCGCTTGGCCAGGGGTGTCCCATAGACACCTCGCTTTATTCACAGAATAGTTTCTATTAAAAGGGAGAGCACTGAATTCTCGGTCGGGCGGAATTAGCGGCGCAGCGCCCTTCAAGGCGGATGTTCCCTGGACGGACTTCCTTCCTGAAGAAGGGGAGACGTCCCCTGGCAGGACAAAGACTCCCAGCCCATCCAGTCACTTTTATTATATTTCATCCCTCTTCCCCATTGTAACTCTCACCCGATAGAAACACAATGAGTGTCAACCCCATGCTAAAGGGCAACGCTATATTACTACCACCTATGTACAACAATCCCTACATCCCTCGTCTTCCTTTTTTTTCTTTGTAGCCCTGAAAAAAAAACTAAAAAACTGGGATTAAACTCAGAAACCGTGCATTTTTCTCGCGTTCGGCAAGAGTAATGAGAAACCCTGTAAACCATTTTATACCACTACAAAGGCTCGTTGATAACAGTCGTTCAGAGGATTATGGAATACCTGTTAACATTAATCAAATAGTCTCCCCTACTGTCAGTTGACTCAAGCATGCAGGAGGAATTCGAGGATTTGTTATGAAAAAGGGGAACTGCGACTCAAAGGTGATAATCTCCCCCGGGGAAAAAGAAAAATTATAGAGGGTTGAACGCTTGCAATTTCACCGTCCTTGCAATGATCATACTGGCGGTTAAAATGTGTCTTCTCATTACTCGAAATAGTTAACAAGTCCTTGCCGTCCTTTGAACTTTCCCCCTTTTCCGTTTGAATGGTTGAATGCATCGTCAAGAGTTTGAGACCCCTCGAGGGAACCATGACTTGTAATCTGAGAGAGATAAGTTAAGTATTTACGACCTCTTTGCCGCAACTCAACTTTGTTACAACTTTGATTGGTACGCCTGTATGAGTAAGTTTGCGTTCCCCTAAAACTGCGGTTTTCTTATAGTTCCTACCAACACGTACATTTTCTACGCCATCCCCTAGATTTATTCATTTCCGTGGGCCATAGCCATAATTTAATCTATGCCTCAAACATTTAGTGAATTATTTTGTACCTTATCATGCAACTTTCGTGATGCAGTGTGTTTCAGGACAGGCGTGTCTTCAACTAAGTATTGGTCATGCTTAAATATCGAACATGGAGTCGACATAAAAGTACTGGGCGTTATTGATTGAAGTGTTCTTAGGTTTAGAGTAACTCAAGAGTGTAAATTTTTATGCATCTTGGTACATCTAGTACTTCGCAATCATTTAAGTACTTACCGATCTAGATGAACACTGCAGAAACCTTCTGTTCTCAGACCACCACGGTGAAAAATGCCTGTTAGCTCCTAGGGGATCCAATAGGACTTGTGTTCCTTGCCGGAACTGAGCGTTCTTTAACCTAGAGGGTCGGATCATAGAGCCCATTGGCAGGATGTGATCCGCATCATTTATCAAAGCAAACCAAGCACATTTACATTGCTGATTAGGGTCGACGCTAGGCTAGCCTCCCTCTGGATTGTGTAATGTGTAAACGTTAGACTCTCCTTGGAGCAGATAAATAATTATTGCTCTGGTTGCATACATTTTGAAGGTTGGAAATTAGAGTTTGCAGGGCCTTCAACATTGGGTTGACAAGGGTTTGGAGTAGAACATGGAACGACTGTTTGGTGAAGGACAATTAGTGTGAACGCTGTTTTCGCCGTATCTTTGCTAGTGGTTGCAATAGGTCGTACTGGCAAGAGGTGTGCGGTGCACTTCAGTATCAAGGAGGTCTCATGTTTACCGTCTTCCTCCGCCTCAATCACTAGCCTGAAACTCGCCATACGAATAGCTCACTCCAGGGGGACTAGTGAGGAAGGGACTAGTGCTGTACTTCGTTCTAAGCACCTGTACTTAATTATGGCTGATTTTCCCCACAGGTGACATTTCCCAGGTCCTTTAGATGTTACTACAAACAAGATTCGCTCACCAAGAAGAGCTATAAATGAATAATAACACTCAGCTGGGACTCGGTGAAGTCCTAAAAGGTCATGAAATTTCTTCATTTTATAACTTTACGTTATAGGCTGTAATTTATTTCATATAACTGTGAACTTGGGTTTTCGAAATAAAAACCCTCAATTTTTTACGCATCCTGTTAGGAATTATAGGCACGTAGTATTTTCTGCGTCTTCTCCGTATTTTCAATTGAATAACGTCGTTAACACCAACATCGCATTGCGTTGTTGGTAGCGATTGCTTTCAGGTTAGGTTCACCGGAAATGGTTGGAATTATTATTTTCTTTTTCACGTGGGGTTGGATGCTACGGGTTATGCGACATAATAGAGATGACGGGAACACTCAAACAAAAATTCTGTAGTGAGCGGGGATCGATTCTACCGTTTTTGCCTTTTCCCTCCAGTGATGGGATGTTTGTTTTGTTGCAGTGAACGGCGGTTGGTCGGGCTGGACGTCGTGGTCAGAATGCAACGCTCGATGCGGTCACGGGGTTCAAAAGAGGTCCCGAACGTGCACGAACCCCGCGCCTCTCAACGGTGGCAAGCCTTGTCAAGGCCCTTCAACACAAAAGGACGACTGCACTTCCATATGCCCTGGTGAGTTGAAACCGTCACATTAACTATCCAACATCACATCACGTCACATTACACATTATTATTGTCCCTCCTTCCAATTTAATGTTCCACCAAAACGATCCTTACTTCGCAGCTCAGTCCTGATGGTGTAAATTTATATAACTATTCTTATAATAGACGTAATATGTGCATACACGTGTCCCATAAGTAACCCCTTTCCCCCACAATTCATGAGATAGCAAAGTTAAACTTAGAGAGCATTTTGGGAGTGCCTGATACTAAGTTTAAAATTTAAAAAATTGAAAAAAACGGAAAACTAATAGTTGTTGGACTACCCCAAAGAAAAGGGGAGGGAAATATATTACATGGACGATGGGTTATACACCTCAGTGAGTGACACCTCGATATGAAGAACACGACGTTGAAGCCAGAATTTCGATATCTTCCTCCGTTCTCAGAGTGATGCTGTTGAATCAAAAAGAAGCGCGGTTCATTGTAAAAATATTTATCTTTAGAAAAACCCGCTCCTTCAAGATTCATCAACGCCACTCTGATAACGGAATAACGTATCGCAATTTTAGTTTCGGTATCGTGTTCTGCGCTTAAAATTAAAATCTAAAAACTGAAGTTTCACATGACGAAAAATTTAGAAAAAAATTGCCAAGTGCCACTACCTCCCTATCGTTTTGGGTAGTTCCAAAACTTTTGTATTTTCTGCTTAAAGCACGGGATCAAGCACCCCGAAAACGCTCTCCAAGTTTCACTTCGATAGCTCAAAAATTGTGGGGGAAAGTTGGGGGGTTACTTTTGAAACCCTGCACCCTATATAAATATTAAGATAAAGTACTGGATAAAGTACTGAGCCTAATTAGTGTGGGTATGGTGTAATTGAATATTGTATACGTGAATTAATGTTATGGACTACGTACGTATTATAAAACACCATTATTGAATGATTCTCGAGAGCGCATAATTACTTTGCTTGTCAGTGATTACCTGGAGAAACTATATATCTATATGGGTTTTATATAGACAAACGTCATCATCAAGCATCCACATTCCGTCATGTGTCTCATAACGAACAAAACGTCAAAGTGTAAATTTTGGCGAATGTCTGAAATTGTATTCTTAAGGCCTCACAAAACGTAGTTCTGAACCCCATCTTATATCATATCTTTACGAATCTAAGAAGGGTTGTAGGAAATCAGAGAAACTAAAATAATACTAATCAGAAAAATAACGCTAATATTCGTGATCCTGATCAGTGTCTAGACCTAAATAACGTTAACTTCAATATTAAAGATTATATTTACAAACTTACCCAAAACATATATTTCTGCAAGTGTTGTTGACCTCTTTTAACGATTATTGGATTCGATTTTTCCATTGACAAAACGATTGATTTGGTTCCGTTTTATATTTAAAGAATTGGGGTTAATCAGATTGAATCGATCGAAAAAAATAATTCCACTATAGCTGGTTCAAAACACGCATCCTCCTGGCAACAACAGACTCATTCCGAGCCGAACCAAAGTATACATTTTAGGAGTTAGATCGGTTTAGAACCATTTTGAAAGCTTTTTTTTCATAGCATCCCACGAAGAATATTGGTTTATTCAAATTCCTGGTTCCCTAATACCATTTTATAGCTGTCGTCGCCTGTCCCATCACTTTCCAAACTGGTTCTCCTGATCCTCTCATCTTACAGGAAGTGGATATTGGGTCGTTTCGTTCGTCGTCCTCCACGTTCTTGCGATATATTGTTGTAGCAGCACTCGCTTCCCATTCCCATCATGTATTTTCGGCGTACTTTATTTCGCGATTTTTCCCCCCTCAGACAGTCACACCTCTTTTGATCCTCTTCGAGTCCACCGAAAAACACACAATGTGGCTCCCTTTGGTTGCCGGGAGTCGGCCCTAATCCAGGGAGCTTTCTGATGGATTACGACCTCACCCCTTTTTTCCACCTTCTCTTTCCATTCAGGCCGTTGTGGCCATATAACTCCGTGGTTGGACAATGGTTGAGCCACGTATCAACGCCGGAGGCTTCGTTGGCGTCATTCATTTTCCTTCAGTGAGGCTTCTGGATTACGTTAGGTGTCTCCACCTGTGATTAATGGCGCCAGATATTTACTATCAGAAGGAGGGAAGAAATCGATCCTTCATTGTCTGAGGCAAACAAACATTTTTTTTTAAGATATATTACGTTCTGGGCTATGTCAAACTTTAAATCGTTTTTCCTTCTTTGTAAACAAGTAATTTGTACCCTTCTTAAGCCCCATTACCATTCATTAGCTTTTATAAATTACGTTTATATGCCGTGTATACTAATTAATAGTTTTAATCGAAATTGCAGTTCTATGTTTTTTTCTTACGACGAAGGATGTAACACCCTCTCAAAAATTATTTCATTACTTCCCATTGACAAGGAACTTAAACTGACTCACAATATATTTTATGGTACGTTTTAGGAGAATTATGAGAGTTGTGTATTTTTATGCAGTATTTCTACTCCCCTATTATTCGTATAGCTATAAATTGATAAATGCGTTTATTTTGGATGGAAACTTCAGTAAGTAATTGTCCATGAAAACAAATTATGCCAAAATCTATTCCGAATATCATGAAATGAGCAATAGGGTCAGTTCGTATTCGCGACATATTGGGTCTAACAATGAAATATTAAGCTGCTTAGTAACGATTTGCATTGTTTCAGAATAGGAAATATCAAATGTGCCACAATGATTATTCGTTGTTTGGGTCAGGACTCAACAACAGAAGTCATCATGATTGCATAAGCTTTCCCAGTCCTAGGCATTAGGGTAGTCTTGTGTTCCGTTGATGAACCATTTGAAAGAGTTTGATATTCTAAACCTCGGGTATTATGAAAATCCGAAGAGAAAAATTTTTCTGTGCGCAGCCACGTCATTAGGAGCGCATACCAGTTTTGCTCTTACTTGTTCCCGCGCCAAGCGTCCACCCTCATCAACTGCCGCACTTTACAGTTCCACGATGGTAATGCCGACTATTCTTATTCTGAATTATACAGTTGTTTGTTCCTTAGTGTCGTTGTTATGCGCATATTTTACACGGACGTAAACTCGCTCGAGACGCCACGTGAAAAAAATTATCATGTATATTCCTTCCTAATTGAATGTGAACCCTGTTTGTCACAGTCAATTGGATATCCAGAGGGTCGTATTTTGTACCCCCTCCGTTCAACCATTGTGTACTCTTAGTACCTAAAGACCGGAACGCCTGTCCACTTGTTGACGGTTTGACGAACCGTTTCATTTGAACGGCTCCACCATATAAGTTATTATGAAGTTCTTTCGTCGCCCACACGGAACGGCTTCCCATGGAAGTTCCCTTCAGTTTTATTTCCGCGTTCCCGCGAAACCTCGTTCGATTGTTGACACAGCTGTGACGGCGGTTCGTGATCCGGATAAACACATAGTGGTATTTTTGGGGTAGATCGTGAAGGGTGATAAACTATCTGGAATGCATGCTTTTGTGGTCTTAATCCTGTGTTTAATTGCCTTCGCATTTCCAACTTCCGCAACACACGACGACGGCGGTCCTCGCTTCAGATGCTACCTCGAGCCGCGTCTGTAAAGGAGTCCTTTTGTCGAGCCCCCCGGATATAGGCGAGAAGCAAAGCTGCACAGTCTCTTTCCATTTCCTGTAGGATATATGAGGGTTAAAGGAAGGAAAACATTGTCTGCCCATTACCGCCTGAATGGATACACATGCAGCGGTCGTCCGGAGGATCAACTTCTTGCTTACAAAGGACCCTGTTCTGTATTGATTATTGCGATTCTCTCTCGGTCATATGATCCCAAAATCAAAACAAACCCCTCCAGTGATTCGGTATGCACCCTTTCTCTTGATACTGAAACCCTCTTCTGCAATTCTCCGATTCCCTTTCAAAGTTCGGGCATTGTCCCTTCTGTTTCTGTTTGCCTCTCGAACACTGGATCGCCGAAACTCTTTTGTTGAATTTTTGTTTGATGCTATGTGGTAGAAGTGAAAACTCTGAAAATAATCACACAAAGTTTATTTTTGTCATTCCTTATCCAGCGGTTATTCCTGCCCATTGTGAAAAATCTACCTACTTTTTCGGTATTTGATTCACTAATAACCTCGGGGGATAATGCATTCAAGTTACAATCATCACAGTCCATTTGAACAGCTACGATCATGTTTGTGTATTATGCTGAGCAAACCGTTACACAACGTTTTGTTCCTTCATGTTTGACAGTATACACTTTAGTGCTCCATGTCGACTCACTCGATTCACTGGATTAAAATGTATACACATCTTATCAAAGATTTATTAGATACTGATTTTTGAAAATTCCACTCCCTAAAGTTTATCCCATGGATCTAAATGTGGAAGTTATACTATGATTCACTCACCACCGTTATTTTGATTGAAGTACTCCACCGTTATTTTGATTTTTCCGGACACGGGCAGATTTTGAATCGACTTTTGGAATTTATATGTTCTTGGGTATGTTGTTACCTAAATCAGCAAATTATAGTGGGGGGTATCATAATTTATTTATTAATTTTTTTAATGGTTGTTTGCAAAGGTTCATTATTGGTTGGAAATAATAAACCAAAATCGAGTGGCGTTTGAAGTTAATTTGTTCATTGTTCATTCATGTGGTGGTTGGCATTATTACGTAGTTAACTGATCAGAGTACTCTCCTAACCCCTGCTATCATCAGCGTGAAATGATTCAAGTACTTGGATGAAAACAAAACAGTATAAATACCAAACTTAATATCGTAAACTATGATACCTATTAGTAAAATTAATAATAAAGAAGTTATAATTATGTTGAATTAAATATGAATTCTAACAATACAAAATCTTCGTTTTTGATTTTTGAACTGTCAATGAATTTCATGTCAATCGCACCACTAAGAATGGCATCAGGAGAATTAATACTCATCCATTACTGCGCAATGCTTACAACAAACAAAACAATGCCTCTTCAAATTATCATTCCTGAATGAAGTTGGAGAAATAATTAAGCTGTCAAGCGGGGTATCACTCCGCATCAACAATGATTTATCGCCGTAACGCCATTTGACCGCCCAACCTCGCAAATCCCCGGTTATGTCGACGGCTTTTTTTTCCGATCCTCTCTTCTCCCCCCGAAGTCAAGTGCTTAAGAAGTTTTTAAGTACGGACTGATGGACAAGTTTTAAGTGGATCCTCCTTCCAAGACCGAACTGTTAAGTCAGAAAGAAGAAGTAGAGAAAAAATACCAAGCACTTTTGGAGTTTTTTTTTCTCCACCCTCAATATATTTTTTTCTTTCTTTGTAATAAAAAGCAAAATCGTGATGGATGACTTCGTTTCACCGTTTCCACAGTAAATTTGTATTTATTCAGCTGATCTTCGTATTATTCGTAGGATAATCCGGAACTTGGCCGAAGCGCCTCTACTGTTTTTTCCCCTTCTCTCATTTTTGTTAATTACTCATTCTTCCAACTTCTTCTACTTCCTGCCTGACAGTTATTTAATAATCCGTTCGACATTTTCGAGGTTGAGCTCCAGTAATTAACACCGTCAGGAAATTGATTATTCTCAAAGTGGAAATTTCTGCTTTAGAACTAGGTGTTGGTACTAGTTGATTGCCTTTCTTCATTGAAGTCAAGTTTTGCGAGTCTTGAGATTTAATATTTGGCCGATGGAAAGTTTTGCACGACGGTTACTCTCATCTTACTCACTATCGACGTTTTCCTTTTTGTTTTGAATTATCATTGCACATAGCCCTAAAGTTTTCTTGAAACCCTAAAAAACTTTCGTTTTCAATTACGGGGAAATTCTACACAATCAACTATAATATTCTGCCGACTCATCAGAATAGTAGATACATATTTAATATAGGAACCATTACTAACAATATACAATTGAAACGTAATTGAATATTTAAATTCTGCAGCCTACCTACATTAAAGTATATCGATTTCGTTAAACATCACACAATATTAAAGTATTTTGGTTTTGGTTTTTCTTTGAAGCTTTTGTCAGTTGGTTCTTTTCCGTGGACATTTCTGAAGAAAGATGGGCGTTGTTAGATACAATATGTTGATAATAAATCAGCAAATAAATTGTTAAAAACATTAGCAAATATATTCGTACCCATACTTACTGGTAATTAAATTCATTAATACCCACAGCTCCCTTTGAGAATATTGAGAATTGAAACTGTTTAACTTATGGTGGAATGAACCCTGTGAACGCCATTGCCATTGGATTAATAAAATTCGATGCCCTTCTGTAAACGTAAAAATCTGTATCACGTACAGCTCGAAATTTTCCTTCAATCCTGCTTAAATGGACAAAATTTGTGTGTAGGAATTTTCAACTTTTTTATCTTAGATAAACCCCCCCCCCCCCCTTAAAACGCCCTGACTGAAAATTTTCTGCTCACACCTCAAAATGGTTCGGCCAAAAAACCGATAGAAGAAAATAATTTGACGTCATAGTTGGACAGCTGTGAAGTTCTTCTGTAGGCAGACGTCGCTTCTAATCATCCAATACCCTTTATATTGCACCTTTTTGGAAATCCCTCTTCGAGATCTTTTAGCTAATGGAATAAAATAAAATAGGCGAAATCGCACATTCGAAAATCAGTTGAAAACAGTCCTCTGGATTGCTCCCAAATCGTTAATGAATCTGTGCCTTGCAACTGTGCCTACCCCACCGTTCTTCATGCATAAACTTACTGAACCCATATTTAATATTATAATCGAATGATACATATTGAATCATGTCATTAAATTTTAGAAAGCTGTTGTGCCACACCTATTTGGCAGAATTATTTTTCCCCAACCAAACTGAAAATGCAATTCGGTAAAAGAAAAGCGGCCATCCTGGCACACCCGTGTAATTTCTGATGACCCAAAAATGACTAAACACATTTATTTACAAAACCAAGGTTGGAGTTTCGTTGTTTTATTAATGATTGCTACTGTTTTAATTTTATGATTTTTCTCTACCTCTAGAAATCTGGAATTACCAACAGAAAGATTGATGACCTTTCAAAGCCATCCTGGAGGAGTGTAAATAATGCACGGGTAAAAACTAATTTTCTCTCTCTCTCTCCCTCTCTCTTTCTCTCACCCAAGCTTCTTCTTTTATAAAACCAGGGACCTTGTTTTGCTTCATCTGAAGTAGGGAGGGAGGGGGGAGAGGGTGTCAGAGCCAGACCACAAATAAATTGTTCTGATTAAAGCGGTATATAGCGAAAACGGAGGGTGCGATCGGCTTTCGAAACCGAGCCCCTCCCTCTTCAAAAAGTCGGATAGCCCGTTGTCCCGTAGTAGGGGTGGTGACTATGAAAAATTCATGCGCGGTCAACTCATAAAAGCAAACTATCCGGAAACGGCATAAAAATTTACGTCCGTAGCATAATGCGATCAACTTTCAGAGCAGTGGGGGAGATGAGATGTGATCAGTTTACCTTCGTTTTTCGTTGAGGTCTTCAAACTAACCAACTAGAACCCATAAATAAAATAACATAACAACACTTCACCATTCAAATCCAACAACATATTCTGAGTTGTTTAGTTAATGAAATGTTTAAAAAATTTTCAATTTTTCGCTAACTTCACGATTTGGTGCGATTTGGCATATCGTACCTGAGTGCGTTGCACTTTCGTATATCTTTGGATGCTCAAGTGAATACTATCCTAGTTATACACAAATTGAAGGTCATTATGTCCACGTGTTGTGCACAGCCCAGTGTGATTTAGCTGTTTACATAAATTTCTAATCTTTGTGAATTTCATAAATTATAACTACCAACATGATAAAAATAAAGTTCACCCATACTGTAAGCAAAGCCACAAACAAGTTCATCTCATGCCTACTGCTGATAATACGTACCACTCCCTATAGGTGATAGCCTACTCATCTACTGCCCAGATAAGTACGTTTTGCACGTATCATCTAAGAACTATAACAAACCCTTACTAACGAAATTAAAGAAATCGGAAAGAGACCTAACATAAAAACACTACACTAAACTGGATATGCTGCAGCTAGAGATATTGATTTCTTAAGACAAATATTAAACAAAAATTAACACCTAATAAATTATCCCTGACGAATCCGTAAAGCGAATGCGCTTGGGTAGTGTCAAATAAATTAACGAATTTGATGAGGAATTGCCAAACCCCCCCCCCCCCCCCTCCCCCGACACCACACCTCGCAACACAGTATAATTTTGAAATTACAATATAATACAGTATAATGAATGGATTTTGTACAAAATTTGTAGTGGCAGTACTATTGCATAATCATCCTTCGCTGCTAGAAGTGTTGTTGCTGTCGGTTTGAATTCAGTGAACACACATTTCATTCCAGAGCCTCTCCTGAATGATCTCTTTAAAGCAAATCAAAATGACTGAGAATCTCATTATCAAAGGCAAATGCGTATCAGCCCACACGTATATGTATTTTATGGGAATGAAAAAACTGTTCAGCTAGATCGAGCTACCGCTTAATGTTTCTATAAGAAATCCATTTAAAATAATGATTTTTCTTTCCACTTCTTACGTTTTATGTCACGAAGGAGAGGAATGCAGATCAATGAGAGGCCGTTCGCTTAATTAAAAGCTCCCTATTTAACAAGACGATATACTGAGGACGTGGAATAGCCGTGCAAGGAGGGGACCGTCTAAAATCGCAAGAGCACTCGTAAAACACTCAGTGTCACCCATTTAAAGCATCTCAGCATCCGGAGTTGGCAAGCGGCAATAAACGTTTTACGTCTTGTATTAAAAGTAGACAAGGAAATGTTGTCTTACTTTACAACTTGGATCCTCATTTTCCATCCATGATTAACAGAAATGAGCCATAAATTGCCCCAGATATAAAAGTTGGGTGACCCCGCTGACGCCCACGCTTTGTAAGCTTATTTATGCGTCCGCGATATGCTAATCGGGTCTGCCTACCGAGGTGGTAGCGGGAAGACTGCATTCCTCAGAAATATGAATATCGTCGATAATGGTTTAAATGTTACTTCTGATTTGATGAAAATGTTACTACGATGAATGGGAAGGTGTATAATATTCCTAGTTTTTCTGTAACTGAGCGTTCATCTTCCTTATTCCTTACCTGACGTACTACTTAATTTCTTAACGTACGTACTCAACCCTAACGGAGAGGCGGGCCATGAGTATGTAATTCTCTAGTAGCAGTGTGCTGTAATACCCAATATCTAAACTGAATTAGCGTTCATCTAAGATGAATCTGCAATAAAATTGGAATTAATCATCTAGGCTCACCGAGCACGCGAAAGTGCGTATATACGTATATTTAGTTGTACCATTACGAAAATCATAGAATGAATGTTTGTAAGGACATTATCGTGTACAACTTATCATTTGTGAATCATAAATGTTTCCCTCCTCAGAGATTATCAAACATGAAAACAAACTCATTGCAAGCAGAAGATACTTACTTAGCTTTCCTAAAGATATACATACTACGTATTGATCACATTTCTACGTAGTTTTCCAGAGAGAGCAGGGAGAAATAGGGAAGATGAAAGCAAACAGATCTGGCGAACCAGTACAGGGTTCTTCTTTAAAGCTAGAATTCAGATTTAGGGAATTGAGTTCTTGGAGGGGTGCCTTTCGCTGAGCCGCTTCACTCTTCATTCTACTCTATTGAAGGATCAAAGACTCCAAAATACCTAAAAGAGGGGGAGAGGTTGAACTGAGGTCACCATTCATACTTCCACGATGAAGAATAAATTGCATAATAGAGATTGGATCGAAAGATTTTATACATCATGTTCAGTATAGATTGGTTTCTTGGTTCATTTTAACCAATGTAATGGACGAGCTTACATTGCTAAATTTGGACGAATTATCCACTTGATTAAACCTATGATGAGTTACTTTAAATAAATTTGCATATTAAACTAACAATGTTTTTTTTTTTTTTTTTTTTTTTGCCTCGGTATTTCGCAATGTTGCTTCAGGTCAAAATCTTATCGAGAATTGATTTTAAATCCTGAGCGAATGTTGATTCATTAATGATTATGGTGATGATGTGTGTGATCTGAATGAAAAATTATCATTCTCTACTTATCATTGGTGGTAGAAAATTAAATGGCACAGTAGACGAATGGAATGGAGTGGACGGATGTAGACAAAATTGGTGTTCTTGTTGGGGAGGCCTCAATTTTGTGATCGTTTGTTGCTTTCCAGCCTACCTCCTACATATGGGAAGTTATTTTCACTTTCTTATTGTAGAAAAACTGGTTCGCGCCAAAAATTTTAATTTACTGACGTCCCTGTAGTGCTGCACGCTTTACTTAACACTGTGTTTCACCCTACACCAATAGAAGAACATAAGGGGGGACCGCCCGCCAGGTTATGAAAGAATACTCCTGTAAACGATGGAAAAACCCCATTCTAAGTCATTATAAGAGTTATATAGAGGTAGTCACAGACCCGTGCGCCGCTGGTGCGCCCGCATCATAATTTACTGCCGGATACTTACCGAAGAACCTCCGGAAATAAAGTTGTTTGATATGCAGAGGATGTTTTGAAGGGACCTCTCTTGTATCCTCGGTGGATGACAAACGTCTCGCCAGGTAGGGCCCTCCGAGAATCGCCCGTTTCTTGAAGCATTCCTCCTGGATCGATGCTCAGCTGGTCAGTCTGGGTCCTATGATCTTGATTTTCTTCTGTCTCTTTCCACTCCTCGACCTTCCACGAATTCTTCGAGAGGTTTTCGCTCGTTTCTGTTCCTCCCGAAGAATTTGCGGCACGGCTTCTTTCTTTTGAAACGCGGGGTCTCTTTGACAATAATTAGCAGAGACATGACAAGAGCCAGCGTTCTGAGGTCAACCATTATGGCGAATATTTTTTCCCCTTCAAATCACATTTCGTTATAATTTAGTTTACTTTGTATAGGTATAAGTTTATTTCGTTTAATTAAAAATCTTTATAAAAAGTTTCCATTCACATAGTTTCACTGTTGGTCTCTTTCGCGAGTTTGGCTGAAAAAAAGCCTTACCTGCCTTATTTTGTTTGTTGATTGATTGCTATTCTGTGTGTCGCATTTGAATGTGGTGCACTCCCATTTTGTAATCTTGAATTCAGTCAGTAAGGACGCAGTGTAATTGTTTAGTTACGTCGTATTGTACAGTTGATATTGAATCAATCCTGATGAATAAAATCGCAACCATGGGTAAATACATGATCAGCTCAATACATACATGATCAATTTAGTCACTGATGCGAAATCAAATTTACTAGCCCGAATCCTTAACTAAATTATACCTATGAATCGTTTAGTAAAAACATATATATATCGAATGCTCTTAACGATGCATACATATATATATCGAATGCTCTTAACGATGCCTACTTACTGAGTGTTAGCACACCGACTTTCAGCCTGCCATTTAGGTAGTAGATCTTATCGAGACAATGAGGAACCAGCTATCTATCAAGTGTGGTAGTAATGGCGTATGACTGACTTATCAGTTGGTAACATCTGGATTCGATACGAACAGCTTAAAGCGAAAATCGGTAACGCAATTTCGTAATGTGAGGGAGTGATGGAGAAAGATGGGGTGGGTCGGTAACGGTTGAATTCACCTGAACAATAAGCCTAAAGGAGCGGCCGCATCCACTTCCATCACCGATAAGGTATGAAGATGATGCGTTTGACACTTCTGTCCAAAACAGCGATGATCGCACACGTGGCTATTCAACCCGTCAACAAATCTCACAATCAGGCCTAGGATCGCTATTATGATGCGGTATACGTAGAAAGTAGTCGGGGTTTTGTATGAAAGGTGAGTGGCTCTCGTTATCAAACTTGTACTTGTCAAACGATGTAATCTCCATCTATCATAATGTTTGAAGATAATTTTACAAAATGTAGACCTGCTATTAGCTTATTAACTTTAAGCACTAGAACACTATAGGCACGTCAATTAGCATGTAAGTGAATAGTTTTAATAAATGAGTATGCATTTAAGTCGTACTGTAAAAAATATATAAAAATAAAATAAAATTGAACTGACGTTTATAATGTATAAGGTACATTTTGTGTCCTAAATCCAGAGTCGCCTCTTCTCTATCAGGTCCTTTATGTAATCTTTATACTCGTTTGTGTAAATTGGGCTACCATTTTCAGGTATGCATCTTACAACAGTTTTAGAGCCGTCTTTGGTTGATTCATACATATTCTATGTTGAATGAATGGTATACTGTTATTGTAAGAACATCATATGGGAAAATTTCATCTGTTGAAATGTCTCACTTTTGACCCCAGATTCGGATTAATCCGACCTTGAAAACCCCCATGTAGCAAATTTTTGCTCAAAAGATCGTTTAGGTTGGCCATTAAATGGGTAGGATAATCTCGCGTAACGTATAGGGCTGTGGTGCTGAAGGTACTCTTTCCTGCTAAATTATCTCCTTTTCACTGTAGGATGTAGAAATTCGACAGGGACTGGGACATCAAGAGACGAGTGAAACTATGGGCTCTTTCCTGATCAGCTGAATGAGCTAAATTCCTTCTTTTTCTGAAATGATCAGCTCTCACATGATCAGCTGATTGAGGTAAATTCTCTCTTCTTTCGCTGTAGGATGTTGAAATTTTACAGGGAGCCTCTCTGGGATACCAAGAAATTTCTTTTATCATCTGAGTGAGCTCCGGGGCGAATTTCTTCGCTATTTAACTTATGAAGCTGGAATTTTATTAGGCATGAAACATGATCCTTTTTTTTTAAATCTGAATCACAACTTTTAACTTTACTTCCTCAACCGACTTAGGGAGTTTGTTTAGATTTTTAGTCATTTATTTATTTTTTTACATGTTTCATGTCTTCTGGATGGCAGGTGATATGAATGTTTGCAGGACCGAAGAACCGTATTTTTGCAGGACCGCGAGACAAGCAAACGTAGTCATGGTAGTAACATCTGGATAGTTAATAACATGTGGTTGAGAGGCTATCAAATTATTACCTTTCTGAAGTCAAAAGAAGTTTATCAAAAACATGCTCAAAACCGTGCTGAAAAAACCCTTAAATTTCATTATTATTTGCGTCATTACTAAAATCGATAGAATCTGCAAAAAAAGCTAAAATTCAAAACAAAATTCTGAATCGAAGAATATCCTTCAGAGCTAGTTTTTTTCCCCCCTTCATAAAATTGGAAGTTAACAATTCCTTTGCATTCAATGTACTCAAATTTCGAAACAATGCAGCACAATATAATACCATAACTTAACGAAAATTTGCTCGTATGATCATGCTCCATGACTGGAACCAAACCAAAAATACATTTTACGTCTTGTCACGTTACTATTGTTCTTGTAAACAGCTAAAAAGAATGCGGACATCTTGTGAGATATACACTATGTAATCAGTCCTATGGAAGGTTTTTTCACACAGTTTTCGGGTACCGAAATTGGACACCATCTGACAGCCCCCACGCTCGCCCACCGAGCCTCGGGGAGGTCCTCCCGTACAACGGCAATATAACTTGCCTTTATCGCCATTCCTTATTCCATGTCCCATTTTCTTCTCAAGGGAAAAGGTGTTGACACTCTCTAAGGATAACAAGGAGTCGTAGACATAATTCTGCTTCAAGTCTTCATCCGTTATAGACAACACGAGACTCGTTTCTTTTGACGCTGTTATGGGACTGGAGACAAGTCTTGCAAACGAAAGCGGGAGACGACAGAGGATCGCAAAAGGGGGTTCGCGTTTGTCAGTTGTTTGTTGACTACGTATCGAAATTTTGCAACAACAACATGTATAAAAGATTACTGCCCTGAAGTTGTATGCATATTCAAAATCGAAACTTTGCCCCATTGCCACGAGCTGTGATATCTAGATAGAGGAAAATTCTTAACGGATTCACATTTGGAACGCAACCCTTATGAAGGGACCGAATTTAAATTTTCGCAATTTCAATTTTAAATTTCATTAAAATTCAACATTTTGCCCCTTTGCCACAGGCTTGGAGATGACAATATGACATGGGTTTTAACGGTGATACGTTCCTTGAGGAATAGTCTAGGAGGGACCTGAGCCGGATTTTCGAAATTCGAAATTTGAATTTTCATGAAAATTTTGAAATTTGCCCTGTTGTTGATTGAAGACATGAAAAACGTTTTTTCTATAGAGGTTAATAAACATAAACTAAAATCATATGAATTAAAAGGGACCAATCACGATTTTCTCGATTAGGGAAAAAGAAAATGGCGGGTAAATGCCGAGGGATAACGCAAAAACAACACAATTTTCAACTTTGCCCAGTGAATACGTATATATAGAAGGCCGTATTTTGTAAAATGTTTATGGATTCTGTTTCAGCAGAATGTCCTCTAGGAGGGACCTTTGCTCGTTTTTCGAAATTTTAAAAATGGCGGCTACTAAAAATCAAAATGTGTACCGCCGACATAATGTAAAAATTTGACAATTTCGACTTTGCCCCGAGAATACGATAGTAAGAGATGACATTTTTATAAATATTGATGTCTCTTTAGATTGGTGAACTAAATAGCTAGGAGGGACCTTTGATGGATTTTCAAAATTCGCAAAATTCACGAAATCACAAGTCCCAATGTTATGAAAACCATGGATTTTCAACTTTGCCCCTTTGCCACGGGTTAAGAGATGAGAATATGACATAGGTTTTAACGGTGATACATTCCTTGAGGGATAGTCTAGGAGGGACCTGAGCCGGATTTTCGAAATTCGAAATTTGAATTTTCATGAAAATTTTGAAATTTGCCCTGTTGTTGATTGAAGACATGAAAAACGTTTTTTCTATATAGGTTAATAAACATAAACTAAAATCATATGAATTAAAAGGGACCAATCACGATTTTCTCGATTAGGGAAAAAGAAAATGGCGGGTAAATGCCGAGGGATAACGCAAAAACAACACAATTTTCAACTTTGCCCAGTGAATACGTATATATAGAAGGCCGTATTTTGTAAAATGTTTATGGATTCTGTTTCAGCAGAATGTCCTCTAGGAGGGACCTTTGCTCGTTTTTCGAAATTTTAAAAATGGCGGCTACTAAAAATCAAAATGTGTACCGCCGACATAATGTAAAAATTTGACAATTTCGACTTTGCCCCGAGAATACGATAGTAAGAGATGACATTTTTATAAACATTGATGTCTCTTCAGATTTTTGAACTAAATAGCTAGGAGGGACCTTTGATGGATTTTCGAAATTCGCAAAATTCACGAAATCACAAGTCCCAATGTTATGAAAACTATGGATTTCAACTTTGCCCCTTTGCCACGGGTTAAGAGATGAGAATATGACATACTTTTTAACGGTGATACATTCCTTGAGGGATAGTCTAGGAGGGACCTGAGCCGGATTTTCGAAATTCGAAATTTGAATTTTCATGAAAATTTTGAAATTTGCCCTGTTGTTGATTGAAGACATGAAAAACGTTTTTTCTATATAGGTTAATTAACATAAACTAAAATCATATGAATTAAAAGGGACCAATCACGATTTTCTCGCTTAGGGAAAAAGAAAATGGCGGGTGAATGCCGAGGGATAACGCAAAAACAACACAATTTTCAACTTTGCCCAGAGAATACCTATATATAGAAGGCCGTATTTTGTAAAATGTTTATGGATTCTGTTTCAGCAGAATGTCCTCTAGGAGGGACCTTTGCTCGTTTCTCGAAATTTTAAAAATGGCGGCTACTAAAAATCAAAATGTGTAGCGCCGGCATAATGTAAAAATTTGACAATTTCGATTTTGCCCCGAGAATACGATAGTAAGGGATGACATTTTTCTAAATATTGATGTCTCTTTACATTGGTGAACTAAATAGCTAGGAGGGACCTTTGATGGATTTTCGAAATTCGCAAAATTCACGAAATCACAAGTCCCAATGTTATGAAAACCATGGATTTTCAACTTTGCCCCTTTGCCACGGGTTGAGAGATGAGAATATGACATAGGTTTTAACGGTGATACATTCCTTAAGGGATAGTCTAGGAGGGACCTGAGCCGGATTTTCGAAATTCGAAATTTGAATTTTCATGAAAATTTTGAAATTTGCCCTGTTGTTGATTGAAGACATGAAAAACGTTTTTTCTATAAAGGTTAATAAACATAAACTAAAATCATATGAATTAAAAGGGACCAATCACGATTTTCTCGATTAGGGAAAAAGAAAATGGCGGGTAAATGCCGAGGGATAACGCAAAAACAACACAATTTTCAACTTTGCCCAGTGAATACGTATATATAGAAGGCCGTATTTTGTAAAATGTTTATGGATTCTGTTTCAGCAGAATGTCCTCTAGGAGGGACCTTTGCTCGTTTTTCGAAATTTTAAAAATGGCGGCTACTAAAAATCAAAATGTGTACCGCCGACATAATGTAAAAATTTGACAATTTCGACTTTGCCCCGAGAATACGATAGTAAGAGATGACATTTTTATAAACATTGATGTCTCTTCAGATTTTTGAACTAAATAGCTAGGAGGGACCTTTGATGGATTTTCGAAATTCGCAAAATTCACGAAATCACAAGTCCCAATGTTATGAAAACTATGGATTTCAACTTTGCCCCTTTGCCACGGGTTAAGAGATGAGAATATGACATACGTTTTAACGGTGATACATTCCTTGAGGGATAGTCTAGGAGGGACCTGAGCCGGATTTTCGAAATTCGAAATTTGAATTTTCATGAAAATTTTGAAATTTGCCCTGTTGTTGATTGAAGACATGAAAAACGTGTTTTCTATATAGGTTAATAAACATAAACTAAAATCATATGAATTAAAAGGGACCAATCACGATTTTCTCGATTAGGGAAAAAGAAAATGGCGGGTAAATGCCGAGGGATAACGCAAAAACAACACAATTTTCAACTTTGCCCAGAGAATACGTATATATAGAAGGCCGTATTTTGTAAAATGTTTATGGATTCTGTTTCAGCAGAATGTCCTCTAGGAGGGACAATTGCTCGTTTTTCGAAATTTTAAAAATGGCGGCTACTAAAAATCAAAATGTGTACCGCCGGCATAATGTAAAAATTTGACAATCTCGACTTTGCCCCGAGAATACGATAGTAAGGGATGACATTTTTATAAATATTGATGTCTCTTTAGATTGGTGAACTAGATAGCTAGGAGGGACCTTTGATGGATTTTCGAAATTCGCAAAATTCACGAAATCACAAGTCCCAATGTTATGAAAACCATGGATTTTCAACTTTGCCCCTTTGCCACGGGTTAAGATATGAGAATATGACATAGGTTTTAACGGTGATACATTCCTTGAGGGATAGTCTAGGAGGGACCTGAGCCGGATTCTCGAAATTCGAAATTTGAATTTTCATGAAAATTTTGAAATTTGCCCTGTTGTTGATTGAAGATATGAAAAACGTTTTTTCTATAAAGGTTAAGAAACATAAACTGAAATCATATGAATTAAAAGCAGATAAGCTAGGCATGAAAAGTGAACTTGTCGATTACATTGCGCACAATATACCCACAATGTTTCCCGTCTTATGTCTGACATACCACAACGGAGGCATCTTTCCGTCATATCTTCTGACTTTTCAAGGCACCGATACTGCCACTGTTTTCTCAGTTTTGCTGGATTAATTGGATTGATATCATTATTTTGAATGATACATTACCTGAATGAGACCATTCAGCATTACCTTGAGGAAATAGTAGCTGCCAGAAAGAAATAAAGTTTTTGAAATATTTTCTTCCAGATAAATTACGGTTTGAGTTTCTAAATCTGCGTATAGCAGTACCCAATGTACTCCACCAATATTAAAAGAAAAGAAAATTCCTTACTTAAACTCTATTTCTCCCTTGTACAGGGAAGCACAATTTTTGTTAAGGGTTCCCTTAATCCCTTTTAATTCATATTAAGTTTATGTTTATTAACCTTTATAGAAAAAACGTTTTTCATGTCTTCAATCTACAACAGGGCAAATTTCAAAATTTTCATGAAAATTCAAATTTCGAATTTCGAAAATCCGGCTCAGGTCCCTCCTAGACTATCCCTCAAGGAATGTATCACCGTTAAAACCTATGTCATATTCTCATATCTTAACCCGTGGCAAAGGGGCAAAGTTGAAAATCCATGGTTTTCATAACATTGGGACTTGTGATTTCGTGAATTTTGCGAATTTCGAAAATCCATCAAAGGTCCCTCCTAGCTATTTAGTTCACCAATCTAAAGAGACATCAATATTTATAAAAATGTCATCCCTTACTATCGTATTCTCGGGGCAAAGTCGAGATTGTCAAATTTTTACATTATGCCGGCGGTACACATTTTGATTTTTAGTAGCCGCCATTTTTAAAATTTCGAAAAACGAGCAAATGTCCCTCCTAGAGGACATTCTGCTGAAACAGAATCCATAAACATTTTACAAAATACGGCCTTCTATATATAGGTATTCTCTGGGCAAAGTTGAAAATTGTGTTGTTTATGCGTTATCCCTCGGCATTTACCCGCCATTTTCTTTTTCCCTAATCGAGAAAATCGTGATTGGTCCCTTTTAATTCATATGATTTTAGTTTATGTTTATTAACCTATATAGAAAAAACGTTTTTCATGTCTTCAATCAACAACAGGGCAAATTTCAAAATTTTCATGAAAATTCCAATTTCGAATTTCGAAAATCCGGCTCAGGTCCCTCCTAGACTATCCCTCAAGGAATGTATCACCGTTAAAACCTATGTCATATTCTCATCTCTCAACCCGTGGCAAAGGGGCAAAGTTGAAAATCCATGGTTTTCATAACATTGGGACTTGTGATTTCGTGAATTTTGCGAATTTCGAAAATCCATCAAAGGTCCCTCCTAGCTATTCAGTTCACCAATCTAAAGAGACATCAATATTTATAAAAATGTCATCCCTTACTATCGTATTCTCGGGGCAAAGTCGAAATTGTCAAATTTTTACACTTTGCCGGCGGTACACATTTTGATTTTTAGTAGCCGCCATTTTTAAAATTTCGAAAAACGAGCAAAGGTCCCTCCTAGAGGACATTCTGCTGAAACAGAATCCCCAATCATTTTACAAAATACGGCCTTCTATATATACGTATTCACCGGGCAAAGTTGAAAATTGTGTTGTTTTTGCGTTATCCCTCGGCATTTACCCGCCATTTTCTTTTTCCCTAATCGAGAAAATCGTGATTGGTCCCTTTTAATTCATATGATTTTAGTTTATGTTTATTAACCTTGATAGAAAAAACGTTTTTCATGTCTTCAATCAACAACAGGGCAAATTTCAAAATTTTCATGAAAATTCAAATTTCGAATTTCGAAAATCCGGCTCAGGTCCCTCCTAGACTATCCCTCAAGGAATGTATCACCGTTAAAACGTATGTCATATTCTCATCTCTTAACCCGTGGCAAAGGGGCAAAGTTGAAATCCATAGTTTTCATAACATTGGGACTTGTGATTTCGTGAATTTTGCGAATTTCGAAAATCCATCAAAGGTCCCTCCTAGCTATTTAGTTCAAAAATCTGAAGAGACATCAATGTTTATAAAAATGTCATCTCTTACTATCGTATTCTCGGGGCAAAGTCGAAATTGTCAAATTTTTACATTATGTCGGCGGTACACATTTTGATTTTTAGTAGCCGCCATTTTTAAAATTTCGAAAAACGAGCAAAGGTCCCTCCTAGAGGACATTCTGCTGAAACAGAATCCATAAACATTTTACAAAATACGGCCTTCTATATATACGTATTCACTGGGCAAAGTTGAAAATTGTGTTGTTTTTGCGTTATCCCTCGGCATTTACCCGCCATTTTCTTTTTCCCTAATCGAGAAAATCGTGATTGGTCCCTTTTAATTCATATGATTTTAGTTTATGTTTATTAACCTATATAGAAAAAACGTTTTTCATGTCTTCAATCAACAACAGGGCAAATTTCAAAATTTTCATGAAAATTCAAATTTCGAATTTCGAAAATCCGGCTCAGGTCCCTCCTAGACTATCCCTCAAGGAATGTATCACCGTTAAAACCTATGTCATATTCTCATCTCTTAACCCGTGGCAAAGGGGCAAAGTTGAAAATCCATGGTTTTCATAACATTGGGACTTGTGATTTCGTGAATTTTGCGAATTTCGAAAATCCATCAAAGGTCCCTCCTAGCTATTTAGTTCACCAATCTAAAGAGACATCAATATTTATAAAAATGTCATCTCTTACTATCGTATTCTCGGGGCAAATTCGAAATTGTCAAATTTTTACATTATGTCGGTGGTACACATTTTGATTTTTAGTAGCCGCCATTTTTAAAATTTCGAAAAACGAGCAAAGGTCCCTCCTAGAGGACATTCTGCTGAAACAGAATCCATAAACATTTTACAAAATACGGCCTTCTATATATACGTATTCACTGGGCAAAGTTGAAAATTGTGTTGTTTCTGCGTTATCCTTCGGCATTTACCCGCCATTTTCTTTTTCCCTAATCGAGAAAATCGTGATTGGTCCCTTTTAATTCATATGATTTTAGTTTATGTTTAATAACCTTTATAGAAAAATCGTTTTTCATGTCTTCAATCAACAACAGGGCAAATTTCAAAATTTTCATGAAAATTCAAATTTCGAATTTCGAAAATCCGGCTCAGGTCCCTCCTAGACTATTCCTCAAGGAACGTATCACCGTTAAAACCCATGTCATATTGTCATCTCCAAGCCTGTGGCAAAGGGGCAAAATGTTGAATTTTAATGAAATTTAAAATTGAAATTGCGAAAATTTAAATTCGGTAAAAGATTTTGTGTTTACTACATACTCATGTTTACCTATTCAAATTTAACATAATATATACTTTTGGTAAGTCAAGGCATCACCTCCACTGTTGTGGCTACGTAAGGATGAAAATGGAAACGTGCGAAATTGAAATTTGACTCCCGTAATAAATACGGCGTGGAAAAAAGTATACTAACCTCTGAACCAGTAAAACTCTAAATGGACGTTCTATTCCCTACGTGGGGGGACATAAAAATATAAATGCGTATTTTTATTTTAGAGAATCGGGAACCTTAGGCTAATCTGCTTTTATGGATATAACAGATACCAATGAGACTTGAAACAGATTAGAAACATGTTATTATTAGTGAAGTACGTTGTAATTTATATTTGAGAAGCGTAATTAATTGTGAAGAAAGACTAATGCGTGTGATTGAAGAATGGTAAATATTGAATTTTATGGTTCAAATATAGAGGATTATAAATTTTAATGTCTTTGAAACAGTTTGTGTCACGTATATCACGTTCGCCTAAACAACGAGAATAGAAATAAATGAGAGGGAAAAAAACGTTTGTAATGTTGAAACTGTGGGGGGAAAGTGCTTATCGCACCTCCCTCTTATGCGAAACTCTAAGCTCACGCTCCGATTAATTGTCATGAAACCTTATCTCGGGGTTTTAATCCTCCGAAGGGAACAAACAACCTTTTGTCCCCGTTCGCCTCCCTGAACGTGACGTACGGGGAAAACACACAAAGTCGAGAGAAACAGGAAAAATCCCGACAGGTGTTCGACGACGTTCGTCAGAAGGGAAAAAAAGTGAAAAAAGGGAAAAATGAGCGGGAAACAAACCTAGAGCCCGGGTGGTAAAGTGTTGACAGTTTTGAGTGACACGTTTAATAACTGAAACTCGTAGGTGCGATGAGAAGGTGGGACCGCACTTCCCTTTTGGGAGGGTCCTCCTATTTATCGTAATTGGATCGGACGTGGAAGTAAATCGCCTTTCCTTCCAACTCGCTTCGAAAAGTCTTTTCCTTGCCTTTCATCTCGGACTCTTTCGCCTATTTCCTCTACTTTTTTTGTTGTTCGTTCTCGACAGTTATTTTGGACGGAAAGCGTCTCGGCAGTGTTCTTGGCAGCGTCTGAATGTTTCGGAAGATACGCCACAGTGATAGTTATTATACGTCGGGTTCAGGTGTAATGGAGACCACCCCAGAGTCTTGTGATCTAATTTTCTCGGCACGTTCTGATTTTTGTGTGTGCCTTTGCGAATCATTGCGTTAGAGTGAGTGGTTTCTAAATTGCTCTCAACATTTAAGTAGACGCCGTAGTACACAAAGAAACAGCTATCTACTCATCCCACTAAAGTGGTTCCCCAAACTTCTAGTAGAGTGAGTTGGCGTCGTTATTCCTAATTTCAGTGCAAGAAACCTGATAAATAAGAGGTATGTTAGGTTGGGGTTCCCAAAGGGTGGGGGGAACAGTCATCTACTGTAATACATAACACAATGAATGATGACGCTCGATGTATGCACATAGAAACAGCTATCAACTGTTCCCACCGAACTATTTTGTTTTTCGATCATATACTACTTTTAGATCATAAATTTCAAAACAAATTAACATTATACGATGCGATAATTTACGAAAATTCACTCATATGATCATACGATTTTTAACTGGTTCAGAAATTGATTCAGCTAATCTAATTTTCGGGTTGTATCAGGGAGAATATTTTGTCCAATCATCCAGGTAGTTGATCCTACCATTAGCGTGAGAGGGAAAATTCTAGTGATTGCGGATAAAATGTTATCTGCTATTGAAAAGGTAAACGTAGAGGTAGAACAACAGTGGTACACCGTTATTGTTAGCATTAATTTAATTGATGTTTTAGTTGTCACCAACGTTGTGTTTGCCTTGCTTCGGCAGAAGTGATTCGTAAACTGAACCCTCTCTCCAGCGGATTAACTCTCTCCCCTGCTTTAATCTGTTTAGCGACATCTGGATTAAATGGAATGCCATTTGTGGTGTCAGGTGTGATGTAGGGTAGATGGCCTATGTTTGCTTCCTCTATCCATGTCCATTAGCCAGATATACGCGGTACCTACTATAAGCCGAGTGATGAGGGTGTGTGATGCCACCTTGCTCTAAAGTTTTATTTGTAGGTAAAACTCACATTACTTTCGAACTAATTCTGGTCGGATATCATAGTTTTCATTATTCGTTGTTCTTGGTGTTTGTGGTTCACTGATGCGTAATGCTTTCGAGTTGCATCCCTTATGGGAATGATAATTTCTAATCCAGTGTTGAGATATTTGCTCCAATGGTTTGCGACTTCAATTAACATAGATGACAGAGGTGTCTGTAAAAATTTACAAACTTGCGATTAAACCTTCATTTTGAGATTTCTATGTAGTAGGTATGAATACATAGGGTAGGTATGTTAAACTCACTTCAGAACTCAAACAGATTTGCTTTTGAATAGAAATTCTATGTTGGTATTTACAATATACAGGCTGTTCGAGTTAAGCCGAACGAAACTTCAGGGATCAATTTTAGAGCTCATTTCTGATCGAAAGTTTCTCTTATATATTTTTTAACGCTCTGTTTTCGAGTTATTCAATTCTTTAGACTGTTTTCGTGTTTAGTACTTCATGACATTAAAACGGCTGAAGCTTCCTCATTTTCCAAAGTGTTCCCAAATTTGAGGATACCGTTGAAAACCGCTATAGATTTCCTAGAACCCTGATATAAAATTTAGTTTTATTTATTGAGTTTTAATTGGTCAAAAAAGGCCAAAGTAAAAAATGATAAAAAAATTAAAATCGACTTTTGTTCTCCTGTTTTTCTGCTTCAAGTGGTAACATTCACAGATCTCCCCAACTCTGGAGAGACCGAGTTTTATACTTTAACTAACTAGTTTTATCCTTAAAAACAAAAAATGAGCATAACAAACGTATAACTAACTAATAAGCTCAACTAACTCATGATTTAAAGTGTAAAACTCGGTAATAAAGAAGTTTGTGAGACCTGCGGGTTTTACCGATCGAATCAGTGTGAAAAACTACTTAGAAACCGGCACCAAACTTGAATTTTTTTAGGGGATCATTTTTCACAAAAACCATCGATTCCATATTAAAAACCAAGTTTTTCAACATAAAAACATATTTTCTCCCCCAATTAGCAAAATAAAAGTAAAATTAATTAAACCGTTCTAAAGCTGATGAAGAATGTTTTTCCCGAAGAGTGCTCGTTAAAAAGCCCTCATACTCGAAGCAAAACTCGGCGCTTTGCGCCTCGGCGGGGGGCTCCGCCCCCCTGCACCCCCCGGTTTATTTCTTTTTCCATACTCTGTATGAAATCATAGGAACACAGAATGTGTTTTTGTGATGATCCTATTTCCTTACCAACGGCTTGGTTGCACGTGAATAATAACAATATTTGGCAATAATAAAATAAATAATTGTTAGACATTTAATTTGGTCTAAAACCCTATAAATATTATATAAATAAACATGTAACTACAAGAAAAATACTATATAAATTGAGAGCTTTCCAACGAATGGTGAACGATTTCTGTGCGATTAAAATTGCGGAAGTTCCATTTCCCTACCAACGGCTTGGTTGTACGTGAAAATCATTATAAAAGGCGCATAACGGTTTTTTCTGTCGGTTTTTTGTGACGATTTTTTTTGGTAGGTCATCGCAAAAACACATTCTGTGTTAAAAACGGAAGAACAAACGACAATTTTAGTTTTTCTGTTTTCTGATTTTTATTTATTTATTTTAGATTTTTTTTTTTTTTTTTTTTACTTTGACTTTTTTTTGCTAATTAGAACTAATTTGAAAACTTTATTTTATATCAGGATTCTAGGAAATTTAACTAGGCCTCCAACTGTATCCTCAAATTTTGGAACAAGAGGAAGTTATAGCCGTTTTAATGTCACAAGGTACAAAACATGAAGAAAAAATTGAATTACTCGAAAACAAAGCGTTTAAAAAACTCTCTGTGAGGAACATTCGATCAGAAATGAGCTCTAAAGTCAATCCCTGAAGCTTAGTTCGCCTTAATCCCTGAATAGCAATCAGTACCATGTACTCAAGTACCTATTCCTACCCCAGACTTAGATAATGAAAGTCGGGTGTTTTTCGGTGTTGTTTCTATGTTCGTATAGTTGCAAGGAATTTGATTCCGCAGTATTCTTACGGGGGCTTCTAAATAATAAATAGCCTCCTGCCCACTCTATTGCCTCAAGGTTTTCCTCTTAGCTGGGTTAATAGCCAGACCTCTCCTTTCCGCTCCCGCCTTTCTGGCTTCTAAATTAATCATTTGAGTTTCTGGGCTTTTTTTATAGAGAGAGAGAGAGGGGGGGGGGGAGAAAGAGAAATACTTCTATGAAGTACGTTCTGAGATTTTCTTTTCCCTAGTCTGCCTTAACAGACCTTTTATTATAGCAGAAATTGCAATTTATACTACCTTAGAATCGTATTGGTAGGATACTTCTGAGATACCCATTGTTAAGGATGCAATGAAGCTACTCTAATCAAACAAAATGTACCAATTTGTATTTGAATTTTTAAAAGTACATCTTAATGCCAGCTGAGAATTTCGTACGCAACTGCAAGTCGCATTTTATTCCCTATATATTACTATATTGATTAGCGTTACTTTCATATATTATGAGAATTATATTATAAAGAAATTATCATTTTCCCAGTAATGTTAGTAAATTATACCGTTGATTTTGCATCCGAATCAACCCAGGTAGCGAAATCAACATTCCATTGAAAATCCACTGAATCTGGAAAATTGTCTGTGTTTTATAGCTTTTTTAAAAAATTTGATCTGGTTTCGGTCAGTGTCTGTGGTCCGAAATTCATGCAACACACCCTCTCAATTTCGATCCAGATCTGATAAAAAACAAATAGGGGCCTCTGCGCATGTTTAAACATCAAATTCATACATCACTGGTACTGATCATCTAGTGTTACTTCCTAAACATAACGGATTTTGACAGAATGATCAGTAACTATGCAGGTTAAGCTCTGGATGTTTCTCTATACATAGTTAGATACAGACTCTAGATGGTCTTCTAATAATCCCCTGTAAACTGTGGCGACTGCGCTTGTATATACCACCGCGATATACTGATAATCCAAATTAATATTCTATTTTGAACTATCGATACTTGCGTATTGTGAAGAGTGCAATACAATTACCTATTCAGTCATGCTAAACATGCAAAGAAGCCGGTGAGCGTCACCGATTCAGCAGACTTTTTTCCACTGGAATGATGACATAATGTGATATCACGCCAAATTATTAGCTATGAGTACCAAAGTTAAACCTAGAAGGAAATTATTATTATGCTCTTTTCATGCTTACCACGGTAATATCAATAACATTGGCGTTCCGGGGGTAGAGCTTCGCAAAGTACAACGCGTCCTAGTTGGAGAAAGTAAGCACCTTGATGCTTCTTACTAGGGATGAGAGCGGTTAAGTAGAACGACTTGAGTGGAAGCAGCTCAATGAAAGGGTTTTACAGGCTTACATTATTAGCCGGAGGGGGCAAAGTGTTTGGGCAGCCCCCCTCATCTTCCAAACGCCTTAGCTACTTTGGGCAGGGCAATTTCAACTCTCACCTGCTTCTCCCATGACAACCGTTTATTGCGAACTCAACTTCAAGGGGTATAAAGGAGGGTACCGATGTTGTTTTATTTTTATGGTCTTCGAAGAAAAAAGGGTCTACTGGTCTACGTCAAAGCCTTCCTTCCAGGCTGAGTATGGTATCAAATGAACACACGTACTTACATGAACTACAAAGTTCTCAATGAGAACTGCTTTGAAAGAATTGCTTTGTGTAACTCTTAAAGCATAAAAAAAATCTAACTTCTTCACAAATTTTGGATAATTTGTTACTTTTACTTTCTCGACGCCTCGATAGGCTAAGCCGGATAGATGTACGTATCCTGCTTAAAAAATATTTGCTGGTAGGTACTCTCTCAAAATATGGGTTTGTACCCAAAATGAAATCACAAAAATATCAGAAAAATGTATGTGTGTCCATGTTGCAAGGTCAGCATGGACACCATGTGCAAGGTCAGCATGGACACCATGTGCAATGGAAACCATTGGTCCAGTTGCCTGTCAACATCTTAGCCCCAAAAACAGTATGAAACGATTTTAATTTAGGGACTTGGTTTTTGTACTATCAACAACAAATCAGCTTTCAAGGATCATGATAAGAAGGAGAGAAAAATCGAAATACTATTTTTGATGAAATTTACTAATTTGAAGTCATTCTTTATTTGGGTAAAAATCATCACCCCCGACAACCTTCAAAAGACTTGAGAGCCTAGGGAAGTAACTACAGTAATTGTTGAAACGGCAGGTTTCATTGATTCAGTCAAAAAACTAATAGCACCCCTGCAAGTTTCATTCATGTGGTTTCTCGAGAAAGGTCAATATTTACATTTATGAATACAATTTTTATTTAAATATTTCTTACTCGAACGTATAAAACCAGTGTTAACGGCTTCTTTTATTTACTGCTTCCTTCTTCTTCTTCCTCATTAATAATTGATTCATCATTATTTTCGTCTAATGTTTGATTAATAAACCCAGATTCCAAAGAAAACTTCATTTTGCTCGTTTTTGAATTTCTTGTTATAAAAATCTCAGTATTTTATTGATATTTCACATTTAGAGCCCCTTTAATCTGAAATGTTAAACCATGTCATCAGTTCGCCATCGTTATTAGCGCGTCTTATCACAAAATATTCGACCGAAACACTTTACAGTTAACTATCTAAATTAATTTTATATCCTCTTACAATCATTGATATTTTCGCAAATCCATAAATTTGAGCGCTTCAATTTTAAAGTTGATATTTAGAGAAAGATCATATTGGGAAATCCAATTTTTAAACGTATTGTACTACGTAATAAAATGCCTGATTAAGGTTGCGAATAGAATTAGATTTATATATACTAGCTGGTTCACTCGTGCGTTGCACAGGTTGACTTGAATTTAGGCAAGCCCCCCTCACCCATCACATTTTGGGACACCCTTATGGATCTGATTCAAAAAATTCCTTACTTAAAGTAATTACTTATAAATTGCATATTAGGACCAAACTACTGAGATCACCCCCACTTCCTCTCCACAAACACCCCCCTCTCCCCTCTCCCATAACTCAGATTGAAAATGTTCTTGGTAGGTAACCCAAAAGAATGTTCAAACTAATCCAATACCGTTCGTTCGAACATCAGATGACCAGTTCGTTCGGTGATGACAAAATTATTCCATTTAACCATCCCCTCCCTTTTTTTCCTTACCACTAACACCTCCCTATGGTTGAGGCTAGAAAAAATTTTAATAGCCTGTGATTGAGATTGACGTAATCTAAATATATTCGCCCATCAGATCCCCAGTTTGTTCAGTGATGTCAAAGATACCCCTTTCCAAACCCCCTCTATAAAAAAAACCCCCTATGGGTGCGAATTGAAAATTTCTAGGTAGGCTGTGGTTTTTTTAGTGTTATTCAAACATATTTTATCAATTAGGTCCTCAGTTTATTCTGTGATGTCCAAGATACCTCATTTCACCTCGCCCCCCTCCTCAAACGCCCTCCTCTAAGAAACCACCCCCTTTGGGTCAGATAGGAATAATTTCAAGTAGCCTGTGATTTGAGTTAGCGTAATTCATACATATTTTAGCAATCACGTCCCCAGTTTATTCATTGATGTCCATGATACCCCATCCCCCCCCCCCCCCCCCTCTTATTATTTCAAACAATTCTTACCAATCAGCTCCAGTTTATTTAGTGATGTCCAAGATAACCCCCCCCCCCCCCCCCCCCCCTCTCCCTGGTAGGGTTTGAAAATTTCAAGTACCTAGTCTGCGATTCAAGTTGGAGTAACCCGAACATATTTCAACAATCATGTCTCCAGTTTATTTACTGATGTCCATGATACCCCATTTCACCCCCCTCCTCTCACAAAACACACCCTATGGGTCAGATATGGAAATTTTTAAATAGCGTGTGGTTTAAGTTAAAGAAATCCAAAAATATTCCACCACTCAGATCCCCGGTTCGTTCAGTGATGACACAAATACCCCATCACCCCCCTCCCATAAAACACTCCCTATAGGGCAGATTCGAAAAATTTCAAATAGCCTGCGATTTAAGTTAGAATAATCCAAACATATTCGCCCATTCATATCCTCAGTTCGTTCAATGGTGTCCGAGGTATCCCATTTCACCCCCTCCCCCTCCTCAAAACACCCCCTCCTCAAAACACCCCCTCTTTTGGACTGTATCAGTTGGACTGATACAGACATTTTCCTCCAAGCATATCAGTTGTCCAATGACCCCTGTAACCGTGAAAAGCGGACAAACATACGGACAGACAGACAGAGAAAATTTGAGAAAATGGTACCAAAGTACCAATTATTGTCTACAAATAGCAAGAAACGGAAAAGAAACGCAAAATTACATGATTCTAATCAATTTACAGACAGACAAAACTACGATTTTATTAATATAGATGACGTACCCAGGTAGGTAGGTGGTAAATTCATCTAGATATGCGTTCTACTTCAAATGTTGAACGTTTGATCCTTGCCACGAAGTTGATAAATTTCCCAATACCGTTACATCAAAACAGTCTTATCTATATTGACAATTGCGTCGTCGTCTCGGAGCAAAGACGAGCCTAAGGGCACGTAGATACTTAATATTCCGGCTGCAATGAAAACTGAGTAAAGTTTTGTCTACTTATGTTTTTGAACGACTTCCGCAAGGTGCGCTGTAACAAACGCCGTGTAAAAGGTATAACCTTTGTTTAAAGAACGCCGGAGACCCAAAGCAGAAAAAAGGGACGGAGTTTCTATCCCGAATGGAGCAATATTGCTCTGTCTTTGTTTTTTCTACGACATTCGTATATAGCTGCCGTCTCAAACAGGCAGGCCCTTGTTTCGTCCCGGGGTTATAACGCTGTTAACATTTAACGGCCATCTAAATTCCTAAGTGCCCTCCGAGGTTTGCAAGACTCCTTCAAGAGAGACCGTCTCTGCCAAGGAGGGCTCCCGAATAACAAAGTTTGCGCTTTATAAATTTTAATAATCTCATCTGCTCCTTTAGACTTAATAGAATTCACACAAAAGGCTTCCACGTTTTTTTTAAAGCCCCGTTATTCTCCATAAATTATTCAACGTTTGATTTTTGAGCGACTATTTTACAACCCTTTTACGACCTTCTAACGTCCGAAGAATTCTTTATATTGAAGGATATGAGTAATAAAACGGGAAGGTAAAAAACGTTTAAAAAATTACTAGGCAGGCCCACCCGATATTCATTGTGAATGCGCCTCTCGACCGTAGGTCGTTACTTGTGTGGGCGAATCGTAATTAACCCACCTTTTTCCCTTTCTTTCTGAGAGGTGGACCTTACACGTTATTGGTATACCTATTAAAAACTCGAGTCTTATACCAATTATCCACATCATAGTTTGCTTGCCTTTTGGTGTATTATTATCAACAAAAATACTCTGTAATTGAGGAGCAGAAAAATTGACCCTCCCTCTAATTTTGTTGGCTACGTTTCAAGCGATTCCAGGATGGCCGTCAATCAGGGAGAACCTGGAATACATAAACTCAGGGGATCTGATTCATCGAAAATGTCAGGGAATTTCATATAAAATGAACATAACTCAGGGAATATCAGAGGTACGGGGAGGTGTTGAAGAATACTGATTAGATTTGAAATTTCGAGTTGAAGTAAGTCCTACCTAATTGAAGTTGCTAACTTCAACAGGTGATTTATAACCTGGGTGTTATTTACAATCAAATGATTCAATTTGTGATCCCTAAGTTGGGTTTTAGTTCGAGATGGGGAGGAAATCCCGGTTTCACTTCTTTCTTGGAAGTTTCCGTCGCGACACGTCAGCGATCCAAATGATTGCCGGTGATTGGCTGATGCAAATTATGTGCTGATTATGCATAAATAGGAAACTATGAAGCAAATAAATTTGGAACAATGGAAACTGATTGAAGGGTAGTTGGAATTTTCGTCGGACTGATGAAAATGCCCTTTAAGTAGGTAATGTTCCTTTTTCTCAGGTCCTACTTGATTTTTATTTTCAATTATACTGTCCTTTATAATTTAGTCCAACGGAATTTCGAAATTATGATCAGAAAAAATCAGAGGTTTTGAAGAGAAAAAAAAAACTTCAAATGTAAGCTTGAAACTTGAAGAACCAATTCATTTTTCTGGTACTTGAAAAACATGATTGGAACTTTTCTCACTCTTCAATACAGGTTAAAGGTTAAATAAACCTCTAGGATTTAGATTCAAAGAGTTTCTGAATGATCGAATGTGCAATAAAACGTTGTTGGGATATTCAATGTTCATATTTCCCTAGAAGGACATATTTTAGCTTCTTTCCTAATTTTTAAGCTCAGTTCTGGCAGTTCGTGTAATTTATCTTATTTTCGTTTCTTATAAAAAAACTTCTGATTAGGTATAATGTAGACTCATAATTCGTGATTAGGTATAAGCCACTGTATAATTCGTCATTTATATACAATAAAGATCTTAAAAAAATGTACTAGTTATTATTTTAAGTATGCAATATAGATTCGTCCAACTATATACAACACAGATTTCAACTAAATAATAAATGGAAGTAGAGATAAATTCCAGTCACATCTTCATCTCTGAACTAGAGCCGTTTAATTCACCCTGAATCCAATCAATTAATAATTTAGTACCGTGTTCTTTTAGTAATAATTGGTACTGGTAATTACGACCTATTTCCTTTTACTATTAAGTTTACGGTTGTAATATTTACATCGGATAATAATTACGTGTTGGAATGCGGACGTGCCTGCAAGCTTCACTCCGTTTCTAAAGGATTTGAAAAACAACTTGATTTCTTGGTCTTTCGACTTATTTACGACTGAAAAAGCACTTGGTGTCTGGAATAAACATCAGCCCTTTCCCTCAGCCATTATCATTGAAGGTCTGGTGCAGAGTGAACTCGTTCTGGAAAAATTGGAGAAAACCGCGAAAGGCGATAATTTATTGTCCCGTAAAACTTGAGGTGATAATGATTATCTCAGTAAGCCTTTTACTGTTGAACCAGCCTGTTTCACAAGAAACCGCAAAATACTTAACTCTTGGTTTATTCCTTTCACGTCTTGTTAGACTAAAATTATCGGTCGAAGAAAACTCTTGTACTAAAACTAAATGATCGTTATCCTTCTGACGTTTGACGTGTTTATAAGCTATCGTTAATAATAATATTCATAGGGTTGTCATTTTATTTATACAAGGAAGGAACATGCATATGGTTGGCCCAGTGCCTGGGCGTGAACGGTTTAAAATATCTCGTGAAAGGACCCTCTCGCTTTAACAGGGCTATTTTAAGGATAAAGGGGCATAAATCAAGTTGTATTAGTACGGCAAATGCTTCCTAATCAATTGAAACTTTTTGTCTTGAATATCGTTTCTCGGAATGGTCAGTGGAATAAAGAGAATCAGTTTTTCATCGGCGGGGTGTCCCTCTTCTATGCAAATAAGACAGGCCCAGTTGAAATAGAATCGATAGATCTTCGTTAGGAAGGAAAAAATCGATGATGAACTGACTCAGTTATTTGTTCTTACCGAAATAATGTTGACGAATAATCATAATCCTCTTTTTTTCTGGGTATACAATCGAACTGTGATTGGCATACTTAGTGGAAGATTTTTTGACACCATAGATCGTAAACTAATAACGTATCTTATGGCTATAAGATTGATATAATCTCATCAAGCACTCAATTATGTTCCTGACTTCTCAAAGCATAGCTAACTGAACCTTATTAGTCTGATTCTCCTTACGAAGAAGATCAAAAGTTATTTCTTGAACTCTTCTGTTGTAACCGATATCGGATATCTGATTTTGTAACGTTTGACACCTGTTTATTTATTGAGAATTATCTACTTCGAATTATTTGGGTTCCGCAAAGAAGCTAAAACCCCTCAATCTCTTTTTGAATAGTAAACTATTATTTATAATATGCTTTTTTCCATAATTTTATAGTTGACTATTTCATTTCACACAAGGTTTCATTTCAAAACAATGTAACATGATATCGTATGATAATTAAGAATTCGCTCAAATATACATACGCAGATCCAAGTTGAAGGCTGAAGATTATGAGAAAGAATGAATGATGGAAAATCACCTTCAAGACCAAACTTCAATCATCATCCGTCGAAAGCCGTCTTGTTTCTCACCTCCTCTTCACATCCTTCCATTAAGAAAAAACCCGAAAACGATAGCAGGGGTGAAATAATTAGGAGGCGAAGGTTCTGCGTTTACAAGCGAGCAGGAACCGCGGTAATCCTACATCTCATCCAGACACGCAGGAGTCATTTGGATAATGGAAAAGTTGAGAACGGCCTCCCCTCCCTCCTCTGAGCTTTATACTAAGTCGTAATATCGATTTAGACACCTAGAGGTAGGTGTAGGGTCGGGCTTAGGAAGTTAGAACGGTCTAGTTGAAGAGACAGCATTAGATTTAATGGTATTGCTGCCCAACCGCTAAACCTTCTATAGCTTTGCGTTGCTGGATTTGCAGAACACATTAAAGTGGTCGCAGAGGATTTGAACATCCTGGACTTATTTGATATTGCAATAACATGTAATAAGATGTTTTTCAGGTTCCACCATGCTGGTGCATCCATGTACAAATAAATGTCAGGAATTCAGAGAAAATATTTTATACTAGAGAAACGAACGTTGCTCTGAATTTTCTAATTTTGAATAGAGAGAACCGAATCCAGCAAGCTAAAAGAACTCCTTATGCCAATTTTACATTTTCAGGTCTTAGCTCTGGCACATGAACTGAAAACTGCTCACGTTACAAAGAAATGCACACGGATATTCCTGATGATTCTCGCTTACAACCAAATCGTTGCTATGGATCTGTATCTCTGCCATTTTCCATCGTACATAAATCATTCGCCAGTAGTTAGAAACATCTCAATTTGTGCTAGAAAAGAAGATGCCAAACCACAGTTTTAGCTATTGAATTATCGTAATTTAACAGGAGTTTTATGTAAAAATAAAAACTAGTAACGTCTATTCGATAGGGTCGAATAGTTGGGAGGTGGGGGATTCGGATACTGAATGGCATCAAATGAATTTTCTGCTTGGTCATACCTACCTATCATGTAGAGTCACAAAATAAATTCACTATTTTTCATTTTATTTTATTTTTATTTAATCATTTATGCAGCACCTTAACGAGAAGAGTCAAATTGAACATAGTGTCAAAGGGAACACTGCAAGAGGGAAGATTTTAAGGGGAGCCGTATAGGCCTGTGTCACTAAACGGAGAACCATCATGGTCTCTACTGGCAGATGGGGAAAAACTATAGCAAATTCTGCAGAGAAAGTCATCGCTGCACTCTGCCACAAGGGATGATCCATAAAGCTAATAAAAAACCCAAAATTAAAAAATTCAACTAAGACAAGGTGATATTTAGACGTATGGATAAATAGGTATCAGTGTATACAATAAAAAAGAACTAACACTAGATGCACATGAATATATCACAGTTATGTTTATTCTTTCAAAGTACAAAATATTGATTCGAAATACTTGAAGCTGTTGAATCCCTAATTCCATTCTGCGCCTTGCATTGACATGCCTCTGAAGTGGAAAATTCGTTTGGAAAAGTTCTAACAATAGTAATTGGAACAAGTACTCAAGTACTTTCAACTCTGCCTCATTAGTTATGCAAGATGGAATCGGCTTTATGTTGGATACTGCTCGGGATTTGATAAACTCAATATTGTTTCTCATTCTGATAGTATCCATGATTATGGTTTTACTCTTCCGTTACTGTCTTTATTCAAGGCATCAGTAACACGGATGTTTATCACTTACAAGAAAAATGGATTAACATTGGTCAAAAACTTTAGTTGAACATCGGCTCTTCTAGTCACTTGAGTTGTTTTAGTAAAATATTCATTGGATAGATTTATAGATAGATAATATGATTTATTCTTAGTATTTTGGATATTTGTTTAGCTCGTTTTTGAAATGGTAATTTCTTACTTATAGCCATACCCATATCAGAACATTATCGGGATTGAGAAACGGTTCTCTTCTAAACGAATTACCAAATGAACCAGAGGCTGTGATTAGAAACTAGAACCCGAATACATAGCCACGTTCGGAGGTGAGACAGTACTACTGAAGGAACTTAGAACGAGAAGAACAAAGTCTAAACCTGGTTATATAATAGAGGACAGCTGATCGTATTCGTTCCTCCCTGAAATATCACTTTACTTCACTGTGACAATGTACTTAGTAGGGTTGTTCTCTCATGCCTCTCGATTAAACTCCGGGAATGTAACAGCGAAATGGCACAAATTTAAAAATAAAATAAATAAATAAATAAAAACACCTGGGACCCAGGGATACTACCCATTTGAAGTCTCACTGGTAAAAGTATAATACAGTACATGGCTCCAAATTCATTTAGCTGAACCGAAATATTCTGCACCTCGTTCACCCAGCAACTCTAATGCAGTGTAAATTTCAGGAAAGTAGGTTGAATAAGAGAGAAAATAGTTTTCAAAGGTTACAAAGAGCAGTCGAGTAGGTACTTTTTAGGAAGCTTAGGAAATAGGAAGGGGCGTATCAACTGTTAGCGTTGTTTTTGTGTAGAAAATTATTAACGTAGCATATTTCTAGAAACGATTTGTTGTTTATAGAAAGCATTCAAAGCTTGTTTCGTATCACGAATTTTTACGGCTGATCTCGAACCTTTCCTGGCAGTACTTGACGTCTAAGTATGTTTCTCGTTAAAATCCGCATCTTGGATCAAATCTAAACGTTTTATTACTTATTTTTCTGTTATCTGAGATGATGACCGATTCCAATCGAATGCAGATCGTCTTTGTATTGTAATCGGGAAATTATCCAAGTTTAGGAGTCAAAGACACCCAAAAGTAACCTGGCATATTAGCAAAGCTACCGTGGTGGGCGCTCCTCTCCCTTATAAATCAAGAACAAGGAGAGCCCTAACAATAACACGGTCCTACTATAACTACGACCGTCCATTGTCGACGAAGGGTTTTGATTTACCGATGCAAATGTTCGGAGAGAAAACCAGACTTGACCTCCCCTCCATCCTTTTGGGATTCGGTTCCTCGATGAGCAAACGCGATGCCGACGGACTGGGGCTCGGTCCCCGTCTGTTGTAAAGTCATCCGTCCGCTTGGCCACCGTCCTATTTTGCATATTCCCCTTCTCAAGCCTTATAAATCAGATCAGTGTCTTGTGGTCTCTTTATGGGTCCATAAAGGTTTTCTCTTGAGCCTCCTTTTGCTTCAATCCCCCCCCCCCCCCCCCTCACATCTCATTTCTTTCATCCAATTGAATCAATCTGCTGATTTGGAATCGCTTCGCTTGGTTATTCGATTCGAAACCAATCTGCAAATCAGGATAAACGGCGTCCATCCTTCCACAAGTTAACCAAATCATTCATTTCCTCATACTTATGTTCCACCAAAAAACATATTGTGAACTGTCTCGATTCTGGGCGGAAACAGGCCAATATAACTCAGTCGTTAATTTACTAGAATTATTATGAATTAGTATGTGTTCAGTGAATCACATATTTGGAGCCAGTCAAACGTTCGCAACCATCGAAGTGGTACACTGGAAACGTGGTGTTGGTTACAATTATTTGGTATAAACATAGAGTCTGACAATTCATTGCGCTGCAAATAAACGGTTTATTATTTCAAGTCACTGGTACTTGATCTAGTAAGATGACCAATATCTCTTTATTATTCTTATTACAATTATTATTCCCAACCACTACAAAAAATTGTAGGTCCAACATTTTTGGTGCTGATTCCATGCCATTCGGTTATGTAATGCGTATCTCTTATGAGTTGTGGACGAGGGCCTATTTTGCAATCTTCTTTTAATTCAATTGTGCACAATTTTTTTCTTTTTTTTTCTTCTTTTTACCATAACTCTTGAGCTTCAATTTTGGAATTTGAGTGAAATATTGATCATTTGTGAATTTTGTTCCTCATTAGTTCAGTAAAATGGCAACCAAAACAGGGTGCGCAACAACAGCCTATCAGAGAAAAACTGGACACCACCAAAATTTTAATTCGATTTCTCAAAAAAATTTCAAAGAAAGTATTAATTCATGTGCATACTTCCCCAAAGTCAGACAATTGTAATGAACGTAATCAAATTCCTCGAACAGTAAGTCTTTTTGCCATCAGATCAATGTAATTAAAACCCAATCTATGTATTAATTCGCGAAAATATTTAGTGTTTAGACAGTAATGCAAAACCTTTAGGTCTTGTCGTTAGTAAAAAATGTTGTCCTCCAACTGAGTATGATCCGGTCACTTCCAAACATGCTCTCGACCGCAGTCCATTGAATTTAAAGAACTCATTGAGATTCTCTTCTTGTTTACAAAAAGATATTCCTAAGCTGGCGCTTTCGACCATTGTCTCTGAATCGATAATAAGTTATAATAAATCGCATCATGAATCCAAAGTCTTTTTATGTTTCCGCCTCTGCTCACCCTTGATCACCCACTATCCATCCTTTTTCTCTGGCATCTTCTATTTTTTGTACGTCTGCTTGATCCTTCGTCGTATATATGCCAATCCGCTCCGTAACTACAGTTCCCCTTCGGAACTTTTCGCCAAGTCGATTCACTACCGCGGAAAATCCTTCTTGAAAAAGTAGAGCAGCAGTAGGAGCCGTGGAAGCTGTTTTGTTTCCCTGAGCTATCCCTGGAGCCGCATTGTCCCTATCCGAAGCCAAAGCCAGTATTTACCCCTTCCAGCTACCGCTAACTCCATGGTGGAATTACCGATCCGATCCGGGTTCGATATGCGCATCTATTACTCCGTATTTTCCCCCTATGCTCCAGAAAAAGTCTGGGTAGGGAAAAGCATTTCCCGTTTCCCTTTCGTCACTAAATAAAAGTAAAGTTTCGTTTTTGCAGAGGAAAGAATAAAAAAGCAATAAGGGCAGACTCGTATGGGTGGGGGTTGAGAAGCAATGAGCCATAGCTCTGCCCTGTGTCGCCGGGCTAATGCTGCTTCTCTTATCTTTAGTTCCATAACTTCCCGCCCGACCTCCTCTGCTGCCCACTAATTGTCTGGACGAAGGAAAGCTTGACAGCGAACTTTTATTATTTCTTTTTTCAGCAGCCCAATATCTAGGCTTCAACTTCCCAAAGAGTTTCTTTGTCATTCGATTTTGTTTCAATTTAAGCTAGTTACGGCTCAGCTGTTCAAAATGCATCTTACCAAAATTTCTTGAATGATGAGACGCTAAACTCACTGCTCTGATTTAATGTTCTTGGTGAATAACGGATGTTTACCTAGTCGTCTAGTTTTGCTTAAACCTTCTCTAATTGAAGCATTAGAATGGATTTTTTAGCCTTGGTCATTTCATTTTGTGACATCCCCAACCGAAAGTCCATTTCTAGCCAATCCAAAGTCCAAGTAGTGCTGGTGTACAGTTAAACAAATCATACACAAAATTGTTCTTCATTTTCACGTTGCATTATCCGTAACATGATTATAATAACATCCATGGCTATTTTTTATGTTTCAAAGTCCAAATTTATTTATTTTATTTTTTAAGAATAAACTATACTTCATGTGCGATAATCCAAAATTCGATTTGGATGCATTGCGGTCTTTCATTTTTATTTCAAAGCAATGAACCCAGGGGTTTCGGGGTTGCGTTTCTATACTCAAGAGCGAAGCTGTGCGACGCAATATTATCAGCTATCATGATTCATAGCTGACGAAGGAAAACCATCAGAAATTGTTAAAAAAGGTGTATCAGTGAATTTTTTCGCACAAGACTAAAACGAGTTCAATGAAATATGAGTTATTCTTTATGAGGGAGCTATAGGATTAATAACAATCATTTTTTGTGCTTATAAACAGGACGACTCCAATATTAACTTGTCAAAAAAGTTGGTTAAAGGCCCATGTTATAAAGCGATAAAACGCAAGACTTCTTTTTATCAGTTTCCGTGTAGTTCTATGAAACGTTTCGTTTGAATTACGTTGCGCTGTATTTCCTTTCTCAATTTATCATGCACTTAGACAAATTGCAGTTTACTAGAACTCTAAAGTTCGTAATTTATTGACCTTCTTCTTGGCACTTTGCATGCATAAGTCCTCTGTTTTTGACGTTATCTACTCGTTCGCCAAAAATAGCTTTGTTCGCATGCTGGAAGTCATTCTACCAACTTAATAAGAGATCCCTGGATATTCTCGTGTGAGGGCTTAAGGAGGTCTTCATCCGAAAAAAGTATTTTCTTGTTACCGTAATAACATACTATGCCTCCATGATAATGTCATCAAACCTATTACCGCGATAGCGTCGCGGTGGTATCCTATACTCTGAAGGAAAAAAAAATCGGTTGTTACATCTCGCTACCCGCCCTCTTGGAAGTATACGGTGGGTGGTGGTTGTTACTCAAGAGAGACCTGCCGCGAAGAAGTTGATATCCGTATTATTGTAATTACGGGTTATTTGATAGATACCTCGAGATAAACCATGTTGTACCTTGATTAGTGGCTGGATTTGTACAACTTCCAGATTGATACGAGAACGTGGGTGGTCCACATCGGTAATTTCATTTAATGGTTATAGCTCGCATATTGTGCACTTCGACTCCTATCACGTTACCTTCCTTCGAGACCAAAATCCTGCTTTCCTCACTCGGGTGATTCTCTTCGTCCCTTCATCTCCGAACTAGCTCTCATAATTTCCGAAGTTAATGGGTTTTCCGCGTCAAGAGAGTTCCCGTGAAACCCTCAAGACTTCAAAGACGCTTTCGGAGCGCCTTTTTAGTAAAGCTCAGCTCAAAAAGGAAATCCCTTCTTCGTTTAAAACGCCATTTTTCAGTATCCCAACGACCGTCCTGCCTGCGCAAGTATAACCTTCATTGTAATTATCGCTTGTTAGTATTGTTTGTTGGTGTTAGTATAGCTTGAAAACCGAAATTTTACAACTGCCCGTTTTTTTTTTTTTTTTTTTTTTTTCTTTTATTTTTTTTTTTTTTTTTTTTTTAAATGTTAATTTCTCATCGGCTGGGTCAGGAAAACAAAATCACTCTACTATAACATGAAATTTTAAAGTTTTCTTCGGGGTTTATAGTCATTTTTGTGTAAATGTAATGAACATTGGCACAGTTTTATGTTCAAAAATGTATAATATTCCAATTTATGGAATTCAAATCTTTTAGCGAATTTTCTTGGAAAATGAAGCTATTGGAATGGCTTGGAAAATTCTAAAATACAAATCTTTGAACGATTCCTCCATTGAAATCCGTTTTGAGGCATTCTGAAACGAATCCTAGAATAGAATATCTGAAAATGTATTTATTTATTTATTTATGTGTCATTCCGGACGATAACTCTCCTTAAGATTGAGAAAAATTCCGTTCCAGCGCCAAAAATCAAGCTTTCCAAACGAAAGGATGAATTCGTTAGCCAGAACTTTTGAGCACATTAAATTGTTCAATTTTCAATAAGTGCACTCAAAAAATCTATAAAAATTACTAAAAACCACTTAAATTCGTTAAATTTATATTTTTTGATAGAATATTGCTCAAATAAATTCATCAACTATAAAATAAAAACATTAAAAAACATTAGGTAACATTAAAAAATTTATGTATAAAATTATGCTGAAAAACGTACTTGAAATTCATTAAAATTTGCTTTAACAAAATCGTTAAAAACTGCTAAAAAAAAAAGCTGAAAATTTCAAAACCTTCTATTTGAATAGGAAATTATTCTTTATAATACTTGTTTACCATAAAATTGATGCTTGACAATTTCCCTGCACTCAAAAAGCTCAAAGTTCAAAACTATTCAACAGTATACAATACGATGATTTTAAAAGAATTCGCTCATACGATCATGCTGCATGACTGGCACTTTTTTAAATTATATTCTGTTAAAATTAACTTTAGAGATATTGGCCTTTTTTTTCAATTATATTATTAATTTTTTGATCTCAAATTCGCTCTTTCGTTAATTTCTTTATGGTATTTTCTATAAAATACATAGTAACTACAAATCATCGAAAAAAATTAGGGAGCTATGTTAAGATTAATTAGTTGAATTTCCACAAACCCGTCAATTCTTTTTGTTCCGGATTTAGCTGTGTGAAACCAACGAGGCCCAAGGGATATTAGGTCGATGAATGGTTTTACACTGTTTTAAGTGGTTGGAGCATTTCTATATTAAAATTCCCAGTTTTCTTGTGATTCATCTTCATCACATTCAATTGGATTTTTGTTTTTTGTTGTTTCAGTGTGGCTGTCTTGTAATTGTAGTTCAAGTACAGATACCGATTTCGCTGAAATCGGCTTTCTTATTCCTTCGGGAGGGTAACGTCGCCTCGATTCTGAAACAAAACCACAGAGCTGTGATTATCTTGAGAGATATTGGGAGTTAATTAAGTCGAGAGACCGAGTGCCCTTTATGTCATAAACCCCAAGGTTATTCCTGGGGTAGCAGTAAAAACGGTTCCCTTAGGACGGCCAACGATATAGTAAACATCGTTCTCAATCATCCTTATCTCGAAGGGACGATTCCCTCGGAAAAATCGCCGTGAGAAAACTCCGTTACCCCCGAGTTACAAATGACCGGCTAATACATAAAATTGGCGTTCCATATCGATACAGTTTTTTTCTCTACCTGGTTGAGGTGATTTGTTAGCGGGAGTGAAAAGTAAAGATGGTACGGCGGAAGGCGGGAAAAATGAGAACAGGAAGGCAAGGCGATGTAGCGAGAGAAAGAAGGGATGGAAGTAATTTTTGGGTAATGGCGGGGGGCAATAATGGATGATGTGGGACGATGTCTCTAACTCATATTGGCAGGCCCATTAGTAATGACCCAGAAAAGGTTATTGATCACTTTCACGATAGGTTCCCGCGCTCGAATGCTTTTCTTCGTCTCCTCTCCCACACTTCAGGAAGTGGATGGAATTTCCTTGCTCTGCACTTCAATTGGATAAAAATTGTGTAACTTCGTTTTTTCATAACGTAGCGTTACTAGGCGTACTACGTAGCGTACTATGTCTGCTCCATGCTACAGGCCGCAATTGTGGAGATATCGACTTGAAATTCGGTAGTTAGACTTCTTAGACGCCCGGAATATACGAAACATCAGAATTACGTATTTGGTAAGGATTTCGTCCGTTTGTGACTAGATGAATCGGTTGAGATGACTTTCTGAATGACCCGATTCGATGCAGCAACGATATTATCGTGTTACACATGGTGCTATTATCCTTCTCTTGTATACGTTCTCCTGTGTGTGATTAGGCGTACCTAAAACAGTTGTTTCTACGGCATCAAATGTGAAAATTAGATTATATATATATTTTTTTTTTTACGGGCACATTCTGGAGTTTAGGAAAACAAACGAGTGGATCAACCCGATAAAGATACTCTAGCAGAAAATTTTCTTGGAAAGACCTGATTTGTTTTACAGTCTCGCTGATCCAAAATGAATAAAGAATCAGTAATGGTGGTCTGAGATTTTGAATTGACAAGCAATGACTCCAACCGTTACTGTAACCAATCGTTACTCCCCTCTCGTAGTTTTCAAATCAACTCCAAATAAAACAATTTTCAAAGAGGTTGAAAATAACAAACCAAAGAATGGGCTGACCATTCACTATTATTGGTAGCAAAAAAACGACTAAAATTTTATGTTATAAATTTTAATATTTCTTAGGAAAAGGTTCTCAAATATGAAGTAGAACATTCTGAAATGTTTGTATAAAACCGTGTTGAAAACGTACTTTATTGTAATTAAAATGTGCTGAAAATTCGAGAAACGGCAAAGGTTTGTTAAACATCGTAAAGTTGGTGTCTATAGCTGATTATTACGTAGGAAAAAATCTGCAATAATTAACTTACCTGAAGTTCGATCTTAATTATACTAGGCGTCAGTCCAAAGCTTCCATAAATGAATAAAACGCCGTGTATGCGTACAGCGGGGGACTGCTGCGTTTTATTCATTTATAGATGCTGCGGACTAACGCCGTGGTATAATTTTATACTTAGTCAACAGTTTCTGTCGACACAATTAGTCATAAATATATAATAAGATAAATTTCGAAACATCGCTCATTCAGTCTTGTTGCATAACTGGAATTTGTTTACCAACATTTATGTAACAGGTCCGCACAAAGCCGTAGCGTTATCTATTCCTGATGAAATCGTACTCCAGAAGTCCCACCTCGCGGAAACGCGCTCAAGGGGATTCGCAGGGGAGGCGTTGCCACTAATGAAGGCTCCGCTCTGATAACGGATCACGCTGGTGACAAGGCAAGCCAGATAGGCAGTTTCCCTCAAATGCTGGGATCCCCATCGTCCCGACCACGTCATTCTCCGATGTCAGCGTGGACTGCCCCTGTCAGCGCCAGGCCGCGCTTTTGCTTACTGGCAGCATCTCATCCCTCGCTGACCCAACGGAGCAACTAGTATTATACGTCATGGAACCTGCCTTTCATATAGAAATTCGCGGTTGAATAAATCCTCTATAGAGGTACCTATGTTATGAACTTTAAAAAAACAATTCAATATTCATCCTCTCTTATTAATCCCTATTATCTTATACTCTTATTAGAAAAACATCTGCCAAGTTGGGTGGACAGTATAGCTTCCCGACATATTGTTACATGGACGTATAGAATTAGTAGGAGAAAAAAGTACGAGTCGAGAGTTCTTATTGGTTAGCTTAAAATACATTAATGTTTACGCATGCGCACAGACTACTATTAATCCCACGGCAATGAAATTTATAGGTGAACGTCTGAGAGCTAAACCGCACAGTTCCTGAAAATTTCGTAATACTCAGTCCATCAGTCTCGGAGTTTTGTCTGTTTTGATCAATTTTAGTTTTGCGCATGCGCTATAGTTATTACTCCACCAACCGCGATGTAATGCATAGGGTTTTCTGGAAGATATACCCATCTACTCCCCGAGTTTGAACGAAATCGGACAAATAGATGATAAGAAATCAACATTATAATAAATTAACGGTTTCGCGTGCGCTCAGACTACTATTTATATGATAGCAATGAAAGTTATAAGTGCCCGCCTAGAAGCTATCCTGCACAATCATTGAGAATTTCGTCAAAATCGTTCAGTTAGAATCAGATTTATGCCTGTGTCAATAGATATTCGTTTCGCGCATGCACAATGGTTATTACTCTACCAATTGCAATATATTATAATTTATAGGGCATTTTTCTAGAACACATACCCTATCACGTACCGAATTTGAACGTAATCGGACCACTAGATGATGAGAAATTAACGTTTGCACATGCGCACAGACAATTGTTGATTCAACGGCACTGAAAATGATAGAAGACAGTCTAGGAGCTAACCCGCACAATCCCTGAAAATTTCATCTGAATCGTACTGAAACTACTATGTATAGTTTTGAGCGTGACAATGATTTCCCACAGAACCAAAATTGATCAGCAAGCTATGAAACACAAAAAGCAATTGGGAATTTTCATTTCAGAGGTCAAACTTTTTTTCTACTTCTCTATCTTCGGTAGTGAGGAAGCAAAAAATTGTCACTCATGCATCATGATTGTATGAGCAAATTTTCGTGAATCCGCAATATATTGATGTTGAATTGTTTTGAAATTTCAGCACTGATTGGTAGAAATTGTTAACTATCAATTTTATGGCAAAAAATTTTGTCCTAAATAATATTCTGCTATTCAAAATAAAATTTAGGATTTTAAACATTTTTCTTGAGTTTTTATCGATTTTTATTGCACATATTAATGAAATTTAAGCAAATTTTTTAGCATAATTTTCTGCATACATTTTTAAATGTTCTAGTTCTTAGATGATAAACTTTTTTGAGTGATACTCTTCAAAAATATATAAACTTGCACCATTTTTAGCCCTTTTGGCCAGTTACATTGATTTTTCAGCACAATTTTTGAAAATTGACCAATTTATTGCGCTCCAAAATCGCTCTCTAACTAATTTATTTATTCTTTTCGAATAGTTAATTTTTTGGTGAAAGAGCAGAATTTTTATCTCGATCTTCAGGAGAGATGCTTTATGGAATGACGTATATATGTATAAATATGTATCGCCGATCGCCTCAGAAGATTTGAAAGAACCAAACCATACGAACTAACTCTAAAAGAGTACTCACCATGTTAGTGGAATCATCCTACCAGAAGAGAATCCTAAGTGAAGTGTAGCATGACTCCAAATATTATTATGAAGATTTTTATACACATCACTAAGCAACATATTTGTTATATTTGTAAACTAAAATAAAATTAGAATCTTCTATGTTCTCGATATGAAGACATTATTATTATCTTGATCTTTCAATGTTTTTAATATATTGTTCAAGCTGAATTTGAACATTATATTATGGCGCAGTCGGGTTCGTACCTAGAGATGACCACCGTGGAATTAGAGTTGTTTTTAGTTTAAAAGTGTGGGAAGATAGAACTTCATCGTTTTCGGATACCGGATTCCAAATGGATGACTTTGTCGCAAAATTGAAAAATTTTTGTTCAATCGCCAAGAACCATCTTCCTTAGGGACAATTACACATGGAGAAGCATAATTTAAGATATTTCTTAAATATCTTAGTATTTAAGAAATCAAAGTACTTTAGCAATAGAATGATCCTTAATAATTGGAACGATAAAACTTGTCAAAACAAATTATTCCTTCAAAACGTTTCAGTGTTTCGATAGTATTATATTAATACCACTCATCTGACCGTGCCCTTTTTTTTCTTTTTTAAATTAACAGCCTTAATGGTTTATCAATCGTTTCGCTCGTAAGCCGTGGTAATGTCCGGGAGCCTCCTTCCCTTCCGACCCAGTCTCATCAAAACAGGTAGGAGTACAAATACGCGAAAGCAATCAATCCAGTTGGAAAAGCCTCCTTAATTTCCGATCTGACCGCTTCGGTAAACAAACCCCTGCGGCCTCGACTGGTTCGGTGGCGGAAGACTCCGTCGCAGAGGGGGAGAGGAGCGAAAACTCAATTAATTTGTCCTGTTTTAAGGAGACGTCGATAAGTTCATTAGATCGGGAGGTTCGGTTTCAATCAACATTTCAAACAAAGCGGAAAGCCATCAAACAAACGGAGCCACATTTAATAAAAACACCCCCAGAAAAGGCTCCGGCTCCTGGAATCAATCGCCTTCTAATTAAAATGCTGTTCAACCCGGGGACGTCGCTGTGGCCAACTTTTATGCCCAGAGCGCCCCCCATAACTAATTCATCAATCATGAACAGAACAAATGGATGAACTTGAATCACGGTAGAAAAAATGTGACTAGTACAGTATCACTGAGAATCATCTGACAATCAATTCACATCTAACTATGGCCTACATACTGTGATCCAGGTAAACCTTGCTGCAGAAATAGGTTTTACAACCAATTTTCTGACAAAACAAGTGATTCCCAGAGTTCAAGCATATATTTTCGACATTTTGGTGGTTCAAATTTTTTTATTGCTTTGCCGACCTTGCCTTAATAAAACTACCGTAGCTCTTTCAAGTTAATCTAATCAAAATTGAAAACACCGTGGAAATACCATCACATTCTCCGCACCTTTTTGAGGCATAATCGAAATTGTTCAAGCGTAACTAATTGGTGATAACCGACTTCAAAAAGTGAGATTCCAACTGTGTGGTAAAATTATTTAAAAAAAAAAAATTCAATTCGAATTAAAATTTGATTTTTTGGGTGTATATATATATATATATATATATATATATATATATATATATATATATATATATCTATAGACAGATAGATAGATGACAACCAAAAAAAATATTACAGTTACCTTGAAAGTTTTAGAGATCACGATTTTTTAATGTTTCAGCCCCCCAGTTCTAACCTTTGGGGTTGAGCAAAACCGACGCCGATGTTACTGGCGTATTCTCGGCCGATGTATGATTTTTGAGCCAAATTTCATAAAGTTCAGTCAAGTAGTTTCGGAGGAAAATAAACGCAATTTTCAATTTTTGGATACTACGCATATTGAAACGTAAGCCAACAAATTTTGAGGGGTATTACAATTTTTTTCCCCTCGTTCACAAAGGTTTATTATTGAAAATAAAAAACCAAAAATGCGTTAAATTTGAATTGATTTAAGTCTTGAAACTGATGTTATGAGAATATGCTCATGTGTGTTCTCTGAATGTTGAAAAGTTAATTATGAACATTGTGACCGTTAGATCGTAATTTCTATTGATTGAAGATACCTAAATGTTTTTAATTAAAGTACTCCATCATTAGGCCGCACCTCTAGTGCTCTGTAGTGAACCTACAGACTATTCGACTCACTTTATGTTCCTCTAATAATTCGTTGAATTACCTCGCCTACCCATTCCATACCATTGTCATCTGTGGATGGTCACTGAACCATACAGATTAGTCTAGGCCTTGATCTTGAAGGCGACTAAAATTGTTTGTTCGCCCTCCCAATACTTTTCGTGCGATAAAAGTTCCGGTTGTTGGCCGTTTCTTCAAATTCACTTCGAGATGGATCCCTTCGAGAATACGTCACTTCCAGCCGAGAAGCTTGGCTAACCTTCGAGCCGAGAGTAATTGGAAAACCGATCCGCTCTCCGCACTTCCCATTTCATTTCGGTTGCCGACCCCACAAAACCGACGATTCCACCGACGGCACTTGCTCGACTTCTTGGACCCCCGAAAACTTCCCGGTGTGCCATTTAATTTAATCATACGAAGAGACCCTACCTAGGGCAGTTTACCTCCCCTGCCCCTGACTGAAACGTTGTGTGACCTTCCCCTAAAATGTGGACACCCTCCGTCTAAAGTCGTGAACTTGATAAATCTACCGTGCCGCTCAGATATAGCCTCAGTGCCATGCAAACGTTCCAGACCCTCCAAATTACCCTTGAATTTATATGCCTATGCCCCGTTGAAGCTTTACAACGTGGAAACGCGCCGAGTTACTACGCTAAACGGACCAACCCTCCCTTCCCCGGACCACACCACTGTTTTGGGATTAAATTGTTGCTGTTACTCTGTTAGTGTGCCCCATGAAAGCGGGATATTATGCATATCATAACGGAGCGGTCACTATTGTGTCCTTTTTCCATTTTATACTTCCTACGTAGGAAAATATAGAAGGTGAATCCGGCAGGTAGAGAATTCCATCTACCATTTCATCCCCACCTTCACAATTCAGTTATGAAAGAAGAAAAATGACCGCCCGTTTCTATTAACTCCAGTGTTGGAAGGAAGCAGAGAAAGAAGATGAATAAATTTGAATACTCCAAACAGAACAGAGGAAATATACTTCCGAATTTCAGAAGCAAACGCTGTAGGCCGGATGCTATTTCATCCCTTAAAATTCTAAGCCATTGAAGATGTAATCAGACTTTTCAGTGATGCTTCCCCTTCTTTATGAACGTGTGAAATGAAAGAAGTAAGGAAAATCGTGGTTCGCGCTTATATATGAGTGGCTTGTGAACACTTTTTCTTTATCAAATTATATTATTAATTAAATGTTAAAAAACTAGTTTTATATTTATACTGAGTTACTATTCCGAGCCAATGTTAACTTATTCTGGGATGGCTGAATGACTTGGATCATATGATGATGAGATCGTAATTACGCTTCAACTCTATTACTTTAATAGCCACTTTTCCATGTTAGTCCGTCCCGATCCCTCAAATTTGTCGAAGGGCTATATGACACCCCCCCAACACACACACAAATTTTCACCTTTATAAAATCTGTTTTATGGAAGAAAAGCGATTAAGTATTGTTGTTACGACGTTGTTACGATACTTTGAAAACAATTGATAATGTAAAATCTGCCACCGAAACTGAATTCCTTAAATACAGAGTTGTTTAACCCAAATAATATTGTTATGGTTTTCCCGATTCGGCATGTTACGATGGGTTTCGGGGATTTGAAGATAACCAGAAACCTTGACAGGAACTCAGTGATCGTTTTGGGGAAAAACCTCATAGAAATTGGTCCAGCCGTTTTGGAGGTCTTACCAATTAGATACACGCATTTTAAAAAAAACTCTCCTCAAAGTATATTATATTAAAGTACAAAACAATAGAAAATAAATAAAAGAAATCGGGAGGGCGCCCAGGTCCAGGACGCCGGCCCTTGGAATCAAGGAAGGAGAAGGAGGAGCAGGGAGAGTGGGATGAAAAGAAGTACCACTATAAAATGACTATCAGTTTAAGTATGAACCCTACAAGACGCGGGTGGTGATACCACGGTGCGCTCCTGCCGAGATTCCCTACTCGAGTTACTCCGTGGCACTTTTCCCGCACCGCACCCCGCACCATGACACGGTCGCAGCAATGACCGCACACACACACGAATTTTTCAAAAGTGTGTTTTTGTGTAGATATGGTTTTCAGCAATTTCTTTGTACTCAAATTGCTCAAATTTCAAGACAATTTAACATATTATAATAAGATAGGTTGTAAAGAAAATTCGCTCATACGATCATGCTGCAAGACAGGAACTTTTTTTTAGGATCTGTCCCCGATTTTATTAACATAATAACTTCCGCTATTTTCCAGCATCATGGTACGTATTTCAACCTCAGTGCTACATTAATAAGGTGTAAAAGTATTCGTATGACTGTCTATAGGATGCAGTTGATAAAAATGCGACTTTAAACTAACGAGCACCTTTTATAGGATCATCCTTACTATCGCCAATGAATTGACAAACATTTTCCTCGATAAACTGGAGTTTTTCAACCTTCAGAACGTAAATATTTTTAGAATCTAACTAACCAAAACACTGTAAAGTGCCGCTAATGGAGACGGTATTTGTTCTGATTTGGTTCCCCACTCGTCCTTCGCCCGTGAATTTATATTTTTTCGAGAGGATTTTCGGTCTGGCAAAGCTATTGAAATCCTCGTATATTCAGAGTCGAGGGAGGAAGTTCGACTCAAGGGCGAGTGAAACTCTGAAAGCGCCAGATGTAACAACACTCTTTCACCCTCTTGTCCGTTCTCATTTCCAGCAATTTCTCTTTCCTTTTTTTCCACTCCATTCCCGAAAGAATTATCAAAGGCTTCCCTCTCAAAAAAATGTATGGCCTTTCCGTTCCCCGAAAAATCCTCTCATTTTTATACGACCTCTTCTAATTTATTGCAAACCTATCCCGGAACCACTGGGCGTTTTTTTTTTTTTTTTTTTTTTTTTTTTTTTTTTTTTTTTTTTTTTTTTTTTCTTTTTTTCAGCAAAAGTTTGAAATATTTGGGAAACCCAGTTCCAATTTTCTACTTCGTGTAAAAATAAGCTGAACCTTCCCCCTCAAATTAATGTCTATCGAATAAAATATTATCACCACATATTCGTTTTCGGTGATAAAGTCAACATATACCAGATCAAAAAAATTCAATTAAAAAGTTAGACTGTTCTTCTTTCTAAGGTTGTAATAATATTTGCCATGTTATAACCATAGTAATTTTGGGTATTTGGTTATAGAATGAATGATTCATGTTCGATTGCATAGTTTGAAAACAAATTCATCAACGCAGACAAGCGGTTTTAAAATACCTAAGATAATATCTTAATAACCAATTATCATTTACTCCTCATGTTTAGTGATTTAGGATTTTATTGTCCGTTTTATTGCAATTTTAATCACATTTTATTGGCGTTACATTTCTTGTCTGAAAACATTTATTCGCGTAATAATGTATATATCTCAAGAACAGTATATTTATTTTCAAATTGTGATTGCAATTGGTCCTAGGAATTGTAACCACAGAATATACTCGTAATTGTGTGTGTGTGTGTGTGTGTGTGTGTGTGTGTGTGTGTGTGTGTGTGTGTGTGTGTGCGCGCGTGTGTGCGTGTGTTACCGTGGATTCTCGAAATTCGTTAAAACCCGTTTTAACTAGTCAAAACTGTGTAAGCTCGTCTACCAGTCTACAACCACTCTCAGGGAGATTTTACACAGATCTGTTTTTTGCTAATATAGTTAAATCCTTCAGTAAAACTTCAGACTGGTCATATAGATTGGTATCATGCTGTGACTAGTTGAAACTGGTTTTTATGAATTCTGGTTTTCACGGTAACATAAAAATGTTGAAATTCAAGAATCGTTTCTAAATGTCCCAAAACAATTATTTATATTCTATGTTTGCAATTTCTATAGTTCAAATTGCAGTTGTGTAAATTTTGAAGCCAATGTCTTAGCTCAATTTCCCACGAAGCTTCACTATGGATTATCAGATTATTTAAATTATTTCTAATGAATCCATTCAAGGGAATCGTACGAAACATATTATCCTCAAACTGGACCGAGTTTCAGTTGAAACGTGTGTTATATTTAACTTTGGTTCTGAAATCCATTATGAATAAAATTTAATTCGGTTTACCATTCGTGGCTGCAGTGCTGAGTGACAGCATTAATCGATGCGCACTCCCTTCCCTCAGAAATGTGTCAATCCATGAAAGCAAATCAGTCGATGGGAATTCAGGAACTCGTCACTAAAACGCCTTCCTTGATGCGGTGAATGGACAGTCTCCATTGTTTCACATATCGCTATTTAGGCTCAGATAACGCGTTCGCGTTTTAGAAGCTCCATTTACCCGTCAGCTTTTGTTGTGCATTGACAAAGACAAATCCTCTACATTTCAGGTGTCAACGTGATATACATCCATACTTGGTTAGGTGATACCAGCTTGATATTAATAATTCATGGCTTTGGGCTGTCTTCTGGTCATTTAACGAGTAGCAGAGATTCCAATACAGAAGTTTATAGTATACTCCTTAACATTTATTTTCAATCACGTCTTCCATACAGAACTATGGATTTCTTACAATAAACATTAACGTCATAGGTAGTATCGTGGCTATATGATGGTTATGATTATACAATACTTTTTTCTCCGTACCAGGACATTGACAATTGAGTGTCCGTGTTTTTACTGATTTTCTTTCGAAACAAGCTGATTTGTGTGATCCCATTCTGATAATATATCAATGCAAATCAATCAAATGTTGACATATGGCGACTGTCGTCTGCCTTTAATGAAATTTCATGATCTCTTGAAACCACAATAAGTTATTAGTTTTTATGCCTACCCTTATAATATATTGATTTCATATATATGGTGATGGTCTTCTGTCCCTGAAGAGATCTCGTAATGATCTCATAAGAAAATCTCGATGTTTCGACTTGAATTTTGTCCACCTAGATCGGGTAAATTGGGCATTGTGCGACGGTTAAGCGTTTGGTACAACCAACCACGACCATCACCATCACCGTGATTGTGAAATTAAAAATTTATTGTTGAATCGTGTCAAATAATAAGTGAACTATCATGCAGTAATGCAGTTGATCGGACATCAATTTTTAGAAATAAGTAGAGATTTTCATAAAGGGTGTTCACAATTAAGATTGTTAACCTCCTAGAGATCGATTCTACAACTAATGTTCAACAAAAAGTTCCTCATAGAGATTTTTTTCTCAAATTATTCAATTTTTAAGAATTTTTTCGTGTTTTTGATCTTACATCACTGAAATGGCCATAACTAAATATAAATCGAATGAGACCACCCTGTATTCCAAGCCTTCCCTCCAGAAGGATATGTGAACTGGAAGGGGGAAAACGTCATCACGACTGCGCAAAGCGACTTGAGGAGTGAACTAAACTCCTACTAAAATTGTTCTGGATATTATTGATTTTCTGGTTATTACTTTGTATGCGCCTGTGATACCTTAAGATATACCGGCTGATGAACTGCTCAGAAAGGCATTCTAATACAGAAATAATTAACCTTTGTGTAGTAATTTGCAGTTTTTTCGTGATTCCACTAGTCATTTTGTGAACATCACGTAGTCACCATTCGATTAGGTTGACATAGAATTAAAAGAGCTAGTGACTTGACTCTCGAATCGATGGCGGGTGAAACTAATCTAGTTGTGGATATAGGCACTTGCCGAGTGATTGGCAAGGGCTCATGGAGGAGGGTAAGATTGGAGATGATTGATTTCAACTGTATTAGAGGAGAGGTTTGCCGAAGAGAGTTACCGAGTAGTTAAGTAGGAAGGGGGAATCGAATTCCTCTAGGCTAGTTAACGGATAACCTGTCCATCAAGAGGTGATGGTTTCAAATACCTCCGGAGAACTCTGCCTGGCCGTCGCCCCGCGGATATCTCCCACCAACTCTGCCAACATAGTTAGGATATCAGGAGTCCGAACCGCTAAAACCCTGAGTAATACGGGCTCCGCTGGAATGCATTTTCCCTCTCATGTGATCGAAACCTCATCGTTCAGCACGTCGGACGTGCAGTGGTGTGAATCAGTCTTCATAATCGATGGCGCATTGATCTTTACCAGTCCATAAATTCCTCATACACTCATAACCAATCATCTTGATCGCTGGGGTTTCCGATTCTTGATCTCTGGTCTAACGAGTCACTGCCTTTCTTGTGGTGATTCCTTATAACTTGTTTATTTATGAACAATTTATAACAATAAGATAATACCTACGTTTGTTTATTCGTAAAGTATATTTGGTAGAACTTCATTCCTTCCATATTCCGAAACCTAACGAACCAACAATACAGGTTCAGTTCAAAGTGAGAAACTAAGCGGAAACTAGAGCTAATGCCACCGACCAAACCTTTCTATCTAAATCAGTTGCCGAGATTTTTTTTTCTTTCTTTCCTTCAAGAATAGGTACCTACCACTTTTATAGACATAAATACCCATACTGCTTTCCTTTAAATATTTTTGTCTCAACCTTCTACCATATTTTCGAAATAAGCGTTGAATCTTTAAGAACAACAGTTTTTCATATTTATTCAATACCATTGAGACTTATTCATTAAATAGCAAACGTTAATTCTTTTCGGAATTGAGAAATTTAGAAAAATATTTAAAAATTAGCCACTTTCTCGAAATTTGTCTTAGTCTGTCAACTTTCACGCATACTACTTCATTTAATACGCTTCCGAACGATTCGGACAATCTTAAATAGAGAAAATTATGTTTCAATGCTGGAAAACGTAAGTTTTTTTCCATTGAAATCGTAGGTTTTCAAAGAGAATTTACCTCCAATGAATCCATATGTTTGAGGTCAGTTTCTATGTGTTTTTTCACGCTGGATTGAATGATAACACTTGCGAATCTCTCCGAGTCCGCCAAATTCGAGTTTCACACTTTAATATACTTTTTTTTATCCCAAAACGCCTACAACGGAGCACAATACTAATCTAAAAATTGTGTGAGTTGAAGTGTAAAACTCGGTTATAACGGAATCGGATGATTTGAAAGTGTTAGTATTAGATTCAGCGTGAAAAAACACATAGAAGCCCCCCCCAATTAAACTCGTATTTTCATGAAGGAAAATGTTTCAAGAAATCCCTTGATTTTATTGAAATCCCACGTTTTACAGCATCAAAGCATAATTTTCTTCCATAATTTGCAAAGTTAAAGTAATACTGACTATACCGTTGGTAAGAGTATAAATTGAAGCAGTTTTGTAGGGGTCCGGTTAGGTGCGCGGAATGAGGTGTTAACTGCGTGGAACGTATGTTTGTTAGGTGCGCGGGCCCCTACAACCATACCCCTCCTCGCATGTTGAGTGAGCGGATGTGTTCACCCACAGAGAAATACAAAAATGCAGAAAAATATGAAACAGTGAGCACTTACTTAATAATTTAAAATTCGAAGCGACGAACTTCGTCATCATGTCGTGTCATGAGGTCTTAGAACGCTTATGGCTTGTTGAAGAAGGCCCCTTGAGGAACTTGATCACTTTCGGGTTTTGTGGCACAACTAAATCCTTCTCGAAACACTTCGACCTCATAAAATGCAAGGTACGGCAGTCCAAAAATAGTTCTTAGAAATTCACCGTCGTCCGTCTAGTGTTATAGTCAACAGCCAAACCTCACTGCTGAACTTTCTTTGGAATTCCAGACTTATTGAACTGGTTGGCCGGACGGTTTTGGCTGCGTGGTGGATGGCTATCTCAAAATCCGTAATCAACGTAGTCCATGCTAAAGATTCATTATTTGCAGAGCATCCACCTGAAAAGCGAACATGTAAAGATTAATTTAAAACATCCTTTCCCACATAATATTCCTCAATACTTTTTTTGATTTCATTTTCGCACTATTCTGCAATTTTTATAGCACATTTTATAGATACGTGAGACATATTTGTTCAAAAATAATTTTGGTTCAAATTTTTTGAAAAGAAATTTTTTAAAATAAAAAATGGGTGTGTGTAAATTTTTTCTAGCGTATTTTTACCTTCTCCCCCATTTTTGGTATTTATTCGAACATTTGTAACTTTTGCCTATTGAGGCAATACAAAAAGTTTTTTAATGAGTTGGCCTATATAGTGACTTTTTAGAAATTTGTTGAAACCCTCTGAAATCAAAACTTTCTTTTTGGATGCCTGTGGCGAAAGAACGGAATCCTTCTTCTCAAATCAACTTTGTGTGTGTGCGTACATAATTATTATATGCGTTGGTGGGGAGGAGGGTATGAAGGTAATTACTTTTTTCTTGTTATTGTAATTGTATATTATTAAAAGAATTCAGAATATTCTGGAGCATAAAATCAGGTCAGAGATTTCTAATCAACAAAAAAAGAAAGAAGTATAAAGAATGATTGCTCAACAATATTGATGGATTGTGGTTTGGTCAGAAAAATTGCTTTGCTAGTCTTTCGTATGTATTATGTCTGTGACTGTAGGTTAGCATATCACAGCGATTTATCAAATAGAATACTAAGGTAGGGTGCTTATTATTTTACTAATCAATGAAATGAGAGATATCAATGAACTGTTATATTCATTTGTTATTATACGCATTATTTCTCTGGAATCAAGAAGTTTCATGCATTTAATGTATTGTAGTTTTCACATTGTACATTGTAATGACATTGAGGTATGAATTCTATACTAACGAAGTTCTCTTGCAGTAGATGGTTGATAACACCTATTGCTAGATCAAAAAGGGCAAAGGTGGTATTTTCGGTTATCGGGCACCCATCAGGTTCTGCTTTGTCTGGCTTCACGTAGTTAGCTCGCACCCTGTAATAACTCGCCTGGCGCCTCTGAACTCAAACCATCCCCTAGTACCTCCACCATCGTACTTCCTCCCTTCAAATTATGCGCATCACTTTGCCCCCTTCGGTTCAATTAGTCTCCCTCGCCATCCAAGCCGCAGTTGCACGTACATACATCACTAATTATCCAAAACCTGTATAACTGTTAATATACGCGTACGACTGACGAGGCCTTGCGGATAGATTCTTTGATTTACGCCACACAGCTCTGCCGGTTATTGCCTTTTGTCGCTTTGCTGAGAGGTGTATTTGCATACGTGAATTACATTCATCTCATGTCCATTCGAATCTTCTCAACCATCATAAATAATCGGGCAACCGTTTTAACGAATTATTCTCATAGTAAATGTAACAGTTATCATTAAGCTCACCCCTCGAAAATGGTGGTAATTTACAGGCAAATGCAAATATTATGCCAAGTGGGCTCTAAATTCGAAATCGTCAAAGAACATGTGTTGAGTGTTACTCGCACACACCCGCAATCCACTCTGTTTTGTGTTATTTATTGTGGAAACGTTGTAACTATGTATGGCCCCTTCAGGACTCAGCGGATGAAAAAATAGATGGACTCTTGGTTAACATTTTACATGGTTGTTCTGTCTTGTTCTGGCTCTAATAGATATATAAAAAGAGCTATATTTAGGGATTTTGCACATTAATATTTTTTCTTTCCTCCCTACGTTTCATCAGATCTTCAAAAAAAAAGTGCAAAATCCTTAAATATTGCTCTTTTTATAAATCTATTAGAACCCCTAGACTTGACAACCATGTTAAAAGTTAACCTAGGAACCATCTAAGTTTTCATCTTCTAAATGTACACTACCAACCAAATCCAAGAGTCCTGACGAGGCCACATGGCGAAAACTTTCGACCAAAATAAAGTGCTCAAGAACTCGGGAACACAACTTTTCATCACCTCACCTCCACTACCCCCACGTTTTTTCTTCTTATTACAAGATCGGGCTTTATTATGAATATTATGACGTAATAGCGTATGAAGTCACTTAACACCTATTGTTGAATATGTTCATTTAACTTAACTTGAACAATGTTTGATATCATTCCATTGCATAACATATCATCATTACATTGGAACTATATTGAAAATGGGAAAACTGAACATATTTCCATCTAAATTAATTATTCATAAAATTTTATTCATTGGTCAATACCACTGTGTTGCTTTGAGACATGATGCAGCAAATTATCAACATAATTCACTCTTCGCGTAGCAAGAAGAAGAATTCAAAGATACACTCAAATTATTACCTAAAAATGTTTGTCCCTGTGTAAACACTTTGAGGGGTAAATACATTTCCTAACCTCCTTTTTAGGAAATGATGAATTTCAGTTCCACTTTAATGTAGTAACATCCAAAAAGATATTGTCATCTAGACACACTGTATTTGATAGACGTTAGTCGAATATTGTGTCCGTTTCGCTTTTGGCTGTAATATATTTTTGTATCCACGTATCTCCAAAACATAATTGTATCACCTCATCCCCTCCTATCTTGTAGAGTACTTTAATTAGACCGCTACATCTGTGCGTTGTTTAACCTTGCTTTTGTTTTTCTTTTTTCCCTGCTCACCAAAGATGGAGTGTTTGATTCCGTTAACGGTAAGTACACCAACCCCCTGGAACGTCTTATTTAGTAATTAGCGTCTTGCATGAGCTGCTTTCAAAAACTCTTTGCAATGTCAACAGATCACCCTCTTTTTGACTCGTTTAGTTTACAGTGTGTACATTGTGAACTTCGTCTTTCACTTTTCTTGTGTTTATCTCCTTGTTTATACAGCTACTACTGACAGTTGTCGGTTTGTTGTATGCAGTCGTTGTGATTTGGTATTTCCATTTTCCACAGCTTCATGTTCCTACTTTTAGCGATACAAATAAATCGTGTTTTGTGCCATCAAGATTATGTTTTCTCGCTAAATCTGATTCTGTATGGGCTAATAGAAAATGCAGTTGAGTTGTGGAAATGCAGCCCTTTGTTACCAGTTATGAATTATTTATGAAAAGTGTATAATTATCAATGCATTTTGATTACAAATTTACTGTACAGTTATGCGACTTGGTCATCCACAAAATGAAGAGAACGCACCACCTCTTCTACTAGAGGAATCTCCATTCATGACACAATGCAGTCCTCTGCTGGAGTACACATAATTCACATACTAAGGATTTATAATAATTAATATATAATAAGGATTTATATTGGCTCGAAGGTGACACTTTCCAAAGCTAAACCAAAATTTTGTGCCATTGAAAACGATTAAGAAATCATTACCAGCATAAACAGATAAAAAGTACCTTAGTATGGTTAACGGTACGGAAGGTCATGATTCGATAAGGGTCGAGACTCAAACTCAATACGGGAGGGGTTTGGGAGAACCGAGGGAAGAAAGCAGAAACGGATCACGGGACATTTGTAGTTATGGGTGTAGCACCGTAGGACCGAGTCCAGTCTTATCCTCAAGTTCACAGCCGATTACACGTGAGAGCCGCCAGTCGTTTTTGGGGGTTGAAAAACCACCCTCGGCGATTCCTCAAATAATTTATACACCGAATCCCCCGTTCGACTCCGATAGAAAGGGAAAAGGCAGTTCCTACCTCGAACCAACCCTTTATGTTCCACCCTAACATCAACTGGACAATGGTCGACGTCCTGATAAAAATCGCTCTCGCCCCTCCTCGCACAGCTAGGCCCCTAGTTATTGTTTAGACGCACCGCGGGTGGGGTGCGAAACTGAAATGAAATTGGGAACTAAGTGAAAGTTAACAATCCTACACTGAAAACGGATTGGTCGGCTGGGGTCCCATTGTTACCCGCGAAATCACAATCGGGCTACCCTCAGAGTGTTCTCGTGGGAGGTCCCGGTCACATTCATTCGCGTTGTGGATTAGAACGGAAGTCGAACATCGACGGACCGGTTGAATTGTCAGATAAGGCTTTTAATTTCGTCCCCGTTATCCGTATAGATGTCGAGTCCAATCAACTAGAATCTTTTTTGAAACTCACTACATCCACCCAAGCTGAATAATCATAATCTTCAATCCCCAGATAACAGTTATTTTTTATTTCTAGTTATAGATAACGATATTTAACAATCATATTGCCAAATGTTTCTGTTGTTGAGGCAGTTACACTTTCAGCAATGATCTCAATTAGTAAGAATTTTAATAAGAGAATATAAACCAAATAATCAAATTTGACTTAACTGAGAACAATAAAGCTCATCATCCTGGAAATATATACAAGATTAAAGATATTAAAGATGATATTCAAATGGTCAACATCCCTGGCTAAAAATATCAGTTTTCGCCAGGATTAGTTTGCCTGCAGTTCTGAACGCTTCACTCGTAAACATCCCCTTTCAACCGATGAAATGTCCTGGCATTATTCAACAACGTGGAATATACCACCAAAATACCAGATGATCGGTAGCTTGTTGTGGATTTTTGATTCTCATCCAATATCATTCGTGGGAAAGAGAAGGTCAAATCGAATCTTTGCCAGTTCAAATCAAATAAAATATACTTTTTAGCGTCACGTAATTTTGTTTGAAGACGCTCATACGTGCATAATTCCGTCTGTTCCGTTTCACCAAGAACTCGTTCCCCAGGTCACCTAGTTTAATCATAGTGATGGCCAAATCGTGGTTTTTGAACTTGAAAATAGTGAGTTGGAGATGTTTACATGGGTGTTGCCTTGTAACCTAACAAATTTTTGCCAGAATACGAGTTAATTATTGAAAGTTTGGTTATGCGGGAAGACTCGTGTAATAAGGTTTTTCCCAGTACATATTTTGTCCCTAATATCAAAATGTATTAGACGTGCAAATAGTGAAACCTCGCGTTCTCATATGCACAGAGGCAACCTAACTCAATTCCTTTTCAATTGCGCTCTAAAAGATTGAATGAAAATTTGAATTGGTTTACCGAATTGGCTTGGGGTGGATTTGGAAGTAAATTTTGTAAGCACGCACACTTGCGACTGCCGGGTGCGAATTTGGAGTGGGCATTTAATAATTTGGTACACAATCAGGAACATTTATTATGATGTTCTGGTTACTCAGAAGTGAGGGGAAACTGGATTTTTGGAACCAAGTAGCGAAACCCGACGAAATTATACATTTATGATTCCAATCAACTACCAGGATGAGGACCAACCCCAAAAATGAGGCAGCAGTTGTTCCTCTTCATTAATGCGGTAGAGACACTGATAGGGTCACACACATGTGGTGTTGCTTGGGTAATGACGATGTTTACAATAAAGCTTAGGGGAGATTTTAATCGCCAGGGTAGTTGGTCATCGTGACGGCAGGGGTTGTCTGCCGTACACTAAACGCCCAACCTTTCGTTTCTAACTGGTAATTTCAACGTTTAAATTGCATTTTTATTCGAAAAAGTTGGAAATATCTCCGGCTACATATTGCAAGTTCTTCACCATCTTGATAGGGTGATACAGAACGATTCAAAGATTTAATTATAAAATAAAGAGTTGTCGAGGTAAATATTTTTGAAGTGAATTTCTTATGTGTTTTCCTCATTTCAAAGCCATATAGCTTGTGTGTAGTGAAAGGGTGATTTTTCTTCAATTCGTATATAGTAGGCCAGTTTCAGTTATAGTTGGTCGGAAGCTCAATATAGCTCAATCATCATAGTCAATTGTAAATTTACGTTTAGTACAATTCTAAATTATTCCCATCAATTCGATGAGTTTTAAAGATCCATCCTATCCCATTCATAGATCCTCGTCGAAATAACCGTTTAACCTTAATTTGTGGTACGCCACCCCAGATATTAAGATGCTCGAGTCACTCGGACTGCATGGCTCTACAGGAAGAAAATGATAGAGAGCGGCTTGAAAATCCTTTTTCAAATGGAGTTTTAGATCTGTAATGCGTAAAACTAAATTTTTTGCAAATGGTTCATTGTGTTCAATATTCACTATGTATGAGGAAACGTTTTGAGGGTAGCGTTTTGTATTAGGGCAACTTTTAAATTTATGTGTAGCCTGACAGACTTTTCCTGCTCGTTGTTTATTGTCAAACAGACTTATAAGTATGTCAAACTGACTGGTAAGGGGTTCATGCCTAGAAATCGACCCCAAGCCTGGATTCAATCACACAAGTCTCTCAATATTGATGGCAGAGAAGTAAATAGTAATCTTTCACTGTAACCGGAAAATCCTGTCTCAAAAGACCTGCTAACGGAGAAAATGCAATGTGACGCAGGGACTCGTTCCTTCCCTCAGGTGGCCAACTGTGATTGCCGCGAGGTTGACGGATAGCCGGACGTTCCCCAGGTGGGACCGGACGGAAAGACAGAAAACGTCCTCCCGCCGGACAAGGAAAAGAGAGAAGTAGAAACCATTCCAATCCTCCTCTCGGTCAACCCTTGAAAACAGCTCTGCCCTTTCCCCGCTGTATCTCCGAACATAAAAACTAAAGTCCTGTAATCAATCTAAGGGCAATCCAATTCAATCGGTCCTCACATTTCCAAACGGCCCTCCAAACCTGCACTTCCCTATGGAATGACCCTTTTATTCCTTGTTTTACCCTTGTGGGTTTTAGTGCGTCTGTCAGCGTTTTAATATCCTCTCGCCCTTCAATACAATCTGTCTTTACTATAAAGTTTTCCAAAAGCGTTCACAAGGTTGTATCCCAGCGGATTAACTGCCTCGTGAGTTGTTTTACGGCCCCAGCCGACAAAACTTTACAGGCTCTCAGATTTAGTGTACAAAGTGATGTACAGACGAATGCAGGTGAGTTTAAAATTAAATTGCGTCACTTCTTGTTCAACATCCAACGATTTATAATCCTTGCTATGATTGCGAAACAATCATTACAATATTGGCCCTGACTCTCTTTTTAAAGTGATTCCTCTACAGTTGTCTAATTATTATTGTGTATATTACAAATAGCTCAATGTTTTGCTTATGATTAAGCTTTGAAATAGTGATGTGCAGAATAAAAATGTATCATTTTTTGGAGTTGTCCATTCAGTTGAATTTAGAAATGCCAGTATCAATATATTGCACTATTAGCATTTCAAAATAATCTTTTTCGATCATTATGCATTTTTGATTTCCTCAAAATTGCTAACGCTATACACTTTAGGAGTGAGCTATAAGGATTATGTTTCGACAGAATGTAGAAGAATAAATTGTGAAAATTAGTTACGAACAAACATCCTTCATGCCGTTTTTATAGCAGTGTCATATTAAAAATCATACTTGGAATAAAGCAAACTTTTTAAAAATCAGTTTCTCTACTCAGCTGATATCTTTCTCTGTCTGGACGTTCCGAATGTTTCGAATCTTTGTTCTGTATTTTTTCAGTTTCCGATTCTCCTGATTTCTCAAATAAATTCTCCTGGTTTCTGACGAAATCCCTTCTAAAAGCTCTAAACTGCGATTCATCAAGTCCTTAGTACTTAGTTATTCAGGAAAGTACTTGGATTTTTGGAGTTTTTGACCTGTAACAATCAGTTGTATCGTTTCATTCACCAAGAACATCTGGTATGGGGGATGTGGAGAGACTGGAATCCTATTGTTGGCTAGGTAGTCACGATAATTAATGTTATATTTTTATATCATTAGCTGAGCGTGGATATATTAAAACTCACATTGGACTTGTCCAAGGTCTTAAAAGTCTTAATGTGACGTGAAGTGTGAAAGAAGACAGGAAAATGAACTTATCTCAAGTAGGTCCGTTGGTGGCTATGTAACCGTGATACTTTGAAGAAAACTTCGTGAATTTGGTAGTCGGCTGGTGGAACCACAAGAAAAAAGTATGAAAATGAAGGACTTTCTACATTGGAAATTCACGTTTAATCCTCTTTCATGGTCAGTAAAGAAGTTTTCCGTGGCCCAGGGATGAAGGAGTCAGCTTCTAACTTACTCCCAGAAAGTTAGAGGGTCCTAGAGGTCGGCACAGAACTTTTTCTCTTCCAAACAAGCTTGCTTTAGAGCGAGGTATAATGAAATTCGTCGACAAAGGCCTTTGAATAAAATTATAAATGAATGTAAGGTCTCGCAAGTCTTTATCGTCTCCCTTTTCGGTTTTTTTTTTTTTTTTTTTTTTTTTTTTTTTTTTTTTTTGTGGGTCGAGACGGAAAATATTAAAACGAATCGTCTTTTCGTCAATTGCGCTTTTCCCCTTCTTACGTATACACTTATTCCGAAGTTGGGGAGTGATAACGCAATTTTTGAAGAGTTTACGAAACAAAAAAAATAAAATGAAAAAGCGTTGAAATCCGAAGGGAAACGTCCTCAGGTGGGGAGACAAAAAAAAAAGAAGTCGATTTAGGGGACAAAAAATACACGACTTGGTTCCGAGTTGTATGAGGGGAGAATCGGCGTTGTAAATTCAGGTTTAATTTAAATAGGAGAGTACTTGCCGAAAACAGTTTTCCAATCTCGCTTTTCCTGAGGGTCCTCGCTCCCTCTCCCGGCTTAGGTATGGATTCCGAGGGAATTAAAGCGGCACTTCGGACACTGCTCATTACTAGTACAGAAAGGGCAGAAAGCGAAAAGCTTCCCATCGCCAACTACCTTACCCTTACCAATTATTCATTGGCAATAGGCGCATGTTTATCTTCATATCTTCATACCACGGTTTAAGACAAGTGCTTTAACAAACTATGTTCTCAAAAATGGCGTGGCGTTATTCAATGGTAATAGGTGAATATTTCCCTGCACATCTTCACACCATGGTTTAGGTCATGGGCTGTTTTGGGCTACGTTTGTTATCATTGACTATTCCAGTCCTGATCGGTCTCCCATAATTTGAATTCACAACATACTTCTTAAGCGCAAAGTCAAATAATATTAGACTTATGTACATGCATTCGTTAATCTTCAAAGACAAAAAATTTGTCTTCTCAAAACTCAAATACAAAAAGGGCAAAAAGCGGAAAGCTTCCCATCGCCAACCACCTTATCAGCATCAAATTAGTTCATTCAGAGACACTCAGGGGATGTTTTCATCAGACCACATCATGCATCTGTGAGTGCTTACGTTGAAGTGCATAAGCAAATTCGATATCAGTTTTATGGGAAATTTTATGGTTTTCGAAGACTTATTGAGTATATATGCATGAAATCATCATATATCATTAACATATACATTCATATGTATCTTTGTTCTTGTTACTTTCTGACTTTATACGATTTGGATGGCCGATTAGGGTCTCAAATAAATATTTCACTATCTAGTACACGTTTGAGTTTATATCTAGGGCTTGGAAATACACGTTTGAGTTTATATACGAATAACCATGATATCCGATCAATGATGTCGATAACGTCCGATCGAAATGCGGTCCGATTGTGAACTGTAAGTACCGCTTATTTCTCTACAATACATTCTGTTGTGATAGGTTCATGAGGGAAAAGAATGAGCCGTCGAACAATGAAATCGGACCACGAAGTTCTTCACAATTTCAAAGACCGTTCGGAATTATATATAAAGATAACCATGATATCCGATCAATGATGTCGATAACGTCCGATCGAAAATACGATGCAAAAAGCTCGCTGGGGGGAAGTTACAGAGGACAAAGATACCCCTGAGACCAAGAAAGAAAAAGCAGAAAAGTGGAAAACCTTGTTGCTCGGAGAATGTGCTGTGAAAGTAAATAGTGATTATCACTGGGCCATTTTATCATTATCTGTCTTCAAGAAGATTTATAACCTGGGAAATTTTCCGCGATGGTCAAACAAGAGTTATGGAGGTGATAACAAACTTTGACCGCGAGGCACAATGAGCGCCTCCGCTAATGGGTTGGGAGTTATATTAAATTATAACTTTATAATGAAGGTGGAAAAACAATGGGTGTTCCTAAGTCCATTGAAGCTCCCCGTGTTTTCAGTAGGTGTTTTTGGACTGATGGTTGGAGATGAATCTTTTGTTTCCATCAGGGGTTGGGCTGCCAGGATCAGATTAATTCAGGGGTCCTCACTGGCTTGTGGAACGGGTTAGGGGGTTTGTAATGGCTGAGAATCAAGGTGCATCACAATGGCCACTATTAATCGCCTAAGGGAATTAATGGTACCTGGACCCCTCCACTATCCATTTCCTGTTTCCAAGCGAAGCCCTTTGCAATCTCATCCCTCTTTCCCCCGTTTCCTCAATACACCCACTTCCTGCCCATAAAACGGCAGTGCCTCGCGTTTATGTACAAATTCCAAAGATCTTCCCCTCCCGAGGTTTTCTTTGATATATAGCTCATTCCGAGTTCCCCCTTGGGTTGTCAGCGAAATCGAAACATAAATTCGGCCCTTGTTTGTATCGAAATATCCTTGTGCCCATTCGGGGCGTTGCATTTACGACATTGTAGACGCTGTAGATCATAATGCACACAAATTCATTGTACATTCCATCCTGTTCGAATGCCTTGTGTAGATTGTCTTCAGGAACTGCTCTGTATCTCCTGAAATGATTTTGCATGTAAATGCAATGCCATCAATAGGAAGCGCTGTTTATTAACAAGGCATGAGGAGGTAGTTATGATTGTTGTTGTAGTTAAAGTTTGAAAGTTCCAAGAATTGGAGCATGGGCATTGTCATATGATTGTAATAGATTATGCTAATAGATTAAGTTTGTAGTATTCATCGTAAGGGGGAGACCACATAGCATATTGCCTGAGGACTTCCCAACTCGACTTCTGGCGTTCCAGAAGGAAATTGGATTCTTTTGTACTTCGATAAATTGAATTGTTACTACCTATTTGGTGACATATTCTAACATACATCACAGAGTAAACTATCCATATTTTATAATACTATCCATATTTTATAGTACTCTTCTCGCACCCCTGAGAACAACTACGAGATGTTCTCGACGTATGGGTACTGAATTATTTTAGTATATTATTTTTTGTCATAAGTATCACAAGACAGATGACAATCAACGTTTGCTCGGTACCGTTAGTTTTTTATTAGGAAATTAAAGGATAACTGGAGCTTAGTCGTTATTCTCGTGAGACTCATCTTGTGTTTCTTCTGTTACAACGAGAGGTCATGGAAAAGATAGTTACTCCTTCAAAGATTAATCTGCTATACCAGAGGATATCCTGGACGTTATTAGCCCAGGAACTTCCCCTGAGATGTAACATTTGCAATAACCGAGAAGGACCCACTACTCCTATCCTTCACACGTCTTCGTCGCACAGTATTTCTCGCGCTTCGGTGATACCTAGTGGGTGAACGATATCACGACGTGCGTCGCGTGAACGAAGGTGAAAAGCAACGTAAGGCATGTATACATGTTGTACTCCTTGTGGTGTACTTCTGTACACCAAAATTTATTAGTAACAACCAATGTTTTCGCTCTATTTTCGCAAATGTAAAGGTTTACGCTGTATGTAATGAAGAAAACTTCTTTAGCACACTTCTTGTAACTTCGATAAAGCAACTTGGACATTAATTAATTGCGACTTTTGGGTTAAGGTTGTAAGAACTGTATATAACGAAAGGTTGTTCTTAGAGGCTAACGGTTCTAGATTAAGGGCTTCGGCGAACCTAATCCTTAGCCCGGTGATCATGAGTCAAGTTGTTGAAGAGGCTCGAAGAAGCCTCTAGCGAAAAGGAAAGAGGAGAATGACTTGGGTATCGATTGACAGGACACGTGTGGTGGAGTTCCGAAGCCCCGAAAGGGGGCAGATCACCGGGGAGGAGTGATCTGTTTTAATTACCGCTAATGCCTGCGGCTTTACTTTACCCTAGAATGTTCCATCGGGGGTGGGAAGGGGTGTCAATAGGAACTCTAGGATTAATTAGAAATGTCTTGGTCTTGGCTCCTGGCAAGTGCCGAGGGGTTTTGCTGGACAAGTGCGGGGGAAGGTTGACATTCTACATAACCATGAGAGTCAGCCCGAGGGTAGGAGTTGTCGGCAGTTCAAATAAACTTGGGTCTGTGAACCGACCACGTATTTACCGAGGGAATAACATCAGTTGATTCAAGACCCGATTTACCTACTTACCTTAGAAACTATCTCTGATTTCCAATTCATGCTCTTCAGAAAATCAGTCAGCAGTTTTTTCTACGCCTACTCATTACGGAGTGTTTATTGACGTCTGATTTTAAAACTTCTTATTGACTAAGATGAAAGATTTTGAGTTAGTCCGGTACAACTCCGATAGTGAAAAAGAGAGAATTTAAAATTGAAATTTCAATTCATATTGATATAGGTATATATATATATATATATATATATATATATATATATATATATATATATTGGTCGATATTTGCTTTCGCAACTATAATTCGTACATTTAGTCTGAAAGAAAATAACATGATAATGCTGAATTATTTTATTTGAATTTATGAATGGCAGTTCGTGTTACTAATTGCAGTATTTCTCTAGACTGACATCTTACTACAGATTGAGTTGTACTTCCTGTCCCTTTTAAAACTTCTAATTTTTAAATTAAATTAAAGGGCCGTTGTCGATTGGGCCCCGATTTCTAAAAATCCAACGAGTTCCACAAATTTCCGAAATGTGCCTTACTAGCAACAGACAATTCTCTGGAGTCCTTCTCTGCCGCATTGTTCAACATCCGTAGGTTTTGATGACACTGCCCGACAAAAACAAAAAATAAATAAATCAATCAATCAAAGTAGTGCATTTACGAAACTGGTACTGGTCCTGAAGGTTTTCGAGGGTGCTGAATCCGAATCCGAAGCTCGTTTTTCACGTAGACGTCTAATTTTTGAGGTACGGCACGTGCATTCTGAAAAAAATCTCTTATATTCCAGGATAATTTATGTTCAATTTAGGTTTCTTGTTGGAAATTTAACGCTGAACACGCCTACACCACATATGATGGGTTTGAAATGCCTCCTTAACGTAAATTTGCCTAAAAACTACCAAAAAAACGTGGTTTTTCACCGGTTTTTGTCGAATTGTTTCACAGTTTTTTTAATAGTTTTTGTACAAATTACACCACTAGGTGAACTGAAAAAAATTGTGCTATTACTTGGACTTTTTCTGCGTTGAATTAGACCATCAGCAGCAATTTTTCAACTAGGTACTGAAAAACGTGTTTCTTGTCAGTTTTTTCATAACATTTTTTCGCTGTATATTCCCACAAAACACGTTTTTTGGTATGTAGTTGAAAATTTACAAAATTGTCGCTTCTCCAGAGCTACTGGTGGTCTCATTTGACGCAGGAATAGTCCAACTAATAGCCCAATTTTTCTCATGTCGCCAAGTGATGTAATGTGTATAAAAACTATCAAAACGTTCCAGTCATGCAGTATGATCGTATGAGTGAATTTTTGTAAAATATTGTATTGTATAATGTTAGATAGTTTTGAAATTCGAGCTTTTTGAGTGCAAGGACATTGTTTACAATTAATTTTATGGCAAAAAACGTATTCTAAATAATAATGTGCTATTCAAATACAGGGTTAAAAATTTTAGTTTTTTTATGTTTTTATCGATTTTTTAGCTTATTTTAATGAAATTCAAGTACATTTTTCAGCATAATTTTGCACATACATTTTCGAATGTTATATTTTATAGTTATCAAACTTTATTTAATAAATATAGATAACTATAAAAACATAGATCCTAGAGTTTTTTAATATATATATATATTTATATATATATATATATATATATATATATATATATATATATATATATTTATTTATTTATATTAAAAAACTCTAGGATTCGTTCTAGAATGCCTCAAAACGATTTAGATGAAGAAATTTTTCAAAAATTTAGATTTTAAAATTTTCCACCCCATTGCAATAGCTTCATTTTCTACAAAAATTCTCTAAAACTGTAGAAAAATCGTCAAAAATCGGTGAATACCACGTTTTTTGGCAGTTTTTAGCCAAAACACATAATGGAGGCAATTCAGACCCATCATATGTGGTGTAGGCGTGTTCAGCGTTAAATTTACAACAAGAATATCACCTTTTAAATTAACATAAGTTATTGTGGAATTTAAGAAATTTTTTCAAAAATGCAGGTGTGGTACCTCAAAAATTAAACGTCTACGTGAAAAACGGGCTTCGTATTCGGATTCACCATCGAAACCCCCCAGGACCAGTACCAGTTTAGTGAGATCACGAACTTTTTTTTTTTTTCCAGCGTTATTTTTCATTTTTGCGAACCATCATTTAAAAAAAATTAAATTTTGTGTTGCAATAAAAAATCTTATTTAAATTTTAAAAACTCTAGTTAAATTATAAAAATCCGATTTAAATCAAAACTTATTAATTTGATTTTGTTTTTTAATCTTGAAACCAATCTACTCCGAACATGGCTCATTAAAAGCTATTATATATATATATCTCTGACGGGATTGTTTTTTTTTTTTTTTTTTTTTTCAACTCAACACTGGTGAATGCTCTGACTGCAAGGTTCTAGCTTACCGCTTTTCATCCCCCATTGAACAAGAAACTACGATGTGAAAATCCTCTCCGCTGCTCTTTATTAGAACCTATCGGATGGCTTAGCGGTCATATTCCTACCTAAAGGAAAATATTGATCATCGATACCCCTCTGATGCCCCCTAAAGGAAGACTACGTTTCCTTCCAGAGCACTTCTCCCAAACTGTCGGCTTCCTTACGGGAAGAGATCTCTTCCTTTTCCGCCCCCTCCTTCTTTTATCCATCTCCCGAGTATTGTGTTGCAATGTCAACATTTGAACATTGTCGCAATCCTCTTAGCCCGGATATTTACTTTTGCTAACGAAGTAATTCTAGAACCTTAAGACCGCTACTGAAGAAGTCTTCACGTTTATTTTTACAAACGAATCAAAGGACTCACTTGAGAAAGTGAATCCGAAGACACTTTATAAATAAATAAAATTGTTTTTTGAAAAAAAAAAAGTGGTTGTTTGGTGTGCGAGTAGGATTCATGTATCTCAAAGCAAGATATAAATTATTTACATTCCCATTTTAAATGTGCATCTTTTATTCTTGCTTGTTAGCCATTTTCGAAAATTGCAAACCTGATGATGAGAAGGATGTTCGAAACGAAGTTTTTAATTTCCATGGATTATGAATTAGTACAATAGTTTTTATAATGTCGAATGATAAATACACGGACATTTTTGTTCAAGTATTTGTATACCTACTGTTGTTAATGAAATTATTTAGTTATAAAATTGCAGTCTTACATTTTTTTAATGTATTCATTGTTTATGTTGCAGCCGTTGATGGAAGATGGACGGCTTGGTCAGGATGGTCGTCCTGCGGCTCGGACTGCAAGCATTTGCGCAAGCGCACTTGCACCAACCCGTCACCGTCCAACGGAGGCAAATTCTGTTTTGGAAAGGACTCCATCATTGGGAACTGCACTGGTGGTCTTTGCCCTTGTAAGTATTCGAGATGAATTTTTCCCTTCACTCTCAAACTATTTTTAATACCAGTTCATACCAGGATGGGGTGTGACCTAAATGTCTTCCCCTTAAAATGTTGTATACCACCAACAGACATCGCTTCTTCGAAGATCATTTCCAAAATAATTTTCAATAGAAATTTATGTTGCGAGGCTTTACTGTAATTCTTCAACATGAATTCAACTGCATAGCTATAACTATTGTTATTTTAGGGCTTTCAGACCCGTAAAAAGTTTATTGAAAGGGCCAGAGACTCATTTGTAGTCATTGATTTTTCTCACAAGTCTCGTCCTCAAACCCTGGCCTATATCTAGGTCAAAGACTAGTCTGAAGTTGCAAAATTGACCTGACACTGGGTACACGGGCTGTAATTCCTCCTCGGGCCCCCACAGAGCTGAATTCTAACCGACGTCAACTGGCTATGCGGTTAATACAATCTATAGGAAGGATTCAAGTACAGAAGAGCGGAATTGGGTGGCTAGGGAATCGCTTCAACTATCTAGTTTTACTCTCAACAACACATAAAATTGAGCATAAAAAATTAACTGAAAATTCGTGAGTTATAGAGTTAAACTCGGTTATAACGAAGTTGGGGAGATCTGCAAGTGTAACCATTCGATTCAGCGTGAGAAAATACGTAGAAACCGACCCAGAACTCGTATTTTCATAGGGAGTCATGTTTCACAAAAACCCTCGATTTCGTAGAAAAAAACCACACATTTCGAACAGAAGTTTTCACAAGTCATTTTCTACATTCGAACAGAAGTTTTTCCCCTAATTAAGTAGCAAAGTCAATGTAAAATTGACTAGACCGTTCAAAAACTGACAGTTTGAGTAAGTTTTTTCAAAAGAGCGCACGCTGAAAAATCCCCATACTGGTAGCAGAAAAACAGAAGAGAAAACGTCGATTTTGAATATTTTCCTAATTTTGTACTTTGGCCTTTTTTTACCAATTAGAACCAACTAAAACACCTGTATTTTATACCAGGTGTAGGAAATTTAACGCTCTTCCCAACGGTGTTCTTAGTTTTGAGTTTACAGTGATTCTAAGAGGAGTTAGGGCCGTTTAATGTCATAAGGTATCAAACACGAAAAAATCTTCAAAATTGAATCACTCTAAAACAAAACGTTTAAAAATCTAAACGAGCAACTTTATTCGATCAGAAATGAGCTCTAAAACTGATTTCTTGAGTTTGTCCCATATTTACTGCAGTCACCCAGTATATTTGTTCGTATTGCTTCGCACTGGTAGTAATATAACAAATCAATGGGTTTCAAGATTATAAAATTGAACGTCTAAGATAAAGATGGAAACTCAGATATAATAAGAGCTGCGGTATAAAATCACGAGACTTCTACCATCATAAAGTAGAATTGAATACCGGGTTCCTGTTTTATAGTTGGCTTTCTTCGTGCCGTTTTCTTTCTTTTTTCGCCGCGTTCCTCGATAGAACTATGTTATCAATTTATGGGAGTATTATTCTGAATACGGACTTCCGGAAGGACGGGCAGGGACTGTAGCTCAATGGAGCGAAAGCCTTCGCCTGCCGTTGACTATCCCCACGACCATATTGCGGACTTTACGGACATTTTATTCAAGTCCTCGTGGAAAATCGGTTACCCCGCCCCCCGAACCGACGGCCGTTTGTCAGGCCTCGGCCCCCGAATACTCCCTCTTTTACTGACTCCGACACTTTAAATCAAAGATCCCTTCAACCCTCGCTCTCCCGTTACGATGGGAGGCTTCAACTTCATCCGATTTCCCGGCCGTTTTGTCCTATTGTCCTACCCCCCTGAATTACCGTTTGGTACCGTTGCTCCTGTCATTATGATTACCATTGCATATCAGACCGGTCCGAGCTTCCTAGCTGGAGGGGAGTTATTGGGGGGAGGGGGGCGCATCTTCTGATATATTGCCGCCCGGCACAATGTACCCCCCTCTGTTCCCACTGCTAGTACGATGACCGGCCCTTTCTCATTGCTCTGACCGCTCCCCTACTATCCTTTTCCTGTGGCAATAGCTTGTCATCACCTGTGTTTGCGCTGCTATCATCTGTTGAACTACGGTTCGCCTCCATCATAATATGAAGTAGCGGTTCCGCCGCCTTAACCGCTGTACCCCTTCAGTTCAGTTAGGTACGAACCTACGATTCAAAACACAGTAATATATAATATCCCCGCTGATTCGAATATCCCGTTAGGTTGATGGAAATGATCAGTCCGTATAAAAATCGCGATAATTCGAATAAAACCAATGTATTTCGGTCTCTCTCTGTTTTATTTCATTTTATGTATTTATTTTTTATTTTTTTCTTATGTATATATAAGTATATGTGATCGTGCAAGGGAAAAGGGAGCTTAACTTGCCAAGGTTTTTTTTTCTTTTTTTTCAGGGGAACGAAAAAACAAAGATTGGGTCAAGAACATTTTTTTTGTAATATTGTTTTGGGTCCCAGAACTATCTCTCTTTCCCCAACAATCATCAAAACTTGAATTATCTACATTTCCGTTGTATTTATAATCTCGAAAAATGGCAGTTTGCAAGTCTGCTTAAAATTTGCTGAAACTGCTGAAAATTTGCGATTTTCAAGCCTGCTTTTTTCAAACTTTGAAGAATCATAAATTTTTATTGAAAAATTATAGAAAACATAAATAAAAATTATCTGGTTTCCTTCAAGATTCGGTCTCTCTTTTTGAAGAACGAATTCATTTTGAAAAAAGACGAATTCTTATTGTAAAAGGACGAACTCATTTTGGAAAAGGACGAATTCAATTTGATGCTATAGAATACGTTTTGGTTTATTATTTTCAATAATGAACCTTTGTAGTCACCAAGAAAAAACATTTTGTTACTTCCCTCAAAATTAGTTGGATTACATTTTAAGAAGCGTAGAATCCAGAAATCGAATAAAATAAATTCGTCTCCGCTGTCCAGAGCTTTTCCCCATCGGCCGAGGATGCGCCAGTAACATTGGCAACAATTTAGATCAACCCTAAAAGGTGGTAATAGTTTTTAACCTCCATTTCACATTTTAGGTTCATAGGTTGAATAACATAGAAATTAGCTTTGGGGGTCCCAAGGCAACGGTATCTCTATCTTTCTTGCATATATCGTGTCATTTCTTCGTGACGTTATTAGGTGACTGTTTTTGGCGAGAAGGTTTCCGTAAAAACGTATTTCACTTTAGAAAGGTCACGTATGGATCATATTTACATAGGACAGACTATATTTGGGTCTACTTTTCATTTCTCAGCATTGTACGATATTTCAGCATACCAAATACAAGTTCCATGATTAAAACCGAAAACACGCATTTTATTCTCTTCACTGAAAAATGATCCAATAATACTGTAGGTACGTTATTAAAATTAACTCCGGATTTTATTTACCCATAGGTTAGTTGAATTTACGTTATTGATAGAATAGGTTTTTCTTCTTTACAGCTGTAGTATTGGTAGAAGCTGTATTAAATTTTTCTTATTTTTTCAGTTGGCAGTGATGGATCAGACGGCTCGCATCTTACCGGCGAAGGTATGTTAGATCATAGCATATTTATTTTATCTTCCATTCAAGACCAGTGGATAAGTCACGAACGATTTATGAATATTCCCAAGATTTCATCATGCTCTCCTATCTCCTACCTTAGCTCATATTGTGAATGGATATAATTCATGAATGAAATGTTCACGTTCCACTTAAATTGTGACTCATTGTTTCCTTCACTAATCGAATCGTGTTTCACGCATCGAAATACCGCAATCTCCAACAAGCTAGCCTAAGGTCTCTTTGAAATATTAACTGCCCGTATAGTCTTTATCACTCTCTGCATCGTACTCGTCGTTATTCAGTTACCAGGATTAAGGATTTGCAACATTCGGGGAAAACAGCTCCAAAACTTTAAAAGTGCTTTTTCTAACTGCACTGCGAGGGACAACCAAATAATAAGTGCACTTAATAAGTAATTAACAAATAATTGAAATAACTACTGTCTCGATGCCGTGCAAAGCGTGATTTCTCTGTAATCCACAGGTGAATCGTACACAGGTATATTTAGTGTTTTTGCGTCATTTATGTACGTATAATATATAAAATGACTACGGCTCCACTTTTTTTGATTGTGTAATATCTAGGTTTCCTAACCCCAAAAAATTAGTTCGACGAGCTAGGAACTCCTCGCATTTTTCCCTCTGAAATTGTAATTCGTGATCAGTCTGACTGACATGACCCTACGTTTGTGGTTAGCTTTACATTAAATTTTTATGTGGACAGCATGAACTTAAATCTTCAGATTTAGAGGTACTCAAACTTTTCTATATAATAGTTTCATGGTTTTTATCACCTGCAACATGTAGCTTTCGCTAAAACTGCCCATAGAACAACGCCTGTGTGCATTAGATGTTTAGGTAGGTTAAGGTTTAGGTGTATTAGGTAGGTTCTGTCCCGTCTCCTTAGGGTAGTATTGGAGGTGGAGCAAGATCTCATTTAGGCTTTATTCACGCATAAAGTCACCGATCATTGAATTATTTAGCAATTTATGTGTTAATTTTCAATATTATAGTATAAACGTTGAAGAATATAGTTAATTTCATAAATATCACCATTACTTGTTTCAACACCTTATGTTTTGAATATCTTGCCTGATCAATACCTTAGGTACATCCAATTTTGCGTACGAGTTCTTTCTCATTTCCCTTGGAGAAGTGGCTCTCAAATTTTTTATTTTAGTTAGATTACTAGACAGACTAGATAGATAACTAAGAAGATTCAGCCGTACAAATTAGGGGTAGAATTCACTCCTCTGAGCAATTTGAATTCTGAAAAGTGCTGGTCACCTCTTAATATAACCTTAATTGACATTCAGTTTCGTTTTCCGAAAAACCTTTTTCCTATTGTTTTACATACATTGAATCTAGTTCGATCTGTAACAGGAATGTAAAATGTTCGCTAGTTACGTTGCGTACAAAGATAACGTTGATGTATTTATTGTAAAAGCATACAATTTCTTATTGATATAGCTGGCATGTATACCATAAAGTTTGTAGAATGGAAGAGGTTCTTGCCCTCACGAGTGAAACTACGAACTAGTTAACTAACGGTACAGGTTGAGGTTTCAGTTCACCCTTACGGTCTCTGATAAACCAAACATCAACCAATATCAAAGAGGCTGGTTTCACTCGGTAGACTCTATCAAGACTGTCGACGACATATAGCTTTAATGAAACGCCCTTTACACACGTCTAGAAAGTTAACAACACCCTCAACACCGGCAGGTGTGAAATTGAGTGATCCCAAAGTGAAACTAATGAGATCGACGTATCAGTTTCAAGAGGCAGAAGGACCGGCAGGGAACGAGGGGCCGGATCGACAAGTAATCACCATAGTTCCCGCACCCGACGCCAACGGGAGAAGGGAGCTTGTTAACGATAGATGACAAGTCACCCCGGAGCGGGGGCGGAGCGGGTTGTGATAGCGAAAAATACCGGAGAGAGCGTTTCCCGAAGTTACGGCCGTAGCAACGGGGGAGAGCAGAAACCGTTAAAAACTTTGTCACCGCTTCACCATGGTTACCGGACCAACGCCAACTTTTAATTACCCCTCTACCTCGTTATCATCTCGTGTGACGCGCAAAAACTCCTCCCCCGACCACCACCGTCCTCAAAGCTCTGTAACAAAGTGGGGGTACAGCGAACAGTAAAAAAAAAAGAAGAGAAAATTCTAGGTAAAGTTGGTTTGCTTTGTTTAACAAATTAACATAAAAGTAATAGCGTGGCGTGGTTGCCGTATGCGGTATTTAGTGGTCGAGTCATTTCTTTTCTCTCTGGTTTTTCAGCGTCCGAAAAGCGTTTTTCGCGGGCATTTCGCCTCATGATGTATGTATGTACCACAGGGGTACAATAAAAAAATAAAAAAAGTTGAAAAAGGATTGAAACGCAGGTTTTAAAAAGCACAGCTCTTGTATAAAACATTTTTGCGTATTTGTCTTCATTGGACATGTTGTTAATATTCATTGCGGGTCGTATTGGGAACTGTAAAGCCGTCTACACTACGCCATAAGGTTGATAACAAGCTTTATAAAAAAAGGCCTTCTGTCCTTAAATTGGTTTCTTTTATTAAACTCCAACGTTACTTCCCAGGAGCTGGGGCTTCTTCAGGGAGATTAGTATTCAAATGTGTAAAATATCTATTCACTTACAGTTTTCTTTTTTTTTTTTTTTTTCATCGAATTTAAAGTTATGAGTTTTTTGAAAATCAAATTTAAAATTGTTTACACGTTTATGTAGGTTGTTATTCATACGATGACCCATTGGTATGATTATAGGAAAATCGTTTGAATATATGCATTCCGTGCTCAAGCATATGAAGTACTGTACCACATTATACCTTATATCCTGTTATTACTAAGATAGTACAGCTGTTTTTTTTTTTTTTTTTTTTTTTTTTTTTTTTTTTTTTTAAACAATCACGACTTATCACAGCCAAATCCCTAACAAAAATAAAGACCTGTAGGCATTGCACTATTCTTGTCTAGTTCGACCAGCCAGAAATATTGCTCTGAAAAATTTGAACCTGGAATGGCGTCTCCAGTAAACTAAGTTGGATGACGACGATCAATTGTTGGGAAATTTTGATCTCATGAAATTTACCTTGTGATATCACGAATGTTTACTAACTGAATCAAAATCTGTAATACGTCCGTTTCGAAGAATTTTTACCAGTAGAAAACGGGTATGCCAATAATATCTGTGAAATCCAAGAAAACTGCTCGAACGAGTTTTCAGAGAATACAGTGTCAAAACTGAAGAAACAGACAATTAATTCAAAACACGACTAACAGGCTCATATGAAGAGTTTGAAAAAGCAACCATAGGTAAGTAAGTAGCTGTATTACGCCAACTGAGGGGAATTCTAAATTATGAAATATAATATACCTTCCCGATCAGGGAGATGGAATATTCCCATCTACCAAAAGAAAAACGTGTTTTGAAACAATACATCTAATTTTGCAGTAGGTCAATTAAAACGAAGGTTTCAAACGTTTACACTTTTTTACACTTACACTTACACTTTCAAAAACATATGAAGGAGCATATCTAAACTGAAGGAGTGAACCAACTCAACTATTGACGCTATTACAAGATGTATGTTTCGGTCGCAAAACAAACAAATTCACAATCCAAACCAAGTTATTCAACTTGTAACGTGCTTTCATGATCCCCCCCGAAGTGAAAAACCCTTTTGGGTGTAATTTATTTTATACGCGTCATTCAAAAAGTGTGGCAGATCATTCGTCATAAAAATTATTCATACCTTTCTCTGGCAAAGTGAAAAACAACGCGGAGAAGGCGAGAGAACTTGTAAGTGAAGAAGCGGCGAAGCGGGAGGAGCACTTTGTTTGGAGCCCGCGGGTAGAATAATGCTCGATGACAGTGAAGGAAGTGGAATTTCACAGTGCTTAACGTTTTACTGCCAAAACCTTCAAAGCCAGACATGAAAAGCGGCAGGAAGAAAAGGGGTTGAAATTTCTTTGGTGGAAAACCGGCGACGTTGAAAACGTGAACCTCAAAACGTTCGTCGTGGGACGGAACAAGACTCAAAAGCGCGGAACCGGGTGTAAATTTAATTAAGGATTTGGAGGGAGGAGTTAAACAGCGAAGGCGTTCAATGGTTGGAAAGTGGTAAACATTACGCGGAAGTCTATTTCAAAAAGCTACCTATTGGTGGGTAGGAGAGACAATTGTTTCAGGGACTGCGGAGGCTTGAGGGACTCTGAGCTACTGGGAGGTTTTCGGGCGAGAAAATGCCGTGAAGACACAAAGCGAACCGGTAATCTCCGAAGCTATTCCCATATCAAATTACTGGAACCTCAGTTCCGAAGGTGGTTCGGCATTGTTTGGTGTCCCTGGAGAAGGGGGAAATGGCAAAGGGGATGAGGAAGGACTGTTTCCCAGTTAGTGATTGTTTGGCTTGAGGAGGCGGGCGTGCTCCAAGGGAGACTATCGGCTCCCTTGCTTCTATTCATCAACTCCTTCTCGTCTTTGTTCCAACTCCGCCCACAAACTATCCTGCGTTTCCAACTATTTGCCTTCTCCCATACCCTTCCAAGGGCGTGCCTCCTACAGAAATCGAACCGTCTTAGGAATTTCCTTGGAGTCGCAAATTGGGTTAGGGATCGGGCGAAGAACAGGGGGAAGTGGTTTGAGAAATATATTTCATTAGGTTATAAAGCCACGGTTGGTTGGTTGTTCGTTATCAAGGGCCTTTGATGCGAGCTAATAACTTGGGGAGTCTTTATACGAAATCGATAGGGTAGTTGAGAGGATTAGCCTAAACTGGAAACTCACCGACCATACTTCACCTGTCACATGATACGCTTACACCAAGTTTTTGAAGTAACCAGATTGAGTTCGAAAGTTCGTGATTCAAAATAATACCGATGTCGTAGTATACTCAAGTTTTTAAACAGAGTTAATTTGAGTATTGGAAACTTCTCGAATCTCCCTCAGTAACCCTTCTTTGGAAAAGAAAATTACATCATCTCTTATCCGAAATGCAATTATTGAGCTCTAATCATTTTGGCTTCTGATTGTACAAGTTCGTTTTTCACCTAAACCATAATGGGCGAAACCATGCTAATTGTTCGATTTCAATGAAATTATCTGGTATTGTTCAAGTATCTATTCTGTTTCCTCTGAATTTCAATCGCTGCCGGATTACATACAGCCTCTGCCGATGCATAAACGTTATCCTTGAAACACCCTGCTTCAGGTTAAGTTAATTACCATTCATTTCTCAAACTCTTTCAGATATTCATAACAATTGAAAAATTAATATATTACACATAAATCTTCCCTCGCATTTCAATGATCTATACAATCAGGAGAGGGATTCGAGAAATTAATGTGCCACGCCCAACTTGGCTGACGTTTTTGCACAAACTTCACTTCCCATGATCAGAATCTAGGTTGAATTATCAATTGTAATTGATGATTCGATCATTGATTCTTGATTATGTGACCTATGACAAGAATTTTTTGACGTTATGCCTGTGATGAGGTATTTTACATTTCTGCGTACACAAACTATGATCCAAAGCCTTGAAATTCAACTGCACTGAACTATCGTAATTCTCCGTTATTTTGCTGACCGTCTCGGCCTTCACTCAAAACACCGGGGCTCTGCAAAAAGAATGGGTCACCAAAGGTCTTTGTGCTGCCTTTGCTTTAGGCAACCTTCGTCTAAAATTGAGGCAGAACTCGGAACCTCGAAGCTTGCCGATGATGTTCCAGCGGCCTCAAAGGACGTTCTTCTTAGTAGTCGTTCCAAAGCCGTTGGTTGAAAAAAAAAATCCATATACTTCCACCGTCCTTGAAGGAGTCGACAATAAAAAGTCCCCTTTGACCCTCCCAGTGAGGAAAGCGCTCTTCTTTTGGGAATGAAACGCCTAACCCCCTTTCGTTTTTCCCTTGGTGTTTTCATCGGCCTCTTTCACCGTTATTGGGCGTTGAGATGACAAAAGAGTTGATCTACACATCCCTCGGCTCTGATTTGCACTTAATCGAATACGCGTTGGAATGATGGAGGTCTCTCGCACTTTTCCAGTAAGCACTGCTCAACGAAACGGTATTATATCGTTCTAGTCTTGTATTTAAAATCTTTTCTATGTCAAATCTTTCTCCCGATGTTTTCGTTATTCCTCGACTTTATTAAAAGCTAATATATACAATAATACTGAAGCTGAGTCACACTCTCTGTGCCAATGCAAAAAAAGTATGGCTCAAAACCATACAATAAAAAAATAATATATCCTCCAAGACTCAAAGTTTTTATTGCATAACGTTTCCTTGTACGATAAAAGTTCATACAACTAATGTGAGGAAAACAGAATCCAACTGAACAAAATGAAACAGAATAATGTAAAAATTACTACTAAACAAAAGTAATCTTCAGTTTCATGGTATAGGGTTTTATGTTTTATCATTAATTGAACAATAATTACTCTCAGTTATACTTTTCTACATTCCACTCCAGTTTAATTGCATTTGCCAACTGCTTATAACAATTTTTGGGTATCTCTCCTTGCTCATTTGAAGTACCTTCTCCCACCATCATATTGCCACACTTAGGTAAGAGTGTCGAGTCTCGAACCCATAAAGCCCGGAGTATATCGGGACAGTTGCATAGTATTTTTAATAAGTTTTACACTGTACACTTTCAAGATCCTCCCAGTATCTCAATCTCCTAATTTCGGAGGCGTGCCTGAGGGTCGTTTGTGTTTCAACAAGATAATAAACAATTTTGCAAGCTGACTCTCAACTATGTGACACATACTACTTATAAGTACCTGCCGTGATCCGTCACGACTCCCCTTTCACTCTCTCAATGCCGTAGCTTTAAAATCATTATGTGCTTTGGCAAACACAAGTATCCTGCCAAATCGCACCCTTGAGTAGATTATATCCACTCGAGACCAATGTTGTTTTATCCCCTTTATTAAACACATGATTTTTATCATTTCCAGATTGTTTACTAAAACCAGCAACCTTTTATAGGATAAATCTGTGATGGAAGGCAGTTAATATAGGTCATTACAGCTGAGCGCAAATAAAATATTATTCTGTCCAATCGTAGAAAGAAAAAATTACTCAAGAGTGCACTAAGTGTTGTCCGGCTGAACGATACTGTAACCCGCACGACACGTCTGTAGTGCGGGTGAAAGCTAAAAGACCCCTTGAATCATCCGAACCTGTGCCGGTGCGGTACCCACGCTTCCACAAGACGAAACTAATTGCGGCCACACGAAAAATATATTTCCTAAAAATATTATGTTCCTGTATCAACATATAGTCACCATTATAATTTCATTGTACTTCTAATAATTTAATTTCTCCTAAATAATCAAAATGATCATGCTGAGGCGTTTTAATCCTATTGATGATTGAGTTCCTTACATGCAACATGCAGCCTTGTTGGAAATTATTTCACTATTTTTCAGTCAACACATCATCATTAATTTCTTAAAGTCTTTAACATTTCTACCATAGAATCAAACTTTTGTCTTCATCCTTCTGTTTCATAGATGATCCAGAATAAGGGAAAACGTAGTGTTTTACTACTAACAAACTAACAGTGTATTTTAAATAAATTTAACATGGAGAAAATAAATTTTTCCAAGTTTTACATTAGACCATTACAAGCGAGTAATATATAATTAATTGTAAATTTGGAAAATGCGTAATTGAATATAACTAGTTGTATTTACTACGAGTACATTGTAGAGTGAGGTAGTTCAACAAGACATAACACATATTTAAAATAGAAATGATAGCAATCACTCTATATACTATGGCATTTAATAATCTGTTCTATGAAATCACAAAATATATACCATGGTCGCTGTAGTGGAAGGATTTGATGTAATGAATTCACTGGAGGGAGGGGGGCAGGAGGCTTGAATTCTTCTAAGGGAGGAACGCCTTACCTACTGAATCAGACAAACTGTAATTCATCCATCTAAATGTAATGCGATAAATCACTGAAAAAAATATAACGTCACTTAAGTTCTACCTTAGCCTATATCGAAAAATGGCGATCCTCATTAATAACAAAAACTAATTTGCAACACGAGAAATCATGGTAAAGTTTATTCCCCATCCGTGCATAGTTTAAGATAACTTTCTGTAGATGTTATTACTGTTGAGGTAGGCTATGATAAATGTTTCAAACAAATTATTTGAGATAAGTCAATCAAAAATCAAATCAAACATCCTTTTATTGGAAGCCAGAAACAAATACATAGGTGGGAAAAATAATAAATTTCGTACTACGTACATTACTTTCCCGAAAGAAAACTCAATATCACTTTTTTTTTCCTTCTTCTTCATACCTTACTAGGGGAATTAAAATATACACAAAAAACTACTTCAAACTCAAAATCTCATTTTTTGAGACAGGCCATAAAAGAACTTACGCGACGATGAGAGGAATAGAACGTGAGATAGTTGATTTCGCCTAACTAGAAACGAACTCGAACTGCAGAAACGTTTCTCGAACTATGATTGAATATCCAGAGAACCGATCCGGTCAAAATCTCTCGTACATATCCTTCAACGCCTGAATAATCGCCCATTGATAACGGCCAAACAGAATTTATATTCCCCGTTTAAGAGGTTAATTGAAAAAACAGGTTTAGCCAGGAGCTGAACGTTGGGTCAATATTAGCGCTCCAAACGCGATTATTGGATGTTACAATTACCTTTACCAGCAGTGAGCCCTAGAGGCACTAGAGTTATGTATTGGCCTGCAAATCAGATTAGTGGGATTCGAACTTTTTTTCCGACCCCAACCACACAGATTTTGATCTGCTTGTTCAACTGATCTGAATTTTACTAAAAAGGAGGGGTTTAGTTATTTTATATTCCTGAGATGTGCGTTATATTTTGCGAGTAGGTATATTTTACATCCTATCTCCCTCCACAGTTATGGTCTAAGATGGTCTCGGACTCCCAGAAAACGGTCAGCGGACCATTTTTAGGGAACCACTGAGATAGAGCATGTATATTTTGCTCGTACATTTTACTCTTTTGATGATAAAGGAGAGGAAAGGAGATTTTATCTAAGTATTTAGCCATCACGTTTTGTCTGAACTAAACACATCTCTACTTCCTAAGAGCATTGTGACTTTTTCTTTTGTATTACTAGTGAACAGTTTTTAACTCTAAGCCAAAATTGAATGCAAGGAAAATCCTGGAAAAACAGAGAATATCTGTAATTCATAAGAATACACAGACCCGGCCTCTCATTACTGCCTTCTCGGTCAGGAAGTACAAAGGTCTGCAGAACTAACAATCATGACTGATTCTTCATATTCTTCAAACGAAAAAATAACTATCCATTACCTGTTGCTTTTTTCAAATTATGATTTTACTAATTATTTCGCAGTTTTAGTCAAAGGTGGTCACAGACCCCCTGAAAACAGCCAGCGGATCACATCTCGGGATCCCTGAGAAAGAACTTATACATTTAGCTCATTCATTTTGCTCCTTTTATATTATGAAGGAGATTTCATCTAGGTATTAGCCATCACGTTTTGTTTGAGCAAAACAGACATCCACTTACACTTGTAACTTCATGGTTTATGGAACGAAAATAGTAGTGGGTTCGGAAAGTAGAATTATGTATCGTATCATCGAATTCACCGCTTGGAGCGCTGTTGTCGCCCTGTCAACATTCGGCCCTCAGCTCCTTTTACTGAAAAACACCGTGTACCGAAACATCCACGAATCGAGCTGTAGTCGAAAAGACCTCCTGTCTCGTGAAACCACGATAACTTAGAAACCGAGGGGTGGCCGTTTCAGAGTTGAAACGTTTCCCTAACAATGACGGGAATATTATCGTGAAGAGCCGTCAACTTGAAGTGCTGGCAAGCGGCATAAGGCACTTGGAATGAGAGAGACCTGAAAACAGAGCACGCTCCCTCCTCTCAAACGCACTAGTCTACGCACCTAGTAATGTCACAAAGTTAATTGGAGAATCCCTCCCCCACACGATGCTCCCAACTCTTTAAAAAAAGAAAAAACTCAACTTTAATTGAAGTGGGTTTTTTTCTTTTTCAGTGGTTGTCAAGTTTGTCCCACTTCACGCGTTCAACTCTTGTCAAACACGCCCTTAAACGCCCCGGTCCCTTTTTCCAGAAAGGCGCCTTTCAGAGGCGTGAGGAACCGAGGCCGCGGTAATGTGGCCAATCTCGATTTCCCATCCCGATAACAAGGGAAGCTGACAAGATGATTGAATTCGGATGGGACGACCGTGATTCAATTACTTTTTTCCCAACTTCTAAGACGCTACCCGGAGTAGTCGGTAATAACGACCTGTCGGCTCATTACCGCTACCTTTTTTTCACTAGGATGAAAGCGTTTTATACCACTTTGGTGATGGCCTACGTACACGTGCGGATGGGGAAAAAATCGAAATTTTTTACCATGAAAACAGTTTGTTTATAAATCCTGTACACATGTAGGTGTGCTTATATGTATACATGTAGGTATACATAGGTATACACACAGTGTACATTTGTAAATTTACAGAGTTTACGTGTGTATGTGATGCCAGATTATTCTATTCTTAGAATCAAGATATAAATTTTTTTTTTTTATTTTTTTTTGCAAAATATTTGTTTGACATTATGATCAAATAATGCCCAAACACGTAGCTTAAAATGATGGCCAAAATACTAAATATTGGTTTTTATTGCAGACAATATTTAAGATACATTATATTGATTTTATTACAGAATATCAGAGTGTTTCTTGAACCATAATTGCGTTATTAATTCCTAAAAACAAACTACATGTCCGTATTTTAAAGACAATATAGTAAGTTGGACTATTGGAATACCAGTAAGTTTAAAGAATTATTGTTTTGAACTTAGTGATTAAGATTAGGAATGTGTTTTAATTCAGTTCAACAACACTACTGAAATTCGTTACTGTCTTGGAAACCATAAATTGGTATTTCCACTGTTTATGAGGGTTCACCCAAATGTTTAAAAATCCCCAGATTTATAATCTAGGGATCTGTTCTATTTGCAAGCCACTAGAATTGAGGAAAATTGGGAAATATGTATAGGTTACTGTTCGGTTTCTTTGCATACAGTAGATGTATGTCGACAGTGAAATTTCATCTATGCATTAAGCTTCTTTTTTTTTTTTTTTTTTTCTTCAAGGATATGAATCCACATAACCTACACCATTTGAACTCTGAGGTTGTTTCTGTATTTAGGGTAAGAATTCAATTAAGTGAGGAACTCATGAGAACATAAATACATTCACGCATGTTTTCGTTTCTCTGGTCTCATCTGATTATTGTAAAGTGACATTATCTGTCAGAAATAATAGAATGCATAAACCGCTCACCTGTTGAAAGGGTCGATTGGGAATATATTTAAATAAATTATCATTATGCTGGTCGCCATGCCTCTCCTACCAAGCCCGTTAGAAGTTAAAGATCAGTTAGTTAAAAGTTGAAGATCATGAATTACGTTGTAATGGAAATATTTATAGTTATCATACATATTGCACTATATCTTATTAATTTAACAATACATAATTACAAGAGTAAGGGAAGTTCGTGAGGTATTCCGTTTGTTTTGCAGACCCATTCTGTGACTAACACAAGGTGTTCATTAATTTGAAGACTCTCACGATCCCCAATTTCCACTTCCAACGAACTGCGAAAACTTTTCCCTAAACTGACAGCTCAATGCGGACAGAGGGTCATTGCATCTCCCTTGCTGTTTGACAAGGAATCATCCCTTGTCATCGCAGTTCGCTCCCCCTACATTATTCCCAATCATGTCTGAATCCCCTTAGCCCTGACAAGCATGGTTGATTCCTAGTACCTAATAGTCCCACGGGAAATGCTTTTCATTATAAAGGATTTTAGATGCCCCCACCGTCCGAACGCCAGAGGATGATGAACTTTTAATTGTGTTGTTCTCCGAGATTATCTTTTTGTTCCTTCGCCTCTCCCCCACTTTTCGCGTTTACCCTGAGAAATACACTCCCAAACAAGCTTTTACGGAAAGGGAGGAAATGGAATCAAATTAGCAAGACGTAACGAGGTTTATCAGTTAAGGCGCCGTTTAATAAACCTTTCATTTTCTTCGGATCGCGGCCTCGCGTGGTCGCTTGCATTCCATCATCTCCACCTCAGCTGCCCCAGGGCTCTTTTCATCTCTCGAATCCGTTCGTCATCAGCTTTCAACGGCCCGAGAATTCTTTCCACACGTTTCCCATTACTGTAATTGGTGTACGAAATGAATGTGTTTCCAAGATCAAACGAATGCTATTTTTGACGGTCAGAAGTGAACTGATTATTATGCTTCAGAGTTCTCAAAATATTAATATAGAGACGGATACCTTATTATCATTGTACGCAACCGAAACGAAACGGTTTCTTAAAAATTTTCAGCTTGTGTTGTGAAGAATTAGCTAGCACGTTCTCACCGACAGTTCACTCAAAGATTCGGAGATGATTGCATAGCTTATATGTAATAGTCCAGTTTTGTAGATCCAATACTATTTAAAATTGCTAGTGGTAACGATTGCATGTATTTTTTTATCTATCGAACGCCCCAGGAATATACAAAATAGTTATAAGCCCATATACAGCTACAATATTAATCGATAAGTATACGTTCAAATTCTGCCACCCTTTAATTTTTATCAATCGGTTACTTCTTATGTATACCTTTGTACTCTTACCTGTTACCTTAGTAACAAACCAATACATTTTTAGCTGATAACGTATACCAACGATAATGTATACAATAGTTCGATTGAAGTGTTGACGATCATTCTTTTTATTTCATCCCCTATGGATCGCAAACCGGTGGTCTTTCAGCCAGCATCCCTGTTCATCTCATCGAGCCATTGACTCCATCAAAATAAAATAAAAACTCTCCAATGAAAGTTTTTGCTGTACTAAGCTTAAAATTAGTTTACTAATTTTTCGTAAACTTCTGTACCAGGGTGAAAAGGAAATAATAGCGAACGGACCGTGTTTGAATTTATTTATTATTATTGATTTTTATTATTATTTTAACTTATCTTTTTTATGTACGCATCTTGAAACTTAAACCAACACATTTTGGGGTGTTGACTTTCTCCTTCTTCTTGGGCGATTAAGTCGGTTTATTATTAGAAACCAAAAAAGTAAAGGTTCGAATACGAACTAAATTGTTTCGTGGAATCATACAACGTTTTCATTAATTTACGTTTTCTTGGAACCAAATGTCTTGAAAACCTCTAGCGAAATCCGAAAGAACCCCCGGATTTACAAAGAATCTGTTTAAGCTCGTAATCCGCTTCGAAATGTCGTCGTAACTCATTCATTCAACATTGAAATAAAGCTTTTTCGCGACTGAAAAAAAAAAAAACCCTCGCGGTGGCAAGAGGGAAAGGGTTAATGGCTTTCGAAAGCAATTTAAAACAAGTGTTTACCGGGCGGGATTAGTCGAAAGACAAGTCCAAATGGAAGGTGACGCCCGTGTCAACAACTCGCACTCGGAATACTTTAAATAATTTTGCATTCCATTTACTCGTTTGGAACCAAATCGGATTTATGGGTGTTAAAAAGTTATCCGTGGGAGCCGTGAGGACTGTGTAGGCTAAGAAGCTTTGCACGCTCCTGGATTCATTAGAAAGCTCCTATTATAAACTTAACTAAGTTTCCCCGCATTCAGTATTCAAGTTCCTTTTGGCTGGTGACTTTTCTTCTTGCTATTTGAGCTGTTCGTGGAAAAGCTTTTCCACATTATATCTCCCAAGGATTTTCTTAGCTCACGTAGGCATCAGCTTCATTTCGTTTTGCACTGTTTAGTTTCGAGTATTGTTCAGAAACTCCGTTGAGAGAATGCCTGCTGCGTAAAAGGCACCCGCATCGGGAGGAAAAACAGCGACAAAGCGCAGTTGCTATAACATCGAAAAAAGGCATATTTGCATACATATTGCGTCCTAAAACGGATGGGGTGAGAAACTAATGCATAAATACATGGTGATTTACAGTGTGAAAGAAGTTTTCGGGATTATAGAAAAAGTTTCACCTTCGGAAAAGCTTATTTTTTATTTGGGTGACATCTCGCATTCAGTCGAAATTCAAGTCGTTTTGTGTTGAGAAAAAGGGGACATTCATCCTCAAATTGAATTCCTTGAGATATGCTTCCCTCTCTCAACAACGTTTTCCCCTTTTTGGGAGCGTTTAAATACCGGAACGCCCTTCAGCGATTGAGGGGGAGAATCGGGTGATGCAGGGGATGAGCCCTGTGTATTTCAGAAGCCGAAGTGAGACATTAGCATGCCAGGCCTTGGAACAATTAATGCTTCTGTCGGCAAAGAATCGAAGTGTCCCCTCACTATTCCCCTCAAAACCACTAATGAGAATATTCCCTCGTTAAAATTGCGTTTCTTTGCCCCCTCTTCGTTCCCTCGCAGGTTTTCGGAAATCCGAAAAGACAAACGCCCCGCCGCCCTTGGTAAGCTTTCCCCTCCTTGCGTATTTACATAATAACCGCGTTTATATTTTAAAGGACGACAATTTATGGTTATTCCTCCCACATTCCTCAGTTATTGCGTCTCCCTTCGTCGCCCTCCTGCGTTCTGCTCGGTAATTATTTATGCGCGCATCTGCGATTCTAAAGGGGCGAAAGCCTATTCGGGGATTCTCACTTTGAGGAGCGTATCGCCTATAAGAAGCCGGGTGGTCGTAAACAATACCATAAATACGGGAGGTCTATTAAGCCAGTGATGACAAGGCCTGTTCCGCGGTTAGATTGCTACAACCGCTTGCAGGAGAAAAAAAAATAATAACCCGTCCATGGCAAGCAAGACACAGTGGGTAACGCGCTTTTTATCCATGCTACTGACTATTTTATTTACACACTTAGTCCGTGGCAAAATATGTAAAACATTATTTACCTACTCGAGTGGACAGTGATTTGTATCGGAATTATTATTACTGTTGGCGAATGTGCGATTTCATACTTTATTTTATTCATTTTCATTATAGAGAGTAAGTATTGAATGAGTATTATAAGGAGTAAGTATTGAATTATTGGAAGAGGCAGAAACAGTGGTTTAACACGTTGGATGCCCATGACTTATAGTTGTGCGTCATGAGCGGTCTGGCCAAAAGTGCCCATGACACATAGTGTGAAAATATTTTACGTATTTCAATGAGAGTTTACAACAAAGGGCATGGCAGGTAGGTTTTTTCAAAGAATGCGACTTGGTTGGGGATATTTCTGGTACAGAGAAGTAAAGCGATGGTTCGAAGTTCAATTGGTTCGAATAATAACGTGTTATTCCGCCCTTAGTCCCTAAAGAGTCGGGTACAGATAGACAACTTGTCTATTAATGAAAAGATGTTTTAATATTTTTATTATCTTGTTTCCTGTATTTTTGAAACTATTTACATAAATATGAATAAATATTCAAATAACTATGAAATTTAGTACTTCGTGTACCTTCTTCTGTTGAGGTTAGTAACGAGTGGGCAACTTCAGTAATCAGACGATTAGGCATGGGTACCCAATGTGTTAAGAAAGCTGAATAACGTCATAGTGCCTCATGCGCGGCCCGCCTACTTTTCTCCGAACCATTTGGAATTTTGAGCTGAGAATTTGCTGTCCTAGGTTTTCAAGGGCACAGAATCAATTTTAATTAAAAATGATAAATTCCAACTCACAAAAGTTCTCCATTTTGGAAAAAAAATGAAGCTGGTATTGCTCCAAAATTAAATTTTCAAACACTTTCTTCACGGAAATGATTTTCGGGCCATTCCGAAACTATTCCTACATTCTACCACTTTAAAATGTCTATTTGAGTACATAGCATTCTAGTCAATACGTCAATAGTTTATAATTTATAAATAATATTGCTCAAAACTATCTTTGTAGGTATCACTTACCTTACGGGATGGTGGGTCATCCTACTTCATCTAGATAATAGGCGATTCCACGTTTGTTTCAACTATTTAATTTGTCTTTTCAGAATTCTGTGTGCAGAATGTGAGTTTGTGTATCTATTTGTGGGAATTTGTGTTTCACCTCACCCACTTTAAATTGCACTATTCCCAGTTTAGTCAAAGAATCGTATGCACTCAAATGGAGTTCATTTCCAAAATTTCACATGCTTTGTAAAACTCGATTACAAAGCCCATTTAACTGATCTAGTATTCAAACTCAGCTACCTTTCCGGATAAGATACAAAGTAGCTACTTGCTTTGGAGGAGCGAATTGCGCTTTTCAACTCAAAGGAACCCCCGAGAATAAAAGCAGGAAACGAACTTCGAAGAGGGAATGTATTTTATAAGGAGAAAGAAATCGAGCGCTCTAGCTCAGTTAGCAAGAAAGGTAATCGGAGATATGAGAGAAAATGTTGCAGCTTCCACTTTCTGAGGAACATTTATCATTAAAACGCTCTCCCAGACTTTGAACTTTTCCTCGTCTCAAGTTCGGAAGAGAAGCATCGATTTGGAATGAAAGACTGTTCGAACGTGCTAAGAAGGCTAACAAGCGAGAGTATTGGGATCGTTGGTCTTGAAATATTTCAAGTATTGGTGGATCCATCAATACTAATTAATGGGAAACATTTTTGGTCGAATCAAGGCGATTGTAATGCATACCTGAGACTTAAAAGGACTTGAAATGAGAGTCAGATGATAAATAGGTAGTGCAGCCGGCAGGTAAAAAGCCATTCAACTTTACCATAGTGTTTTACCGATTTTCAAATTTCCAAATATTGTGGAAACATCCCAAAAGTATGAAAATAGCTGTGATGCTAGTGATGTGATAACAAAATGAGTTATCTAATATTTAATGGATTTAAAAAACCACCAATTTTTCTCTTTTTATTTAGTAATGGGCGAGTTCTCTATTTTCTAAATGAGAACCTCTACAGGACCAACCCAGTAAAGCAAATAATATACGATTACAAAGTTTTTGCAAATTATAGTCTTCTATTTATATAACTATGCCTCCTCAAAACAGGGAAACGTAAAGTAATGAACACCTAATGCGAATATATTGAGCTGCTCCATGTACAAGGAAGCCGTTGTTTGTTCTTAACTAAAACCAAAACTATCGCCCTCGATTTTTCTGGGCCACCTAGATTGTTTTTTTAGGATCAGAGTACATACGAGGCTTAACTATTCTTTATCAAGGAAGCGTTTTAGTTACTATCAATTTGACCTTTTCCTAGAAAAAACGAAAGCCGCTATTCTCCACAATATTGTACAGTCGGCATAAGCTAAGTGCACAGTTGCATCACAAGCCACTTCCATCTGCGTTGCAAATGCCCTCTGCAAACCGTTGTGAAGATGATAAAACAGAGTGGACCCAGAATCGATCCCTGACCATAAGCCCCCCCCCCCCCCCCTTATTTCGTCATTCCTTGTGAAACAGTACATAATCTACTTAGAAGAAAATGCGCCAAACATGTGGCTCACTTTGTAAGTACAGATCCATCCATTTTTTTTCGTTTTCAGTATCCCATCACAATACAGACAAGGTTTTGATAATATAATAGGAGTACACATGACAAATGTAAAGATGGGGGGAAGGTGGGGAGTCTATGGGTCTGTTCAAGCCTCTTGAGGATCCACGGGAATATTATGAGGGGGGGGGGGGGGGGGGGGTCCTTGCAGAAAAATTATGAAAACTCACTCAGAAGAATAAAATGTTGCTAATAATGACAAATCGTTTGAAACATACGTATTGGCACCCAGCCCCAAAACTGGAATTTTTCTATATTATATTCCTGAAGGTCGCAATGCTCTACACAGACAACGGACAGACAGACAGACCACATACAACTCTCTGATAGGTGGAGATTTGATTTCAGCTTGGATCCCTCTTGTAGGAGGTGAACCAGAAATCGCGTTTTCGGCCGATAATATAACTTTCCTTTTACTGCCCTTCGGGGCGTAAAAAAAAATAAAAACGGGGGGGTTTAGTGGTTCCTTTCAAACCTCTTCAGGACTCACGGGAATATTTGGGTGGGGGACTCCAAACTCAATCAGAAGAATGCTAAAAATTGAAAAATCCGAAAAAGTGTATATATTTTCAAACGCTATATCTCGGAACCTATCTGGTCTACACAGATAGTAATGGTTTCAAAACGTAGCACATTTAGTCCAATTTAAAAACGTATTCAGTAGGTGTTACCAAAAAACTAGCCCTTCATGGTTAAAATCGCAAAAACTGAAATGAAGTCGAACATTTCACGGTTTTTTTCTATTTTTGACGAGATCGCGTTCGGAGCTCGAGGTCTGAAACTTGGATTATTCATTGGGACATCACAAACAAAAAATCAGAACTACCGGATTTGACGCACGGTTCATGTATAAGGTTACTGGAGGCCTCTAGAGCTATTCAAAGAATTCCGTCCCTGGTTATACGCACATTGGATGGAAACAACCAAAAAATATTGACCACGGTTCCATACCCGTAGCCTTGTGCACCTGGTTTGACAGAGGAATAAACTATTTCAATGAATATTCAATAAATGTGTGTCCGAGTAAAGAAGTTAATGAAGAACGTTGTCTATTCCCACAAAATAAATAGTTATAATAGTCGATTTCGGCGGTTAGGTCATCATTAACAACCAAACTATTGTTTGGTACGGCAGTGTATTATAGTTAATTATACTTATTATTTGTTACTGATGATGACCTAACCGTCGAAATCTATCTGAACTTTGTAATTCTTTGTTTAGTGGTAGACAGTTCAAAACCAAGGATCTGTAAAAGGTGAAAGTTGGCACAGCTTGTTGTTTACTAAGAATAACCACGGATATTAGACTTAGTCCATGGATACACCTGATTCATTTGCAGTGAAGTGATCTTCTAGTAGCACGTCCGGTGTTATTTCTCTCATTGTCATTTGAAGAAACGGTAATGTGTAGCACGTGCTAGGCTTGGGTCAATCCATAGAGGGTAACTGCGTTCCCTTTGGTGTATAGGATATGGCCGTTAGAGGACAATCAACTTCGTGTAACATTATTTCATTGACTGTCTTTGTGTTTATGTTCGGGCGCAGGAAGGCGCCAATTTAGCCAGTTTATCACAATTATACGAAGCTTGAAGGCAGCTAATCCTTCGTTGAATTGTCTGCAAGGTGGATGGACCACGTAATTGATTGTGACGCTGAGAACGCAAAAATAGTCTCTATGAGAAGAAAGATGCTGTTTGGTAATTCGCGGATGTACAGTTGCTTACTGGCTGTGAATCAGAACATGAAGCTCTGACTAAATATATAGACACCATCAACGAAAAAGATTAGCTAAAAGTCATATACCAATACTTTCTTTTTTTTTTTTTCAAATTTTAGCTTCGCTTTGAATAGCAAAGAAATAACTCCGGAGCTCACTCAGCTGACATAAATCTATAGTACAATTTCAAATGTTTTCCACTAATCGCTAGAAGTCTGATTTTAACGTACTATCTTGGACCATAAATTCGAGTCAATAAACCTAGCACGTTTTCTGCCTCATCGTAAATTCTTTAGGTATACGTGACTTTCCAACATAATCCAAGTTATCACGCTTGAACGTAAGCAAACTCATAACTCACGTGAAAAGTTTAGCTAGAGATGAAATCGACGCAACTCATTGCAAGAGTAGGTCAAGACACGACTAGTGGGATATTCCTACTTACTTCAATCTTGGAAGAGTCTACATTATCCATTAGTGAATTTTAAATAAATTCAACCACTATGAAACGACCTTGGTGCCAAAAGCAAAAGCTGGATTGTATTTAAATACCTACTTAAATCTACGCATGATAAATTTACAAAAATGTTCAGCCATGCACCTTAATCATGCAAGGACATTTTTCACATTTTATCAAGAGTTTTAATCCAAGTTTTTCTAAACCTCAAGTATAATATTTTTGTGCAATATTCAACAACTAATTTAATGAGTGGGCGTTTTAATTTTAAAATAATGGCTATTAATGTCAGCTGAAAAAATCACCCTATGATTCCGAATATTATTTAGTTTTTAATTAATTTTTTTTTTTTTTTTTTTTCCACTCTTGAATGTTACCTCCTTAGGGTTAAATACATACTCATGCCAAGATTACAGGTACATTCCCGGCCGATGTATAAATTTTGTGCTAAATATCTTAAACTTTGGCACAGTAGTTTCGGAGGAAAGCTTAGGGCGGACTTCAGATAGACACACAGGCAGACAGGATTTTTTTTTTTTTTTTCCTCAATTTTCCCTTTGTTTCATTGCGATGAGTTACAATGGGGGATAGCTTTAAGTGAAATCTTCAGAGCGAATTCTAATCTTCCATCTGGAGGACAGCTAATGACATCCGCGACGCTCGAGGCAGTCGGACGAAAAACCCCAACGGGATGCGTATCGTTGTTTGGTGTCGTTCAATTTTGTCTCCGTGAAAACGCATTCTACGTTACCTTCCATTCGGGTAGCAAGATAGTATGATCGAATTTTCTCTGATCTTATTATAGTTATGTTTAATCGTTTCGACATTGTAACAAAGTTACCGTAATCGAGGTCCCGTCAGGGCTTCAGAGATAGCGCTGTCGTCGTCCCGTTGGTGAAACAACGGGCGTCGCTGCCTTTTCTCGTGTTCTTGAGAAGCTGGGTTTGGCGTTGGATGGGCTTTCCAGGTCCCTGGAAACCAATCTACTCCGAACATGGCTCATTAAAAGCTATTAGTAGGAGTGGTATCTCTCGATGACGGGATACTGTTTACCTCCTCTACCTTTTTATCGAGGATTTAGGCCCCCATTGCACCTCTGGGGAGGGGGGGGGGGGGTACCTAGATCCCTGATAACATTGAGCACTTTGTGTGTAAAGAAATTGTTAACTACAAGTTTCTTGGCAAAAAAAAGTCTTCTTAATAATATTCAACTATTCAACAAGAGATTTTGGATGTTGCAGTTTTACTCATATTTTTAACAATATTATTAATGACATTTAAGTGTAATTTTCAGCATATTTGTTCATACATTTGTTAATTTTCTACCTAGTTCATCGTTAATAAACTTTTGTTTTTACTAAAATTCTATACTACTTCTCTATATAAATATGAATTTCACAATTTGTAGCCGTTTTTTAATTTTTTTAGTTATTTTTTAGCAATTTTTTTTAATTGAAAAACGGAAAAATGAGGTTGACTAATTTATGGTGCTCAAAAAGTTCATGATTCATATATGTATTTTAAAAATCGTTGAGGGATTTATTCAAAATGCCTTTAAACGGATTTTCATGAAGAAAATCTTGAATTTTTTAAATTTACACTGTTCAGAGACATTGTAATAGATTCATTTTCTACGAAAATTCCCCAAAAAATAAATTTTGATCTGAAGTGGTGCACTTTTAAATGCAATGTCTTCTGATAAGTGCGGGACGTCAGCACTAAAGGTGTCGTGCTCACACACCCACAACATTATTAATAATCTTGAATTATGTTTCAGGTGATATTTATAAAGCGGTATTTATACATCGCGTGCTCGGAGTTAATAAGTGTTGGGGGCAGATTCAGTCTCACGACTAACAGGTTTCCCTTTTGGTATTCACAACGATCGCTAGTTTTAATTTTTTTTTTTTTTCTTTCTTTCTTTCTTTCCACAGCTTAAAAAAGTCACTGCCCTTCAGGGGGTTCATAATTATTTAAAAATAGAAATCCAACGAGGAACTCGCATGTCTGGGTGGTTTCCGAATTTAGTTTGATACGGAATCGGCTAAACATGAGTAAATAAGAGAAAACCTGAGTTTATTCGTATAGATAAAGATCGAGCAGCAAGGGTTTTCACGCGAGGTCATGCAATTATTGGAAGGATTGAAAACAGGTTACGACTACTGGCGAAGTAACAATATTGAATAAAGTATAGTATTGTACCGTTCTAGACAGTTTTCAAAGCTTTTAGTAGGTGGTTGGATTCCATGGAAATATGAATTAGATATTCACTTTGAAGTAGTCCCCCCGATGACCCACTATAGTTTTCCTGTGCCCTATGGTTTTGAATGAAAGTAATGCAAATTAAAGTAAGGTTTATTATATTTCTTCCTGGACAAGGCAGAGATCTTTGTTGTTCTTTCCAATAGGTTGGTAGGTAATACACTAACACAATAACTCTTAAACCTTCTCGGATTTTTTTTTTTTTTTTTTTGAACACTTGACTAAAGAAAACTTGGGATTTATCTTAATTAGATATATCATCCGATTCGCAAGGACAAGGCACGGTCTACTTGCACTGAGGACACATTGATTTATTTATTGGGTCCCTCTTAAACTCAGATTCTTGTTATAACCTGGATTCTTGTAATATTTTGTAGTAAATCTGGATAAATAAATATTTCGTGATAAATCTGGGATATGATTTAGTCAAAGTAGAAATTGAGATAGTCTTTTTAGAAAGCCTTGTTAACCAAATCTTTGAAATCCTTCGATGTAGAACACATTTTTGAGGGGATGCGTACCTACTTATTGCTTGAAAATGATAAATACCACGCGAGAACTAGAATTCATCGGTAAATTTCTATACGTTTATCATATCTGAATATACCTTGATCTTTTATATATATATGTCAATGTATGAGCTTGTCAGTTCACAGTGTCATCAGCTTGTTATCGTCATGTCTCGCTATCCTACTGCTGGGACGTTGCAACGATAAATAAATAGGTATTTTTGAGAAAAAAAAACCGACATAAAAAACTCCAGTAAATACAACCGTCGATTTTATCTCTCAAAATATAGAAACGTCACGTAGAGCTAATATTATCTCAAAGGAGGTCGCGTCTGTTTACCCTTATGGCTCCCGAGCTCTAGCTCGTTTTCCTGGCCCAGGAAGAAAAAATGCGGGTTTGGGAGAGGTTAGGTTTTCCGGGAGATTATACTGAATCCTCCACCTACCACCGTTATTTTCCACACTAAATTTCGAAAAGTACCTTTTTACCGTGGAGTTGCTTGCATATTGTATTAGCTTTGCCTTTCTGTACGCTTGGATAAAAGTATAGTGGTTCACCCCTTAATGGCGATTTCCCCAGTAGTAGGGATTCCACACTTTTGTCTTCAAATTTGTATTCAGCCTCATTAAAACCCCGAAACGTTAGATTCCCGTTCAACAAGTTTAGAAGTTTCGAAATGCCAGTTCGACAAGTTTCATAGTCGACTGATTAGTATATGAACTTACAACACCCAACGCCTTCACTCCATGACTCCTCCACACTCAAAGCCATCAAATACCCTTTATATTGCATCTTTTTGGAAAGCTTTCGTTGAAATCATTCCACCAGAATGTTTTTATCGTGCATTTGACTTCAAGTTATAGGTACAAATTGCAAGAACCGACCATAAATTCTACTACAAACTGAGATTATCAATAACCCTTGGCGCATGTAAATAACTTTCAAGTAATATATTCCAAAACTTTGAAGCGCACTCAGTTTTGAGTTCCATCTGGACCTACTACTTATAAGTTCAATACCAACGAAGTGTTTATATCGTAAAATCGATTTGTATTCAACTCAATCACACGACTCTCTGACAGAACGAAAGGAAATCCCAAATCTACTCGGTTTTTTTTGCCTACTTGTCTTCTCCCCTTTATAGACGCCGATTGTTTCGCTTAGTGGATTTAAATCGAGTTTGAATCCCCTTGCAACCCCCAACAAATTCTCTCTCCACTTTCGCTCTGTTGCCATTTAGCTTATATCTTCCGACTACAAATCCTTCCCTGACAGCGTCACATCGAACGTCTAAGAAAAAATGAAAAGATTTCCATCTTGATATCCCCTATTTCTCAGCTTTCTTCAAGAAATGTCAATTTTTCCTGTTTCTTTATCAACTGACATCTGTAGCTGCCTCTATGAATATAAATCGATGTATTTTATTCACTCTTAACTAGCATCTTGTCCGAAATCAACTATTTCCCCCTTTTCTCTCAACGTAACCTAATCGTCCCAACGGCTCCAAATTTTGGGCGAGCCCTTTTCGGACTCACCTCCCCTTAACCCATCACTATATATATATATATCACAATATATGTTACAACATGCCGTTGTGTAACAACACCACTTTCAAGTAATGGTGACCATTATTATAGAATTCAATTACACCCTAACCATCGTTGTCTCTCCCACGTTCTAAGAAACCCTATTCAGATTTGCACCGTCACGACTTTCATACCCAAGATTTGATATATGGCAATGTATTGGGTAAGTTTTCTTTTCGTTGTATCGTAGTTGGAGACATTTAGTGTAACCATGAAAACATGAACCTAATACGGTTTTCTATTGATCGTACTGGATTCGGAGATGTCTTTCAAAAGCCTGAATAGCCCGTGGCCCTAGCTTGAAAAGCGTTTAATAGACTTCTTTGAACCAACAGGAGATGAGGTGTTCGACCAAAAGACCACTTCCCCTTCAATCTATTGAAGAAAAATAAACTGTTGCAGCTGACGGAGCTCAATAAATCCTTTCAGTACAGACATTTCTAATAACGTTCTTGCGGTTTAATAGTTAGCCAGGAGCTTGAGGTCAGTTATAAATCTTTAAAGTTCCTTCAAGTTGTATTTTACCTTATTTCTTCCCCTCTCAGACGTCCAGGGAATGCGAGCTATGCCCTGCCTGAGGGTTTTCTCCCCTTCATACCCTTAGGCCTGTTCGATAGATTGGTTCATCAGAGTTTCCTTTGAAAGGCTTCCACGCTGTCTAGGAAGACTGGGTAAATGAAGCGAAGACTTCAAGCCCTCAAGATTGTTTACCACCCCAATAAGTTCCTTTAATGGATACTTTATAGAATATTGGTACTCTACTCTGCTAACATGGGCATCTCGAATACCGTGTTCATCCGAGTATAAAACTACTTATGTACATTATTACAGAGTCCGTAGGTTCTATAGCTCTGCCCTCTTGATAACCAAGAGTCTTGCGGTCATTTCCCTCATCTAACAAGTAAACGCTATTTTCATGAAAGGGTTTTTCAATATGCCAGTAGTCCTATCCTACTTAGCTCCAAGATCAATTCAAGTTACTTCTCTCTATCTATTTCAGATATTTCTATGCCATGTTGTTTACGACAACTCGTGCATTGAAATGAAGTGACCTCAAAACCCTAAATAGTACAATGGGGAATTTTCATGTTTAATTTTCATTCGCTCAATAGAAATATCTTAGCGAGAGCTTTCCGAAAAGGTGCAATTAGATGGGTATTTGTCCAGTAAAACGGCTCATTAAATTCATTTGTCCAAGTCTCACGGCCCTCATTCGCCTGGGGGAACCCTCTACTACGCTCTCTGCTACGTCACGCGTGAACTTTTTACTCGCTTATTAGCCGAACTAATTCGCCCTTTGAACTGAAAATCACTACTTGAGGGTTTTCAAGTGCTCTGAATCCGAATCTGAGACCAAAAGTATTAATTTCCTACCCCATTAAAGTACTGTCTGAAATAATAAAAACTCGTCATTGAAAACCATTAACTGCTGGAGAATGCTTCACAAATACATCTTTACCACACTAACTCAAAAAACTCATTTCAACTCTATACAACAATTATTTGTTAAACGTACTTACAATATGAACTAAACGAACATTCCATAAAGCACAAACTCATCAATTTATGGAAATTAAAATCCAATCCTGCTGTCTTCACTCTACTTTCTCATCATGTATTCAATCAGTAAGGTCCCACTGGTGCTCTCTTCCGGGGATTTTTCATTGCCAGTCACACATAAATACAATTCGCTGATTCCTTATAATGATTTCTGTTCAGATCGAGTTAAGTACCACTTATAGTATACACTAACAAAATCTATGAAATGTTTTGCTACCGACTGCACATCATTGTTTAGCCCTCTGGTTTTTAGCAGAACAGTAGAGTTGAATTAGTAGTTAGTTTCCTGTGCTTCAGAAACGGTGTAATGAGCTACAGTATGAGCGAATTTGACTCATTGAAGAAATTATCAAATGCATCTCCTCATTGAATGATAAATTATAGAAATTCATCGCTGGATTTGAGTGGACGCTCATTTTTTTCTGATTCCTTTTCAATAGCAGCTACTTATCATCTGGTATGATATTTGCTTGAAACGACGATTTAGTAAATGTTTAAGTTTAGTAGATTTTTAAACTGCGGGACAGTCAATTAAAAAAGTTAACATCTGGAGGATATGATACCTCATTAATTTGCAACATTCATTTCAGTTAATTACAATCCTAGAGACGATCATTTGCAGCATTCATCTCAGTTACTTGCAATCCTAGAGAAGATTATTGCATACCTACTCAAAGCTAGGTCACATTAGCTAGTCTCACCCTTTCGTCTTACCAGTGAAATGTTCACTGAAATAAGGACATCTTGGAATGGATAAACAGTCGGCACCGGATTTAATCTGCCATCTGACGACTTCGAAGTCGCAAAGGGAAACTCTGAAGGTATGTTTGTCCTCAGCAAACCGCCCGTTATATGCGATTAAAATTATAATGAGTTTCCTCGAAGCAAGAGGAACTTGGAGCTTAGCAGTCTCAGTAACGACAGTTTAATTTCAATTTCTCCTTGGGACCACCCCGCCCACCCCATGGCCCCTTATACCCAAAACCCCGGGAAGCCTGATTTAGGATAGATTGCTGGGTTCTTGGTGACTTGCTACGCTCAAGTTTCGTCCCCCTATTCTCTCTCTAATGTCCACGTTTTCATCTCTATCCTTTGATGAACTCAAGGATCTTGTTTCTTCTCATAAAATCCGTTATTTGGAACTTCTTTGTCGCTTGAAGTAAGCTGCTTGCTAATTCGTTTTCTTCAAGACCCCATTCTCTAAATTTCATAATTATCAATTTACAGTGTATGAAAATCGTGCTGTAATTGAAAAGGCCCAATCTTAAATCATTCCTTAATGAACTTGGTGCGAGGAACTCCCCGCTGCATGACTTTACTTCATGTTGCTCCCGTGCTTAGATAATTAACGCCTGCTACGCTCATCCGAGTTCCTTGGTTTCATTAGCTAAATTTTCACATCCTATATGTTCGTTGACCCCTCCTGAAATCATTAGAGATCCGACAAAGCGCTCCATCATCTCGTCAGGTCCGGTTTGGGAACCAACTGATTCCTTATTAATTATAGTTCCGACGCAGCTCGTAATCATTTCAGGATACTGAGATGATTCATTTGTTGGATGCTATTTGTTTGTTAGACTTCACGAAGAATCGCATTAATGCAAGTTCTTCGCCCCCTGTAGTTCACTCAACCCAACATATAACCTTTCAAGAAAACCGCTGACAGAAAATAATGTCTTAAATGTAAAGTTGCATTTATTCGTTCTCGTTTAGCAGGTCCTTTATTGAGGACATTCTAGTTACTTCACATTCTGATTGAAAAGAGGTGAGGTACATTTGTAAAGGTGCTTGAAGAGTTCAAACAATATCACCGTAAACTGAGAGAGGAAGTACCTACTTTGGCTGAACAATACCAACATTCACTATCAGTAAAAAGTAAAATAGATTTCGGCACAGCAATGTTACCGTGCGCTCAAAGGAAAAAGGATAGGTAGTAGCTACATACGTGCAAAAAGTAGAAGGCAAGAGTAGGTCTGTCAGAATGGATGCTCGCTCAGGCTCTGCAGCTCCTTATATACTCGAGAGGCAGAGTACGCGCATGTGCCGATAGTTGGTCATGGTAATTTATGTAGAATCAAACCTAGTTTAATCATTTCTATGAAAATCTAAAATAAAATACTACTTGAATACTTTTTAATATTGACGTAAAACCCACAACTGGTTGTAGGAACCTACACCGACTTGCTACTTGTAAATAATAAATAAACATTTTGAACTTCTTATTCAACTTCCAGTGCTTAGTTTTCTTGTCTAGTGTATGGACATGGCAGTTTAATACATGGTGTTTTCAGTTGTTGTTCATGATTTATTAGTAAATATTCAGTGAAGGAATGGTAATTTGCCTTTTGCGAGTTGAGTCAAGTCAGGATCTATCCTACCATTATCGATGCGGTGGTGGCGCAACTACCGTTGATCGAAAACGCGAATTAAAAATAATACTATAAAAAATCAACTTCAAACTTAAAACCTCATGTTTTGAGATAGTCCATGATTGAACTTACTCGACGGTATAAAGGTATGATATTCAATAACAATTCAATACAAAAAAGCTGATTTATTGATAATTCATAAATGAAAGTTGTGAATGGATTCATAACCGTCATCCACTCATTCACTACATCTTCTCACTACCTATGGATAATAATAACTTAATCATATTTCCATGGATAGTATTTGTATTACAAGTACGATTTGTATTTATTTCTCTTTCTTTGAAATATTAGTTATCCCATATTTCTTCCAAGTGCTAATATATGTTGCGTTTCTAATTTGTAGATTAATAGTGATTTTTATTATAGTACCATTTATTATATGTTCATTTTTCCCAATTTCGACCTATGCTCAGTTAACTGAGTTATCAGGCTCACTAATAATATTGATATACGTACGTACTGACGTAATATTACTCACTAATTATATTGGCGTGTCGTTTGTTTTTCTAGGTGAAACTAGTTCTTTTTTGTCTCTAATAACATAAAACATTCACGACATATTTTTAAATTCTGTTAGAATAGTAATATCAACCCTTAGCAGAGTTACCTGCCGAGAAAGGTAGGTATTAAGTGGAATTGACCGTTGAATAACTGAGGTAATCGTGCTCGAAGGGACTCGAGGTTCGTTGTATGTAGGATCCCACTAATGTCCTTGAGGCAGGTCTTTTGGTCCATATGAAAGCTAAGGATGCTGGAGACAGGACTAAGGTCTTCTCGCTTGAAGTATGAACGGCAATATCCTGAGGGGGATTATGGATGGAACAGAGGGACTCCGAGTTGATCCAGGCCATTTTCGACGTTCACCCACTCTCCCTTAGGAGCCTCATAGGACACATAGGAGACGTATTCCTTCTCCCTTTGTCTCTCGATGATTAGAGATTCCACTCCTCATCTTGAACCCCAGTACCTTTCATTTTCCGTCCCAGGTGAAATGTAGGGCTTTATCTGAGAATTGGTCGCAGCTATTCAATAACTTCTATTTCTGCCTTGGGGAAAATTGCTAAAACGATACTATTGACTTGGAGCGTAGAGACTAATTCACTTCTATCGACCTTTGCTTCTCACTACCCAACGTAGAGAAACTTTACATTCATGCGAGTGAATAAATGACCCAAAATCTCTAGGTATAACCTTCAAAATCGAAATGTCTTCTTTCTGACTGTTTTGATTAAGTTATCTTTCTATTTGTGCTCGATTCCTCTCCGGTCAAAGAAATATCAGATTTGTTCGATTTTCATCAATTCATTGTGTTGGTCATACGTGAATTTCATGAAAGACCGAAAAGTCAGGATTGTTGCCTTACGATGAAATGACCCAGTTTCGCTCAATTTATCTTGACGACAGTCTCAAGATATATATATATATATATATATATATATATATATATATATACATATATATATATATATATATTTTTTTTTATTTTTTTTTGTGAATTTCATTGCCATTTGATTTTATTACGCTTCTGTGCATGCAAAAACACGAATTATCAGGGCCCGAAACCATTTGGCCGATCCTGATCAGCGAGGTTGAGCGGGTTAGCTCCTAGTTTGTCCTTATTTATTAATTGTTAGAGCTTTATTATTTTCATAGGGTGGATAATACAATGATTGAAGTGCATTATAGCTCATTATCGCTTTTGAAAATGTTATCCCATTAATGTCACCGACAACTTGCCCAACTTGTCAGACCTTTGTTTACTTTCAATTAGGGAAATTACGAAAATTCGTTCGTGCGGTTATATCTGGTAGCTTAGAATCATTTCAAATAATTTCAACATTTGCTTGAGATTTAAAGACCATAAATGAACATTCATTTCCTGTTAGGAAGATTCTCACTTATAGCTTCATTATTTCATAAACTTGGAAGGGTTTCTGCAATCACAAATTTTAAATTGTGATTTTGTCCATTTCTTCGATTGGAGTAATGTATTTGGTAACCGAACATGCTCATTTGAACTGCGTTTTTCCGCTATTGTCCTCCCCCTTCCTCAAATGTCCATGAATATGCAAAACGTATGAATGCATTCATTGTTTCAAACCGACATTCCCGTTTCGAATGGTATTTAATTTGAATAATGGTTTTAATGAAGACTTTTCCCCCTCCGTAGATGATTCAGGAAAGCACTCTTCCTCCACGTTAAGTCCTCTTACGGACAAAACCAATGCTTCTGCTCCTTTTAATTAAAATAATAGAAGAAATTATTCAGCCTTGGTTGTAAATAATACCAACGAACCCCTTAATTCACGGTATTGAGGGTTACTTTATATTTCGTCTTAATTAATAAAGGATTTCAGAAAGGGGGAAGCCACTAATGAAGATGATTTCTGAAGGAAGGAAGCTTCCTGGAATTCCTGGCTTTTACTTCTTCAATTTTCTTTCCTGAAGAATGCTCAAGAAATTTATTAACCGTACACAGGTCTCTTCCGGTCATTAGCTGTAATTGAGTTGAAAAAAAAGTATATATATTTAGCTTGGAATAAACTAAATAAAAAGAACATGAAGTGTTTCCATTTTACAACTAGGTACCTACAATTATATAATATAATTACTAACTTTCTCACTGAAATCATATTTATGTTGCTCTAAAAAGAAAGGAAATGAACAAGGTGAATGTTCAGCTCGAGGTGATTTAGAATAATTATGAAAGGTTGTTGGCTATTATTATGTGTGCCTATTAAGTATTTTTTCCTGACGATGCACTCACTGATTGTTGCTATATTCCTTGTAATTAAAGATTCATTAGCGGATTGATTTGTCGTTTTTGTCGGCATACACCTGTTAGTTTTCCAAGCTATTCGTGTTATCTAAAAGTAAAGCTGGTTTTCAATATCGCTATGAATGCAAGCATAAACTAACAACTTGGGATTAATCATATAATTATATCTTAAATTAAAAGGCAGACTTTTAGGTCTATTTTGATTTGGATCATTGTGTATTTATATATTTCTATTCCTTCTTAATCTAATTCGAATAATCTCATTTTTAAATAGATTTTTTGATGAAATTGTGAGGATATTTTTTACTTTCAAATTTCAAATATTTACTTTCTACAAATAATGTTCTGGTATGGAAGACGGCGTTAGAAAATTTAGCCATTGCTGTCATTTTTCCAGTGGACATTTCATCAATGATTTAGAACGATTTTCTGCACAGTTTGGTACAGAAACAATTTTCATGTGTAATTCATGGTCAACAAACTGTTACTGAAGAATACAACTGATATAATGTATTACTAATATGACTGAATAGTAGTGCAAACTACAGTATTTTTCCGTCTAATTCAACCTTTTTTCCCATTCAGGGTGTGTGTGTGTGTGTGTGCGTTTGCGCGCGCGTGTGTGTGTGTGTGGGCGTGTGTGTTTCCAGACGATCTCTCTAGGATTGAGATGAAAATTCCGTTCTTGCGCCAAAAAGGATTGGTTCGTTGGCCAGAACTTTTAACCAATTAAATTGCTCAAATTTCTAAAAATTGCACAAAATATCACTAAAAATGGCTGAAACGGCAAAAAATAGTTAAAATTGGGTTTTTTAGCGTTTGAATAAAATAAAAATATCAACGATGAACTAGATAATTAAAAAATGTATACACATAACTATTCTGAAAATTTTCAATAATTGTTTTCTGAAAAATCTATAAAAACAGACGTAAAACAACAATAAATCCAAAATCTCGTTTGAATCGTTGGATAATATTTAGAAGCAGGTTTTAGGTCGTCCCTCTGAAGCTATACTTCGACAATAGGGAACGACATTGGAATTGTTTTACTACAAAATTGAGTTATCGATTTCTTTGCGCACAAAACAATGAACGTTATATAATACGAAAATGAAGGAAAATTCTCTCTTACGATCATGCTGCATGAGGAACTTTTTTTTTTTTCTTTTTTTTTTTAATGACTGGTAAGTGAGGGATTTATTGTAGACTCCTATAGTTAATCTATTTTGAGCCCAAGTTTACGTCTTAGCTCTCAGCAATAAAATTAAATACATTATAATATACCAAACTCGTAGATTTCATTAGGGGAGTCAAGGCGGGAGGCGGGGTTCGAGGGGAGTTGCCATGAAAATTAGTAACAACCAGGAAGTGACTTCTGATTACAACCATGGCGTAACTGAATTGAAAAGCGTTGTTGCCGTTTGCAGCACATCTCATATTGTAACTGATGACTCAATCTATCCCTGCATTCTGTTATAAACTTCTACGTGGAGTGAGCAGTACCAGATCTCTGTGGTTGACGCTTAAAATTATGTTGTATATCCCTACAATGATGACGTGATTCACCGATATATACTGTGTTCATAGGGAGTTAGTGATGTGTGCTTGATCCTTGATTGATGAGGTTCCGTGTAGGGCGCAATGCGACGAAACCTTCTGGAGCGCACAACTATCTCTCCACAGCCGCGAACTCACGGCCCGCTGAGCGTCTAATCAACCGAACATGCGCATCAGTCCGAGTAGCTTGCCCACTCGAGCCATAGAGCATTATTAATAAATTAGTGCCACGGGGGTCCAAGTGGTCATTGTTTGAAGCCCTTCTGAAGCCCTTTCCAGCCCCCAAAGGGCAGGATTTCCAGCGGTATGGTGTACGAAGGGGTGCAGGTGGTCGCGTGTTCAAGTCCCCCTGCAATTAATCAGGCTCCGCGGCGTCGGGAGTTGTGTCAATATGTTGCAATAGACATCAATACCCGGGTTTCACGCGATGAGATCCAAGGCCTTCCAATTTCCTGTTTCTGCGGTTTACATCTGATTTCCCCGTCCGTCTGGAACTAAGCCCTGACAATCATCATACCTATAACCCCATTATTAGCCTCCTAATAGATCTATTGGTGGTTGTCAATTACGATTGATGATCTCGATTTCCAACCCGTCATGTTGGCAATGTTATCTCACCTCGAGGTTGATCAAAGACCAGCTACGTAGTGCTGAATCTATCACCTAGGGTGGAATAACTATTAAGGCTTCCGAGATATTACAATTTCTGATCTACAGTTCGGTAGGATCAGTGTGGGATTGATGTATGTTTACCTTGTTATTCATAACATATATTTTGGTGAATTTTGAAGAAGAAGAACGAAGTCAGCCAAATTTAGTACCTATTACCTCTAACTAGCCATAACATGATTTTAAAGCTATAGATCATTGAAATGTATTGATAGTATAATTTCAAATATTTATTTTTGATTGTTCAAATAAAGTATTAAATATAAATACTATTTGAACAAAAAAAGTTTTGAACGAATTTTCGTAAAATATGAAACTATTGCAAAGGCTCAAAAAATGTTTAAATAATGACAATATTTCTCCTTAGGATTGAGATTTAAGAAAGTTCCAGTCATGCAGCATGGTCATATGAGCCAATTTTCATAAATTATCGTACTATATCATGTTACATTGTTTTGAAAATTAAAGACTTTGACTAAACAGAAATTGTTAACTACCAATTTTATGGCAAAAAATACATTCTAAATAATATTCTGATATTCAAAAAGAAATTTTGGAGTTTTAACTTTTTTGCAGTTTTTATCGATTTTTTAGCATATTTTAATGAAAATTATGTACATTTTTTAGCATAATTTTGTACATATATTTTTTAGTGTTCTATTTCATAGTTAATAAACTTTAATTGAGCAGTATTATGGTTAATAACATACTCGTAAATTTTATGGTTTTTAGCCGTTTTTTGCTATTTTTGGTGATTTTTTCAGCACTTTTTTGAAATTTGACCAATTTAATGTGCTAAAACAATGCTGGCCAACAAACTTGTTCTTCCCTTTGAAAAGCTTGATTTGTTGGCACAAGAACTAAAAATGTTTCTAAATCCTAAGGAGAGTTATCGTCTGGAAGGACACACACGATTTTTGGAGCCATGGCAATTGCTTCATTTTCTACGAAAATTCTGAAAATCATTTTTGTCACCAAAAAAATCAAGCATACCATTAGAAAGGATGGACAGCACTTTTTAAGCAAATGTAATTTATCAAATATTTTTTAAAAAATGCTTTAAAAAAAATTATAAGACATTGCAAATAAATTGCTGAAATCCGTTGTTAACTTGTTGCTAAAAAAAATAATAATAATGATAAATACCTAAAACTCGAGGTTCCCTAATCAGCCACCAGAGTGGGTTGAGTTGACACCTAAATGGACCTCGTTCAAAAGTTCAGCATCTTGAGTAGGAACATACTTAGCTACAGAGCTTACCATTTTTTTCCAAATTTCATCACCAGTAATTTACGCAGCACAGACGTTTTCATAATTTTTATTATTATTGATATGATTCATTCATCGATATTTGTAATTCCAACTTGGAAAAACGCAGAAAAAAACTGTCAGAATTAAACATTTTTCCTCTGATTTCCACTGAGACGACTACTAGATTTCATCAATATCGTACAAATCGTTTTATTTTGAAAATTCTTTGTTCGAAATATTTCCTTTCTGAGCAATTCAAGATTTCGAGAAGATCAATTTGGTGAATTTCAATGAAGTAATTTTACAAGGATTTTCATTATTTGATTATTTTCAACTAGGCAAATCGTAACTCTCGGTAAATCCATCCAGATCCAGAATCCTTGATATTTTTGTATTTATCTTTTTCCAGACTCTCTTTTAGTCTCAGGAAGTCATACTCGCGCTTTTAATGTGTTCCATTTCTCCTCCTCTATTTTCCTATCTATAAATCTTAGCCATGTATGTCAATTCTTTATAATTTTTACTCGCCCTTTTGATAATTGTTTCTAAACACTTGGTGTTAAATTCTTGATTCCCTGAATTACAAATGATAGATTAACGACTAAGAGTCGATTAACGGCTATGAGTTAAATTTTGACCTGTTCAAGTTTTCCTGTTCAATATATCTGATTTATTAGCGTGAATTGGAGAGGATGAACGGCCAACGAGGTGGTTCACGAGGGACACCTACCTACGGCTTCCTGTAGACGTAATTGGGACATTGATAGATGTTGATTAATTGGTCATTCGAGAGCCAATTTAGGGTACCATCGGGTTAGTTAGGCGCTAATACACATCAATCCGTGCTATGTTGACATCAATGTACATTATGTCTTTAGTATTACCAGGAAATTATTCGTAGGACGATTTACCTATCACTGTTTTACTTACCAATGTCATTTAGTTTCTTGACCGCTAAGTGATAATCAGCATAGTTTTAGGATCTTGAGAGTCGGTCAGAATTGATGTATCACCCCATCATCAGGACTATAATAATAAGGTGAATTTCCAAAATCTATAAATCGAACAGTAGTGGTTTGATTCGTCACATGACAAAAACAAATATTTATACGCATAGTACCACACACGAGTATTTCTCGTACCTTGGAGAATTTAGGCAGTTTGTTACAAAGTCATTCATTGTTGTACAGCACATGTAGTATGTGCACTCATGTACGTATTGGCCAATAAAAGAGGTAATAATTTGAAACTATCTAGTTGATATTTTTTTAAATCCCAACATTTTGTAAATAACATGTACATTGATTAAGGGCTAGCAGTTTAGTGTCTTTGGGGGAAAATCTAAGATGGATGAATTGAGATGGATAGAAGGATTGTTTACCTTGCATTCTATATAAAGAATGATAGAGGAAATAAATGCGTGCATTTTAAGGAGTTTTTATGATTTCACCCACTATTATTCTGAGTATTAGTTTATAGTGTTGTTTCGTGCGAGGATGGATTCATAATAGGAATGTATTCAAATCTAACGTCGTTACCGTTGAAATATCCTCCTTTAGAATCACACGTTCAACAGGTTAATCGGTTTTTTACTTCGTAAGGAAAGTGACAAAGAAACCTATAAGAATTTTTTATTTACGACATCCTGCGATTCACCTGTCTTGTCTGTTCGTTTCTGTGACACGTCAATTGCATTACATATGCGTCCATAACTCAAACACCATTCATTCTGTTAGTTTATCGTCAATATCCTGAAGTTACAGAGTCAATAAACCGCCTTTCGTTCCCCGCTGAGCATTGTAAAGCATCAATATCGTGAATCCATCCATAAGCTATTGTTGCCTCGTATAAATTATCGATACGTAGTAGGTGACAATGTTGGTATTTTTATACGAGCACCTACATAACGTAGTTGTTCTCAATAATCCCAAAATCAGACATTCGTGTATTTAACAGCATTTTATTCATTCGATTTCCAGCAATCTTCGCACGTGACAGCCATGCTGTCCTGTCCATGGCATCATCTTCCAATTACTGACTCCTCAGTCACATTTCACATTAATATTTTCTTTGTTGATTGTAGTGGTCAGGTTTCCACAATAAAATGAAAGATTTAGCAGTATGAGCACGACCGCGACAGTTAAAACTTAATTGAAATTGCATGTCTTGCACTGGATGTCCAAATTGATTAGGGATTTATTCTTCCTTGTTCTTTTTAATTTAATCTGCGGTGTGAGATTGTCGTTCGTGACATGAAAGATCGCCTCGCTTTGCTCTTTTTTTTTTTTTTTTGCACTAGGGCCCTGTTGTACTTTCTGAATTTTAGTTTGCGTTCTTAAAAAAATGTCTATATCCAGAGAATATTCGTTAATTTCACCATATAATCCAATAAAATGGGATACATAGATAAAATTTACGAAAATATTTATAAATAGCTATAATTTCTGGTGGCTGCATTTAACTTCGAATGAAAATCAGTGTTCGCTCTTTTTTTTTTTTTTTTTTTTTTTTTCAAAAATGAAAAAAATAAAACAAAATTAATCATCCAGAATCTATTAAAAAGAAAAATAAGATAATTTGAACATGAAACCTCGCCTACCGATTCACAATGGGACATTTGAATGATTATTTATTGACGAATGAAGTGAGTCTCTAATTTGACTTGGCTAGCATTTTTCGGCGTGTGTGCGTGCGTGTGTGTTCGCTTTACGGGCCTCAATGTTGAAGCTTTCGATTTAAAATTTGGAGGGTGAACTCCTTCCAAATCCAGAATTCTCTGTATAATTTATGGTGACGATCCGACGACATGAACTTGTCATTGGCGACGACGATCGTCGTCAAGTCAACCGAAAATTGAGTTTGGTATAGTTTTCATCACACAAAATCGATAGGAACCAATATAATAGCTTTAAAAGTTGTCGTTGACGATAATACAACGTCATCGTTGTCGTCACTTACGTCAGTCATTCTATCTGACGGTATCTTTTTCAAATGTTTCCACCCGTTTTTCAAACTTCGTGAGGAAACTGGTCAGTGGATCAACTAGTATAAATATGTAGCTTTTATAAAAAACTGTTAAAATTGACCAAAACCCGAATTTTTGGTCTAAATTCACGTAATGCTCTATTATCAAGTATGATCCCTCCTTTACTCGCTGAATTACAACGATACAACCACAAATCATGTATGTATGGTAAACATGTTACCTACCTGTTGTTATGAAGGTGCTTCAGAGTCTCCGAAAAAACTTCCTGCCGCGGGAAGGTATTGAAAAATCTTTTACTCTCTCGTTGAGATTTTTCTCTCTCCTACACTTTTTAGCTATATTGACGCTCCCTTTCGCGCATGTATGAAATATTCCGCGGCCTGAACGGCTTTCAACCCGAGGTTGCTTGTGAAGCGGTTTAGCCTAACCACATATGAAACCCAGTTTGCTATTTTATCCTTCTTGTACCCTTAAACCCCTTTCCGCCGCTTTGAATAATATTGTATATTGAGAATGTTTACGTTTCCCTCTGAAGGCCTCGTCTTAGGAATATTTTTCACGTTTACATATTATTCGATCTTAAAGAAAAGGACGTTGGCACTTTGCGAGTACAGGATTGTTGGGGAGTCACGCATTGGAAATCTTCATCGTTAGTCTCCTATTTGTTTTGGTTAAAAGTACTGAATGTGGGGGATTGTTTTTACAATACTTAGCTAATTAGCGGCTTACTTATCTACTTAATGTGAATCAAAATTCATATACAAACTCCATCTCCTGATCTAGTTGAAACAATCTCACCAATTCATAATTATACCATATGCCTTGCTCTTTATACCACACTCAGTAGTTTAAATTATGAACTTAGTAAACGCCTCTACTGAGTTCAAAGTGTAGGTAGAACTTTTATTGATAAAAATGGAAATGAGTTTTACAAATCTAATTTTGGAATTTAGTGATCATGGAGGGTGTAGTACTGTGTACACAGGAATAAAAAGATGGCATGCTATCATTAACTAATTAGGATAGGAACAGCGGTTTTTTTAAAGCAAAAATCATACTTTTAAAAAAATTGCTATCAAATGCAGTAGTAAATTCGAGTCAGAAGGATAACGCAAAAAAAGCTATTTGAGATAGAAGACATGATAATAAAGCCTTTCTTCAATTTGATAAGATCACAGGGTCGTGAAATACCCATCGAAAAGTCCATTTGTGGGGTGCTCGAAAACACTTGGTACCGATGGTATAAACTTTTCCAAAATAAATTAACCGTCTCTTAATCTGATAGGTGTCAAGTTTTGCCGGTTTCAGGGGTCAAACAGAACTTGAGAGAGAGGCTCTTTCTCTTTACAACTAATTTATTTTCCTTCCCTCCAAGGAAGCCCTTCTCTACCGTTACGGAGCAGAAATTAATTTGTAACTTGTGTGACAGTTGGGATATACTTCCACCCATTTTCGGGGTTGCCTTCTCACCACGTCCACAGTTGTGAAGTTTCCGTCACAGTTTGAACCTTGTCAATAAATAATGTCGAGAGAAATCCTTTTTGAAGGGGCCGAGTCGAGTGTTTCACAACTGGTTTGCCGGGAGTTGATATCAACAATTAATTGAGATATTGTTGGCGAGGGACAGTTAACAACCCTTCATGTCCTTAGTAGCAAAGGTGGAACTTGTGGGGCAAGTCCTGGAACCCCGTTGTACACAGAATGACAAGTGAATTAGTTCTACCTTTCCAACTACTCTAATGGTTTGCAGGAGTAGTTGGACTGTAAACTACGGTCGGCAAGGTGACTGGTTCTGTCTCTCTGAACAGATCAGTTCTATCTTACCAAATTCACCATTTAATGGCAGATCGCCATTACCGGGCGGATCAAGGAAGGGAAATACGCCTCGTTCGATTTAGTTAAATGTTTACGGGGACGTGGTGGAGCGGAGATGATTGAGACATCGCTCGCTAGGCCTATTCCTCCGTCGTCCCGCTGTGAGATCAGTCGGACCTAATCATCCCCGAAAGAGAATCCATGGCGGACGAAACACTCAGCGTAGGAGAAAATGAGGGCATTTTCCTGGAGTTGTGGCCCAACGCGCAGCTAATATGCTTATCAGCATTAATACACTGCAATAAGGATAAGGTACGAGGTTACCCGATCCGCTGCGGCACTGGTATGCGCTTACCTCACTGGGACTCCGAAAAAGAGAAGCTCGAGGCAGACGCTGCATAGAGGCATATTCCTTACCGATTTGCTTTTATTTTGTTGCGGATGACCGCAGTTGTAGCGAGCACTACTAAATGTTCCGTACCACGTCAGCTGCTCCATCCGAGACTGGTTAATCTCCTGATTTTCAAATGAAAAATTAATTCAGTCAGGGTAAGGAAAATGTATTACTCACTGGTATAGGAACGTACCTACATTTCTACTAAAGCCAGAAATATCAGACATCAATATCAGGGACAGAACAGTTCTTGCTTGTCTGAATGTACGAAACATATAAAACTGCATAACTAGGTAGGGCAGAGTTACGTCCATTCCTTTATTATTATATATTTTACATTCCCGGGGCGGCGGATCGCCGCAATCGAATGCTTTCTCAAGGTTTAACCCCTTGATGAAAAAACCGTGCCACCACACTGCGCACGAAAACGCAGCGAATAGATACCCATCGTAAGATGAGATATAATCAACATTAGGTAATAATTACGTGCCAAACTTTTAATAGATTCGGTCTCCAATTTTTTTCTATGACGTCCATGAATGACAAACAGCGATTGTTCACATGCAGTTAGTAGGTACCTACCTGCCTTTTTTAAATTGTTTTCATTATATATGAATATTATATATAGTTATTCATTTATTACTAATATAATTCTCATTTTTCACCTGTATTTAAAAGGATGGTGGTGTGGCGAACGAACTGTTGAGAGTGTCAAGGTATCAACTACAGTAAAAGACATGTCAACAACTGCGTTTCTAAGGAACTTAACTCCCCAGCGTTCCTAGCGGCGGACCATGTTAGTTCGGAACCCCATTTCCCAATACATAAATATGACCTCAGTAGCGTTCCGCAACGAAACTAGTAGTACCATTCTATGAATATCAACCCAAACGATCTCCCAACCTTTCAGTTTTCCAGTAATTGAGTACACTTCTCCAAGTATTCTCATATCCAATTCTTGATGAACAAGACGTTGGTTTTTCCATGTATAGACCCTTCGTATTCCTACCATCTTTGTTTTGATAAATTATTGTTGAAAACCAATTTTGAACACAAAACTTGTCCCCTGTAAAACCTTCAAAGGTTGGAACGCAAGGGGTTATTTGGTGACGTGATAGATTGGCCAGAAAGAAAGTATCGAGGGAGGTGATTGGTTCCTCCTTCCTTACTATACCATGCCAGACCTTGCACTTTATTACGGGGGTATCGTCTACCATAATGGCTCCCCTCACGTCGAACCCCTCAAATTGCATTCTGCTGATAAATTCCATTAACTACCCTTTCACCACGGCTACTACTACGTTCGAACACTTAAATACCGAATTTATTGGTCTGGTGAGCTCAACATTAAAGTCAGTGACTTCAGCTGTAAGTTATATTAACCGAAGGTTCTAAACATCAAATTCTTAGGGCCGGTTTCACCAACAATCCCTAATCATGGTTAAAGTAGATCATTGTTTTACTGAACCAGAGTTTTGAACGTTTATTTAAAACAAATAGGTTTCACCAACGTAATCATCGATTTACAGCGTTTCCATGAAACGTCGATTTAAAGTTTAAACGTTGATTTAGATGATATCAAGGAGGCATGTGCCCGCAAAATGAGGGTGATAACGAGATAACAGTGAGGGAACTGCTGTTACCAATGTGTAATCTTCAATGCTTCTATCTTTTTTAATTCATTCTGGTAGCATACTAATGTTTTACAAACTCGTAGGAGTAGTCTTTTACTGCCCTATCATTTCAAAACTAGTGCAGCGATGATGATAATATATGGGTTCCTTCAAGGATTATGGATTTGAGTTTGAAGTAAAACCGCGAAATTTTGAACTTTTTTAATTTTGCTGAAAAATCCATTTAAAAAACTCCCAAAAACAGCTAAAATTTCCCAATCTTTGAATAGCAGAATATTATTTTCAAAGCGTTTTGCTGCCATAAAATTATTAGTTAACTATATTATGCTATGTTATATATGCACTCAAAATGCTCGAATTTCAAAACATTTCAACAAATTCCAAACAATGTACTCTAAAACAATGTCTCGTCACATAAAATCGTACGACTATTTACGAAAATTCGCTCATACGATCATCCTGCATGACTGGAACTTTTTTAACTACTAACTACAATGGTAGTTGTAACTACATTTTGATTAATCTGATCGTAGTTAGTAGTTATAATCGTAATTCCTTTTTTTTTCCATCTCTGGGCACAAATATGTCAATTCAAATTTGATTTATAAAAACAACTCATTCTGCTACAAAACATTATTCCCGTAAACTAATATCCAAATCAAGTAACGTAGAGGCTAACGACAAAATTGGTTTTTAAATCACTTTCACATGGAAAATTCCAGCATATAATGTCGCGCCAGATAATGATATTGAAATACTATTGTATTGATTTGAGTAAAAGTAATTATGTTATACCGCAATGCTATTGATCCTATGCCTTCTAATAATGTTACCAAATTCTTTGTGATGCTGTCAATGATCAGATTTTTTTCTGTTAGAAAAAGAGATTTTTAAATGTTTACGTATATTTGTTCACATTCAGATAGTTAGTGCCTTAGCCATGCGTTCTCCTTCTTCTCATGATTTTTCCCTTCAACTTTTTCACTGGCTAAAACAGAAGGTCCGTTAAAAGGGAAGCTCTGTAAATTCTTCGCTGGCTCTCAGCATAAATTAATCAAAACGCACCCTCTACCTTAAATAAATAATTAACCCTCAGATCGGTTTGGAGGGGAGACGGTGTGGGTTTCAGCCTATCGAGGCACCGTCCAGGCTCTCGTGTCGAGGAAAAACTTAGGAGGGGAAAACCCCGGGTCATTTTCTCCTAGTAAATAAATCGGGGGAACCGAGGGGGGAGAAAAGGTGATTTCGTACATAAAAAAGAAAGAAAAGAATAAAAAAAACACAAAAGAGGTAGAGCTGGAGGGGATGTGATTGATTTGAATTGATTCAGTCTTGGACTGGGCAGTCCAATTACAGTTCGTGGAGCTGCGGCTATGTGAGGGACAGAAGTGACGAGACGCAATTCCTCAAGGGGCTCCAGCCGGCTGGGACCATTCGAACTTGAACAAAGAATACCGTTAGCTTGCTTTGAGCGTCAGGATCAGCTCTTTATTAAAACGTATGTACCTCACCACACTATTAAGGTTAACGATGAAGACGTTTCAGACTTGGATGTGATGCTTTCCTTTACTGAACATGGAGATCTTTAATTATCACAAAGTTTACACTGAGAATCAACAAGCTGCAGGTAGTTCTTGTGTGTGGATCATTTATATATAAAATCGTTGGTGCCCAGTGCTTTTAATTACCTAAAAAGTTATACAAATTAGAGAAATTAAGTGCAAGTGTGTAAAATTAAGCGGAAATTAAGCAATACAGATAGTTTTAATATCATCAGATAAATATATCGACGTAGTCGCTATTCTCCGTTCTCACTATTCTGAATTCATTTTGAGACTTCGCAAAGAAAATGAACCAACTCTTTAAAGAGTCACCGTTAAATATTATGAAGGAATTTTCCAAAAAAACGTTTTATAAAAGTAATATTTATAATTATCAATGTAGAAACCAATTTTTAGAAACTTTATAGTTTAGCCAATTTTTTACACTTTTTAATTAAGTTTTCAACTACTTTCTGCAGAATTTTAAGCACAAATTTCTGTCCATTTTAGTCTTTAGTTGCTAAACTTTTTCTAAGTAATATTCCTCTAAAAATATACACTTATCTATTTTCAGCCATTTATCACTTTTCTTGGCACATTTTTTGCTCTAAAACAAGTCTAAAAAACTCACCCTTTCCTTCGTAATGTTTAATTTTTGGCAAAAGAGCGGATTTCATACCTCAATTTTAAGGAGAAATTTTGCTTGAAATGCTTTATGCCATTGCCTAAAAAATGTTTCAAGACTTTGATTATTGTTTCATTACTGATTTATTGTATACTGTCTTTAAGTCGAGTTTGTATACATTTATAATCGTTGGGTCTATCTACACATAAATCAATTGGTCAGTGTCAAATAAACGTGATTCGGTGCTGACGGAGTAAAAAAATGGTAGGTTGGTGGATTTTATTGTGGCTGCTTGACCTCACGAAGGAAGTTAAAATTTAGTGGAATGAATTGATGAATGGTGGTTTGATTACCTACGTTGTTTTTAAAAGAATTGAGACGTTGAATCTCCAAGGAGTCGAAAAAAAGACGGAACTAAATATGAGGCAGACAAGCAGTAAATAAAATGTTTAAGACGTCAGAGACGCTAACGAGGTACCCCGCCGTCTGACCCTTCCAATAAAACAGTGCGCAATAAAATACGACCACCTGGCTTTCAGGTTATGAGGCCACGTCTATGCAAAAACGGTTTGATTTAAATCGGTGGGGAAAACGTATAAATCGTAATTAGTCGTTGGTTATCTCCATCTACATTTAACATTATTAAAGAGGAGAAAATCCAATTGAGAGATGCGTTGTTAAAGACCACTGGTTTCAACGGCCTGTGGAGATTGAAAACTTAATGATAAGCGTCGAGTAAACACTTGAGTTCAGCTTGACGTTCCTCCAATTCAATCCACGTCAGTAGCTATGTTAATTTTACAAGGGGAAGGCTCATGTTTAAATAGTGCCTTCGTACCTGTTTGCTTTTCAACTACATACTTCATCTTTGTCTTGAGGCTGAGCCTCGTGAATTGATTACAATGCGAGTGGAATATTTCAGCCGTCTTCTAGGTGTCGAATTAGGTCCAACTCTGAAAAGCTATGTGTCATACTCTGACTGCGATCTTCTATTACAAAAATCTCTTTTGGATTTATTTGCTTCTGAGACATCTAGTCGAGTGCCATTGGCTCTTATATGGGACCACACTTCCTTATGTTGAATTTTTGTTGGTTAGCTTCCTACATGATCGTGTTTGCCGCTGCGAAAACCGAAGGTATCATTATAGTGGCGGGCAATACCACGTTTTATACTTTTGGCAGCTATGTCTTTCTTTCATTGAAATGGATGAAAGTTGGTATTTTTACCTTTTTATTTTAGCAAATTTTCGTTAAAAAGTAATCTATTGGATGGCTCCAAATATTTTAAAATACCAAAAATATCTTCATCTAAAGCCGTTTTAAGGGATTCTGAGACGATTCCTGGAGTTTGTGTTTTTTCATTATGTGTCCATTCAATAAACAACTCGATTGAGATAAAAAATCCGTTTTCTCGCCAAAACTTCAAGCACTCCAAAAGTAAAGATAAGATCGTTGGGAACGTGGCTCTTTTTAAACACAATAAAACGGTCAAATTTCAAAAAAAGTGCTGAAAAAGTCACAAAAATGGCTAAAAATTTTTAATTTTTTACCAGAATACTATTCAGACAAGGTTAACTGACCATAAACTTGAGCATTAACAAATTTTAGCCCAAAGTTTTACTGAAGAATGTACCTAAATTTCATTGCAGTTCAAGAGCTGAAAAGGTGTGTTTTTTCCATTAAATTGATGATTAATACCCGCACATTCCCTGAATTTCATCAAAATCGGATGAGAAGAGAATACATATTCGCGCATGCGAAGTAGCTACTAATGATAGGATTATGTTTAAATTGCTAGGGAATGCTCAAATTAACCTCTTCCAACTAACCTCCAAATTTGAGTTAGATTGGACAATGGGGCGTGACAAAATGATACTTGATGGAATTTACGTTTGCGCCGAGTGAAGTATTGATTTGGGAACACCGAAACTCATAGGGGACCATCTTCACCCTAATCCGCACGTTCCATGAAAATTTCATAAGAATCGGTTGAATATTGTGGAAATTAAGCTTATTACAAGGATTTGCGGACGCACACACACTGATAGGGAAAGAAAGACACGGAACGAAAGTTATTCAGAATAGTCTAAAACGTAAAATGCTAATGGAAATTTTACCACGGTTACAAAACAGCAGCTGTTTGAGTTCAGTGGAGACTACAGCTTTTCAAGCTCTCGAAAGTTAAAACAATGCTTCCGCTACCTATAGGTAGACTTGGGATCAATTTAAGAGATGAAATTTAGCATTTAGATACCAATACTTTACTAGTAGGTACATCCGCACAGACAATAGTTAATAAACTCGATTTCGCAACTTAGACTAATTGGAACTATATCACCTGATGATTCCAATATTGGCATTATGTCAGCTGATATTAATATAGGTAATTTTTACGTATTCCAGAATCACTATCTAGCGATCTTTGACGGAAATTAAAGCGTGATCGGATAGTCAATAGATCCGCTAGCAGCGCATTAGAAATTGCGCTTAGAAATTCGAAGGTGTTTTCGATGTTCGAGCCCTTACGGAAAACAACACCCCCCCCCCCCCCCTCCCCTATGCAGCTTTTGGAAGGCTGCATTTAGAAGCTAGCTGCTGGAAGGCGGGAAGCGAACGCAGACGTGCAATTTCCCTTCGGTGAACTAGTATTGCAGCTATGTATGCAGGACTTTGTTAAGATCGTTTATTTGACTGTTAAATTGATCGTTAGGCACCCCAATTTTACGTACCTAGTTAGTAGCAGACTAATTCATTGCTTTTATGGTGTGACGATTGGATTTCGGGGGGCGGATAAGTTAAACGGCTGCGAGGGCCATAAACGCTCAAAGATCTAATTGATCTCGTCTGAGCTGCCCAAGTTTCGATCGAAAGGTAAAAAGCCGTCAATCCAATTGAAGGCAATGCGTCTCACTTGCCCCTCCTCTTGGAAACATTTAAGTGGCCTCCATTAGACATTTAGAAAACGTAGGGGAAGTCTTTCCGAGGTTATTGGCTTCGGAAGGGAAAACTTCCCAATCGATTTGAAGGGATCCTGAGGGCCCGAAGGAGCACGTCAGGATGAAATTTAGAGAATTTCATTTCGTTTGAGACCTTGCGGAATGCTAAGAAATAGGGGAGAAGTCTCCCGTGGTCAGTTAGCGGGGAGTCTAGGTTTGTTGCAGGATTGAAGGAAAAGTAATACCCCAGGCTAGTCTACAAGCTTTCCGTTTTATCTGGAATTCTCCGGTGCACTTTCCACACAGACGTTTAATTAAAAACATTCCTGGATGCGTTCTCAACCTGGTTCCAGGGCAAGTTAGTTGGATTTATTGCTTGTGATCGCCAGTTGACATTCAATGATTGTTGTTGGAATAGTGGATCGCCGCAATTTATATTTCTTCAATAATATAGTACCTACTCTCTTGTTAAAAACTCATTAGATACTAGAGTTGTAAATATCTGAGTAGCAATAAACGATTCCTTACTGAAATAGTGTAGGATTCCGTCATTGGCGAATTTCCGTTGAAAATGAACCATTGCAATGGCTCGGGAAATTTTGAAACCAAATTTTTTTTAAAAATTTCTTCATCGAAATCCGTTTTGAGGTATTCTGGAACAAATCCTAAAGTTTAACGCTTTTTCATATATATATATATATATATATATATATATATATATATATATATATATATATATATATATATATATATATATATATGGGGTGGGATCGATACTCTAATTTTTGAAAAATCGATTTTTTTTCTTCAAAAATTAAGTATGTACTCAATCAAATCGATAATCGATTCTTTTGAAAAATCGAGCATAGATTTTCTAACCGATTTTTAAGGCCATTAATGAGAAAAGCTATGTTTTGTTTTCCTAATCTTACAATTTTTGTTGACGATAAGGTTTTTTCTATGAGTTTAGACATAACTATTGTTTATGAATTCGATTTTAAATTTAATTTTATATGTTATTCATATTATGTTCAATTAAATAAGGCGGGTTCCGTTGATTAGGCATGTAAAAATCTATCTATCAATCCCCCCCCCCCCCCCCCAACCAGTCAATGTTATTTCACCTACAAAATGGAGAATAATACTTATTTATTCGTATGTTTAGTTTAGGAAAACATGATTTTGGTTATTTCTCCGTAAACTGGCTTTGTTACTTTTGAATGAACTTAAATTTCATTGCGCCCAGTTGTTTGGCTTGATACGGTGTATTATATTATTGATGTTTTTTAAATGCGTTAATGATATGAGGAAGATTATAAAAATTGCATTTCCTTCCTTCTCATTAAAGTTATTGAGCATCAAGTAGGTACCTTTTTCTCCGAAAAGATACTTTCGAATGAACCGAAATTGCATTCCTTCCCGTAAAAATTATTGTGATCTACTTGTCTCCGAAAAGATACTTTCGAATGAACCAAAATTTCATTGCGCCCTGTTGATTTGGAATGATATGATCTCGATTGTAAAACAATTCATTTCATTCCTTCTCGTAGAAATTATTGTGACCTACCTTGGTCTCTGAAAAAGTACTTTCGAATGAATCGAAATTTCATTGCGTCCTGTTGATTTGAAATGATAAGTTGTATTATATCAGTGATATATTTTAATGCATTAATGATATGATCTCGATTATAAAAAAATCATTTCCCTCCTTCTCGTAAAAGTTATTGTGCATTACCTTAGTCTCCGAAAAAAATGTCCACCTCCCGAGAGAGAATTCTATTGAATTTTTCGAGAAAAGAATGGAATCCCATCAGGAAGATATAGATAAAGCTCTAGAACCGAGAGGGGTGAAAGGGGCGGTGGCATCAAAAAAGGAGAGAGAAATGAGCTTCCCTTTTATAAAGAAAATGATGTCGGAGGACAGGTTGTGATGATTCCAGGGAAAGGGAGCAGATGGGTTCGTATATTAAAGGGCTTCCCCGCCCTCTCCGTATCCTGTGAACGGGGGAAATTTGAACGAAAAACTGACGCTGAAGGGGGTTTGACGTCGCGTCGAGTTCATTGTTATTCTTAGTTGCTCGCCTGTAGATTAAAACATATTAAAGGCCCCGGGAGTTTTAAACGAAGGCCCCAGATGAGCGTTTGGTAAACGAATGCCGCCTCTTCCAGTCCAAAAGGACTCACCCCTTTTTCGCGAACGCTTCTGAACGATTTATTGACCATTAAAAGTGTTTTCAAGTATCACTTTCTAGTGTGTGCCAGGGGGTGTGGCGAAGACTCGCCGTGAATTTTTATTTATGCAGTATTGTTAGCTTTAAATCCCCCTCTGCTACCACATCTGAGGACCTGTCTGTATACGATTCCCCTTCTCCGGGTTTCCTAACGGTAATTACTGAGAAGATTTACTTGCGACAACCCCTTGATTTATCTGTCGGTACGGGCCCCACAGATGGATACGCCACATCTTGTGCTATCTCCCTTCGTTTTCTGTGTAGATTCCATATTTCATCTACCATTTACCTAACAATATCCAGACTACCGTATGATTAACAGGTCTAATAAACGGCGATGATCCCATAATAATAGGTGCGAGCATGTTATCAATCGTGTGTGCAATTATTGAAAATATTATTAGCAACTTGTAACAATTTTTCATACACTCTTAATGGAGTAATGGAGAATGTTCAATGAAAAAGGGGACAATAGTGCCAGAGGAAAAGATATTCATTCTACATATTACCATAGCCACTTTTGCGGACGATTCGGCTGTCCTGGCAGTTGGAGAAAATAACATTTAGTGCATCACTAAGTTGAATCGGTCCCCATCCTGCGTACAACAATGGACAGCGATATGTTGAGTCAGAATAAACAAAACCAAGACAATACAGGTCGACTTCACTAAACAAAGAATTGACTATACACCGGCTTGTCTCAAGGGCAAAGGTATTGCTTTTATGATAATGGAGCTAAATACCTCGGTATGACCCTTTATGCCAGGCTCAGGTAGAGAGAAAATGTTGAGAAAAAGAGATTCATATCTCCTAATACTCAAATTCAGAAAAGTTTATTGGCTAATTGAGAGAAGGTCAAAGCTGCCGATCGAGAACAAGTTATGGAGCCTAGTTGTGGAGTTGTACGGTTCAATCAAACGAGACATCATCCAACGATTCCAGAATAATGTACTACGAAACATTGGTCCATCTTGGTACGTCTTTGTACCATGGTAGTTACGAAATGAACGTCTCCAGCACAATCTAAGTTATCGGCTAAGATATAACTTCAACAGGGAAGCTGTCGTTCTCCTTGACGCAAGGTACCAAACCACTAGATCTTCCTTACTTCTGAAGCAGTGAAGTGAAAAAAGCATCTGCCATAATGAAAAAACTCACTGAAGTATCATAGTTTTGAATACTTATCCCTACTTTTTTTTAAATATTGTTAAAAATTTATTACTTGGCGCAATATATATATATGTATTTTTTTAATCTCCATCTTACTGCGGGAAACCAGCTCCAAGGCTCCATCTTCCAGTGATCATTATTTTTTTCTGTATTGGGTTCGGACTGGAGGTCTTCATATGTTTCAATATATTCTTTTGTTGATTAAACAAATATGCCGTGTGGAACTATTTATTTATATTGCTGTTGTTTCTTCGCTGAGGATCTCTTCAACACTGGACTCTCTGACAACCTATGCCGCTCTATAAAGCCGTTTTCCTCACCTGCCTGTTGACGTTCACTTTACTCTTCATATAGGTGCTCTGCTGATTTTCAGTCCAGTGTGCAATTTAATTAGGTACGTTTCCTTCTCTCTGAGCACATTTAAATGTGAATATCTCAACCATCAGTATTCCATCAAGGATGTTTAGTACTGATGTTCTATATTTATAGCATTATTGTATAGTTTGAATAATGGTTTGAATTGATTTTATATTGCATTGCTCACAAACAGTGTTATTCGTATGGTTTCGTGTTATGTAGATTGTTGAGCGCATTCCTTCGGTACGGTTGTAGTCTTTTAGTAGTGTTATGTCAAGTGTAAGTCAATGCTCCACAACTTTTTTTTTATCTCCACAATCCTAAGGAACCTACTCTAAGCTGTAAGTACCCACCCAGCTATTGTGACTTTGGCTTCACCCATCTACCAAATTCACCCTTCTTCTCAATGCTAGCTTATTGATAAAGTCTGCAATCTAATTTATTGTTACTTATTCAAAACTCTTATAAATTCCACAATCATTTTTTGTTTATAATACCTTAAATTAATTAGTTCAGTAGGTTTACCATATTGATTGTATAATTCGGCAAATTCCAGTTCTGCCACATTCTGCGTATTTGTATCTCGTGAATGCCTCCCTCGCTTCAACGACACCATCAAATGGAGTCTCTCTCGCAGATCACGCAATCGAATCTGTTCCCTAACGCCGCAAGCTGGAGAACTTCTTGCCTCTTAGAAATAGGTGAAATTGTGTTCCCAACGTAGCCCCTTCCCCACCACACCCAGACGATGGGTGGGCGAACTCATCAGAAACTTGCGTCAGATTATCAACTCGGTTAATTAACAATTCAATCTCCATTTGAGACCTCATCTATGGAAGGCAAAGCCAGATATCCCTTTGCGTCCCACAATAGTCTATTACTGTCTACTACCTCTATTCCCTACCGCGTCGCGTCACCTTTGTCGAGCGGAGCTTTGATTCGAAACGTGTCGCATCTCACGTGAAAACGGCATATTGTTTGACCGATGTGTTCCTGTTCCTGAGTTGATGCTCGATTCTGAGCATGCGAAACTTCTTCCTATAATGTTAAACCGGAATATGTATCAAATTTCCGTTTCAAATGAGGAAAATCTTGTGGGTACTGATTTAAAACTCTATCACACTTATTCTGAAAACCCCTCACTTCAATATTCACTACCAGAATTGGAGAAATTAGGTAATGTCCAATGAACGTTTTGAGGTCACAACGTTTGCTCATACGTGGAGGCATCTACTGAGCTGTGAGCACTGATTTTTATATAGAACCATCAAGTACCTAACCCGAAAAATCTCTAAAAATTCCATGAATATCTATGGAAAATGTATGCTTTAACGATCGTCATGTATTGAAAAAGGAAGTTAGTGAAGAACGTTGTCTATTTTTTCGAAAAACAAAGACCTTGAACGTTGAATCGATTTCGACGGTTAGGTAATCATTAGTAACAAGCATTAACTCATCATAACTTTATTGGTAACTAGCTGACCCGGCGAACTTTATCCCGCCTAACATATTATTGGTATAGTCACGGTTACAAATAACAATAGTTTATTCGTTAAAATTTATTATTTAATTGGAGCGAAGAAAACATTGAATATAAATAATGAAGTAGTGCGAATAAAGGGTGAATACTGGTATTTTGATTAGTTTCTGTTGATGTATTTCCCAGCCTTTCGGAGACGTTTGAAGTTACGCCGGGCACTGTAAATGATTGTTCATGGAAAGGGATCATCATTTTATTCGTTTCTTAATGTCCTAGAGAGGCTCCCTATCAAATTTAAAATTCCTAGGTTGAATAGAAGAGTCTATTCATAGCTGTCAGCTGATCTGGTTGGAATTCGGCCTTGAATTAGACTCTCAATAATTCCTAGAAAGGCTCCTTTCAAATTTCACATTCCTAGGGTGAAAAGAAGAAAATTTAGCTTACTCAGCCGATCAGGAAAGATCCCATAATTTTATTCGTTTCTCGATGTCCCAGAGAGGCTTCCTATCAAATTTAAATTCCCAGGGTAGATAGGAGAGAATTTAGCTAAGTCAGCTGATTGTTTGGAACCCGTCATTGCATTAGTCAAAAACTGTCCTGGAGAGGCCCCCTGTCAAATTTCACATTCCCAGGGTGAAAAGGTGAGAATTTAGCTCGCTCAGCTGATCAGGAAAAAGCCCATAATTTTATTCCTTTCTTGATGTCCCAGAGGGTCACCCTATCAAATTTCTACGGAAAAAAAACAGAACATAATTTTCCTCTACAGAACAAAATTAGTAATAAAAAAACCTAACTATCTAACCTATCCCTTTTATATAGTGTTCTTTCAATTTCCTTTTGAAAAGAGCCAAAGATATCGGAAATTGGAACATAGTAGGAGATAAAGTATTAAATAAATTCATACCATAGTAGGTGAAAGCTCTTTGTCCAAGTGATGTGTAACGGCGGGGCAGAGCCATCGTAAGGTTGTCTGACGATCTAGTTTTATTTTCTACAATTGCAAAATGACCGAGTGAGTAAATGCAAATGGCAATTGCAATTTTGAAGCAAAAACGTTCACCTCACAAAAGGGAATGCAATAATTCCGTTAACTTGATATACGGTAAGTTTACTGGCTGGCAAGTTTTAGTTATACCGTAGACATTAGTAAAGCGAATACAGACACATTGTTCTAACTTGCGAATAATAACTTAAATTCCGAAAATTTATTTCATTTCCTCTAATATTAATAAAATGAATATAATAGCAACAGCCGTTGTTCATTATTCGCGCCTTACTCGTTATATAAAAAACTTTCCACGGGGGAAAGAAACTCCCAACAAATCCCTCTCTGGTTACACGTGTTCTTGAGTATTTACATAATTGAGAAAGATTTATGTAGGCAAGTTCTTGTTATTTTTTCCATCGCCTTACCAAAGGGTTGAAGATTGAAAAAAGAGGGTGGTTCTAACGCAGTTGAAAACATGTGTACCTCTGAGGGGAAAAAACGGTGTATGAACGCTGACTAAAGGGGAGATACGGCTCTACTTTATGTACTCCCTAGGAAGTCACACCGGGTTCCGGACATTCCCTCGGCCGTGGTCTTACATTTTAGCCTCTATCGCCAAGCTTTTTTCCCCGAGATACGCCATTCCCAAAACCAGATAACTAATTTAGATAGCAATAATTTAAATTCGTTCCGATTGTAGAAGTGGGTAATTAAACCCTTGTAGGGATTCGGATTGTTGAGCGATGAGGGAGGGGAGATAAGTGATGGGAGGGGTTTTGAAGGACTGTGGCCAACCACGCCAGAAGCTATCTCACGCCATCAAACCAAGCTTTCAACAGCCCCTTCTTCCTTTCGACTTGACGACAACTGTATGTATCACCTATGCACCTCCCATTTCCAAGGCTGTTATTGTCCGGATTAAATTTGAATCTTATTCTCCTATCGTCTTCTGCTCATAAATGTTGCATTGCCTAACAATGCGATGTTCATCTCATGGGGATCTCGCCAGTTGTTTTGGAGTAATTTTTATGGGTGAGGAAATGAATTGAAGCCTAGACAATGAAAATGGGGAAAGTGACAAAATTGAAGTTTTACAGGAAAAGCTGAAAACGTTATGGTGACTCAAAAAAGACAGATTACGCACTTTTTTGGCTGGGAAAACGATTTATTCGTGAAACAAAAATATGTATTCACGTGGACATGACTTTAAAACATATTTGTCAAGTTTTGAAGCAAAAAAACTGCAAAACATTATGTATTTTGTCCCTAACTCCTGGAGTTACCATTGTTCCAGAGCTCCATTTGCTTGTTTTGCTCCAGAAATTACATCTAGCACCACCTTCCGTCACCCGACTGAACTATACGAAACGGGATGGGAACTTGTCTCTTTTTCCATGCAATTGGCGATTGGACTTAGATTATGTTCAGTGAAAAACAGCGTTTTTGGAAAGTTTGGCACTTTCCTCATTTTCATTGTCAAGGCCTCAATTATTAGGCTGTAATCCTCATTTATATAGATTGGCAATCTTAAGTATCTTGAATATTACTTATATAATGCTGAAAGGCGAATGTGTTTACATTTGACTACCTTTAGGTCCTTGATTTAGATTAAGTACGTATCTTTGTCGGATGGCATGGACTAGTAGGTATTAAACAGTTCTTTGATAATCGTCATTCAATCTCCTGATAGTATCCTCCTAGGAAGTCTGTAAAGAAACAGGAGCATTGTGGAAGGAGGTATGGACAGGGGTATGAAGAGAGGTAGAACTACAGTAAATGTAGTGCCCAGTACTGTCTTGACATAGAAATATATATGATACTATATCTGGTGTTGAGATAAGCTTCTTTACCATACTTCTGTAAATTATTCCGCAGTGTATGTGCCTCAAAAGTTATGACAGGAACATTAATAAGAATATCACCTCCGAATGAAAATTTTTGCATTACTATTAATTCCATACCACTAACACCAAACAAATTACCAACAGTGAGAAATACAGTACAGTAAATAGTAGAATTGTGAACCTCATGAAACATCAGTGTGAGTTTTGGCATTTTGGTCTGAAAAACCTCGTGTTGTCCAGGAGATCTAAGCACGGTGGAGTAGGTAATTTCAACCCATCCTCTAATGTTATCATCTCATTATTATACGGTTTGAACTATTTTACTGTAGCCAAACTAAACGAAATGTTCTGCTATCAGATATCTTTTTAATACCTATCGCATTTAAGTTTAACCCAATACAAATAAAGCACTCACTCAAATGTACGAGATTTGCGGAAATAAAATGCAAAATAGAAGATCGGAAAGTTGTAAGCAGTGTTGTGGTGTATGTGTGAGAATGTAGAATATATACTATATTCGGCCGAATTCGAAAATATAACAAGATTTCCCGATTTAAAATACAGCGATCGGACATTCCAAATCAAACATTAACATCCATATGGCCATTAAACGGTCGTACTTATTTTTATTGGTTATTTGACTTTCCATGCCATATGACCTTTCCATTACAATTCCCTACCCGAACTCTCCCTATCGCATGAACCCTTAACAAGGCTATTTCTGCCCTGGAAAAATAGACGTCGTTATATTTCGCACCATCCTGCCCCTCATCCCTTTGCAATCCTTGCTACAGTCATCGAAAAAACGTTCTTTATAATTTGAGGCCCGTCACGCTTTTTAGAGGTCCAATTATTTTCATTTGACGAAACCGTTTTTCCCCCCATGAGCCTTTTTTCCGCCCGTTTTATATTCTAAATCATCTCTGAAGTAGTAGCATAATTGGATTGTTATGTCGGTTCAGTAGGTTCGAGTTATACTTCGATACCTATGGTATGGCGATCCATTCACCTGAAGATTCCTCCATATTTAAAGAACATAGCAATCCATTATTTATCGGGCTACATTTTGAGAAATTACTTATTTCCTATTTCAATTCACGTGGCAAACGTTTCTTCTAATTTAGAATTGAGTCATTGAATTGTACAATGATGTTACCTACATACCTGATGCAAAGGTACCTACTTCCGATTTATTCGAATCGTTTCATTCACTCACTTTTTACTTTTACAGGCATGATGTAAGATTGTACTTTAGATCAAGTTAGAAGAACGTAATCTCTCTCTTTTTTCCATAGTTTCTGCATCTCGTGCCCTCTATATCAATATTGTAGCTCTCTCAAAACAAATTCATTTGATGAGCCTTAGGAGCTAAGTCAAGCGTTTGAATAGATTCGTTAACCCCAGAGTGAGTTCAACCTGCTTTGAGGGAGAAGTATGATACGAGATATAGCAGCCGAGGCCTGCATCCTGTGACCATCTTTTGTAGTTCAAACTCACACACCAACTAGATTTCTCTCTTACCAAACCTAACTCCTCAGTTTACAAAAGTATTTCTTTTCTTTTTATTCGATCGTTCCAATTTTAGTTTGTCAGTTCTAGTTCATATTATTACCTTCTTTATAAGATATGCTTTCGTGGTCCAGAGTTAGTTAGAGCTACTTGTGCCCAAGCGATCCGGCTATTAGATAGCGCTACGGTAGCCACCAGCGATTAGGAGCTACGGTAAGATCCGGCCACTAGGTTACGGTATGACCGGTTATTAGAATAGGAGGCTACGGTACGTAGAAATCCGTTCACATGGGGTATGTAACGTCCATTTATGGGTTTTGGTGCTGTGGGAAGCCCACTCTTTCAACGTCTTATATTTCACAAGAGTTAAAATCAATTTCGCGAATTTTAATTTTCATCCGCTGGCAGCCACAACACTCTTTAATTTCATTATGTTTGTTCTCGAATATTAGTCTTTTATAATAGTTATCTTTTATTTTAGCTTAATATTTTATCCAATTCATCGAAAATATTTGTCTGTTCCAGCAACGAGAGCCGAAGTGGAAACTGATGTTGCGCTCTATATTGGACTTGCCGTTGCTTGCACCGTCTTCGCTGCTCTTTCTGCCCTCATTTTCCGTCTCTTCAGACGGAAAGGGCGAGACCACAGCATGTACAATATGGCTGTATCAGGTAAATTAATATTATATCTTAGAGTTAATTAGAAGGAAGAATATTATATCTTAGAGTCTATATAGAAGAATATTATATCTTAGAGTCTATCTATAGGTAGGAGAAGCATTGTTTTCACTTTCGGAAGATGAAAAAAATTTTGCCTCCAAAATAAACTTTCCACTCGCATTTTAGGTTTTGTACAATTCTGAACAACTCGTTCCGTGTGTGTCTGTGTGTCCGTAAATCCTTGCATCACTCATAATATCTACGTGCAGTGAATTTCTGATTTTTATGAAAATTTCGGGGAATATGGGAGTAAGAGTGTAGATGCCCTCCTATCAGTTTTATTGTTCCCAAATCAATACTTCACTCTGGGCACGCGCAAAGTTAAATTACATGTAAAATCATTTTCCCGTTTCCTAATTGACCTATTTCGCTCAAATTTGGAGAATACGATTTGATCATTTCATATCAATTTCAACAAGATTTTATCCTTAGTGGCGCGAATGTGAAATGCTTGTAACAAGCCAAATCCCCACAGTTTTTGTCCGATTTGGATGCAATTTTCAAGGTCCTCTTCTTTCAAGAATGTATTAGAACATTTATACTGCATATTTATACGACGCAATATTAGTCATCATCACTGGACCATGCTTTATAATTATATATTTGTCCACGATACAACAAGAGAGGAAAATGTACCTACTGTCCAACCCGGCAGACTTTATTACCCCCATTATTATATGAATTTCATGAGCTGACCCGAAATCGAAATTCTGTCCTTCCTGGAGACAGGACCCTCATCATCAAATATAGACAGATATATATATATATATATATATATATATATATATATATATATATATATATATATATATATATATATATATACTGATCCATAATGATTTGTTTCCCATTGGCTTCCTGACCCATATATGAAGGAATTGCAGTTTTTTTCCCCCCAATGTCGAGTACATTATGTTTCAAAACCTTTCAGGTGTGGGTACCCATTAAATGGAAGTTAATGAAAAACGTTGTTTGATAGAGTGCGATAATATAAGTTCGATTTCAATGCTTATAGTTCATTCTCAAACAAACAATAACTCAATACAATGATAGGTTAACAATAACAATAATAAGTTATTGTTTGCTGCCGATGAAAACCTGACCGTCGAAATTGATTAACATTGTAACTCTATATTTCGAGGAAATAGACATTTTTTCCATTTTTTTATTTATTATTTTTAATAATGAATCTTTTCAATCAACCGAAAAAGGTTTACCCCCTAATTTTGTTGGTTTAAGTTGTCCGGTTTAGCCGCTATCTAATACAGAAATATTAAACCTTTGTGGTGAATGATTCCCACTACTTCGGCGCGAGTGATTTAATTTGTACCCCTCAGGTGTTGGACAAGTAGGAGTCCAAAAAGAGGATATTGAAAGGTAGCATCTTGAAGTTGTCGATGAAGTGAAACCAATTATTTCAGGGAACACTTATAAATAGGTGTTACATAAGTCACCCTATGTTAGAATGGTACTACGCGCCGATTTTAGCGCAATTCTCCTTCTCCACACTGGAAGAGAGAAATTCTCGCGTCGTAAGCCCCAGAGCACGACGTTCTGGACCCTTGGAAGTAATTACCAACCGATGAGATATCCTCCATCCAGTCCTCCCTCTCACCCCTTTCACATCACTTTCGGTGGATACATAAACCCGTACAATTTATTGCACTTAGGGGATTGTTACATGCTGAGAGGCCCTCTACGTGACGATTCCCTTCCGCTAAGAGTACCAACGTCGCTGCCTCATCTCAAATAATTGTCAGGTTTTGTAGAAGAGCCTTGTTAAAAATGCTTTGGCCGTTTCGTAACTCGAAAGGTCCCGTAAACGAAACCAATTACAGCGATCGTTGTCCCCGCCTTGGTCCACCCCTTTTATCATTTTTTGCCCCCTTGTCTCCTCGCACAAAGCGCTGTCACATGTCTCTTATATTGAAAATTTTAAATTGAGATTATTATTTGGCTCCCTTGAAAAACGAAACCCTTTCCCGTGTGATAACGATGGGCACTTTTCTCCGTTGAAACGTTTTTCGTGTAGTTAGGGATTTTTCCTAGCTGTCCCACCCTTAACTACCTGTCTCGTTACTTGTCACCATTTCAAATACTTTTCCATAACGTGAAACAACGCCTACCTCAATCTGTTCACATTTCACATCAATCTTTCAAGGTGCTTACTCTTAGGCGTTCCTTCATTTCAAAACTATTACTATAGATCTATAATAAGAACCTTTAATATTTTTGAATAACTTGGTGGCTATTTATTTCTTCCATATACGGTATCATTTCTTATTTTTATTTGGACCTGAATGCAATCTCGTCTTTGATTCTAATAAGAAATCTCAAAGTTAAGTGGTCAACTCGTACTAATCCTGTGCATTTCTTAAAAATCGGAATGAGAGGTAGAATAATGTAACACAGACTCGAATGCGAATTTACCCAGAAAGCTTTGAAACGGAAAACACAAGTCTACCATCACCTCTCATTTTCATCACTGACTGCACAATATCAAAATAATTCAAAAAAGTTTAAAACGAAATAAGTGATTTGAAAATAGGTCACTAATCTATAATATTCATTTTGAAAGGACGAATGCCGCAAATTTTTAACATGAACAATATGAAGCTCAAAAACTCAAGAAATTTCTTTATTCAAAACCCATTCTCAAAAGTTCTTATAACTGTAAATAGCACTGTAAAAAAGAAAATATTAGGTATGTTTTCCACCCAGTCACCATTGTTTTTAGTGCGAACAAGATTTTGACGGGTTGAAAACGTGCAATGACGTGCATTATTAATTATGTGAAAAGTTGTTTAAAAGGGAATTAGACCTCCAAATACCATTTACCACAGATACCACTTTAGGCAATTGGCCTGAGTACAAGGCCACAAGATGACACGATATTCGAGAGAGAGAGAGAGAGAGAGAGAGAGAGAGAGAGAGAGAGAGAGAGAGAGAGAGAGAGAGAGAGAGAGAGAGAGAGAGAGAGAGAGAGAGAGAGAGAGAGAGAGAGAGAGAGAGAGAGAGAGAGAGAGAGAGAGAGAGAGAGAGAGAGAGAGAGAGAGAGAGAGAGAGAGAGAGAGAGGAAGTAGCTCCACCTCTTCGTAAGTGAGAGCTCTTGGAAATACACACGCAGACCGTCAGGCACCTAATTCCAAGCGGAATTTAGGGCGCCGTTTCGCCTAATTCATATTTCAATTTACGACCCCCTCGAGGGAACTATCAGAGGGGTTGGTAGCCTGTGGGGGAGTCGGGTTAGCGCAAACTGAGCCGCCAACTGCTCCAATGGGAAACGAACCCAAGGACCTGGCAAAGACGTTGCGCTGGGGGTTACTCGCTGTCATTATTTTCCTGAGCTTCGGATCCTATTATCCCGGATTACGAGTAAATTGTTTACAGAGAGCTTCCCCAACCCGGTACCCCAGAAGGCTCCATGTTTGTAGGCCGCAATCTTCACTAATACGCGCCCCCTAACTCTCTTTGCATTCATATAATATTATCTCTTGATTATACAAACCTAAGCGAGACCATTGGTTTCCACCTTGTTAAAAATAAATAAACCGAAATTGCCTACTGTATAATAACGATCCCATCATCTACAACATATGAAAACCATTCACCCTGTTGTATATAACTGATAGAAATAATTGGATATGTATTGTGTTTAATAAATTGTTTCAGTATTGCCATAATGATACTAGTATCTGTAGTTATAAGGTAAGCGCACACTATGCCGGAGTGGGACAAGCCGCATCAAGGGGATAAATACGCCTCGTTTGGTTTAGTGAATTATCAGGACGCGCACACTAGAGCCGGGACGGTGCGTGGCGGTGCGTGAAGTGACCCAGAGAATTGAAATATCGCTCACAAGGGGTATTTCTCCATCAGCCCGCAGCGACCCTTCGGACCTATCGGACATTTTTGGGTGCAATTGATAGCAATATCAACACTCTCGTTTTAAATTATTATTCAATTTTCAAAGTTGTGAAGAAGTAAATAGCTTCAAAAGTACCTTCTTCACTACCTTCATAATACTTGAAATGTATACCGCTCATAAAGTGCGTACGTTGCATAAAAATACCTTGCTATAGGTACAACTATATAGTCAATTTTGGGATCTCCAGAGAGATCTACTCAGTGACCCAATCGTCAGCATCATTCTTTTCATTCGGACTATAAATATTGTACACGAGAGGATAAATCTACGAATGTACCCTAAATCCTCATGCGTTTTGCACACATACTCTAGGACCACACGATTCACATAATGGTGGGATTGAAATAAGAGACCGCTTGCATAGGAATTCCCTCTCAATCATCTTTTACATTTATTATAATCCTTTGTTGGGAGCTTTGATCCCAACTTACATTTTTCATGGCATGTTGTTTCTATTCAAGTAGACAAAACGCATAAGTTTCATGCTCTAGTTACTGTCAATCTTAGCCCAGTTAGCAAGTACTAATTTCAGTACAAACTACGTTGTTTCCCCATCAAGACTAAAATTGGCTTGGATGTAAACAAAATAATTAAATTTAGATTTATAGCATGGAACACGCTTTTACCGTTACACCTAACTGGCAAACTATGTCTGGAAAATACCTAATTTACAAAAATCGAGATACCAATATACTAACCATTGTCGTCAACATGAGTGAGGTGAATTCTCTCCTGATCACCTTAGGAAGCTGAAATTCGATAGGTGACTCTCTAGAACATTGAGACGATTGAAATGAGGCGGTCTTTCCTGGTCAACTGAGTAAGCTCCCTCCTGTTCACCTTGGGAAGTTGAAATTTGATAGGGAGACTCTATGGGGCAATTGAAATGAGGGACTCATTCCTGATCAGCTGAGAGAGGTAAATTCTCTTCTTATCACCCTAGGAAGGTGAAATTTGATAGGGAGCTTCTCTGGGACATCAACAGACGTATACAATCATAGGCTCTTTCCTGACCAGCTGACTGAGCTAAATTATCTTCTGTTAACTCTAGGAATTTAAAAGCTGGTTGGGAGTCTCTCTGTGATATCAAAAGAGACGAATAAAATCATGGGCTTTTTCCTGATCAACTGAATGAGCCCAATTCTCCCCTTTTCAACCAAGGAAATTTACACTTCATATAGTCTCTGAAATAACAAGAGTCAAATGAAATTACTAGATGCGGAAATTTGTTACGGAGCCTCTACTACCAACACCAGAGTTAAAAGCTTGTTGCACGTTCTTAATGTTTAGCCGTTAGGCTCTAGATGGAAACATATGGGAGTCCACTCCTGGCGAAGCTCACCAAGTTTTCCTAGATACCCATAAGAATAACTGTTGAAAACTTCAATTTAGTCCTTCCTTGCAGAGCCCCTCATACTATAATGACGGGAATGGATTATACCAATATCAGCCCAAAATAATACCCATCATTAACATACCCAACGTATTATGTTCATCTATCTAAAGATGAAGTCTTGAATTATATCAAAATCGAATAGAATTATCACAAAAAACAAAACACTTTTTTCCATATTTTGATTATTTTAACCATTTTGTGTACCTATCTCTTGAACCGCAGTAGGTACTTTTAGCCTATGTTTAGAAACCTGAACCAGAACAAATAGAATGAAGTCTCATTTCAGGTAGTTGAAACCCTTTCCACCAGTTACAAACAGAGGGACTGGTACACATTCACACACATATTTCGGATTCGATAAAAAATGTTCCATGTTAGGATCCAGACCCACATTTTTAGGGGACTTCCTATGACCCTTGCGTATTTGGAACGTAGAATTTGAAGGTGCATACCCAACTCAACCCAGTATAATGTCCATGTATTCCTGAAGAATATGAATTTATCATCAATAAATACTATAACTAGTGGGTCAGCTGACTATAATTTGTCTCGCAAATTTTTTGGTAATGTACCAATTTTTGCTACCAAAGTCGTTTCTTGATGATTTGACAATCAGTGACGACCGCGATGTAGCATTGTCGTCAAGAACAGCTATTAAAGCTTTTATAGTGGTTTCACCCCATTCTGTGTGATGAAAACTATATAGAAAACGATACCAAACTCGATTTTAGGTCGATTTGACAACGATCTGTGCAGCTAATTCTGGATGTCTAAAGAGCCTACACACCAAATTTCAAGTCGATAGCTCCAAAATTGCGGCCTGTAGCGTGGAACACGCAGACATGCTGACAAATGCGAGCCGAGTCCAAGTAGAGACTCACTTCGTTCGGCAATTCGTAGGGCTAAGTTTAAATGTCAGAAATTACGACAATGAAGCACAAATTCAAGTAGGCACGAGTGTACGTTATTCTTTATGTAGGTACTGGTTATATTTGCAGTACCACATTGTTATTATAGATATATCAATTAATAGGATCAATAACTAATGCATATAGTATCATACACCAACTACACTTATACCTGCGAGATTAGCCGACAATTATAATGGAGATTCAGCTACGTAAATCATGGTAATTTCAATGTTTCCGCTTGATGGAGCGTATGATTAATATAATAGGAAGGTACTCCCGCATCTTGAATAACCCGGGTCAAGTTAGTGAATGTGTATATACAAGGCTCCTGTATAACCACCAGTTTATGTATATGTAATGTGATGATAAATTCAGTTGTAAGTAAATACTTGGAACGAAAACCTGCTGGCATGGAATCATGTACGTTTACGCGAGGAAGGGTACTCTCAGGTAAATAGATGTAAATAAACCTACGTTGTAGTGTTTATTTGTGTACCTAGTTCTTCGATTTACTGTCGGATAGGATTTATTCAGCTCCAAATGACGATTTTTTCGTAAAAATTGAAGCTGTTGCAATGGCTCCAAACATTTTAAAATCAAAATGTTTGAAAAATTTAATCAAGGTAATCCGTTTTGAGGTATTCTGAAACGATTCCTGAAGTTTGCGGTTTTTCATAAATATAAATCACATACTACTTATAAAGATCACGTTTTCAACATTAAACAAATTCTTCCCTCTTTTAGCAACGTAAACGTTAAATTGGCTATACCATAGAAAAGAGTACCTATTAAAAAGTGGCAGTTTTTGTGAAATTTTACGGTCTCTTAGAATAAATTTGAGGAAGTGGCTGGTTATTAAACTTTTTCTTTTTCGATTCCCATTTCTAAAAGATTTAACGTTTATTGTTTAGTAAATCAGTCTGAATAGTGATAAATAAATAATGTTAAATCATCGGTTCTTAAAGACCATTTAACGTTGATTATGAAAATGTGGTCAAAAGTTTAGAAAAGTTTATTTGAATGGGAAAAATGTAGGTTTTTATGTCAAAAAATACGTTTTCTCGGGGGAATAACCTTTAAAAAAAGCATTATCTCGGCATCGGATTGAGCTAATACGGTGCGGTTACGGTAGCCCTGCATAGACACCCCAACTTCACATTTAAGCAACCCAAAGTATGTTTGCTTGTCGATAACTATAATTTTTTTACTCTAGCCATGTTTTACCTCTTGTGAAGCCGCAGTAGTTTGTCCCGTTGGATTGTGGAAACAAGAGATCTTTGTTAATAGGCCGAGACAACCACCTTGCTACACAGACGTAGGATCCCACGCAACGGAGTCATATGTTGGGGAAAGTTGAAGAGTGATAAACTGGTGCTGATTAGAGGTGACAGCCTCAAGGCCTACACGTGAGTTTCGACTGCAACGGTAACGACCCTAAAAGGTCGCACCGACCCACATGGAACGTATTACAGTTTCATCTGTCAACCTCGAGGATTTTCGTAACGAACTCTGAAGAACAAATCCTTTCCACCCCGTTATATCTGGAAGGGAAGATGAAGACAAAAACGACATGACCTTAGTTAAAACAATTTGTTGATTAATGGACAACTGCCAGCAGACGAGGGTTCACCATGGGAACGGAAACCTGATATAAACATAAACATGCGGCGTCGGGGGGTTTAAATCTAAGGGTTGGTGCCTAAATCATGACGAAGCGCTGTACTAATTAATAAGGGTAGGAGGTGCTTAGTTGGGTGTGGGCCAGCTTAAGACGAGGGTGCGGCGCTCATCTTCCTTCATCCCTCATTTATGGGTCATCATATGAGTACGTTGGATCGTGTTTCTCAGGACCTGAAATTATTCCCTCCGAAGTATGAGCCTCGAACGTGTCTTGCCATAATGAAAGCTGGAGTACTATAATAAGGCTTTTCTACGAGCAGGTCATTCAGGAAACTCAGTGGGTGGCTCAAGAGTTCATATTGATGCTTATAGATTTGAATAAGATGATTCAACTGGCAATCATGGTTCAACTGACGTTTGAGGGAATCATTCAAATATTGTGCTTGTTAAAATATTTGGAAGCACATCCCAAAGAATCGAATGAGACCACCTGGGTCCGTACACCACCTGGGATTGTACATTGATCCGTTAGTTATTCCCTAGGGCTTGAACTTTATTGAGAGTGGAATGAAGCGAGAGTAGCGACATCTTCAAATTACTGAGTCAATTGTTAAATTTCATTATCACTTCCAGTTGTATCCCAAAGGCTTTATAACAAATTTCAGCGCTCAAGGATGCACGAGATAGAAAATTAAAGTGACTTCATTAAAATCAAGTCGTGTCGCTCGGAAAATTTGCTGGAACGTGGTCTCAATCATTAATCAAATGATACCCTTTCGATGTAGTCTGTTTGATTTAGATAATGTTTTCACTAACTTCCGTAATCTGATAATAATGTTCTTTCTGTTCAAATAGAATACCAAGCCGAGTATTACCCGGACGATGATAAGAAGAATCTGCACTCCGGGCAGCAGCCTGACCTGACGAGGACGGTAGTCATCCCCTTGTCCGTCCCCGCCTGCTACGAGTACCCGTACTCGGATGCTGCTGACAAGTACGGGCTGCCCAGATCCTGCTCGGAGCACCACTACGACGTCCCGCACCTCAATTCTCCTCCAGGTGCTTCGCCGTCGACTTCGACGTCAACGCATTCCGTGGAGTCCGCTGCCCCTCAGTCCGGACGAGAACATCCCCATTCCTCATCTCATAGTCTAACAAGCTTTTCTTGCTCCTGTAAGTACCATTTATTATGATTAAATTTGGTACATATTCCACTTTCAACCGCATTAAACAAATGACGTAGGGAAGCTACCATCATATAAATGGCATAAAGAAACTTTCAAGAAGGGGTAGGTATGGTGGGGGTGTATGGTGAAAACATTCATCTATTGGAATTTCACACTTTTGACCTGAGATTCGGATTCACTGCGCCTTTCAAACCCCAAGAATGAATTTGCTGCTCAAAATACCGTTTAGTTTGACCAATAAACGGGCAGGAAGATCACGCGTGACGCAGTAGAACAAGGAAGCTAAAAGGTTCTCCTCGGGTGGTGAGACTGTGACATCATATATGGCAAATGAATTCCAAGAGCAGTTTTACTGGTCATATACCCATCATATGGCACCTTTTCAGAAAGCTCTCGCTCAGGTTATTCTGTTGAGCAAATAAACAATAACCATGGAAATTCTCCAATCAATCTTCGTCCTATTTACAAAGTACGCGAAGCAATGAGATGACTTGCGATCGTGCTCCCTCGAATGACTTCATATTCCCATTCACGTTAACTTTTTTAGATTTGTTAGATTTCAAAGCACTATTCTTCCAAGCACTATTTCCAATAAAAATGCATTAATGAGGTTCAGACGGAACGACATGAGATCTTAAAACCAACAACTCAACTACCTAGTCACTAGCAATATAAACACATCGCATCGTATCGCTTTGAAATTCGTAGCTTTTTCTGCTTCGCGAGTGAAGTGATGAATTTCATTGTAATTTGTTCAATTTAAAAAGTAAGAAACTTGTTTATTCTTTGTGGAAAATGTTTGCTGTGCAAAAAAAAAAAAAAAAAAAGACGAATGACGATTTTGTTGTAATTGTTTCAATTTTAAGTGCGAAAGGTTAACAAAATTGTTTCCCCTAGGTGGAAAATGTTTATTTTATTGAATTTTCGTATAAAATGAAGCTATTGCAATGGCTCCAAAATATTTTCTTTATTGAAATCCGTTTTGTGACGTTCTGAAACGATTCCTAGAATCTAACACTTTTTCATATACCTATATATATATATATATATATATATATATATATATATATATATATATATATATATATATACATATATATATATATATATATATATATATATATATATATATATATTTATTTATTTATTTATTTAATTTATTTATATGTGTATATGTCATTCCAGACGATAACCCTCCTTAGGATTGAGATACGTTCTTGCTTCGAAAATTCAAGCTTTCTAGATGAAAAGATGAGTTTGTTGGCCAGCACTTTTTGAGCACATTAAACTGGTCAAATTTCCAAAAATGTGCTCAAAAATCACTATAAATGGCTAAAAACGGCTAAAAATTGCTGAATGTATATTTTTAGACAGAATTTTAGTCAAAAAATGATCATCAACAATGATTTTTAATTTATGCACAAAATGATGCTGAAAAATGTACCTACTTAAATTTCATTAATATTTGCTGAAAAACCAATAAAAACGCAAAAAGGTAAAAATCCAAGGTAAAAAAATTAAATTGCAGAATATTATTCAGAACGAGTCGTTGTGCAATAAAATTAGTAGGTAATCAACCATTTCTTTGCACTTAAAGTGCTCAAATTTCAAAACAATGTAACGTAATATAGGTACATACCTAATAGGTAAAATAGTTTACGAAAATTTGCTCATACGATAGTGCTGCATGACTGGAACTCTTTTTTTTATGTGATTTTGTCTTGAAGAACTATGTCTACAATAACTCTTTCGGAGATCACTCAGTTAATCAGACTCCATAGTTGAACTTTTCACATTGTGATGATCTCTGTAAAAAATTAACTTACTAGAAATATTTATTCAAATTTATTCCATGGTATTACCAAAACAATTGGGAAAATATTCCTCAACTATAAACACGACGAAATTGAGAGAAATTCAGTCATTTAGAAAGATGTCTTTCATTTTTCAGCTCCATCCAACGTGGATTCAGCCTATGACTCCAAGTGTGTACCTGTGCGTGGACTGGACAGCGACTGCGTTGCCTGGGTTACGATGGGAACCGCAGGTGGACGCCTTGCTCTCCCGGACTCTGGAGTGTCTCTGACCATACCAGAGGGAGCGATTCCTCGAGGTCAGAAAGAAGACATTTACATAGCTGTTTTGCGTGATGACAGACACCGACCTAAACTCACAGGTAAGATTTCAAATGAATCATGATTGTAACCAAAACAAACCATTGTTCTTCAAACATTCGTTTCTGACTTTTAGGTTCTATGTTCACAACATTTTGATTATTTTTCCAGATCGACAAACGCAGTTGAGCCCTGTTGTTCTTTGTGGTCCAGCTGGTGTTGTATTTAAAAAGCCCGTCATCCTAAATTTCCACCACTGCGCCTCTCTCAAGCACGGACAATGGAGCGTGTCAGTCTGGTCGTCTGACTCCCCACCTGAGGCCACCCCCGTCTGGCAGGTAGTCTCAAATGTAATTATCCATAACGCCCCACCATTGATTGTCTAGAAGATGTCATGAAGAGTTAAAGAATGCTTTATAGTGCATGACACTTCCCTAGACGATGTCAGTGTTCAGTTAGCCAGGAAAGCTGCTCTAGGTAGCTTTTCACTTCACCTGGGAAACCCCCAGTAATTATTTATTTGCACTCGTCAGTAATTAGGTATTAACTTGTGTATAAATGTTGTACATTGAAATGGTCCATGAAAAACAAAAACAGTTGTGTTCTGTACCGAATTCAATTTACCTTGCTGAAATGAACCGGGTCCTTAATGCATGATTTTTTTCGGTCCCGATTCGGTATCATTTATATGAATGTAGTGACGCATGAAAAATGTTTGCGTTTTGCACTATCGTCGACCATATGAAAACTCCGTCTGATTATCATGGCATGTTTCCCGTGTTCCAGAAAATCGTTGCGCTCGGAGAGGAAACTATCAACACGCCAGTTTTCACTCAGTTAGACCAAAGTCAGGTATTTCTGGTGTCGGACCAGCTGACGAGATTCGTGCTTGTGGGTGAGGCAGCCAACCCGATGTTGCCAGTGGCGCGACCGGTCAAGATGCTCCGATTGGCTGTTTTCGCTCCATCGCCCACCCACAACTCACAGCCGCTCGACTACAGCATCAGGGTGTACACGCTTGAAGATACTGTTGCGGCATTGGAGGTAACTATTGCATTGCTGTTCAAATAGATGGCTATTTCTTAATGTAATATAATATACTCGTGCTAAAATCACAGATTCATACCTAATTATACTCGTACTAAAATCACAGTTTCATACCTAATTATACTCGTGCTTAAATCATGGTTTCATACCTAATTACATTTCTACGGTTTGATCTTAATTACTATATATGTTGAACGGGTATAGCATTTAGGGTTAAAAAATACATTTTTGGTTAAAACTGTGGAACGCTATGAACCTGATAATTACAAAAATTTGTTAGGTGAATGATTTCCTGAAGAATGCTGACTAAAAGCCCCCAATTCTTTAAACTAATGGATAACTGCTTACTTAGGTATCTTTAGATTCAAATAACACCGAATTTACCAATAATAATTTTAAAAATGTATTAAATTAAAAACATTCGATTCAGAGTTATCTATCATTAACGACATATGGAGAAGACCGAAGACATGGTAGTGATACATCAGTAGACCTTCAAAATTAAAATTCGCATAGCCACGTAAGATCACCTAACTATCTACGTTAAAAGTATTAGTCACCAGAGACTGATACGTTCACCATTTAACAAACTTATTAAGTAAATCATTAAAAAGAGTTAAGATTCTACTGATAATATCAGATTTTTATGGATCCAGTTGAATTAGAATTTGAACTGAAAGCGTAAGTATAGAGACCCACCACAGTCCAAGCACAAGAGACTATAATCCATATCTAATGTATCTACCTACCTATCTAGAATAGAAATATAGGTACTAGTTAGTCTAAAATGAATGTTAGGGTATCTACTGAGATTATGAAGTGACTTGTGAAATTTTTAGTAACTTGAAATAATTTTTCTACTTTATGAAAAAGCTATGTGGTTGTTAGGTACCTTTATAGTAGGTACTTATTTGAATCATTCCAACTACCGAGTTTTGTTCCATACCAGATGTGATTGTGATATTGAAACCTGGTTTCAGGGAGTGGTTCAAATGGAAAAGAAGCTTGGCGGATGCCTTGTTGACAAACCTAAAATTCTGCTATTCCAAGACGGAGGCGGTAATCTGTGCCTGAGTTTAGAAGACATCGGACCAGGTTGGAGGAGTAAACCCCAAGCTGAATATCAGGTGCGTACGTTGCAAATTATGGTTTCTTACTCTGTATGTACCTCTACCTAGAGATTTTTTGAAAGACTGATGAAATTTGTTATTTTTTGTAGGAAATACCTTTCCAACATGTTTGGAATTCTACGCAGACCCACCTGCACTGCTCATTCACACTAGAACGAACGGACCGCCTGACGTCTAACGTGAATTTCAAAGTTCTTTCCTGCCAAAAAGGTTGTCAAAATCATAGGCAGATTTTCAGGGTTAACGCCGAGCTTAGGCCTGAATCTTCTCTCTCCTCATTGGTAACGTTTAAATTGATTCTCTTCTCCGACCTGTTTTTTTAATTTGACAATTGATTCACATATAATAATTACCACTCAATCTTATATAATCAACAAGGTACCGACATGTTAACCTCTACTATTATGTTATCCTTAGTTAATAATACGTTTTGAACGCAGATACCTCCGAGTCCAGCCATTGGAAAATGTCGCACTGTTACCAGCAGCAGCGGATGTGGTTCTAGTGTAACGACATGTGACCCACCATTCAGGTTGGTAATGACGTGTGACCCACCCACATATACACCCAACTTGTGTACAAATCTGGAACTCACATGATTCTATTCATCAGCTTCATTGCAATTAAATTTTTGGTCCCACTGTATAGCTTTGATTATTGGAATGTTGATGTAAATGAAGTATTAAATAGGAGGTTGATGCATTTACTAACCTTTTGATTTTTCAGATTTAGTAAAACGCTAAGGAAGCAACTCTGTCAATGTCTCGACCCACCGAATGCAAGGAGCAATGACTGGAGAATGCTGGCTCAAAAGCTGAATGTTGATAGGTAGGATAATCGTCACTTATTTTTAAATCTCTAAAAACGTCAATTTTAATTATTGATCTGTTTGTTTAATATCGGTTATTGGTAATGCAACACTCAAAGTGAGATCCTAGTCAGATCCATGAGTAGATTTATGAATTATACAGTGTCTATATTGGTTTATTTTCTATACGTTTATTTATCAATACGACAAGAAAAACAAAATGTTGAGCCCCCTTGAAATTTGTTGGTTTACAAACTTACCTATACAGAATCCAAAAAACGAATTTAAAAAAAAAACTCGGCCGTTCAAGCCTTGTCAGGGGAGCAAGCCCGCCTGAATCACTCAGATATTTCTGCTTAGAGCCTAAGGCACAAATTCAAAATTCTTACAATGCTTAAGTCATATTGTTTTCCTATAGAAGGACTTGTGAAATGTAGGTAGGTAGGTGTTTTATTCTATTTCACTAATTTTCTTCAGGTGGATGCCTACTTTATGTAGGTAGTTACATAGATGTAGATAATGATGTACCTATCATAGGTTCTGTTAAATAACTACCTCTAGTCTAGACCATCGATCTCCACGGAATAGCTACCAACCTAATTTGATGGTATCATGCATTTTGTGGCTTGGCTCCTTTTGTACGCGGAGCGTCTTGTTGAGGGGATTACTTAAGTCAACGTGAAACTCCTGAAATCTTCGAATTTATCACAAGCTTTGTTCAATTCAGTCATTTGTCTTTGTTTCAGGTATATAAATTATTTCGCCACAAAAGCTAGTCCTACAGACCACATTCTCGACTTGTGGGAAGCCCGCCACAGGGAGCCTTCCGCCGTCACTGACCTTCTCAATATATTCAGGGTGATGGGCAGAAGCGATGCGGCGACCCTCCTCGAAAAAGAGCTGGGCCCCTGGATCTAAAACGGTTCCTAACGAAAAACACTATTATCCTACGAACTGAACTGATAGTATTTTTGTATTCTTGTTGGCCATAAATATTTTAGATTTCGAATTATCAATACCTACGTTTGTTATTTTTTACTACTTTAGTTTCTAATTGTTTCTTTTTTATTATTATTTTTTTATTAATTTATGCAATAGAAGGCATTATGGAAGCATCACTTTTATTATAAACCTGTGGAACTTATCATGAAGCTTAATTATCACCACAACAAAAATTATTATTATTTCCCTCGCAAGACGAGCTCACCAATCTGATTTAATCGACTTTTAATCAAACATAACACACCAGAAATGGTGCGACCTTATTCTTTTTATATATGTACGTGTTAGCAACAACTTTTAACAATTTATGTTAACGATTCTATTCATGAATTATTAGTTAGCAAAAACATACAATTCAAACCTTCTTGTTCAGATTTTGTACCTATGTCTTATGAAATATAATTTTCGAAATAGTGTCGCCAATGTGATGGTCCAACGAATTTTCGATGTTTAAATCTTTTTTTTTCCTCCTCTTTATTGACGGAACGTAATATTGTAGTACCTTATTTTTGTTTTGGTAGAAAAAAACCATTCAAATTCGAAATTATTCGATATTTGAGAGCTGTTAAATAAAAGTTGTTAATGTTGGATAATGAATTTATTGGTTCTTCAGATGTTTAATGTTGGGAAGTGGGAGAAAGTGTTTTAAATTTTTTTTGTTTTTAGTTTGTAGCGTTGTTCCTCATGCTCAGTAATGAGGCAAGTTAGAACCTGGAGCAAGGGTAAGGCCTAAAGATGTTTGCTGACAAATGTGAATTGCTGACAGTATTAAAGTTGAGATCAGAATTAACAACATGTAACAAAACTCAATCCTAGATTGAATATCCACTAATGGAATAGTGCTATTATAGGAAGCAGTGTATCAAAATCTGGCAGGTAATTTGAATTTCATTGGACTTCATCACCAGGAATTTTTGTCCCTTTACGTACACTTTGAATACATTTATGATTTCACCAGGATACACTTACCTACATATTACGTATACAGTACCTTTACTTCACTTTGTCGACCAATAACTGAAAGAATAGGTACAACAATTTTTAATAAAAAGTTTAGGTACCCTTAACTAAGGGCTTGGGGGGTTTTAGGGCCTTCTGGTCCGAAAGTACGAACAATTGTTCGATCTGTTATCAAAATATTGACTATTGAAGATTTGTCTGTTGCATATCCTATTTGTCACTATTCCTTTTTTCTTTTATTTCTTAGCAAGAAACTCAAATTATTGACGTGTGCCATATTAGCTATTCTCCAGAGCAATCTCTCTACACCTATACTTCAGCGCCAAAGATTTGTCAAAAGCAACATGAAATGCGAAAATTTTAAAGGAAAATAACCTATTCGTAAGGTCAGCTTTTTGTGTGGAATAAAAACAAATTATTTTGTGTAAATACAAAATGCTTAGCATTTACGTGTACAATAAGTGTGAAACAAAAAGGAAATTGAAAAGTAAAGGGAAATTATTTTTCCCGTTTTTTTGTTTCTTTAAAAGAATGTATAATAACTATGTATAGTGTGGTCGGCGAAACACAAACATTTAGATAGCTATCGTAATATTATGTCAATGGGCTGTATGATTATGCTATCGAAGTCCCTCAACAATAGAGGCTTCTCTTGAAACACAATACCAAACCATTTTATCGAGAAAAAACAAATTATAAAAATAAGCGATGTTGTCAATACACATATTTATTGAAGAAGAAACCCGTTTCTGTTAGGATAAAGGATACACACGTATTACAAGTCGTATACAGTATGTACATTTTTCAATTAGCTAGACTGATAAGAGTGGAGAAAAAAATTATTTATGTATAAAAAAATGAAACGAATAAAGTATGTAGTGTGAATGTTTATAGAACAAATTGTAAATACATATATTTAACTGACAGATCCTTTATATTGATTGTGAAAATAGCATTTAGTAGATAGAGTGTTGATTAGTGATGTACAGAAAGGATCACGATGCAATTATCCAAACCTATAGATTGCATATAAAACTATTGTATGTTAGAAAATAAACTGACGTGGTTTTTTTCTTTTTTTTTTACTTAAAAGGTGGTCATGTTGATGATGGAATCAGATATTATGATCATTATGGAGAAAATAAAGATTTTTGACATAACTTCCTTGAGTTTCAATCATTTCATGGTATCCTTCTTCTTCTTCTTATATTAATAATGTGAATCAAAAGTGTGTGTGGGTGTGTGTGATTGCATGCGTGCGCGTGTGTTTGTGTGTGTGCGTGCGTGAAAAAGCGCAAACTTCAGGAATCGTTTCAGAATGCATCGAAATGGATTTCAATAAAGATATTTTTCAAACAATTTTGATTTTTCAACATTTTAATAGCCATTGCAATAGCTTCATTTCTACAAAAATTCACTAACAATCAGAACACTGCAAAAATGCTAGAAGCGTGTTTGAGATTCACTTACGCACTGACTCAATGTTGCGCGACATTGTGTAAAGAATCCCACTTTGGATGGGATTCAAGAAATACTAAAACGCATCACACGAGATGCAAGGCTCATTGTCGCGGAGCGTCCCGGATGCAAAAACTGAATCCCAGACGCAGCTCGTGCGACAATGAGTCCGAACAAAGAATCCCAGTGCGTACTAGGCTTGAAAACGGATTTTAAAATTGTCTGAGCCATTGTAATAACTTCATTTTTTTACGTAAGGTTGTCAAAAGGACTTCTTGTGTACCGAATATTCATTTTACCTTCCTACATTTAGTTTGTCAATATTGCTGCAGGGAAAAAAGTTATGAAAACCCAAAATTTACATGTAAATGTAACCTTTATAATTATACAGTACATTTAAGCAATATTAAGGATTATTAAATGTACCTGCTCCAAATCAAATAATATTTACAAATAGTATAGATATCATGACACTCTAGAATCAAATTCTCAAGTAAGAGGACAGAAAATTTGTCAGCTAAACCATTCAGTCCATCCTGAAATACGTCTGACACGTAAATAAATTTACCATGAACAACATTTGCCACGAAAGAAGTTGACTAAAATGAAAAGTAAATAACGTAGCTAAATGGAAGTTGATGAAATGATTACAAGGGTTCCTCCACAGTCACCGATCAGTCGTAAGTCCTCTTCTTCACCAGAGATCCAAGCTGAAACCATGACATTGAATATGAAATGTTATTGTACAACAGAAAAGGTTATGCAGGAAAAGTAATAGGTATATCATGTTTTCTTCATTAACTTACGATTTTTTCCAGCAACTCATTCACATTTTCAAAGATTCTGGAAGGCTTACCATTACATGAAGGTACATATTCCATACGATCAGCTCACAGTTCATCCACTTACCGTTACACCAACTGGGTAATGTTTCCCTTAGTACAGCCCCCAGTACTAAATTCCTGGGTGCCATTCTAGAATCAACTCTTGCCTTCAAACAACAGTCCATGGAGCTAAAAATGAATGCTTAAATCGGAGTTCTTCCGCCTACACAAAATCTGTCCAATAACATCCAAGAAGGTGGACCTCAAGATCTGCCACGGCTTGTCTGTTTTTCACGCCAAATTTGGCATTCTGTCATTGGTGTTGCATACCAATCTTGATAAAATGTCTATTATGCAGAAGTGTGCGGTATGAACCGTGATGGATTTGCCTCCCAACTCATCATGCAGAAGCCACTTTAGGACTGAGAGCCTTATGACTCTTCCACCGATCTCCAATTCGGAAGAGGCGTTTGAAGATAACCCCTTCATCCTCGAGCAACATACCAGATCGAACCACACCCTTCAGCGAATCCCCGCCATCCTTTCGAATTTTTCAAGAAAACTACCCGCTACAACGCCACCAAAGTCATTTCACGGATCAGCCAACTCGAATGCCCGACTGAAAGAGTCAGCATCAAACATTTTGAACTCCACGTCCCTTTGCTAAATGTAACCACTTCTTCAGACGATTTTAAGAACGCAAAATCAAAATTTTGGGACCAAAACGAGAACACATGCAAGTAGTCATTCTATGCACTTGAAAAGTAAGCATAAACATAACTCATCGTAACATAAAACTTAAAGCAATAATAAGAATAACGTTAATGTGATAACGCTTTATTTACCAATTAAGAACCAAGAAATTCATAAATAAAGCATCAAAGAAGGCAAATTAGAATCACAACGAAGGAGGCCGCACTAGTCTTCTTACACCAGAAGAACATTTTCATTTCTGAGAACAGTAGCCCTTTGCTTCTTAAAAGGTTTGAGCTTAAATCCAAACAACAATTCGTTAAACATCATAGGGCATATGACATTGCATTTCAAAAATTTATATTATTTTTTAACGAACTAAGTTAGTTCCTCCGAACAAAATGAGTTTCTTTTACAAGACTGATAAAATAAGCATACAAAAACGATAATAGTAAAAAGAGAACTTTCGACAGGTATGGGGCAGGTATACAACTTGAATGTACTAGCTATCATATAATCATGTTTTTGAAACTGATTTACTAGATACCTATAACATATATTTGTACTGTGATGTAATAAGCCATATTACTAAATTATCTATTATAGAAAAGGCAGTCTCCATGTTGAAAACCACCAATTTTTGTTTATAACTGTAAAAAAAATCATTTGTCTTTAGATATGAACCGTGTTTAATAACCCAACTCGACCTTAAATTTAGGGGTATTCATGGTCGAATGCCCAACCATTGAATCGTTGGAACTGGTGTTTCGATGTGCTTCAATGTGCATGCTCGTAATTATTTACGACTGACTGAAGCCTTCGAAAGTCCAGTTTTGACGTCTAATCATCGAAAAGTAGCTGCTGCCTAGCGAAATATCATTATCAATAAAACACAATTGTCATTCTCTGCGTAAATAAAGAATATTGTTTTAAAAAGAATTTCATAATTTATTATTTATAGCCTGGTGACCTGCACTGATTTGGCTTTCACCATTTCCCGCAAAGGAGCTATAGCATTTCGGTTTTCGAAGATTCGAAGAGGAAGCCTCAGGAAACAATCACTTTTCAATTAATTCGATTTTCAACGATAAGATTTTCGAAATGGACCATGCAAGGTACTGCAGGTATTATACTTTTTCCGTTCGTTCAAAATTCGTTTCCTAGTCTCAAGAAACTTGGTAGCCACATTGAATGACAACTGTATTCACATAAAATCATTGTGATTGAGAGCGTAGCACAGACACACCTAGGGGAACCGTTTCGGCTCCCCTTGTGCTTGATCGTGAAGAATGAAAATTGCAGGACATCTTTTCAAAATATTATCTTGAAAACCTATACTTCCAAACACGTTGCAACACTTAAATACGGTGCATTACATGGAGGGGGAGGGGGGGGGGGGGTTGCATTAAGAGAAAAAATTCCAGTCATGCAGGATAGTCGTATGAGCAAATTACGTAGATGATCGTATTATATGGCTGACGGCACGAGCGGTCCCAAACGCCATGAAAGCAATTTTTTCCTATTTTCAAAATGTACGAGCAGTCCCGCGCCCAGAGTTCTGAGATAGCAGGGCGATAATATCGACCACTTCGACACTTAGTTTCAGTTTATTGTTGCCAGCGATGGAATCATCATTCATATTTATTGAAAACGGCTCACACGGAAATCGCGAAGCACTTAGATTTCAAACTTGATTTCCATAAACCTTTGGCTAATTCCAGACAATAATCCTCCTTAGGATTGAGATAAACATCCCGTTCTTGCGCCAAAAAATCAAGCTTTCCAAATGAAAGGATGAATTCGTTGGCCAGAACTTTTCAGTACATTAAATTGGTCAAATTTCAAAAAATTAACTAAAAAATCACTAAAAATGGCTGAAAAACGGCCGAAAATAGTTAAAGTTATAATTTTAAGCAGGATTCCAGTTGAAACAAAATTATCTACGATTAACTAGACATTGAAAATCTTTCGCATTAAATTATGATAAATAACGTACCTACTTAAATTTCATTAAAATTTTCTGAAAACCCCAAAATCTTTTTTGAATTGCCAAATTTTATTTAGTATTCGTTGTTATGCCATAAAATTGGTTTTAACCATTTCTTTGTACTAAAATTGCTTAAAGTTTGAAACAATTCAACATAATATAATACGATAGGTAAGAAAATTCGCTCATACGATCGTGATACATGACTGGAACTTTTTTTTTTTTGTATTTGGCGAGGGAATGAAATTTTACAAAATATGCAGAAAAATATGGGATTACATCTATGGCTGGTACAGAACGGGACCGCTCATACATCTAGGGCTGCTCAATCCGGTGCCGCTCGTGTACACTGTTTTGAGCGTGTGGGACCGCCCGTACAAACACCCCATTATATGTATGTTTAACTGTTTTAATGTTAAGTAAATTGCGCAAAAGGAATGGTTAACTATCAATTTGGTTGTAAAGAAAAATGTTCTAAATAATAATCTGCAATTCAAACCAAGCTATTGGAGTTCAAGCATTTTTTGCAATTTTCATCAAAGTTTTTGTTTAGTTTTTATTAATAAATTTAAGTAAGTAGTACATTTTTCAGAATAATTTGTGCATACATTTTAAACGATCGGTTATTCGTTATTAAACTCCTTTTAAGTATTATTCTGCTAGAAAAAAATAATAAAAACATCTAATGATTTTTAGCCATTTGTAACGATTTTTTAAGCACATTTTTTGAAATTTGACTAATTTGTTGTGATTCAAAAGTTCAAACTCATCCTTTCTTTTGGAATGCCGGATAACTCTCATTCCTAAGGATAGTTATCTTCTGATATAGGTAGGTATATATGTATGTATATATGAAAAAGCGCAAACTTTAGAAATCGTTTCAAAATACCTCTACACGGATTCCCATGAAGAAATTTTTGAAAAAATTTAATTTTAAAATTTGTTGACTAATATTGCAATAACTTTATTTTTACGCAAATTTGCTAAAAATTCATTTCACTTCTTTCTACCTGCCACGTAATAGTATAAAAGGATTGTGACTCTGACTCACCAAATCATTGATATTGGGTAAATTCATCGTCTGATCATTGATCCCTGAGGGGTCAACGGGTGGAGCCGGTGGGTTCACGCCGCCGGATTTTCCTTTCAAATTCCGGTGTTGAGGAAATGTGGGCATCATTTTAGGATCACAAGCTATGAGGACAAAAATCCAAAAATAGATATCAGTAACTATATAGAAGGAAATACGCCTCAATAAATTCAAAAGTGAAGATATTGCAATAGTAAGGTAATATATAGTACTAGTACTATACCTATCTATGAGGCTATAATAAAATTATGATGAACTAGATTTTTTTAGCAATATGAAACAAGTGAACAATTTTATGATGTAAACAACAAATTTTAAAAAAATATATAAAATAAACTATTAAATATTTAGGTTCATTAAATAAACGTAATTAATTTGAAAAAAAAAATCAAACAAATTTGTTTTAATTGTCAATACAACTAGGTATAAGCTTTAACAAATTATACAACTCATCATTTGACAAAACCAATTAATTTTTATAGCGTTATAATGTAGTAGTCCTTACGTAATGGTGGTTCTTTGAAATAAGAGCTCTGGAGGCACTCTTCGGCTGTCGCTCGCTTCTTCGGGTCGTACATGAAAAGAAAGTTCAGGAGCCGGAGGCCAGCAGCGGACAACCATGGGAACCTTTGCTTCAAGTTGTTGTAAGGTTGGTGTTTGAGGGAGAAATTCGCCAAGGCAGGCAAGGTGGAGTATTCAGGCCAAATGGCGTCCGAAGGGGTACCTAGCAGATCGACTATCAGTTCAAGCTGATGTATTTCGCTTCTACCAGGCAAAAGTGGTCGATGACCTGAAAGTTGAAAGAGGACTAAAATATGATTTGCACAAGGTTAGGTTAATGAGATCAAAAACTGCATCAATTAAATAGCGAAGAAGAAAATCGGGTTATACATACTTCTGATATATGAGGTTTTGATTATAAGTAAAAACTAATAGATTTATGTTTGCCGTAGCAGTAATATAATGCGGTATGTCGCAGCTATGAAATGAGAAGATATAGATGGCTGTTTTGTGTGCCCCACCCTCCCACCCTTTACTATTACTCCCACATATTTCATATAAGGTACCTGACGTGTGAATTAATAATGATGATGCCAACTCACCCTAGTAGTAGTTTTAGGAACCAAACAGTTAGATGGGGTGATTAAATAGCTGTTTCTGCACGTCTACTCATAGTATGGGTTTGTTTTCAACACAAATCAAACCCCTAGGCCCAGTTCCACTAACGGGAACTTGGATTAACCCAGGACCATGAGTTTTCTGGTGAAATTACCATTCCACCAACGCTTGAATCGGGATCTTCTTCTAATAACTAACAGATTCCAGAATCAATCCGTAGGGGTGAGTTAAACCTTGGATAAGCGCTGATCAGCAACTTTCTCACTGCTTGCAATCTTGAAAAATTGTGTAACTAACCCGGTTTTTCATTGAGGGTTTTTCTTCATAACACAACCCGTATTGCCGTAATTATTAATTTTACTTATTTCCTCGTGATAATGAAGAAACTATGACTTTGTCTCCTCAAGACAAAGACGGTGGAATCAGTCTGTGGCAATTCCTTGATGGGAATATGTAGGGAAAGAGTGGGCCACTTGAGTAAGTGGGTGAATAACTTCTTTTTTGTCGTTTTCGTGTATCCAACGTGGCTATTTATTTCCTGCTGGACTTGCTGCGAAAGAACTTTTGTAAAACGGCCCAAAAACAGCAATCGTCAACTTTTAAGTGATCACTCCAAAATAAAAAACCTACATGAACATTGCCACTTGCCAGTTCGCTACCAAACTGAACTCGACGTCTCTCATTTTGATGACGGAATGGGGTGTGAGGAACAAAAAATTCTGTAGCTCCACTTTTATCAGTTATTATTTACTTATTTTTGGTCTGAGGACAGTCACTCGTATGATAACTGATCCACGGATGACCCACAGTTCAGCTAAAGGTCCCCGCACACTGGGTAGGAACAAGACGGGAAACAGCCACATCCCACGGGTCGTATCTGCATACCTAATTTACATCAACATTGGCAGCAGTCCTGTCCTATGCTCCTCCGCACATTTGGCAGGACAAGGGCAGGAACAGGATGGGAAACGTCCGATGCCAGGACACACCGATCATCACGCCAAGAGCTATCGTGGTGTGTCCTGTCCTGTGCCTGGCCCAGGCCGTCACTACCGTGCCCAGCAGCTGTTTCCCATCATGTTCCTGCATAGTGTGCAGAGAGGCGTAGGATGGGACGGCTACCGCCCTTGAGGTAATTAGGTGTGTAATTACGAACTGTGTTCCACAGCTGTTTCCCGTCCTGTTGCTGCCTAGAGTGTGGAGACCTTCATCAGGGAGTAAAAATCAATGGTAGAGCCGTCAAAACACTGACTCACTGTTGGTATCTGGATCCTATGTTACAAGACTCGGGAGTTGACTCCCATTGATGGGACTAGGTCCCAATGACTCAACTCAGCTTGCTAAGCTACCATGCTTAGCAAATGAAGTGATTTTATTCAGCACATTTTTGTAAAATATGACCAATTTAATGTGTTCAAAAAGTGCTGCCCAACGAACTCATTCTTCCTTTCAAAATGCTTGATTTTTGACGCAAAAACGGAATTTGTAACCTCAATCCTAAGAGGAGAGTTATCGTCAGGAATGACAAAAAAATTATTTTAAAATTTTTGAGCCACTGCTACCTTAATTTTCTACAAAATTCGCTAAAATGAAAATCCAATCGTTTGATTAAGGCTGAGCATTGAAACCAATCTCGAACACTGACAAAAATCGACTTATGGTATACAAACAGTCTGGAACAAGGCTGTAGGAACAAACTTCGATTATTCGTCAGCTTCTGATCTTCTGATGCCCTTGTTTCTTTTCAAAAAGCTATTTTCGAAATCTTAAAGCGATTAAAATTAAAGAAAAATGTGAAATTGTCCATCGTTCGTCGCATTTTGATTCGAATGGGAAATTATAATACATTAGAACATCACCTAATGGGATTTACAGCACCTATACACTACTACACATGTCGAACAAAAGATCGGCAGAAGTCTCAGAGAGCTATATTTATAATAGACTCATTTTCATATTTCATGGCATTGGTTGATTGAAAGCGATGGTAGCATAGAAGTCCCAACGTTTTGAACCGGTGGAAACAATTCAACATCCCACTTTCTCATTTCAATTGACTAGATTATATTAAATTGTTACAACAGCGTGTACCGCAAATAAAAGAAATGTCATCGATGCTGCTAACTTGAAAACCTTACTAACCCAACAGTTCGCCCAGGATACATCCAGCGGCCCACATGTCGACTGATGTAGTTTGAGTTTTCGCCTGCAATAGAAGTTCAGGTGATCTGTACCAAAGGGTCACCACTTTAGGAGTCATAGGCTGCACAGGAAGTCCAAACCAACGAGCCAAACCAAAGTCAGCTGGAACATAAAAACTGTACTGAAAAAACGTACCTAAATGTCATTAATATTTGCTAAAAAATCCGAACAACAACAGCAAAAAAGTATAAATCCGAGAAATTTTTGAAACGCGGAATATAATTAACACTTTTTTTCCTTTAAGATTGGTAGTTAACAATTTCTTTGCACTATGTGCTCAATTTCCAAAACAAGGTAACATAAAATAATATGATGAACGACGAAAATTCGCTCACACAACCATGCTGCATGACTGGAACTTTTTTTTTTTTTTAACTTCACTACAGCTAGCCATGATTGACTGCCGGTAGCACAGTTTATAAAAAAAAAATTATTGGTGATTTTCCTGATGGAGGAAAATTAGTAGATGGTATCTGGCGCCAACACGAGACCAGAAAAGGCACAAAGTAGGGCAAATTTTTAATCTCAGTTTATAACGTGCGAGTTGTGTTTTAGATTCCCAACTAATCATCATGAGCTATAATAGTCTGAAAAACTTAAATAATAATAATATAAATAAAGACAAAATATATGAAATAAACTGCCCTCACTACGGTTTGAACCGGGGTTTTCAATTTCAAGTTCATTACTTAACTATGAAGTGATAGTAACTTTTTTCCAAAAAACTTTGAGAGGGTGCTAGAAGAATGAATACATATTTAACAAACTTTCCAAGGATCAAAGCTGTGTAGAGAAAACTATCAATAGGAGCTTTTACATTTACAACTTTATATGGAATACATTGATGATTTGATAGCAATAAGATACTTGGTGTTCTAATACCGCTGAATATTGGCTTTCAACACTAATGTGTTTTAGCCTTGGCATCTTCAACCGAAAACAAAACGTTTCATGTGTAACGAAAATGTGTTGCCCCAAGTTTAACACAAAAACCCATCAGGGGGAGGGGGGGAGGCTGTAAAATATGCATTTTTTGTGTGAGGGCTCAAATAAAAGCTTATGACGAGGAGGTTTCAAATATGGCGCTGGTGAAAAATAAATAAAACCACTTGACATAGTAGTGATACACAGCAAAATCTGAGTCACTCTTATAAGCGGGTTTCACAGGTTTATATGAAACGCGTGAGCTAAAACACATTCTGTGTTTCAATAACTTCCTTCAAAGTACCCATGTGAATAGAGATAACCGGGGGTCCAGGGGGCTTGCCCCCTGGCGAGGCACAGAGAGCCGAGTTTTAATACCTACCTATTTTAACACAGCCTTTATCAGTCATCAATAAGTTGGAGACTTTGAGATCCCGATGAACGATGAAGTTGTTGTGAAGATATTTCAACCCTTTGAGAACTTGAATCATAATACATTTGACCTGGGCTTCCGTGAATGGGGACTGCATGTTGTCCAAAAGGCTAGCAAGGTCCTGCTCACAGTACTCCATAACTAAAAATATACTGGAAACGGAAGAATAATATTATAATAGGTTTCGTATGTGATAGGAACTAATAGTGGATTCAACAGTGATTAAGGGATTCATTAATAATTAATAGACATAATATAACCTCTCCAAGCTTCTGCCAACCACGACTTCCTTCAGGTGTACAATGTTTTCGTGAGAGCAGCTGAGAAGAACAGATATTTCCCTGAGTCCGCTCAAAGGTAAACCATCCTTCTCATGTTCCATCCTTACTTTCTTCAGGGCCACGATACTGTCAGTCTTTGTGTCTCTGGCTCTATCTAGAATTCAAAACCAAACTTCCAAATGATTGCAATACTAGGTATCACAATAAGCTATAACTAGATAGGTTATTTCACCATAATTATGGAACAGTAAAATGCACCTGTTCCTAAAAATTATAACAAAGATTTTACAACATTACAACCTAGAGACTTTATAACATTCTATTCATACTGGATCAGTTTGACCCAGCTTAGTTTGTCCTCTTTAAACTACACCAATAGATCTCTCAGACCAGGCATTTTTAAAGAGAGTCGATCCTTATGCACCACCATAACGTCACCAAATGGGTACGACCTTTTCAAGAACGAAGTACAAGTGTGCACGATGAGAAGTGTTTTATGGCTTGTCATCTGGGGTGACCAACAATTTTGTTTAAAAAGTTGAACAATTCACGCACAGTGTCTTGTAGTCAAGTCGTTTCAAGATCACTTCGAGCAGAACAGATCAGAAATACCAGGGTACTTCTCGAGAAATTCGTCGAGAGATTAGCGACGGTATTCACGGATGAATTGGCCGACATTTTGCACAAAATCGCCGATCACCAAAGACAGCTGGCCACTCCTCTCATCATTGCGCTCGCTCGTCCTTCCTTCTCGAAATTGTGGTTCTTAACGATAGATGGCAGAGGGAATGATTCCATTAGCGAGAAAACAAATCACACTTCTCACTTCACACACTCACACAATATTGTATGCTGACCATTAAGCTGATCTTCTCTTTCAGTGAAATTACAAGCATTGGTTGGGCATTTTGCGTAATTTATAATCAAATCTAATTTAATAATTTCTATGAAAATCTACAATGAAGTACAACTTAAATTTATACTTTCAATTGCGGCATAAAAACCTACAACTAAACTTTAGGGAAGGTACCTAGTTAGTACTTCAATTTGTAAATAATAAACTCATCAGTGACCTTCAGGACTTGTCTCTTATTCAACTTCCAGTATCTACCGACCTAGTTTTGTTGTCTAGTGCAAGGATAAGACCGACACAAATGGTGTTGTCTTTTTATTTATTTTTCATTCTTTATTTATTAGTAAATATTCAGTGAAGGAATGAAAATATGCCTTCTGCGAGTTGAGTCGAGTCACCAAAAGTGGCGCCAATATGGATGCGACGGTGTTGCGAGTACAGATAATCAGAAACGCGAATTTATAGTAGTTCATGAAGAAGTTATATGTGATTATAATGAAGAAGTTTATGTGAAATGAATTATAATACTTACACACGATTCCATACGTTCCTTCTCCAATCCTATTCAACTTTTCGAATTCAGCCACAGATCTACATCTTCCCATCTGAAAATTGGAAAAGTTCCTACATAAATGTAAAGCACAATAATTAAGATAATGGGTAACTAACTTTCAAGTGTTCGAATTTCTTATTTTTGCTCCAAGATTTAAATGCTGCACCCTTAAAAACACCCGGCTGCAAATTTTCAGGTCGAAACTCCAAATTTTTTGGACAAAAAGTCAATAGAAAGAAGCAGAATTTACATCATAAGTGGACGAGACGGCGGCCTCTCGTAGTGATTCTTCACTTTCCAAGGTTTGTATGTGATGAAATATCGGTTAAGAGGTTGGTTTTGTGCTCTAACCTGTGTCATTACCTTCTTGACTTAACAACAGAATGTGCTGGAATCGGGTCGGAACTCTTCCTAACAAGATAACCTCTTTTTTGTAGGGTGGCAGTGAAATTTTCCATTTTCGGTTGATTTTCCCTGTTGTTTCAACTGAATAGTCATTCACTGTTCCAATAATTTGTTTATGTGATTATTTTCCTGTTGTTGTAAGTTTTATAGAACAGTAAAATGAAAGTAGTTAAGATAGAATGTGACAACTTAGGTGCTTTCAACTTTTCAAGATGGGGTTCCAGGCAGTGAGGACACATGGCGGACAGATAGAGCAGTAGGTAGCGTCGGCTCAGGTTTCCAATCCCACATCGAGTGTTAGCCGGTATTTAAGCAAAAGGTGTTTAAAATATATAGCAGACAAAACAAATACTACAATAAAGTTGAAATTTTGATTTTTCAACAAAAAGAAAGTCATTCATTTTTTTACTTAGGTCTTCAAAATTGAGACAATTAGTTGGAAAAATGGAGACAAGTAGTTAGATTGATAAATAAGAGAAGAAGGCAGAAAATATCAACGTACAATGTCTTTTTCAGGAATCTCAAAAGGCTCTCCTGTAACAAGGGACATCAGAATCCCTTTGCGAAGGGGTGCACCATTTTCGTGGCTGTCTTTACTAGGGTCTTTCTTCTCATTTGAAGGTTTGAACTTCTTACTGGAGGGCTGTGACCCTGAAAATTGACGAAAAACACTTTCATGTACTAAAAATAACGCAAAACATTAATTCATTTTAGTATATCCCTTCAACTAGCCCTCAGGATGAGGAACAATAGGTGTGTGTCTGATGATACGAGAGAGTGATGCTTTTGATTTCGAATATCTGGACAACGTTGTCTGTCTTTATTGATACAACTTTGGAGTTAGTTGAGTGAAAACGAATGAGGAATACCCACCCTTGGGTTTGGAAAACGAGGTAAGAAGAAACAGAAAGAATGCGATCATCATCTAACAGAAAACGAGGTAAGCCACAGAGTCATGAAACTCTGAAATAACGTCACACTAATCTGGTAGCCCTCTCAGAATTTCGTAATATCAGGAAAACAGTTGATTATAGCATTTTGTGGAATGGCACATTTCCCACAACTCGGGAGCCTCCTTTGAGTTTGGACTTACTCATTTCTGTCGAACGGACCCTAAAATTGACAGATGCTTCAGTCCAACAGTTAAGAGTGACGCGCACTCTCACGTCTTAATTGCCTCATTTTGCTTAAAATCGGTAGCAAGGATTTGGGTCATAAATATGGTGGCAGGATGATTGGTGAAGATTTTAATGAAGATTGAATAAATAATTGATATTGTCAATAAGGATGCGCAAACTTAAAACTCATTTTTAAAAGTATATATTCCAAACTAATTTGGTCCATTCTCATGAAATTAGATTAGGTACATACACCCCGTCATTCAACTCCTTGGTTACGGGTCCTTCCAGAGAAGCCTTTTTGTATTTCTCTTCAATCTTCTTGGTTAATTTAAAGCTATTTCTACCATTACTTAAAATGAGGGAACACAAGTTCGGAATCACACCGACATACCTAGAGTGTGTCAGAGCATAATACGTGTAAAAAGGCGACTTCAACATGAAAATACACGGATACTAGTAGATACTTAGTTCTAATAGTTTCTAAACAACGGCACAATTGGGAGTGGGACATTAATTGTCCATAATAATTATTCGTTGTGTTCGAGATGTTCGCCTCTAGAATAGGTAAGTACAGTAACGCACTGATACACACTTGGATAGGTACCTAAGTACCAAGATAATATTTTCATTAGATGGATATTTCATCGAATATTTTGATATCTAGATAGAATACTTGCCTCTGTCAAATTCGACGTCCATCATGGTGAGAACACGTATCTAGATTTTATTACTAACAACTGACAGCCGGACCTGTGCGAAGTTACGCTCTGTGGTGTCGATTGATGCTCGGCCGCCACTGTTTAGCACTAATAAATAATTAAGATAATTTATGAGATATCTTAAGGCTCGATAGATGGCTCAAGCTAAATATGTACCAACCCACAGAATACAGTATACTGCTATATAACACCTACACAATTTTGTTTCTTTTTTGCCGCACTCTACCTCTACCATTAACAGTCACATCCACAAAGCGCAGAACACAGCAGACAATACACTAATATTCAATCATGAATTCACGTTAGAGTTAGTTTAATTTTATTCGGTGCATGGAAAGTTGTAGCATCCACGACTCACATATGGACCTGTAATTTATTTCGAGGAACGGATGAAGTCGCAAGGGATGGAATAGTAAATACCATACAGGCTGGAATAGGGCTCCGAACTGATTAACTCAGCCGCTGAGCGCTAGAAGGCGAAGGACCTAAGGAACATGGTGGTTGTCATGACTTTCCCCTTGATACCTTGCGTATCAACCCTTTTCACTCTAGAATTTATTCATTTCCCGCTCCATCAATCTCATCAATACTGTTCAAGAATGAGAATTATATTTATTATTATTAAATACCTAAATTATTATTAGAATAAATAAACGGGTGTTCTTTAGAATAAGCCCCCATTTTCCAATATTTAGAACTCCATTTTTCTTTATAAAAAATATTGGAAAATACCATTGAAAAGGTCACTTTCTCTAGTCTTAACGAAAAATAGAGCAGGAAGAAAAAGACCGACTGAATGGTACATAAGCTGACAAAATAGGAAGTGGTGGACTGAATATTAGAGTAACTTTAGTATAAGCCCCCACTCCATACTCTGGTAGTTTATAAACTTTTACATAGGAATTGAATTATTTTTTATATTTTGTATTGAAACTAGAGACGATGAGCCCCCAATAATGCCATTGATCAAAAATAATGGTGGTACGAGCACTGTGAGAAAACTGGTGAATCAGATATACACTTTGATCAAAAGTTATGGGGTTGAGTGGCGATACCTTAAGTTCCTACCTATGGCCTCCCCATTCAAGAGAGTTTGGGGAATTCTCCCCCCTACGCCACTTCCTCTATATTCTACCAAAAGGATTAATTTAGAATATATTTATCCAGACCACCAAACTATACAAATCATTCAGAGCAATTTACTACACTTACTTACCGCAAGATGCTCTGGAATTACATCCTCAAAATGTGACACCGGAGGTGGTTGTAGCCAAAATGATTGAATGAGAGCAAAATTGGACTTTTGTAGCTGCCTACGTTGAATAAATCCTCCAGAAAAAGATCATCTTGGAACGGGAGAGACAGAGGAGGAGGGAGCACATGGGCAGAGGGGACTGAAGAAATTTCTCAACAACTCGGCCTCAAGTAATGTGTTGAACAGTTCCAGGCTAAGTTCCAACGTGGGAAAAGGAAGGTGAGGTTTTGGTTTTAGTGAGTTTGAATCTCACATAACCCGGAGTGCGGTCCATCGGGGGTATCTTACGAGATCCGATTACCATCTTGAGATCTTGAAGATTTCCTCACCTGCCTACGGGGGGGGGGGGGAATCAGAGCAATTTGTCCAAGTATTTTTAATTTGTAAAAAGTAAAATCTGTGACCTTCAAGTATTTAATTGGATGGTATATAATGTGAAAGATATGTATAATTCGGTGGTCTGGATGTTCACAGGCTCGCATCTAAAAAATAACAAAAAGTATTCTAAATCAATCCTTTTAGTAAAATATGGATTAAATGGAAAACAGATCAAAATGATGCTATAGTTTGGTGTTCTGGATGCTCATACCAATCCTGAATGCAGACAGCATTGCTGATTTTGGGGATAGCATGGCTACAAGACGTTTAACCTCTCCAGTGCTCTGCATGTAGGTACACACAGGTGGACATTCTTTGGGTAAACCAAAAGCAAAGGTCTTTTGACCACTAAAGCCGAGTACATTGCAGCTCCTGAAGGGATAAATAAAGTTATTTGGCTCAAGTGACATTTGCAACAGATAGCTAATTTCAAGCTGAAAACAGTTTAAAATTGATTATCACTTATTTTGAGAAAAGTGGGTACCTACCTGCATGGAAGGGGTGATAAATCTTGAGCATGTTGATGGGGATAAACAATTAATTTTAATTTGATTTGTTCACCTTCGTCACCAAACGGGAGTTCAAGTCAATGGTTGATACAGAGTGACCACCAAACTAACATTTCAAAATTTCCTGACTGAAAAAAAACCATTAGTATTAGGAATACGAAAACACAAAATATGAATTATAACCTTTTCCAATTTATTTATTACCTATACCTATAATAACAAAAATTATTTACGAGTAACTTATTCAAGGTCAATACTAGTAAACTAAGTATACTAGTAAAAATTCAAGACTAGTAAATCATAAATACAAATTTGAAAAAAAAAATCACTTAAATCAGTTTTTATTGTTACTAATATATTTACTACAAATTTTCCTATTTAAATACGACTGTGAAGGGAATGAACTCATATGTAACTGAGGGAGAATGTAGCAACACATAATTTGCATTACTGCATGGATCGCCAACGTTTCATGACGGAAATTTCCATTGAAGAGCTGAAACTGGGAATTTTGATCATTCTGAACTGAAACTTAAGGGGGCACTGGATGGTACCAACGTATGCGGGGTTTTCAACTTTTCTTTATCAATAGTGGACCAAGATTGATGATTCTTGCGGCAATCTACTAGTTTTGAAATTCCTCATAGGATTGAACCTCTGAAATTTTCAAATTCCAAAATTGTCAAATTTAGATACCATTTAACAATTTTATTTCAAATTTTGAGGTCTGTGGGACCTAGTGGTTTCGAAAATAGAACAAATGCTGCAAGAATCATTGAAATTGGTTAACTATTGGCTGAGAAAAGTTTAATAAACCGTTCGGTCGTATTTCAAATTTGCAAGGAGCTTAGAGTCGTATTTGTATCGGAAAAGAGCTAGGTACCACTACAATCGAGTAACTCACCTTTCTTGCTCTTTTGATTGGAAAGGCTCCAGTCGGTCTGCTTTCGGAGATCTTAAGGCGACCCCTTAACTAAAAGATCATGTAGAATCATCCGATTGTAAACAAAACCAGGTTGTAGATCGCTTGTGACCATTGGCATGGTTTCTGCAGGAGAGAAGTGTGGAGGAATTGAGCGAATTTGTCAACTTCAACTAGGTAGGTATTTACTACAACTCCAACTTTCAAACCTAATAAATACTCAAGACCTTCCTGACTTTTGTTGATTTTATAAGAAATTCCCTGACATTTCTCGATGCATCAAATTTCCTGACTTTTTCAGATATTCCCTGACTGATGGCCACTCTGTTGGTAGGATAACAACAGCTTTTAAGAGGAAATATAATTGTGGATGGAAAATATGCCTCTGTACTTATCCCTGAGCCCTGACCCTCTCATTTCCTTTATTGGGCCACAGTGGACCTTTGACTTCAGCATTGAGTTTAATCTCTTATCCCTGTGCAAGACTGTGTACACAGACATATATATAGTTTGATGGACAGTGGTCTAGTCAATATTTCCAACTAATCTGAATTTTTGCTAGGTAATGGATTGACCAGAATACTGATCTAACCACTTAACCACCACAAGGCCCACTAAAAATAGTGGCCTTCAAATAATGAATTCAACCTGTAGCTTGATAAGGGAAATGAGGGTTCAGGGTTTGAGCACAGCTCCAGGGCTTGCCACCCGATAAGGAGTAGGTAGGTATCAATGCCTCATTCCTACTTACATTGAAGCCAAGTTTTTATCATCTTTCCAATCCAACCAATATTCCTTGTTATCACTTGTTGCTCTTGTTTTTATGATAATTTAGATTGTAGATTTTTTTGCTGAGATGAAAATTTGTCTTGTTCTTATACAACACTGTTTTAGTTGTACTCGTAGTTAAGTATATACACGAGTTTATTTTTTTCTTGTTCTACATTTGTATAGAAGTCAAGTCAAGTAAGTAAAAGAAGGCGGCCTAAAAACGTTAACATTTGAACCCAAAATCCAAAGGTTGTAATCATGAGGGCGTTATAAACTTTTTGAGGGAGTTATTAATTTAAATAGGTACCTTTAAATGATATCAGATCAGGATTTATTTGGAGTCAATGGATCTGGGGTTATACTGGTCAGTATCAGGAGTCTAGGGCAGATCCAAAAAAACAGCAACAAAACAGAAGAAAAAAACGGGAAGAACAAAAAATCTCTGAAGTCTTTACTTTGGCACATGAACGAAAAAAGCGTTAAAATTTAAATGCATTAAGGAGCCGTATTAGGTCTAGGAACAAGGGGCACATTCGAAATCAGCTCAATATTATCTATAAGAGTAGCTCTTAATACAATTTTGTTCACCTAGAATTCCATTTCGGCCCAGTGTGCGACCGACGTACGGACGGATTTTTTCGATTTTTGGATTTTTCTTTTTTTCCATCTTGAAATGTTATAACCAACAAATTTGGAGGGGTTGTTGATATATAAATTTTTTTCTTGGTCTATTACGAAGATTTTTGATTAAAAATCAAGCTTTCCTAACAAAACTGCGGAAGTTCCATTCCCTTAGCAACGGCTGGGTTGTATGTGAAACTCCTACTTTTACTGGTTCCTCATCTCCATAGACATCACTTATTCTAACGATCTGAGATCTAGATGTTAGGTAACTCTCAAACCATTTGTTGCAGTTTCCTCTTATTCCAGCATTTTCTAGTTTTTGACATTTTCATGTCTTTGCCCTGGCACATTGCACAAACGAATTCCTGTGAAAACGCTTGCATACAAGTCTGCAACGCATTAGGACATTTCATGTCTTTCCCCTCCCTCCTTCTTCCCTTCCATCTTCTAGCAATCTTGTCTTCCTCTGTGAATTACATTTTTTTCAATATAAAGAAAACAAAAATTAAACTCATATTTTTATTTATTATTTACATCCATACATAAATCGTCGTGGGTAGTAAAAGAACGGTATGTTATATGTTCTACATGACAGTACATTAACCCCACTAACCATTGATTGCGTAGACAACAATCAACTATTTTCATATTTTGATGCTTGGGTAGCATTGTTACCTAGGTAACACTCAACTGTTTTCAAATTTGGGTGCATGAGTGAATACTTCCATATACTTCAAGATTTCGGTGTTCCACAATGGCTACGAAAAAGATGACCAAAAACTAAGGAGGCTACCAGCCAAATTTCAGCTTCCTACGGTTGATAGGGAAGAAGTTAGCTTCAGGAGCCACTCTGCTGATCAAGACCCTGTACACCTTATTGTTCACGTCCTAAGGGGGCTACCAGCCAAATTTCAGCTTCCTACGGTTGATAGGGAAGAAGTTAGCTTCAGGAGCCACTCTGCTGATCAAGACCCTGTACACCTTATTGTTCACGTCCTAAGGAGGCTACCAGCCAAATTTCAGTTTCCTACGGTTGATAGGGAAGAAGTTAGCTTCAGGAGCCACTCTGCTGATCAAGACCCTGTACAACTTATTGTTCATGTCCTAAGGAGGCTACCAGCCAAATTTCAGTTTCCTACGGTTGATAGGGAAGAAGTTAGCTTCAGGAGCCACTCTGCTGATCAAGACCCTGTACAACTTATTGTTCACGTCCTAAGGAGGCTACCAGCCAAATTTCAGCTTCCTACGGTTGACAGGGAAGAAGTTAGCTTCAGGAGCCACTCTGCTGATCAAGACCCTGTACACCTTATTTTTCATGTCCTAAGGAGGCTACCAGCCAAATTTCAGCTTCCTAGGGTTGATAGGAAAGAAGTTAGCTTCAGGAGCCACTCAGTTGATCAAAACCCTCTGCACCTTATTGTTCACGTCCTAAGGAGGCTACCAGCCAAATTTCAGCTTCCTACGGTTGATAGGGAAGAAGTTAGCTTCAGGAGCCACTCTGCTGATCAAGACCCTGTACACCTTATTGTTCATGTCCTAAGGAGGCTACCAGCCTAATTTCAGCTTCCTAGGGTTGATAGGAAAGAAGTTAGCTTCAGGAGCCACTCAGTTGATCAAAACCCTCTGCACCTTATTGTTCACGTCCTAAGGAGTCTACCAGCCAAATCATAATAATCATATAGCCAAATTTCAGCTATAATCATATAGGTACCTACCTACCTCACTTCTACGAATCATAATAATCATTGAGCATATTTCGTTACGTAACGTAACATAACGAAAATTTGGTTGTGTGCCATAGCAAAGACATGAAATGTCAAAAAGAGCAGATCATTACGAGTTACTCCAAATCTACGAGACGGTTAGCTCAAATACCATCTTGTGCTGGGCTTTGTAGAACAAAAAATTGATACATACCTATGGGAACAAAAATTAATGTAATTATAAAGCTTCAATCAACTCCAATCTTGGATTCCTTATCAAATCCTCTGAACAGGCGTGGTGGACTTGCTAAGGCACCTCATTAATATTGCAAGTTATTTTATATCAGATTAATCTAGCGAAAAAGCATGATCAGGCTCTAAGGAGGCCATTATTCTTGAAGCCATGTAATTTTTGCCCATCAAAAGTAAATTGTACAAAACAAATGATACAATTTTGAGAAGGGGGAAAAATACAGTAGGTAAAGATGCATTTATGACTTGGTACCTATTGAAAATGAACGTTTTCAAGATATGTGTAGGAGGTAAGGATTTGCAGAATATGGTCAATGCTTAAGTGACACTATGGCCTTACACATGCGGATAAACAGATCAAATGGTTTCACTTGAATATCTCGACAGATTATCAGTTATTCCTTCCAGAGAATGTTTTGCTTAAGGAATCAAAGGGTTGGGTCATTCCATGTCAATTCAACACACCCAATTTACCTCACCATTTTAGATTTTGCTCAAATTTGGTATACTCATAGTAGGTGTTGAGACTAAGAAAAATACCAAATTTTAAATTTTTATCTCAAACCGTTTCTTAAATATGGCTATGTAAAACTTACAAAATCTCGCCAAAAAACCATGAACGGATTTTATACTATTCGCTCTACGAACTGTCCTAATTGAGCTAGAGAGCTGGGGGAGGTCTCATTTTGCAGCTTTTTGTATGCTCTTTCCAGTGATATACAACAGGACATAGGTTCTAATAACAAAAATTTTGTCAAAATACAAATTAAAATTTTGATTTAATTTTTTTCCAAAAAGTACATAATTTAAAATTTTCAAAATATTCCTATAAATACTTAGTACGGTTGTAAACAATGTGACAAAATATAAATATGGGGTGATGATGGGTTCATTGTTAAAAAAAAATATTCCTGACACTAGTTTTCCACTAATAGCCCGGTTTTGACTAAATAATAAACATATTACGTACTTTTACCAAAGAGGTGAGCTATTTAATTAAATAGCTCACCTCTTTGGTAAAAGTACGTAATATGTTTATTATTTAGTCAAAACCGGGCTATTAGTGGAAAACTAGTGTCAGGAATATTTTTTTTTAACAATGAACCCATCATCACCCCATATTTATATTTTGTCACATTGTTTACAACCGTACTAAGTATTTATAGGAATATTTTGAAAATTTTAAATTATGTACTTTTTGGAAAAAAATTAAATCAAAATTTTAATTTGTATTTTGACAAAATTTTTGTTATTAGAACCTATGTCCTGTTGTATATCACTGGAAAGAGCATACAAAAAGCTGCAAAATGAGACCTCCCCCAGCTCTCTAGCTCAATTAGGACAGTTCGTAGAGCGAATAGTATAAAATCCGTTCATGGTTTTTTGGCGAGATTTTGTAAGTTTTACATAGCCATATTTAAGAAACGGTTTGAGATAAAAATTTAAAATTTGGTATTTTTCTTAGTCTCAACACCTACTATGAGTATACCAAATTTGAGCAAAATCTAAAATTTAAAGTGTGTTGATTTGACATGGAATGACCCGGTTGTGAAAACAAAACATGGGATTGGAAAAATTTAAACACCAAGTGATTCGATTGTGCCTAAAATAATATTTATTAAAATGTATGGATTAACAGTACGTACACATTTTCATAGCTCCACTTCTCTGTAAACATCGATGAATGATATCAGTGTTGACAATACATATAGCATTTTAGGTCTTATTCAATTCTTTAAGACGTTTCATAAGATCTTCGACGTCATCAGTGCCAGAGACAGTTTCTGTGCTGATCTCATCTTCCACGGGTCTTGATGCGGATGGTTCAGCCATATGTCGATCCCACTGGGATTTTAAGAGTGCATCCTTATCGTCAGCGAGCTCTTCAGCTGGTGTTTCATCAACTAGCGAAATTCCCCAATCATTATCTTCATGGACAACAGCTGCTTCTTCTACAGGCTTCAGTACTTCTTTGGGAGGCCTGGCCTGAAACTCCTTCTGCCTCTGGCGACAAAATGGATCGTCACATGTAGGATTAGGTTTGAGCGTCATGGTAGGAAAAAAGTCTTTAAGAGCTATGTATCCCAAGTAGGGCGTCACATCGCCGAATTTTAATAGCTTTTTAAGAGTGTTCTGAACCAGGAAACCTGCGATGATACCTATTGTAGTTGGAAGGCTTGCTGCACACACTCCTTCTTTTTTAATACTCTTTTCATCAATTCCAGAAGCAACCATCAAAGGAGGAGCGCATATGAAACATGCAGTTTCTCCAGGAATTAGTAACTGGATATGTCCTGAAACTGCGTTTTCAGCAACTCCAGATTCAAACCATTCTATATTTAATTCATTACAAGCCGTGTTCACTGCCACTCGTGCTTCGTAATTGTCCACGCAGCTAAGAACTATGTCAACCATTCCACCATTTAGTCCACCGTTTCTTAAAGTATTCATGAAGTCTTCAAAATTCGTAACAGTAGTAATATCGTAGTTATGACACTCGATGGCAACATCTGGATTGATAAGAGAAAGTGTATTTGAGGCAGCTTCAACCTTGGACAAGCCAGCTTGATGGGGTTGAAAAAAAAGTCTGTTCATGTTGGCTAATTCAACTTTGTCGTAGTCGAATAGAATCAATTTACCAATACCACATCGAGTCAGCATCTCAGCTGTGACGCTTCCGACACCTCCAACACCCACGACTGCAACGGAAAATGATCGAATTTTTTCGTAATCTTCCACTATACCCATCCTTTTCAACGCCATGAGGCGACTGTATGGATTACTATCGACCACTTCGCTGGTCATTACAGCAATTTTTGGTCTAGATACATGATTTTTTAATTTCTCAGAAGCAAGCTCCTTTTCCAAGGATTCCACCAAAGCAGCAAGCTCATCGACCGACTTTTCCCTCAAGTTAGTCATTATTAAACACTTGTTAATCTACAATATAACAATACACTCACCAGAGGATTCGATTTAATCTGTGGCACATCGGAAACTAAGCACCATCAGACCACCGACTATACGGAGAATCATACAAAACACCAAAACATAAAGAGTCTCTAGTTCATTGATTGAAACGAGAACCAACGTAGACCATATGGGTCAAAACATGAGCCAAGTCAGTTTGACATTGACAATTACGAATACTGCAGATGACAACTCACATCCTAACCTGAATTTATAAAACCTTCTCACCTTCTGGTCCTGGTTCATGGAATCAGAATGGATCCCTCCCAACATGACTTCTTGTGGGAAGTAGGAAGAATATTTAGTTTTGTACAAGTTATATACGTGCCGCTTTAGTCATATCTTCTCAACGAATGAGGTAATCAGGCAAAACATGGGGCCTCAAAACATCAGCATTTTTCATTTCCCAATGGTCAATTCTGGTAAAAACCAGAAGATAGTTGAGGATCGAACGTCAAATTAAATGAATTATTGCTAAATCAATAGTAGTACTGCATAATTCATTTTGCACAAATGTGACTCAAACAAATGGTCAACATGCTCAACCTCATAAAGGAACTTTCACTTTTCTTGTGGGATTTGGGTTTCATAGAAACTATGCTCACAAGATAGTTTTCTTTGTACTAATGATAATTTAAAGAAATAAAATAATATTAAATAGAATAAGTACCTCGTAGTAATAATGACTTGATTTTGAATTATACCTACCCAGTTTAAGCGCTGGAAACCATATAGGAAGGTATTCGAACAATGCTTTAAATCATGATATGAACAGTAAGTAACTTTTTTCTATAATTTTTGAGATTTCGAAGTGAAATTTGGAGAGCGTTTTTGGGGTACCTAATACTAAGGTCAAACAACTCAAAAAAAAGAGTAGAATATTTAAATGGAGGGGAGGGGGGTTTGGGTATTTTGGATTTTTTTTCTCTTAAAACTCTTAAAACTTAGTATTCACTTACGGTAGCTTAGTATTCACTATTTGTCTAGGCTTAATACGGCCGAAACTTAGCATTAGGCACCCTAAAAACGTTCTTCTAGTTGCATTCAATATCTCATAAATTGTGGAAAAAAGTTACTTTTATATCATGATATAAGGGCCTAATTTAAAAACGAAATTTCCAGCATTTCAATCTATGTATAACTCAAAATCCTGTCATCATTTTTTGTTGAGCCCATTGAGACTTTTGACTAGGGCATCAAAAACTGGCTTGTGTTCGTAGATTCATAAAAACCCAAATCCCATTAGAAGTCCTTGCTAATTTTTATAAAGTTTTCAGAGATTAGTTTCTGGGATGAACTTGTTCTCTAATTCTTCACTCTTTTAATATTTCTATTAATCTTTTTACTATTTGTTCCTTTACTACCATTAAAATCAAGAACCTTCCTTAATGTTTATATGGTGATAAAAATAATAGAGAAGGTCGTAAACATTCATTAAAGGAGGAAAACAACGATTTTTATTGGTTCGAATCATTGGAAACTGAGGAATGAAGCCAGTCCTGCGTTTCCAGTCCTTTTTTTTTTTTTTTTTTTTCCCCTACGCCATTTTAGGTCTGCGGCTCTTCCGCCATGTGACCTCGCGCAGCCCAATATAGTTTCGCGATTTTCACCCAGTGGGTGTCGTCCGGCAAGAAAGGATTTCTAATGTCCTCAAGGTGAGGGCAGTCAAATAGGTGGTCTGTCGTCATTGGGGTAGGGGATTGGCACAATGTGCATCCTGGGTGGTCCTTTACTCGGATCCTGTGGAGGTGGGCATTTAGGTAATCATGGCCGGTGATGTGCCCGAAACCTGCCACAGCTTCCATTCGCGATAGGTTAGGAGGAACTCTGTCTTTTGGTTCCAACAGGGTGGACCATCTTTTGCCAGTCGCTGTCTGTGTCTGGGACTCCACAATCCTCTCCCTCACGCAGCTCTTGATGCACCCCTTTGCCGCTTGATATGCAACCGGGCTGTTCGGCATCTCCATCTGGGAGCCCTTTCTGGCTAATGCATCGGCACGCTCGTTTCCCCAGATGCCGCAATGGGAAGGAATCCATTGTAAAGCGATGGTGGTTCCTCCTGCTTGGAGTTCCTCGATGGCTCTTCTTCCAAGCGCCATCTGGTCTTCATCCAGTCCTGGTCCTACATTAACGGTTCGTGGTCCTGCGTTCAACCAAAGTAATAATAATTATGTTGATATGGTAATAATAATGATGTTTATAATATGGTGAAATAAATAACAGAGCAGGTAGTAAACAGTCATTAAAGAGAGGACAGCAAACTAGAGAACAACCAACCAACCAACCGTGTTGTTGATAACAATGATAATATTCATCCACGTGCTGATTTCGGTAAACAACTGCTGATAGTGCTTATACAAACAGAATAATTGCTCGGTTCATAGTAGATTTTATCTTATAAAAAACTTGTTGGTAAATACGTTAGTTGATTAGGTGTTGTAATACTCTGTTTTAAATACCCTAAAATACGTACTACTCCTCACTTATGATGTTCAGTGACATGTTGTGGTTTTGGTGATCAAAGCTTCTGTATAATCCTGTATAATTGAATTCTGTATAATCAACTGAGATCAACACTTTCACTCAAGTATGTATGCAATTATATTTGTTCTCGAATTGAGCTTTATTATAGGCACTTTATTTGTTGTCGGTAAATTTCTGATTTTTTTCAGTTTCCTAGAGGAAACCTCTAACAAAATTTTGTAGAAGTTTATGAAGAAAAGTATACCAGACCTTGGTTATTGTCAATCGCTATTATTATTAGGTAACTGTGGGAATCATGATAATATTTCCTTCCTTTAATAAAGGGATGTTCTTTAGTGTAAGCACCCACTTCGGGTATTCTTTACACAACGTTGAACAACAAACCGATCCACACGAACAAAGGCGAACCATTCCTTTTGCATTCAGGTGCATAGAAACAAATTGCCATTTTATCGTGCCCACAAAACTTACGATGCCTTGTGGTTAGTGGCTGGATATACATAAGGATTGTGCGTATTTTCCCTCTTTTCCTCTCTGTATGTTCAAGGTCGAGGAAATAAAATTTTTTGAAAGGGAAAATAGTGACATGGGGGGGTTCTATTGTACTGAAAGGAGAGATGCCGACATGTTTTTCAGCGCCTGAGGAGATATAGCCGAAACCCCGTAGAGAGTAATTTTCCTAGGAGTCAACCGGGACTGCTTGATCGCGCCCTCCCGGTTCTAGTCCTCAGGGAGTCAACCGGGTAACTCCCCATTACAGTATGATACTTATTTTCAAGAAGGATCTGTTATTTGGAAGTTCATACATCGTTCTTGAATATTTGTTAATAATATTATATATGCTCTCCTTACAGTTTACATTTTGCGTTAAATAACAGTCGTATTTCTTTCGAAAATGGACCTCAAGGACCAACAGGTAGTATCTAAACCAACGCCAAAACAGATAATTCCATAATCAAATGGCCGATTCAACCTTTGAGTATTAATAAGATGGAGGGCCATTGCTCTGAATTCAACGCTGTTTCCGCGTCAAGGCATAGGTGCCACTACAGTCGCGTTGGCTTTGCAATTGACTGACCCGCGTTCGCCACGCTTTTTTCAAATTCAAATGACAATGAAGTTTATTGTAATTTTAACGTAATTTTAAGTTTATTTTAATATTACTTATTATTGTTACATTTTAGTATTAATTATGTATGTAGACATAACTGTCTAGAAATTAGTATGTACATACTTCAGTTCCCATCCCAAATCTTGGTGCTTTTTTTTTTGGGACACACAGAACAGCTGATCTACCTTCATCAAACATCCACTAGAGTGTACTGGCGTCATTTCAACACTCATTCCCATAGTGTAAAAAATATGAAATATTAATGGTGTTAAATAGTGGTGTACATGTACGGTGCTCAATTTGGATGTAAATCTTAAATAAGAAATATGTCCTAGGTATACAATCCCCATTCATTCACCAAACTCAACATCACATCTTACGTCAGCTGATCAGTGTTCGGCCATTTCGCCCCTGGTCAATTCAAAAGCCAAACGACCGTAATGGCACGTATGGTTTGACTGCCTGAAACATCACTAATAGCCCTCCATCTTATTAATACTCAAAGGATCCAACAGTAAGGATTCTTCTTCTTCTTCTCTTCGAAGAAATGTATTCCAGAGGTTCCATTCTGGTGGAATTAGTTGAATTGTTTGTGTTCCACACTACTCAAGTAGATGAGTAGTAAAATAAGATAAAGTAGGATTTCAAGAATCAGCCAAGGGTGATAGGTAGGAGGTGCATTAGGTAGTGGTCTGGCTACTAGGAACCATAATAAGACTTTAGTTTGATCAAATAGTGAGTATAGGTACCTAGTGAGTAGGTTCCTATGTAGTAAAAGCGTAACACTTTCTAATGTTTAATATCTTATGGAATATGTACCTAATTACTTAATTACTCGAAATGTCATTAAAATCTCAGAAGAGAACTCCCTTTATTTACTGATTTATAAATATTGTTGCAACCTTAGGTCCTAGATAGTCAATATTAACTGGAGGTTAGTAACCAAAGTAGTACCTAGTGCAACGAAGTTCTGTTCCTAATGTTAAATATCTGTGTTTACATGATTTATTCCCCCAACTTTCGGTTTGATTAAATAAATACTTGGGGAAAACACTGAATTAAATGCATAGATAAATTATTGGATGATAATCATGAAATTTTAGCTCGTCAGGAAACCAGATGTTTCCTACTCATGTTACCATCAAATACCAAGTGACCATTTATCAACAAAAATATTTTCATGGAACCCCACAATAAACTTGCTAAAAAAGTATGCGTTGCATGTGAAAGTGATGTTTTGACATTTCATGTCTTTGCTATGGCACACAACCAAATTTTCGTTATGTTACGTTACGTAACGAAATATGCTCAATGATTATTATGATTCGTAGAAGTGAGGTAGGTAGGTACCTATATGATTATAGCTGAAATTTGGCTATATGATTATTTTGACATTTTATGTCTTTACTATGGCACATAAATGAAAAAGCGTCACGCGGGGGAGCGTCACGCGGGGAGCGTCACGCGGAGAGTGTTACGCGGAGATTCCCTAATGATCCCACGATTCTGAGATTTGGTATGTGGGCCCTTGAGGGACTCTGAACACAACTGACCGATCCCAGATCAGCTGAGTGGCTCTAGAATCCAGTTTTTTCCCTAATGATCCCACGATTCTGAGATTTGGTATGTGGGCCCTTGAGGGACTTCTGAACACAACTGACCGATCCCAGATCAGCTGAGTGGCTCTAGAATCCAGTTTTTTCCCTCATGATCCCACGATTCTGAGATTTGGTATGTGGGCCCTTGAGGGACTTCTGAACACAACTGACCGATCCCAGATCAGCTGAGTGGCTCTAGAATTCAGTTTTTTCCCTAATGATCCCACGATTCTGAGATTTGGTATGTGGGCCCTTGAGGGACTTCTGAACACAACTGACCGATCCCAGATCAGCTGAGTGGCTCTAGAATCCAGTTTTTTCCCTAATGATCCCACGATTCTGAGATTTGGTATGTGGGCCCTTGAGGGACTTCTGAACACAACTGACCGATCCCAGATCAGCTGAGTGGCTCTAGAATCCAGTTTTTTCCCTAATGATCCCACGATTCTGAGATTTGGTATGTGGGCCCTTGAGGGACTTCTGAACACAACTGACCGATCCCAGATCAGCTGAGTGGCTCTAGAATACAATACGGGGTTTTATAGGAAGGGGAAAGGGGGTGCAAAGACATTAAATGTCTCTCGTGGTTGCGTACTTGTACGAAAGCTGTATCCACCGTATGAGTTTCAAGAGTTTCTAATACCAAGTTCAGAGTACATACGTTTCAAAGTTCTGATGATTTCCGCTTACAACCGAGTCGTTGCTAGGGAAATGGTACTTTTCAAAAAATTTTTCCCCACGAGTGTTTTTGTTCAACTTTGGATTTGGTCTAGTTACGGAATTGTTACAGGATTTTCAAATTTAATTTATTGAAGAGGGTGAAAGGAGCGAGTAATACTGATAAATCATGATGGTTTAACTATTCTCATCCGATTTTCATGATTCTTTTTTGATCAACTTATTGATGTTGTCTATTTAATTTTTTCAGATAAAAATATGGACGACCCTCTCAAAGATAAGAGGTTCTCTCATGTAATTTCTGACCCTAGATTCAGAAAGTTACCGAGAAGTGAAAGAAAAGTTAAAATTGACCATAGGTTCAAATCTATGTTTACCGATGACAAGTTCAAGCTAAAATATGCTGTTGATAAAAGAGGGCGCCCTGTTGAACAGACTCAGGCTGATAACTTGAAGAAGTATTACGAGCTGACTAGTGGTTCGGATGAGAGTTCTGGAGAAGAAGAAAATGAAGAATCCAACGAGGAAACTGACGGGGAGAGCCGAATGAATGGACTTGACAGCTCAACCTCTGTCACTGACAAAGTGGTTGGAAAAGAAGATCCTGATCAGGTAGCGGATGAACAAATTAGTGATTCGGAGCACGAAACATCTTCAACTCTGGTGGAAGCACCTAAGAAATCTGCTAAGAATGACGAATTAAAAGCAAGATCTAAGTTGGTGGACAGTATACACAAAGACAAAATGAAAGAAGTGGTGCATGAAAGGCTGAAAGACTTAACAGTTGATTATGCTAGAGGGATTGGCACTCTTGGTTCTGATGAAAGCTCTTCTGACGAATCTTCATCAGAAGGTATGAACAGCCTTATTAATTTATTTTACTCAGTTGGTTATGATCTACTGTTAGATATAAACATGTTGCTTACTTTGTTGTACATGCTTGAGATTTGAAGAAAGTAGGTTTGACAGTCAGAAAACTTGCGTTTTCCGTATGACTTAAACAGCTGGCGCTTCTTCGACCAATATTTTACTCAAATTCCCTCCATTACAATTTAAGGAACACTTTAATTTGTTTCAACATTTTTTATTCCAATTTATATTTTATATTTTTACTGCCTAGTTTTGAGTGTCAACTTGTCATTATTGATAGGCACACATGCAGAACCTACCCAATTCAATCACAATTCTGCATTAATTATTGATTGGCACTACATCATTATTGATTGGCACACATGCAGAACCTACCCAATTCAATCACAGTTCTGCATTAATTTCATCATGAATATATTGTTTGCTATGAATGTCCAACTCAGGGTTCGACCACTGAGTATAGAATGAACCAGAGCGGCCTTCGGAGGGCACGTGGTATGTCACCTTCCCCCTCCCACTGGGGATCAACCTGCCGACCAATCTACTGCTCTGGGCCTTGTCAATATACCATTAGCGGTGATTCGTTTGCTTTTAGTTATTCCACAAAACAATGCATCAAAGCTCATCAAACAATGCATGTTTCTCTTTTTTTCTGGACTCATCTCACTCAAATACTGCTGGAGAAAATCATAGAAACTGGCTCATAGAAGCATATTAGAATTGAAAATTCATCCGATAAGAGTCAGACAATTCAAGAACAGAAAGCTTGAGGTAAAAACTGAGACCAATTATTCATTTCAAAATAGAGTAAAGATGGCGTTACTTGTGTATTTATCGCAAAAATTTAACCAATTTCTATTTTTATTTTTTTCGGTAAAAAAAATCGAGTAAAATTTAAATAATTTTTAAAATTGAAGTTCCTTTCTTGATAATTTAGCTTTCATCATATTTCCGCAAAATGTTTTTTTAACAACTGTTGTTTGTATAAGTTTTACAATCTTCATCATCACAATGCTGATGAAAATGTGATGCGACTTTTAGTTGAAAATCTATTATGAGCTAAGGTGGAGTATTGTAAACGAAATTTTATAAAGAAATAAAACCTCTTTCTATAATATATAAAATGATATTATAACTATATCCAGCATCAATCTCTTAATCATCTTTCACTTTCTGGGCTACAAAACTTTGCCATCTGCCAAATTAAAATAAAAATAAATGAAAAACTGTTTAAATTTTATACCTTCATTGGTAGTGCGAGATAGAATTGCTTCTCGCGTAATAATTTCAATGGAACCGCTATCCCCAGAATCAAATGGAATCAACATGAATCAATCGCTATCCCATTCACTGCGTGTGATTACATGTGAGCACGTGATTGCCTATATTATTTTTAAAGGTATGCCTCGATTTTGACAGCTATTTACTTTCTTAATTGGGTTCCGATGATTCTTGCAGTTTGGTTGAGTATTTATAGCCCACATTACTAATAGAAACAATTTAGAATGTGATATATTAGCCCTTGTGTGCAACGATGTTGAAATCTCAGATGATATTCAAGGACGAAATGATTTGAGGAAACTCTAAACTTAAATGGGAATGGAAATTTTGATTTTGGGGAGCTGAAATATTTTTTACCCCAAGTGATCACAGAGCTCTCTTGGTTGACTATGAATGGACTAAGAGTGAGCGGATTGGTACTTTGGTTTTCTTTCAGATACATAATTTTGATTATACTATTTTGTGTACAATCAGATTCGGAAGAAGAAGAAATTTTTCATCCCTGGGGAGAGTTAGCTAATGATGCTGAAGAAACGGAAGAAATAACTGCCAGACTTGCTGCTTGTAACTTGGATTGGGACCGAATCACCGCCAGGGACCTGTTCGTTTTGTTTGCCTCATTCCTTCCTCCCGATGGGTTCATCAAAGATGTAACTGTGGGTTTTAGATTCGATTAGTTGCTGCTTATTCATATTGATTCATGAGTTATTTTCGAAGTAACAGCTGAAAAGCATTGATATGGCTCGTCCCCGGAAAAATACCTCAAATATTGTTTTCCGTTTTTATTTTGATAGATCTATCCTTCTGAGTTTGGGCTACAACGAATGAAGGAAGAAGAGCTGAAAGGACCTAAAGAGTTGTTTGAAAATCCAAAATTTCAAGATTTTGACGATGATGATTTCACAGATAAGGTCAGTTTCTAACTGCGAAAATGATACTAGTTTGCCTACGATCTTTGAACTTTATAATACTATTTACCTCATTTTACAGCATGCAGAGGGTAGCCAATATTGTATGGAAAAATTACGTGAGTACCAGTTGAATAGGTTAAGGTACTACTATGCCGTTATAACTTTCAACAGCCCGGAAACTGCCAACAAGATCTATACCGAGTGCGATGGCATAGAGTATGAAAGTTCTGCAACCAAGATGGATCTGCGCTTCATTCCTGACGACATGGAATTCGATGTAGTAAGTTTTTATGACCAATATTGGAGAAATATTGACCTGAAAACCGGGTGTAATGTCTTTATGTCCGGGTGTAATACTTTAGATCGCAATCAGCTGGCAAAAAACATGAAGTATGTGAACAATAGACAATGCTTGGATTGTATGGTCAAGTTCACCACTGTATATTGGTACTTCCAATTTATTTACAAGATTGAGTTTCCCCTTTTTTCCTTGTAGGAACCGAAAGAGACTTGCTCAACAATGCCAGACATTACGAAGTACAAGCCGAGACTGTTTGTGAATTCTGCACTCCAGCAAGGAACTGTTCGTTTGACATGGGATGAAACTGATTTGAACAGAGTTGAATTCACAAAAAAATTGGCTGGAGGGGAGAAGATAAATGATGATGATTTACATGCATACATTGCTGCATCGTCCGATAGTAGTGGGGAAGGTAAGGTAGTTAGAACCTCACATCTACAGGAGCTTGATAATTTAACAAGAACGTATTTAGTGTGGTATGCATACACACAACTTATATCAGTAGCAGGACAACATGCTGGATTCAGTAAATGGGCAAAATCTAAGATTGTTGCACAAGCCATTTACCTGTTCACGTATGTGTTGGCGTTTTATATTGTAAATCGCTGTTTTAGATTATGGTGTGCTGGTGAACAGTACTTTAAACGAGTAGTTGATGTATCTTATGTCTTACAGATGACGGTAATAAAAGCGAAGCTGAAAATGAAGAATGCCGAGCACCCAAAACAGATGATGTTGATGATCCGATTTCAAAATACAAAGCTTTGTTATCTTCAGTGACTTCCAGTAGTAAAAAACATAAATCTAACGTTGATATGGAAGTTTCTTGGGGTGTGGGCCTTGGCGATAAAGATTCCGAGAGTGAACCTGAGGAGGTAGATAGTGATGCCGGAGAACTGAACAAGAAAGAAGTAAGGCCCATTCGTTTTAGTAAGAATTAATAGGAATTGTTGAAATATTATTAGCAAATAAAGTGTCTTTTCGCATTATGCTCGTAAGTAATGTAGTTACTCAATTACTTGCTAGGAATGTTTACATTTTGAAATTTGCAACCATGTAATCATCAGTTTTGAACAAAGAAAAAAATACGTTGAGATTGTTTCTATATAATATTTTACTGATTATCTTTATAGCAGATAAAACAAGGAAAATCTAAATATCGCAGCAAAAAACATCTCAAATCGAATGATACTGGGGAGGATGAAAATGAGGTAACAACCGACATCCACTTGTTCTTTCATTATTGCACTTAAAATCACAAAAATACCGACTAATCTATGATTTGTTCGTGTTTTAACTTATTGTGTATTTCACTCACCTCTGCACAGAGTGCTGAACTGCAATTACTTCTTGCTGACGACGCTGTTGAAGAAGAGACGAAAGCTCATTTCAATTTCAAAGATATCCAAAAAGAGGAAAGTCGCAAGAAGAAAAAGAGGAAACACCAGAAAAACAACAAAGATGAAGCGGCTGAAGATAATTTCGAGGTTGGTTTTATATATATATATATATATATATATATTTATATATACATATATATTTGTTTATATTATATCGTTGCATTCAATCGAAAATTTTTCCCTTTCAATTTAAACTTTCCCTATGTTAGAAAAATGTACGTTGTTTGTAGGTACTTTTATGGAATTCAATTTAAAATGATTTTATTTAATGTTGATTCCCTCAATATGTCTTGATGTTTATTTATTATTTTTTTCATCTTTACCAAGTACCAATTACTTGTTTCTGGTTTGCTTTTAGTAAGTTATTTAACATATTTAAGGTTAACTATCTTTTGTACCTACTTTATTGAAACACACACACACATTACATACATACGTTACTGAAATTAGAAAAATGTAGGTACAATGGTGTAATTATGTTATTTTTTCCGTTTTCAGATCGATGTCAAAGATACTCGATTCTCAGCTCTGTACACTTCTCATCATTTCAATATTGATCCTGCAGATCCGCGTTTTGTAAGAACAGAAGCTGCAGAGAAAATCATTCAAGAAAAACAGAAGAGGAGAAAACTGGTGGACAAGGTAAAGTGGTTATCTCTGGTTATGAAATTGGCAATTGTACCTCCAAAACGGAGAGGCAAATCTTGGTTTGTTTTCTCTTTTTTATTTTGAAAACCTGTTAAAAACTCTGTGGAGTTACAGTTCCCGGAGTAATGGGGTTCCAAACTAACAGTAGGTATTTTCTTGGAATTTTTCAAGCGTTCTACAGCCTCTCCATTTTTTCGTAGTGTACAAATGCGGGTCATTCCATGTCAAATCAACACACTTTAAATTTAAATTTTACCTCACCATTTTAGATTTTGCTCAAATTTGGTATACTCATAGTAGGTTTTGAGACTAAGAAAAATACCAAATTTTAAATTTTTATCTCAAACCGTTTCTTAAATATGGCTGTGTAAAACTTACAAAATCTCGCCAAAAAACCATGAACGGATTTTATACTATTCGCTCTAGGAACTGTCCTAATTGAGCTAGAGACCTAGGGGAGGTATCATTTTGCAGCTTTTTTTATGCTCTTTCCAGTGATATACAACAGGACATAGGTTCTAATAACAAAAATTTTGTCAAAATACAAATTAAAATTTTGATTTAATTTTTTTTCCAAAAAGTACATAATTTAACATTTTCAAAATATTCCTATAAATACTTAGTACTGTTGTAAACAATGTGACAAAATATTGTTTCCCTAAACATTATCTCAGTTTTACGGAATTACATTTTGTAAAAGCCTGTTGGGTTTTCGCTAAGATCGCTTTCAGCTAGATTTACTTAATTTTTACTCTTAGCTACATTTAGTTACCAACTCGTATACTTACTTCATCATCATAAATATGTACAATATTATGTAAATTTTGATTAATCTGTTTGTACCAGAATTATTACATAACTATTGAAGTAGACTATTTTCATACTTTCAAATTTATTGTTATTATGTTCAAGATTATTGTTTTACTAACTAATAGGCTTTGTTTAACTTGGTTTAAATTGTATAAAATTAAAGTGAACAACCTAAATAACTTCATTTTTATTGGAGTATATCTATGGTTATTGGTTTTGTTTTAACAAGATAGTATTTTGAATTAATATTTCTGATATTTTTTTACCTTTATGGAAAACTAGTGTCAGGAATATTTTTTTTTTAACAATGAACCCATCATCATCCCATATTTATATTTTGTCACATTGTTTACAACAGTACTAAGTATTTATAGGAATATTTTGAAAATTTTAAATTATGTACTTTTTGGAAAAAAATTAAATCAAAATTTTAATTTGTATTTTGACAAAAATGTTGTTATTAGAACCTATGACCTGTTGTATATCACTGGAAAGAGCATAAAAAAAGCTGCAAAATGATACCTCCCCCAGCTCTCTAGCTCAATTAGGACAGTTCCTAGAGCGAATAGTATAAAATCCGTTCATGGTTTTTTGGCGAGATTTTGTAAGTTTTACATAGCCATATTTAAGAAACGGTTTGAGATAAAAATTTAAAATTTGGTATTTTTCTTAGTCTCAACACCTACTATGAGTATACCAAATTTGAGCAAAATCTAAAATGGTGAGGTAAATTGGGTGTGTTGAATTGACATGATGATGCAATAACAAAAGAGGCGATAGTAATTTCTGAAAGATGAAGGACTATCGTTTGTTAGTTAAGGCCGTATCACACTTGCATTTTTTCTGCGTTTTAAACGCTGAAACGTGAAGAAGGCAAACTGCGTTTTTTCAAGTTCAGTAGTGAATGTTGAAGAGGAATAACTGCAAAAACAGCGCATTCTGGCGGAATGCGTTTTTATTAAATCTGTCAGGTTAGGGCTCCTAGGGGTTTTTCATTGAATTGTAACCTCCCCAAGGGTTATGTTTAGCATTTTTCTTGCGTCAAGGTAAAAATTAGAACGTGTTCTAATTTTCCCAAGTGAGTTTAAAAACGCTCCGCCAGGATGCGCAATGGTCGAAAAAGCTGACCTTGAAAAAACGCACTTCTTCTTCTTCACGTTTTTGCGTTAAAAACGCAGAAAAAATGCGGAAAAAATGCTAGTGTGATACGGCCTTTATGGGCTCAAAGAAGGTTTGGCTCTGTGCTGCGCTCTGCCTTGAGCTTCTTATCATCAATATCGACCATCCTGATATTTGGATCTTGGTCTGTAAAATTCGCCCTAGCTCTGCGCAATAACATGCCCTTTTCTTTGATGTGTATAAGCCCCCTCGCCTCCTTTTCCATTAACCCAGGATTAAGATGGATATGGATGGTCGACGGCTGGGCCATAAGCTAGGTAGGTGAAGTCAACTCTAGGTATTGCCGGCATCATCTCCTCTCACCTTAAATGAAAGTATACTCAAATTAGCCGTAACCATGTCATTTCCTGCAACCCTCTCTACTCTACCTTTCCTCTTCGTGATGGATATTGGTAGTTTTTCCTTTCCAGATTTTCATAACTGCAGGCCTTAAGGTTAGATAGAGCAACGATATTATCTTCTGGGTGTTGCAGTGATCGTCACCTCTCACCTTGGATGGGGAGAACTATTTCATTCCAACATTTTCTTATAAAGTCGAAATTTAATTATTATCTGAGGGTAATTACTTGAGGGGGGACTGTTCTTAAACAGTTATCCGGTGGGTTTAATTTTTAGTTAGCCAGCCTTGAAGAAATAGCAAATGTCTTTATAAATCTGAAGGCAATAAAAGTAAAGCGATGAACGCCAAAACCAAACCAATATCTGCTAGAATCCCATTCATTTTACTGAGCGGATCCTGCTAAAATGCTCCCAATAAGGAGCCGGTCACCCACTCTTAGGCCCTCCACACGCCCTGTCCTTATACCTCCGCAAAGAAGCCTGTGAGCGGGGGCCTTACGCCTCTTGTTCATGCTCCAGACATCGCTCGCTATTTGTACGGTCTTAATGTTGATTCAAACACTCAAGCTCTCTAAATATGCCTGAAAAAATGAAAATCTATTCCTAACCTACCCAATCTAAACCTCAACTGTCAGGTGTGGCTGTTGCCATGACAAATAATTTATCCTGCAAGTAACAAATCAAGATAGGTATTGTGAAATTGTTTAATACTCAAAGTGATATACAAGAGGAAGAATATCAGCTTGGTAATTCAAAAGAAGATAATAAATAAGTGAAAGCAGGGAAGGTTATTTTACGGCTCAGTTGTGTCTCGGAGCAAGAATTTCAAGATCCGGCTCTAGAACTCATGGTGCTGGAACACTGCGATTGTTTATAATCGGTGGACAGTCAAATTGATAAAGTAAGTTATAGGAAATGAATAGGTAGGGACTTTCAAGTATGGAAAAACCATGGAAAATTTGAGCTAGTGCCAACAAATAACTTGAGAAGGGGAAGAGAGGGAAGGGGCCAAGTAGGCGAAGGGATTCAAAGCCCTCTGGGAACCCCTAGCTAAACAATACCTACCAGGAAAACCAAGACCCGAGGGGGAGAGCGACGAGCAGTTATTCCAGGGAGCAGTTCCGGTAGTTCTCTTTCTGTTTGTCACCTGGGTACTATTCATTTGATACCAACCCATCTCTAATATCTGCGGAACCCTCATTTTCCCCCAAAATGTACTAGACCATAACCCGAACAGATTATGTTTAGAATTTCGTGCCGAATCTCCGCAAACATATCATGCCGTTAACTCTGTATTCCTCGATGGAGGTTTTGTTGAGAAACATTTACTTCTTCAGTTCTACGAGAGAAAGCCGATGCACCCGTATTTCGGCTTAGGTTCCGTAATCTTTATGGCATTTTCAAATTGCTGGCTACTCTATTGTTTGAAGAAAACAACACCCACTTGATATAAATTGCACAGCTTTTATATGTTGTGCGATTTACCTCAACAATAAAAAACTATAAAAAAAAGAGAGGGCATGGGGAGTACCAACTGTAAAACTACTAGTTTACAGTTTTACTACCAGTTTTTTATTAAAATCTAAAGAAAATTGAAATTTGTTTGTGTGTTAATAATTACAAAGTTACGAGTTTGTGTACCCTACGCTTTTTCATCCGACTTCGACATTTTTTAAAGAGCAATTTAGATAAATTTTATGGAAATTTCAAACAACTTCATGACTTGGTAGCAATAGAAAGGGCTTTTACAAAGGGCTTTTACATCTATAACCAAGGAACATTGCAAGTTTATACTGTCTTGAATGGTTAACAGTTATATTGATTATACTGTGAAATTTAAATGATTTGTGGATTGGTCCAATGTACATTTTAATCAATAAATTTTTAACGCTGGCATAGGCTATCTCTCACTAATATATTTTTTTCAGAGCCCTGATGTTCCAGCTAACTCGACCAATAAGAAAATGAACCCGGAACTTGCAAGCTTAGTGAAATCTATAAAAGGAAAGCAATCAGGAACCTGATAAGTTTATATTGCCCCTACTCTGTACATAAACAATATATTAATTAAATTTATTACAGTTTCATCCATTTTCTTCTTAAAAAGTGTAAATTATCCCTGGTAGGATAACCTGCCACTCGGTGTTGATGGCATCGAATAGCTAACTCTGTACAAAAGTGAATCCACAAATAAACTACGGTTTCTTTGCCTGTAAAATTAGGTCTTACATTCAGAATCAGATCCTTAATTCGTTGTTCATCAGTTCATCTTATTAATCTTATATCAACAGATTTAAATTATTACTGACTATCATTGATAGTCCCCCCTCCCCCTTCTACCGCAGACTTACAGAGTCAATATGAAGTAGCCTGTATCCTTACACGGAGAACTAAAATCTGAAATACTTTCTTAGGGAGCGTATATTCCCAATATGGTCTTGAAATAGTCAACAAGCCTTTGTAGAAACAGCAGTTATGTGATCCAATTCATGTATCAGAATTGATGGCTTCAAGAACTAGAATTATTTCTTGCACAATCCCAATCACAAGGAAACATTAGTTTTTGTTGTTGCAACCATCCAGTCTAGAATATCAGATTCAAATCGCACATCTATATGACCAAAAAACCTACTCTACTTGAAGGAATGGTCGTAACCGTAAAGTTTACTTCCTTCTATACATAATCAGCTGAACAAACGAGTACCTATATCTCCCTTAACACCCATGCCGAAAAGTCTTCTGCCAGGTGTAAAAACCACTTATTACACCAGTGTCAACAAACGCCTCCAGTTCCGTTTTACGGATTACAGAAACAACAATTTGTGGATTCAGGCATGTATAAGTGACTTTTGAGTCCATTATTGCACTTAAACCCTTTGTACTTGTGATGGGCGTTAAATAATTGAACCACTTGAAATAACCAGTTACCAGCCAAGCACGGTTAGTTGAATAACTAGGTACATACCTACTTAACTTCCACGCTTCTTCCGTATTATGAGAGAAACCCTCCCTCAATCAAATCTGAATACTTTCAATATTTTTAAAGAAAGGTACCCTCTGCACAGGCAGTTTCTCAACCCTCCAAGTAGCAAACAAATGCTTCAAAAGGTGGAAGGAGCACAGTTCAACATAAGGAGCACTCTGGGTACTTTGAAATATAATTTCTTTTAAATGCACTTATTGGCCAGATTTTTCTGTTTTCAGAACTTGTCCCATAATTTATAACGTTCAAATCTTCGCCTTTACAATGTTTATAACCTTTGAACTCATCTCATCCTTCGATTAGTAATGCTATTATTGATATTTTGGAACATGGAGTCCTTACCTCATGTCATGGGCTACACCAACTCGCCCATCTTGTGAGGCCGAACCTTACGGAACTTCTCCAAACAGCAAAAGAACTGAAAGCGGTAACTCCGGTTCTGTTAGAGAAAGTTAAGTCAGATGGGTCCTTATGACCTCATAGAGGAAACCAAACCACCAAGACCCAGGACTGAAAATAAGGAACCCAAACAAAACGAACATTCTAAAACGGACTTTCACAAACAAAATTCAAAGGGGTACAACAGGGGAGTCGGTGTCAGCCAATGGAGAAATAGCTACCAAAAAAGTAACATCTTCCACAGAGGGCCTGCCTTACTGCCATGTCTGTGGTGCACAAACACGCTATACCAATCGGTGTGATTACAGACATGGCGGTCCTAAAGCAGGTCAAACGGTCCCACCTTTACCTGCTACAGAAAGAGGTTCAGGTAGAGGAAGTGAAAACCCCGGTACTTCCGCAGCCCCTAACGAACAGCGAGAAGCCCAACAGCAAGGGACTAAGAGGATGTATGGACCACCAAGGACACAAAACCTATACCTGGCCACACAGCTCGAGTACTAGCTGTGAATTGTTGGTGGGGATGTCATGGGCCACACCACTTACATAGAGAGAACCTGTAGGGAGGGAGAGTTACTCAGCCAAGACAAGAAGTTGTTACCTACATATTAAGTGACTAAATGCCGTGTCACACTAGCGTTTTTTCTGCTTTTTACTCGCATTTTGAATGCCCGAACGTGAGGAAGAAGTGCTTTTTTCCAAGGTCAACTTTTTCTACCATCGCGCATCCTGGAGGAGCGTTTTTAAACACTTGAGAAAATTAGAACGTGTTCCAATTTTTACCTTGACGCAAGAAAAATACTAAAATGTAACCCTTGGGAAAGAACAATTCACTGGAAAACCCCTAGGAGCCCTAACCTGACAGACTCAATAAAGACTGCATTCCGCCAGAATGCGCTGTTTTTGCAGCTATCCCTCCAAGATTCACATGCCTAAGTCTTCTGCATTTGCTATTTTCAGACCCACACAATACAGCAGAAAACCCCAGCAATACAGCATTAAAGATGCGAGAAAAAACACTAGTGTGATATGGTCTTCATGCTTCCCCATTCTATTACTTCAACTCACCACCAGGTAACGAGTTATCCAAATAACCGATCCTTCCAGTTGCAGTCTCGTGACGGCTCCTTTCATGAACTTCTTTCACTGCCTCAAAACCTAGGGCAGATCTCACCGCGTCATTATATTCAACAGTACTTTAAAATTAACATGAACTGAACTTGCACCTTTAATGATGAACCAAAAATGTTCTATTATTTCATCACGAACAAAATAAATAAGTTTAGCTTACTATACACTATCACGGAACACATCAAATTTAGATGCATCTACACAGTTATTGATCTATCAGTGATAAGGTAGAGCCCTGCAATAATAATTTCCGGAGGCTGTAATTCATCAATCATGTATTGAATTTATGACATTCTCTGCCACTAATATTGCAACCAATAAGCAATTAAAATACAAAATCCATTCAAGGGACAGCATTCATTTGTTAAATCAACATATTATTATCTATTATTATAATATTTTTGAAGAAATTAATAAAATGACAGTGTACGCTCTTAGATGTGGGATTTCTAGGTCTTGATAAATAAACCATACTGTTCTTATTATTCATCTTGTTGAAGTAAGTACCTATCCCTAGTTTTTCATGATCTGACAGTTTTACCAATTGAAAAATTAACAACACCTAATGTGTTGGAGAGTAAATTATGATGTTGTAAGTAAATAAATTTGTTAAAAACCATTGTATTGGTTTCATTATCCATAATCATGAAACTATTGAGTGGTCCCTCACCATCAAGTTTATATTTTGAATTTTTCAATAAGGAAAATCAGTACCTAATCGACGAATGTAATTTCAATTTCTTGGTAAAGTCGTTCGAATTTCATAACCAAGGTATCCAATCATTAGAAATTAAGTACGATTTTTAATAAGTACACATTTGGACGTTTATTAGCCCTAAAAACGATTTTTTGAAAGGATACAAAGCTTTGCTCATTTGTATAAGAAGAAATAAGCGCTGATTAGTGGGGTTGTAGTGAAGTTGGGCTTTTTGCCCTACGCTAGGGTGGTGACCTTTTTTGCACGATGTACATTGGGGGGTTACTCATCATGTCTAAAGAACGCAACATGCAAAGGAAATCTTGAAAGATTTCAAGTGAAGTATACTATTTGCTGCTAAAAAATTTAATAAATATAACTTATCAACAGATATACAAATAACTGTAAGAAAGAGGTTACTATATAAGGTTATCAAGAAAAGTAGACTTATAAAATTGAATTGGTAGAGATGAACGGCTCAATAGGCAGCGGTCTACAAATTAATGGATAAAACATAATATTTACGAAATAAGAAAACTCAATTTGAAGCTTACTACACACTCCCACTAATCATTGAAGATCAATTTCGAATTCATTGATATTATAAGCATCCGTAAACAAGTTTTTCGACTCAGTCTTTATTGTGAACGCAAGAACGATTGAATGGAAATGATCAAAATTACAAACATCAATTAATTAACTTTGCAACTTGTTTTGTTCGTAATCGAAAATAACTTGGCGAAATGGTTTAGTGAGGGATGCAACTACTTACAACAAAGTTAAAGATAATATTGAAAAATCAAACAACTTTCAGGTTATTTTCAGTTTCCAGGAGTACTAAGAAAACATCCTAGGTTTGGGTTTCTCAAGAAATATAAAGCTAAGTGTACACCTGTGACAAAATCTCGAGAGAAAGTCTCGATACCAATCTCAGGGAGTTGTCCACTCAGGCCACATTTGCTCTTGAGACTGATTCGTGAGACTCGATAGCCCAAGGAGTCTTGAGACATGGAATGTTTCATTTCCACTTGAGAGTCCGTGCGGTGACTGCAGTCGTGCAGATAGTTTTTGTGTAAAAACAGTTGTGAAATTTTCTTGAATGGATTCGCATCAAGCCCTTGCTTTTATAATAGCGTACAAAATTGCTAAAAAGCGGAAAATAAAAAAAGGAAGTGTTGGGTGAGGAAATGGGTGGATCGACGGGGTGAAATGGGGGTATGTTCCACACTTGTAAACGAGTTGCGACTGGAAGATGCCCAACAGTTCCGGAATTTCATTCGGATGTCTTTTTGCCCTCATTCATTTTTATTTCAAAAGAACAACAAAAAACAGTCGGACAACACAAATATATCAGTATAAACACAAGTCAAGTCTCCGAGACCTTGAAAAATCTTCTGGCGCTGGCAGAAGACTGGAGACCAAGTCTCGAGACCTGGAAACTGCATGTCCACTTGTGACCTGTGCACTCTCGAAGACATGTTTGTACTTACTGCTCTCCGGGCCACGTCCATTTGCGATTTGAGTCTCATGACCACTCTCGAGACTGCTTTGTCTCAGGTGTATACCTAGCTTAAGAAAAAGTATCTACGTTCTATTAGCAAGAAATAACTACCATGAAACAACTAGGAAAAAAGTAAATCCTTCAAACTTGATAACCTTTTTAAGGTTGAATTAATGACCAAATTAAATATGTATGATAATAATCATGAATTGACATCATGCTTCTGCTGGATTGACACTTTTCAATGACTACAGTAACATGGAAAAAAGTCAATCCTGTACAGATGAAACATGGAACCTCTTTTATTTTGTTGAGGTTAGTTATAAGATAAACAGAACAACCAAAAGAGGTAATTACTCCTTTTTAAGAGTATCACAGCGTAAATCACGAACACTTCAATATAGTATTGTGGATTAGGAAACGCACCTCCCGAATGTTAAAATGTAAATTATCATTGGGAAGGCTTGAAGCTATACCCAGGTTGCGTCGTAGGCTTCAAGGTACTTTCGACATTTGTTCTATCAGGAGTCAAAAGATTGCAGCACGTCTACAGTCGTACCGATTTCAATATTTCCAGTTCAGTACATTTATCTGTTAATTAAATTGATTCATGAAATCGATAAGAAAATTCTCAATCGGAAAAGGAAGCAAAGAAAAATCAACATATTATTGTGTACTCGATGTCTTGATGACAAACAAGACCGACCAACATGGGATAGCCACGAATTGCAAGAGCCTTCATCTTGAAAGAATGAGTTAGATGGAGCTTGGTTCAATTCTGATAAAGAAAGCATATTTGAAAACGGTTATCTCCAATTAAATTTTCTGTCTCCATTGTGTATAAAACCTAACACATGACAGTTACAAAGATGTAGAGGAGGCACACTATATATACATCGTTTCAGAATGTACATAAAATATAACGTTAGTTCTGTCTTTATGAGTAGGTACAATAATTTAAAGGTGAAAAACCACACAATCCAATTGTTTACAATATGTAAATCAACAGTTTCGATTAATCTTATATATGTACAAGAGTACTTATTTTTCTTCATTCTCTTCGTCTCCACAATTTGTACTTGAGTTTATACAGCAGACGAGAACATCCACGCAAGCTATTACAAATATTTATGCAGAATATATAAATTATGCTGGGTTTTCTCGTAGGCATTTCCAATGCAGTTGGATAACATGTGAATGCAAGATACGTACCACCGACGTCAGTCTCGTTGTTTATAGCGTTCATCATTTTTTAAATTCAGGGGTCTCAGGAATAATTAATTTCTCGGGTTTCAACGATACGAGAAAACCCGGATTCGTACTAACAGCATCAACAAAGCTATCCTGCTAGAGTTAACAGGTTGGATTCCTTACATCTTCAAAAAAAAAAAAAAAAAAAAAAAAAAAAAAAAAAAAAAAAGAGTAAGAGGTCTATGATGTACGTAGAGGTTAACGACTACTTAAGTCCTCAATGTAACTAATCCAAAAAAGACGAGATTTATCACAGAAACAGTTGATCTTCACAAGATGTAGAGATGAAGGTATTGTTCCTCAAACATGCATGGCGCCTAGGTATCTCAAGATCGCACGTATATATTCTTTTAAATTGAACCAAAGATTATAACTGTTTTCATTCAGCGACAAGGCGTTAATATTTTAGAACAAAAGTAGCTAATAAGTAAAACAAGCGTTTTCTTTGCCACATTGGTAGAATGATATGTTCGGAAACCCCGCAATTCGTTTAGTAAACAAGCAGATCGCAGGCCTATGCCTCAGGGGCGATTGCACTTGCCTAGCAGTTCAAACCTTACACGATAGATACCGAACAGAACCAAGAGGAGGAAAGGAACATCTGCAGTCCACTTGATCATTTTCAATAATGAACCTTCGTGATCGTTCGAGAAAAACCTTCGAAATTTTCGAACAATCAAAACTGAATTCACTCACCTCCCCTAATGAATTTTCAAGAACAGCTGGTACATGTACTATATAATGTACAAGCTCAATGAAGGGCGATGTATGAAAATGCCGTGATTTTCAAAGAAAAATACTCGGGATAGCAAAATTAAGAACATTTAAACCATTTTCAAGGAGAATCTATCTATTTTTTTCAAAAGTTGTCAAAAACATTCCGATAGTAAGCAGCATAATGGGCGAATTCAAAATAAATCAATAATCGAGCCTAATTCAACAATGAATCCGGGTAGATACAAAAAACAGTACAATTCATAAATATATACCGAAATAAAATGTCAGTAACAGATAGGGAACAACGTGGAAAAATCGTGTCCGTCAAAATATGGGGTAGTACCTAGGTAACTACCTTCAATATAGAAGAAAAACTTCAACTTGTGAAGTTACTTCGAAACAATGATTTCCACGCAGTGGCAGCACAGAAACTATCAAGCGATTTACCATAACAGTTTTCCGCCATTTCGATAGAATGAGAAACTGTTATTGAATAGAAAGCTCAAGTGTTATTAGCATCAGATTTATAAGATACTCTGAAACTGTTCTGACATCAAGGACTTGATCAAAAAACCTAAAATTGTACTCTATGCTCAGTACACACATAGATATGTCAACAACCGACGTCAGAGTCCAACGATTTCATGAATAATGTTTGACAGTAGCAAATACTATTGGCGAATACATTGAAATGGACCCCTAGTGCCTACGACTCGTTATTTGAGAAATTATTACCTATACAATACCATCATACACGTACAACATGTTTAAAATCTGTCATCCATGGCATTTTGCATTAGTGCTTGGTGAATTATTGGTACCTACGCACTGGGTTTAAAAGCACTTTAAGTATTGTTTTTGTACACTGCAAAAAGCAATCCCAAAAAAGAGAATTATTCTATACTCCTCGAACGTAGAAAACCAAACTGCAAAACAACGAAAAGTCGCGATAGAAAACCATCAACAAGCGTTCGAACAATCAACCGAAACATTCAAAACGTGAGCTATAACTGTACATAAAGATAACCTCAGCCATTCAGCCGAATAAATGAACATAGCATTTTGCCAAGAACGTTTGCATTTCTTTCTTTCATTTTGTGGTGAATAGGCTTAATTTATTAGTTTTTAAAAATTGTAGATTGGCACAAAATTATGAAGATTTTTTTCATCTCAGCCACAGTTTCAGCCTCAACGCATCAACGCCATTCAGGTAGTACCGAAACAGTCTTTTGTCCCTGACGAATCCAAGGTTTTCATAGAGCCGCAGGGCTGGCTTGTTGGTGATTTCAGTTTCAAGGACCACCTAGAATGATGCAGAAAGATCACTTAATGGGATGAAAAATACTAAATAACAATAACTTTTATTACATTAACCAATCACTTGATGTCTTCTCAGTTTATTGCTAGCTGCATTCTAGTATGCATAATTTTATGACCTATATCTCTTTGTGAGGATGAAAAGCACCTTCAAGCACCTTCGGATTAGGACAAAGAGGGACGTAGAGTTAGGTTGGCCCTCAACTGGAAGCGTATTCAAGCGTCCAAGCGAAAAGGCAATTACTTCTCGAAAAGGCGACTTCTGCGAGGCGACTGGGACGCGACAGAGCTCCTCCATTGGAGGACTTTGTCGCGTGAAGTCTGTGATGGTATGTAGTGGACAATAACATTTCTGAAATTATAATGCATTTTATTCGATTACTTTCCATATTCTGCCGCCAATTGTTGTGCTACTGTGTCCCACAGTTTTCTCTGAACGTTCCTGTGATGATAACCAGGGTACTTCATGTTCCACAATGGAGTTTTTTCTCTCACAGCACTTATTAAAAGTTCAATATCCATGTTTTCACTCCAGAGAAATCAGAAAAAAGAGACTAGTCAATGTGAATCATGGCCAGAAGGCAGGAACAGGAAAATGTGAATCACAGTCGGAGGGTGCGCCGAGAAAACATGGGAGGGCGACCGATCCCATCCAGATGGGATCAGTCGCTCGTCGCCTCAAAACGCGCGAGTCGCGTCGCTCATGTAGCTTGCAGTGGAGGACCTCTAATACGTTTTAAGCTTATGGGATTAGTCGCTTGTATACGGACGAAAACGCTTCCAGTGGAGGCATCCCACAGTTGGTTTAATAAATTGGACAAACAAAATGTTGGATAAATAGGGACAAAAACTAAGAAGTTGTTTTTCTAACCAATTTTTTGCCACCAAACTTCGCGATTAACAATTTAATTAATTAATTCTCTATTTTATCAACCAATCAGTAACATATTGTGACATTCAAGCCTTTTGTTGACGTACTAAACTAGATATAATTTTTATTTCATCATCAAACTCGGATTCCGAATCGAAATTAAAGAAAATCTCCGCGTTGAATGACATTTTTCTGCGACAAACAGGATCGAATCGGGGCACCAATGACGGGAACTGGTGGCTCCGTAAAGTCGAGTTCGGTGGCAGAGTCGTACCTACTCCCACAGGTCTCCAGTTCGGTGGCCCAAGGCAGTTCAAGTCAACTATGCTCGTAGTGTCAGTGTGACCTTTAGTCTTGGTATTTTGCACGAGTCAATCAATTTTAGTTTTGCGCATGCACAATAGTTATTATTAGCCAATCGTGATATATATTACAGGACATTTTTCTGGAAAATATACCCAACCACTTTCCGAGTTTGAACAAAATCAGACCACTAGATGAGAAACCGAAATTATATGAAATTCACATTTGCGCATGCGCACGGGCCACTATTGATTCGAAGGCAATGAATGTTATAAGGGACCTTCTACGGACATCCACCCCCTTCCTCCTTTGGTTTAGGCAAAGACGTAAGTCGTTGGTCCTCCTGGATTGGGCTACCACAGTTGTTGAAGGGATCCTGTAAGAGCTAACTCTCACAATCCCTAGAGATTGCATCGAAATTGGTACATTAGTCTCGGAGTTTTGCCTGTCAATAAATTTTAGTTTTGCGCTTGCACAATAGTTAGCACTCCACTAATCGCAATATAATTCACAGGCCATCTTTCTGGGACATACACCCAACTTCTCCTTGAATTTGAACGGAATCAAATCAATAGATTACGAGAAATCGACGTTACAAGAAATTCACGTTTGCGCATGCAACAATCCGACGGCAATGAAAGTTGTAGGGAGCCGTCTAGGAGGTAACCTTCACAACCCCTGAGAACTTCATCAACATCAGACAAAAACTTTTTATAGTTTTGGGCGTGACAAGGGTTTACCACATACATCATATAGGCAGACAGAAGAGGAACCAAAATTGATCAGCAAGCTCTGTAACTTCTATCTCTCACGAACACAAGAGTTCCTAAAAGATATACTTATCCTAAGTTTTATTAGAGAAAAAAATTAGAAAATTTTTAACTTTTTTTAAAGTTCACAAACTTGTTTACATAGTAAAAAATATAGGAAAAATGTATACCTAGTATCATGTCAAGTTGCAAACGCTGTACCTACAAATCGAAAATGTAGTTTAATGGATAACACTATATTCAATGAAGGGTAGGTATCAGTTTTCTTTATAGTCTATAATGATGCAGAGAAGTCATACATTACCACTCCTTATTGGTTTGGTATTAGTTGCTAATTCTTTATCAGAATCGCATTTATGTACCATTTAATGATCAGCTGATTACTGTAGTAACTAGAAAGAAGTCGAAAACTATGAAGGATGTTCAACAGACACTATTATGTGGAAGCTATTAAGACAAAGTGCTCAACTGAATACGACCTTTTTGAATGGATGACCTTTTTCCACCGTTTTCCAGTGACACTATTATCGATTAGACTCGAGCAGAACAAAAGTTAGGATTTGGATGAATGCAGGTTTTCCGGGGCGCCAAAGCGGATGATAATTACTATGCATAAAATTATGTAGGCAGGTACTACGTCAAATGTTCAAAAATACCTTCACAAGATACATTATTGTCAAATATATCTTCAAAAGATGTACGTCTGCCAGGTTGAGCGCGCAGTAAAAAGCTTTCACAAGCTGTAAAGAACTGCTTAAAGACCGTAACGAGATGGGCGAGGGCAAAAGTGTAAAATGAGACTTTGTATCACATTAACAACGCGCTCAAACTTCTGCGTTAACAATCTTAGGGGATCGTATGGTGGATAACCAGTAGAATTCCTTATAATTACCTAAACATTAGTCTATTAGTTTTGAATTTTTACTTGTGTCAACGAATTTAAGGCCACAAATGACACACAGTGAGAAATCTGTTATGAGAGGATATTCACATTTTCGTATACGGAAATATCGATTTAGAATTCAAGATTTATCTGTGGCAATGCGTTTCAAGTTTGGGCATATGCAGTGGCTATTACTTAACCAATTACTTTAAAATTCATGAATAGTTTATCTTGTGGCTATTTTCAACTGTCTAAATATATCGCAAAATATGGTCATCTCCTTTAGAGACCACTAAATACGACGAAACTTTCAAAAATCCCATAAACGGCGTAAAATTACCACACAAATTAGAGTCAAGAATATAGAAGAATGCTATTTGGAAAAACCCATTAAACTTCTTTTTATCCATACCATGCAATCAAATGGCAGCTATCCTTAGTGATTTTTTCAGAACTTTTTTGAAATTGAACCAATTTATTGTACCCAAAAAGTGCTTCGCAATGAACTCATCCTTTCCTTTGGAATGCTTGATTTGTTGACTGAACAGATTTTTTAAATCACAATCCTAAGGAGGGCTATCGTCTGGATTAACATACACATACATACGCTAATCACATCTCTAAAGATAGGTATTTTTAGAAAAAAAAAAACAAGCTTCTTCATGGTTCATCAACTCCACTCAGAACAGAGCAAGATATCGCAATTCTGGCATCACCATCGCGTTCAGCGCCAAAAAATCTTTAAAATGATGAGCCACTGGGCAAGGGAAAACAATATTTCGAGTGGAAGCCTCCCTCCCCCCTCCCTTTGGGTAGTCAAAAAACGTTTTGATTTTTTTTCTGATTTTTATTTGCTTAAAACTTAGTATTGGCAACCCAAAAACGCTCTCCATCCAAAATTGTGGAAAACGTTGGGGGGGGGTACTTTTGGGACATTCTGTTAATATATAAACTTACACACACATACTATGAAAAAGCGTCAAATCTAAATCCAGGAATCGTTTTAGATGCCTCAAAACGGATTTCGTGAAGAATATTTTGGAAAATTTTAATCTTAAATTTTTTGGAGCCATTGCGATAGCATCATTTTCTACAAAAATTCGCTAATTGACATATAACATTATATTCGATACCAACGATTCGCCTATTAGACAGTACTACACGACGGACACTTTTGTTTTGTATAAAACACCACGTTTTTATCTTCTTGAAACTGTCGGCGACATTGAGGTGAATAAAAGGTGAGGGAAAGATGCAATCATATAATGTTATTTTATAGAGATGAGAATAACGCAGAGAAAGTACCCTCTTGCCACCGATTTCGCACCAGTTTATTATTAACTGTCCACAATAGCTGTAGAGCTTATAAATAGGTTGTGTACTGCCTTGGACCCGCCTTATCTGATGCAATATGTCTCATTGATATTCACAAGTCGAAAATAAGAGTTTGCAAAGGAAACTTACAGATGATAACACAGAATAATAAATAACTCATTACAACAAAGAAATGAGCTTACTTCATCAGCGCCGTCTGCCACCATAGCCCGGATCGCTTTCAAAACCAAATTGGATCCTAAAATTAAACAGAATATGGGATTATAGCAGGAATGAGGAACGTTGAGGATACATAATGGATGAGAAGACGTAGCAAACGAGTCAATTGATGATGTAAACTGTAAAATAAAGGTGACTCACCTATTTTCCTTTTCCGATATTTTTCGTCCACGGCAAGCATTGCAATGTAACCCCTTTTGACGACTTTCCTGTGCATGTCCAGTTTGCAGACTATGGCTCCAACGCACGACTTTCCGACCATAGCCTAAATCAATTTACCAACGGATTAATCAGAGAAATACAACAATGAAACTATGGTAACAAAATATGGGAGATGATCCCTAGACGATAGACATGTTTGGATACATGATCAAACAGGGAGGCGTTGTAAATAAATGCCATTCCATGTGTTTCACCTTGCTAATTCTGCATTTGTCGAGTACGAGTCACAATGCAGCCAAAGCCTTTCTCGAAAGCACACAGTAAGTATGATTTCTTAGTCAGAAAACATTATAAAAAAAGTCTGCCAAGTTGGATGTGGCAAGCCATAACTTCCTCGTACCATCGTATCCCTGAAATGTTTTAAATTATAGTAGAATATTCCATAGCAGGTTCATTAGCCTAGTAGAATATTTTGTATTTGTTTGTTTGAAGGTTTTTCACATGACTTGAAGCTTTGACAGCTTCCTCATTCACATGATCTTTTAGTCTGGCAAGATGAGCCGTTGCTCGCTTTTTGATCACCTCATCCACACTGTCAACTTGAAGTTCACGGTGGAGTGCCTCATTTCGGAAGTACCACGGCGCATCAGTGATACATCGTAGTACAGAGTTCTGGAATCGTTGAATGATCTGTCTATTGGTTGGAGCTGTGCAGCCACATTTGCGCTCCATACATCCCAACTGGCTTGAGTACTTGATTGTAAAGAAGCAGCTTGTTACCAATGGTCATGGTGGATCGTCGGCCGATTAGCCAATACATCCTTCTAAGTTTCAATGCGAGCTCCGTCCTCTTCTTTTTGACATGTTCAATTGAAGAATGAAGTAAATTTAGTATTTGCTATCTTCATTGAGGAACAAACGAATAATATCCACGCATCGACGTTATATCAATATCAAATTTGATCTCCGAATAATGATGTTAACTAGACCACATAAGACCATTCAATGCATTGAAAGTTGTAAGCTGAAATATTCGTTGACAAACATTTTTACAACGATCGTAACCAGGAACAACATTTCTTTCAACAAGAAGATCATTCATCTGTATTTTCAATAATATTCATACTCAACTTGAACTTCAAGTTCAAAATTTATAACAATGAATATAAAATCAGCAGTTTTAGTGGTCCAGTAAACTTTTTCTTAACTTACTCTTTTATTTGTTCATCGGAAAATAAGAAAATGAATTATTGAGAAAAGGAAAAGGTCATGCAAGATGTTCCCCTACCATGATGCCTGAGAGATACCACAGAGATAAATATCTACCTGTGTCCTAAAAAAAATGCACATAAGATTAAGTGTGTAATTAGTAAGCTGATTGAATATTTTCAGGTAGCTAGTAGTGTAATTTTATTTCATGAAATATATCGATATGACCAAACAAGATGAGCAGGTTAAAGACATGGCCAAAACGTAGAGTTTTCCATCCGCTCAAACCTATTCATGTTCTTTCTGATTTAACAAATAATATCATCATACATGTTAAAACTGGCTAATTATAGACACGGTTAAGGGTGAATGTTACAAGTGAGATTATACATGAAAATTCGAACATCGGTGGTCTCTTGGTGAAGTAGAGCTCTTCACTCCATCTACACTTTCGTTCAATAGGAGCAGTGCGAAACAAACTCCATTATTTAAACATTTATGCGTACTTATAATTTTTGTTAGGTATAGAGACCATACAGAAAATATTTCTGAATAGAGGTTGGAGGGCAATAGGGTTAGTGAAAAGCCAGAATATGTGAAAACGTATAGGATTCTGAAAAGAAAAATTCAATATTTACACAACCAAACGACTCGAGCTTGAGCAAAATTAAAATTTTCTCTACAGATGGCTAAAAATTACGTTCGATGTTATCATCTCGGTCATCAACCTCCGAGAAGCGCAAACATATGCAACGACAGCACTCATCGTGGATTAACACAGGAAATTGGCAATTATGTAAATTTAGGGATAGAGCCTGAAGCTTCGCACCAGATGTTCATTTACTTTCCATTCAGATGTGTATTACGCCTCTTTCCTGGCTTTACCTTAAACCAAACCAGAACTTCATGTTACAGTTTGGAAAACACCCTTAGGCGGCTTTCACACTGGTTAGACACGAGACATCACACCAGTACACACGCGTCACACTTTTTCCAAATCCAACCCATTGAAATGTATGAGAGCTTCCACACTGAAGAGACACGTGCTTCATGTCCTCTTGAAACATGAAACAAGTGTCTGAAGAGATCCGGCAGGTTGGGATTCGGGGCAGGTCTCATGGCATTGTGGGTTAGTATTATCCGCAATGGCAGGCGTACCTGGGTTCCAGGCTCTCAAAACACGTGTCTCTAGTCGCGGTTTGTGTGATTCACATTTTTCAGTTTGTGTCCAGCACTTCGCTTCCATAAACAGAGTGTTGTTCCTCGTACCTCGTTTCCTTCGTTGTCTCTTTTTTTCGTGTTTAGAAGATGTTGCCGGACACAGGACAATTCAATATCATATTCGTCAAGGCGATGGAAGTATATCGGGCGTTGTACCTATGATGTGACTGAAGCGGAATATTCAAAGAGGGAGGAGCGAGATAAATCGTGGAAGTCGGTTGCCCAACAATTTCATTCAACAGGTAAGAAATCACCTCTATTATTATATTCTACTGATGATGAACTCTTTTTGACTGATAACACTATTGACAAGATGGCTAACTTGACAAAATACAAAAAGCACATGTCTCTTGTGTGTGAAAGGACTTGTCTTATGTTTCAAGTCGCGTGTCTACTGGTCTGATGTCTCGTGTCTAACCAGTGTGAAAGCCGCCTTAAGGTGCGTGAGAGGGGGGGAGGGGAGATCTATCGGTCGATCAGCTGAATGAACTGGAAGAGTAACTGGATGAATGAGGAAAAGTAACTGGAAATCAATGAACTAAAACGCCAAGCCGCTAAGTGTCCTCACAACAACACACATCTACAATAGAGATGATGCCCTACATTTTCCAACAGCTTTGATAAGAAAAACAAAACATAGTTGGGTCACTCTCGTTCTCAGTTGAATTTCGGTCAGATTACCAATTACATTACTCACCAAACATCATTTTTAGATCAGTTATATCATGATGGGGAGTCAACACAATAGCAATCCGCAGTTCAATAAACATCTGAATCTAACTGGGTAGGTGTCTAAGGTATGAATAAATAAGGTAATAACTTGATATCGTGTAAATCAACGTTAAGTGCGTATATCTATTGAATTCAAACTATTTCCTAGGCACCTATGTCAAATTTTCAGAACTAATAGTCAACAGCTGTACCGTTGGAAAGGCTGCACCCACTACACACCTTTAAGCTCCCTACCCTGTCGGATAGATAGGTTCAACGCAGACAGCTTTTAATTATGCGATACTTATTTTGGAAGAAATACTTAAATGTTTATGTATATTATTCCCCTTTCTAAAAATACCTGAATACATATGTAGGCGAGTATGGCCTTTTATTGTTGCAGTATATGTACGTAACCATCCGAAAGATACCTATACATCGATAAGGCAAGTTTAATCAATATTCTACAAGTACACACAAATGAAGACCTGGGTAATAGGAACTAGCTGATACGGTAGACTCACCAAGAAGCAAAGCTGGGGCCAGTTGTGTATGAAGTAGCGATACGTATAAATGGAGTAAGGCTCAGATAAATCCTTCTGTATAAGGCTCATAATGTCAGGCATTTGAAGCTCGGAGACGTACGAAACGTACAGCACCTCGTCCGTCGGATCGACCACCGTTCCCTCAGTCGGAGCCCCATCCTGTATGCTGGGAACCGATTCGCAGGCCAAAGCTACGACATTTCCGACACCTTCTGTCGACCCCACACAGTCCTGGGGGACCAAAACGGATTTCGCCGTACTCCCTTCATTCCCTTTCGCCCTTCCACAATGACTAGAACTATCTGTAACTCCACAATACTCACTAGAACAATAACTTAGGTCCTTAGAATCGACGTTTCCACTATCAACTCCGTTACATAAACCATTGGGGCTTTTCAAGCTCAGGTCCCTCAGGTTGGTCTCACAATTTTGTAACAATTCTTTTTTGTTTAAAATCAATTCATCTTTCGAAGGGATAATAGTTATATTACGGTTTGAGTCCTCTAAAGAAAGCTGAATTTCGTTTGTTTTATCGTTGATACACGTTTTGGTGACTTCGACGGAGGGTAAATGGTTTTCCAGTTTCTTTTCTTCGGCTTTTTCCATGTTACACCACTGCACCAAGAACACATTAAACACGCCCGAAGTCCAATTCAAACAAACGTCAAATAAATAGGCACATTATTGTAATAATCACCCGATCATGAACAAATTTTGCAAGAACGAAAACGACACCCCCACAGGGCCATATTGAATGGGGATTCCACTGCCTTATAAATCATTGATTTATTGAGTCATTGTCGAACATTCGAAAGATCAAAATCTCGACATTTCTCTGTGTACATCATGGAACAAAAAGTTCCATGTGATCAGAAAGAGACCAACCTAATTTTCCCTCAAATCGGGATTTGGAATTTTCTTTGATGCAAGACTAGCGGCGAACGCTACATTACTACCCGTGAACGCAAGAACGCCTATTATGTGTTATGCGTCCCATTTTCTAACGTGGGCCCAAAGAATTTGAGATTGTGAAAGGCCAGCATTTTTTTACAACTGCATTATCAATGCTTCACTGCCTCTTACTCATACCTCATGTTGTCCAGAACGTTGCTAGCTGGGAACAATACTAATTTATTAGTGAACTAGAGAGGATTCACAGAATGGATTTGATCACTCTAATGGCTGTTTTTCAGTCACTTAAAAAAAAAAAAAAAAATGTTTGGAAAGGGATAAAACTTAAAGAACCATAAATCATCATTTTTTCGTTTGCAGCCGCTTCTTCAATAGTTTTTGCCTTCAATTCGTTCTTCGTTATGAACGAAAAGTCTCAATCGCATTTTATATTGGGATAGAGCACTTGCCCTGCAGGCTTGAAACTATATGGGCATGTACGCTTTCAAGAATGCGGGCAAGTGCGAACAGCTTGATTGAGAAATTACCATCCTAGGGCAAGTTTTTTGCCCGCAAGTGGGTGTAAAGGACTACCAATTTTAAATGCAATCAAATCAATTTTAATCATGCATTCTTACTCATTAATTAAATTCTATTGAAATGTAAATAAAGTTCCACACATGCAGCACGATCTTTTGATGAATTTTTGTAAATTATCTTATTGTGTAATGTTAAATTGTTTTGAAATTTGAGCTTTTTGAGTGCAAGGAAATAGTTTAAATATTAATTTCATGGCAAAAAACGTATCCTAAATAATAATCTACTATTCAAAAAGAGGTTTTGAATTTTTAGCTTTTTTTGGCAATTGTAATTGATTTTTGAAGCAGATTTTAATGAAATTTACGTAAATTTTCCAGCAAAATATTAATTATATAATTTTCATATTTGAAGATAGATTAATAAAAACTCATGTATAATAAATTATAATAGGCTTTTATCGCTATTATAAGTAATTCTTGGATCCGCCCCTTCGGGGAGGCGGCGTCTTTTGGTTGCTTCTTTCTCATCCATGGTCGCTGTAGCATGACGTGTCAATAACTTCCTTGGTTAAGGTCAAAAGTAAAAGAAGAAGAAGAAGTTAAACATGTACAACAATCATCATAACAAGATGACTGCAAAGCAGAGAACAACCAACCAACCAACAATTATCAATGAAGAGTGATAGTCAGCTGATAACATTGATAAGAAATCGCGTGTGTTCAGATTTTTTCAGCAACTTGGTAAAAGTCACTGTTATGATGCTTAGAAAACTACTGCTACTTTACTGTTGTGACCACTTTCTCTATTTTTGGAATCAGGAACAATTCTACTATTCCCTTGACAATAGCTGTCCCTTATTAAGCTGTTGTGTTTGAACATTGCTACAACTTAATCCCCATGCGTATCGTCAATGTCACCTTCCGACGTCAGGGAATTTTTCTAGTCACAAGGTTCCTTTTTTTATTACTGTTGCACTCGAAGCGGTAGCTAAAATTGTCTCCTTAGTTTCGATTGTTGAAGTTACCTGCACGGTTATATTGTTCAAGAAGTTACCTACGAAATTGCGGTTGTGACCATTTGAATAATTATAGAGTTGGTGTTTCAGAATCGTTAGTTTCGAATGATGTGATCTGTGAGGTGTTCTTCCGGCAGGACGTCCCTTCCTTCTCCAGCCCCTTATGACTGGTAACGTAAGACATTCTTGAGTCACTTTCACTATTCTTGGGAGAGGGGACGCCGGAGTCCTTGAAGCCTGACTGTCTTACAAAATGCATAGGCACCTTGTGAAGGAGGGATAAACTTTCTCCTTTTCTCTTTCAAAAAAGGCTGCCCGTTTTGTGCGTAATACAACGTCAGAGGCACTTGTTCGAGATCGCGGAAGGAAGAATCGGTGAAGCGCAGTGTAGGAAAAATAATAAAATCTCTCCAGACGTTCGAATGGCTTCAACACCTTTGCGCTTGTTCTGTTTGGGCAATAGGTATTGTCGAAGTTACGAATCAATTTCGTGGTTGTGTACTCATAGAAATAATACATTATGCCTTCAAGCACGCAAAGTTTCATCCGTGGCTCCTGCCAAACAAAACCAGCGTCCTGATTGGAATAGAGCAGTATCGGAAGCGGAAAAGATCGTTGGATATCCTACATCGTTCTTGAGCCTTAGGTGGCTTCTTAGCGATGAGATAGCAAACGTCGCACTACACCTGCGGAAGCTTGTTGGATCCAATCATCCTCTGCTGAAGACAGCCAAGTAATATTATTTTACTTACTTATTACTTATTTTTAGTTACCTTTCTTAATCCTCTGAGTCAAGGGGAAGCCTTGCAATCATCCTGAAGATAAATTGACAACATAATCAGGAAATATGGGCTTTGCTCGAACTGAACTCATTTTTACAATGCACTGGCAATTTTTTTAAATTCATTTATAGAAGGCCGATGGCATGATAGGTTATTATAATATTTCTATTTACCTACTCTGTTTAATGTGGGATATGAAAAAGAACAATCCTCAATTAAAATCAGCTGCTAAAATCATAAAAGGCTCGCAATATCATCACAATCATCGCAATCATCCATACGGATACCAATATTTGTTGTGTTCTATAGTATATGCTCCGGTTTTCCTATATTTATAACTCTTTTATCCTGCATCATAAAAAATATTGAAAACTCCCATTGAAAAGGTCACTTTCTGTAGTCTTAACGAAAAATGGAGGAGGAAGAAAAAATCGAATCGAATGGTGCATAAAACGGATAAAATAAAAAATGGGGGCTTATATTACAGTTTTTTTAGTTTCTTTGGTATATTTCTACTTCTTATTAACCATAATAAGGTACGGCTGATTAACAGATTTACTTGTCAATATTTATTACACAGGGATACTTGTACATTATTTATGTTACTGGACTATTTGGGTTGTGACAGTCTTTTACAATCTCGATGAATGCCATAAATCGGTTCGCTTCCCTAAGCCGCACATCTATTCGCCAAAGAAATTCTGCCAGGTGGTCGTGAATGTTTACAACATCGCCACTGTGAATCCTTCTTTTAATGGAACGCAAAGTAAATTCTTTAGTTGGGTTACAGGATCCACGAAGTTTATGGAGTGATTCACCGTTTGATATTTGAGGAGAAGCCATGCAAAACCCTACTAGTCCGTCAAATCAAAATTTTCAGAATTAAGGAAAAACTGTTTCATATTGTTCTATGCTAAAAACTTGCGTATTTTTACTTCATTGTCTTGTATGAGACTTTAGAAACTAAGTATGTAGTATACTCATTCAAATCATACTGCCACTAAAGTTGAAAAAATCCTAATTTTAGTTTGGACATGTGGGGTTTTGATTGATTTTTTCTTACTTGTGGGGTTTTGGTGAAAACATATGGAGGACTTAAGGGGTTTTGGTCTTCCTCATTCAGAGGAAAAATGGAAACTAGGGTAAAGATAATATGCCATTTTAAACGTTTTATGCTGAACCAAATTTTTTAACTGTTAAGGAATAAAATTCAATTTGAGTTAATGCTTGAATATAAAACTTGAGTAAATCAGAAGTGAAAGGAAAAATTAAAACAAATAATTGTGAATAGGTAGTGATACCTAGCAAAAAAATTACACAATGTATGTATCTGCTGACCATTTGATCCTGGAGTATCTTATTACACGATCCATAGATATTCTGGCGGAAATTTGGCAACCCCTGGCCGAATTGTGAAGCTCTGGTAAGCTTTACTGTTGTGCTTACATGGTATGAATACGTTTGAACCAGATGGAAACGAATGCCTTACTTTTTGTTTTTTAGCAATTTCATGCGAACTATTGGTTTGTGCCTTTCTCCTCGAACCTTGATTACCGTCTCTCACTGTCACTGCACCACCCATTTCACAATCACCCATTTCGATTCACATAAATGATCACTTGTAATAATATAAAAATTCACTGATAAACGTGAGGTAGCCGACCTTCACAGATAGCTAAACAAGAAGCAACAGGAGGTGCTTTCCATTGGTTGCTTGGACTAGTGGGGTTCTGCGTGATTCACAGGTCTGGACACGTGGTTTAGGACGAAGTTCAAGAATCTACTGTATTGTTTTGACGAGATCTGTGGGGCTTCGCTCAACATTGAGTGAAGAAAATGGTACACCCGGTCACAAAGAACAAGAAACCAATGATCAGAAATGATTGTGGTACCAGGTCGCACGTACTTGAAGATGATTGGAAGAAGACTTGCAGCACCTCTTATCGGGGCAAACTTCAAATCTAAATTCCTTATTCTTATTTCTTTCAATCATTCCGAACACCCATGCACCTTCAACTAATCTGCCTCTGTTATATTTCTGTTTTCCGATTTTTATTTCATCAATTTCAAGGATTATTCCAGGCCCGCCAATGAGTTGGGAATTGTGGTTTTCTGCCCCTAACGAACAAACTTCCCGAGAGTGATTTAGCGAGTTCGAAATTGTTGCCGAGGAAGTGGCAGTTATCATCGTTGGAATTTGAATAATACGTTTTCATAAGTCCACTGAAAAACGAATTCCGGAACCGAGGAATAGTTTTGACGTGCGGATTTTCTCTACGTTTTCTGCACCTACATTCAACGTTGTGTAGCGGCTCACTTCGTAAATTCATTGGTGAGGAACACACTCGGCAGTTTGGTAGGTTCACGATAGAAGGATTGGTAGAGTTTAAATCATTGAGAGATTGAAGCTACATCCAGACGCAGGTAGATAAAGTTCAAACTTACTGGTCATGTAGATATTGTAAATGCAATGCTAAATCGAAAGCAAATTTAGTATTACATTTATTATTTCTAAGGCGCCTGCGTAGGTATGTTTGCAGTACACAACTTGTAAATTTTTACCGCTTGCACGGAAAAAAACTCATGCATAGATGTCTTTCGTAGGACCCATTGTAGGTAAGATAAGAAATAGTAGGTGATGTCACTTCAATTAAAAATTCGAATTGTTTTGTTGTTGTTTAGTTAATTGCTAAGAAATAGTGACTTCCTCATTTTCTGGATAGAGTAGCGTGATTAGTAACGTAATCAAAGTAGGTAACAACCTAGTTATCCATTACGTTTTGTGATCACGATCACGCTTATTTTGTCAGACCCCCAGCAAAAAAGCATATCTATGTAAAAAAAAAACTGGTTTTTAACAAGCCACGGACTTGAATAGAACACGAACTAACTCATTATTTGATTTCACTATATTCACCCATCCAAAAGGTGATAATACGGATGATTTAGGTATGTAGGTATTTTGTTTGGATAGGTGCGGTTACGATTTCGTACGACAGTGAGTGCGTTAAAGAATGGAAATATGTAGGTAACATGTATGACTGATGACACAGATGATACACTTTGGTCGAAAGGTAGAGGCTGAGAAGCGATAGTATTGGAATAACTAAATTATTACTAATTTTATAGCATCTCTACAACCCCTTTTGTATCATCAGTTATCTCGCAGGGTTTGTACTACCTACTATTGTTTTTAATCAGTGGCATTAGTGGGGGCTCATTTTATCTAGTTTTAACATAAAAAATAATTAAATTCTTATTTAAAAATGCAGAAACTAACAGAATAAGAAGTGGGGGCTTATACTAAAGAAACTGTCTTCTGAGAAACGTAAGTAGGTAAAGCCCCCATTGTTTATTCTTAAAGCCTCTTTTTTTTGTTGAAACTTGAGAAAGTGATGCTTGCGATGGGATTTTCCAATATATATATTTTTTATGATGAAGAATAATAATTGTGTTGTAAATATATATTGAAAAATGGGGGCTCTTACTAATAACTCAGCAAATATTTGCAGTGTCTATCATATTTTGTCATATTTATATCAGTTTTACGATATATACTCACATTTTAAAATAACTTTATGTACCGAATGCAAGGTTTACATACAGGTTCTAATCATAACATGATTGTGAGAATAATAATGGATTGAGATATATATAGGTACCTGGGTCATTCCACGTCAAATTACCGAGGTTATATACGAAAAATTGACCTTTAGGTTCACGCATATTAACGAAACTCGTCAGACAGCCAAAATTATTTTCCGGAAACAGGTGCAAAACGTGAAATCAGAGAATTTGTTTTCAGTAGAATTACAAAACGTGAAATTAAAGAACTTCTGAAACGATTGTTACTATTGCCGAATTATTTACAAAAACAGGCGGAAAACTTGACTGACGAAAAGCAAGGATTTTCGACAATGAACTCTTTAATTTCACGTCTGACTGGATCGGGGGAGGCGTTGAAGGTTCTTAATTTTTTTGGTTTATTATTTCCAATAATAAGCCTATGTGATCGTATAGCAACAAATTTGTATAACCCCCCCTCAAACTTTGTCACTTTACGTTTCAAGGTGCGTAGAATCCAAATTTGAAATGTCCGTCTGCCGTCCGCCGTTCGCCGTCCGGGCCATAAAAGGCCTTAGAATTGACTTAAAAAATCTGTTCTTTCGCACATAGACTCCACTTGGGGTCTAGTTGGTCCTAACTTCTCGCCAGCTCGATCGCTCCACTCTCATGGGTGCTATGAGCCAAAAATAGGTGAAAAAGTGTCTTTTTTGTGTATTTCAAGTTGTATAGAAATTGGAGATTTATGAGTGAAAATAAAATGTTAGCTATTAGTTTTATGGCAAAAAAAGCATTCTAAATGATACTCTTCTATTCAAAAAGAGATTTTCGATTTTAGGCTATTTTTTGCAATTTTATAGATTTTTTGAAGTTCAAGTTTTTAGCATAATTTCGTACATAAATTTTTGAATGTTCTATTTCATAGTTGATAAACTTTATTTGACCAATCTTATGCTAAACAATATCAATTTAACAATTCTTAGCCATTTTCAGTGATTTTGTCAGCACATTTTTTGAAATTTGACCAATTAGATGATATCAATATACAGTATAGGTTACACTTTTATGTGTTGGAAAGATGACTTGGTAATAAATTGTTTTGTTTATCAACTATATTAAAAAGCGTAAAATTGTGAGATTCCGCTGCTGTAATGGATTGAACCCATTTGTGAGGTCCGAAGCTCCGAGTTCCGATACTAAATATACTATAAGCGGCGTTTAATAATTATGGACCAGAGATCTACGTAGAAGGGCTGTCTAATACATAAATAATAAACCTTTGTGTAATAATTTGCAGCGTTTTTCTTTTCGACAAGATATTAAGCGTAAACCAACTCCGTTACTAGTAAGAACTATTATTATTGAATTAAAATTGATAAAAATATTCCACTGGAAATTTAACTGTGAAAATTATGCTTTTGGCTTCTTTCTCTTGAACAGTCTCTTATATATCTACCTAGGTAGTTATAAAATAGCGATTAAAATGATTGGTACCTATACTATTGTGTATAGAAAGCATTCTAAGTAGTCGCGCTGCTTCAATGCATCTTTTATTTGTGTTCCAATGTTTTCAATGGTTGTTTCAAGCATGTTTCAATCGGCAACCTGAAAAGACGGCTTTGTAGGTAGCATTCCGTTTCGCCGTGTCGCGGTAGGTAAAGGCGCTGACGATGTATTGCCTAATCGTGAAGGATGACCTCGCCTTGGGTTGCCGCGCATTGCATCATTATTACCCGCTCGGAAACCCGATCTTGACGGGTTCTTGAAACTCGTCTTTGCCTACTTCCTTGGACACAATCAAGATTTCTATCTCAACGTTAGCGCCACGATAATCTCAATGTTTCAAAATATAAATATAGCATTTTTACATTGGAGATTTTACGCATAAAATTGAAGGTTGATCTGGAGGTTGGTGGGGTCTGGGTTAGTTGGAGTTTGTTGGACTGGAAGCTCGCAAGGTCGCATTTTAAAAATAAAAACATATCATAAATCAATCCTTTTGGTAAAATATAAATTAGTTGGACAAATAGATTACATAGGTGAGTGGGGGGGATTCCAGCCATACTTAAGTTAGTTATCGCCTCTCAACCCCTTAACTTCCGATCAAAGTGCATAGGTAATATCTATCTCCTTCAAGCAGATCTGAATTGTATTGTCCCACTATCTTAACGCTGTTTGGAAGTGGGGGGCAGTAGTAAAGTTTTCTTCCACTGAAAAACTTTGCATCTGCCCCCCAATTTTTAGGACGTCCCTCTAGAGCTACTTCTTATAGGCGAGGCTTCGTTAATAAGAGGGGCGCCTATTGGAATTGATCCAGGGATGTGTGCACATGTGACAAATTTTGTCAACGCTGCCCAGGCCACAATTCTCAACCGATTTTCGAGATTCTTTCTTTGTTCGATCCCAATTTCGGTCTAGTTGTCCAACAAATCTCGGGAATTTTGAATTCGATTATGGAAGAGGAAGAATAGAGGGGATAAAGTTTAAAAAAACGTGTTTTTTTATTGTCAAATTTTGTTGACGCCAATATAATTCTCTACCGATTTTCGTGATTATTTTTGTTTGATTCCAATTTTAGTCTAGATGTGCAACAAACCTTGGAAATTTCGGATTTGCTGATGAGGTGGGGGGTGGAGGGGATAATTACCGATTCTTTCGAGCGCTGCCCAAGCTGAAAATCTCGACCGATTTTCGTGATTCTTATTTGGTTCCAATACAAATTCGATTAGTTTAGGAACGTATCACAGTGGGGCCGATGACGCTAAAAGGTGGCGGAAATTCGAAAAATTGAAAACGCATCTAGCCGATCTGTTTAATGTAAATTCTTAGCTGATATATATGTATTTTATATATATATATATATATATATATATATATATATATATATATATATATATATATATATATGTATATATTTTTTTAAATGAAAGTTTTGAGGATTGTGCGAAAGCTAGTGCCTATCCATGTGGCGAACCCAACGCCACATCCAAGTTTCATTTTCGCCCGATTTCGATGAAATTCTTTGGTATTGTGCAGAAAGGAGTCGTGTTGGTTCCCTTACGATTTTCATTGTTCTCAGATTAATGGTAGGTAGTCCTTGAACATACTTCATCTTGAAATTCTTTTTTGAGTTCTCTAGGTATATTGTAAATTTTATCGATAGGTACGGGAAAAACCTTGTGCCAAAACCAACTTGGAAGACATTTTTTGTTTTAGTTTTGATCCATTTTGCTTACAAGAAGCTTAATCAGGAAGAAATCTATCAAACAAAGTTACATTAAAACAATGTTGGAAAACCATGGGTTTCAAAACAAAAAATTGTAATTTCCATGGACCTTTGGGTCGCGCAACTTTGTAAATCGTTTTGCAATGCGGTGTTTGATGTATTGTAATGGATTATTTCATAATAGAAATATCATGAATTATTTCATACGAATGACTCATTTGGAAGGAGGGACCATTAGATAAGGATTTAAAATTATTGATGTTTTTATATATGCCTATTCAGTAATTTGTTTTATTGTGGAAGAATTGATTTTACTATTTCAAACTGAATTGGGATTAGGTGAGAAGTGCGAGATCACCCACTATAAGTTTGTCCCACGTTTTTTTGTTATAACTTTATTTGAATTCCTATTGGTTAAGTAATTTTCGTGAGAGATTGGGGTTTGTTTCCATACCTTACTACCTACTCGTATAGATACTAAACAATTCTACTATAGCTTAGTCCTCCTCTAAATTTTCATACTTATATGATTAAATTCTATTTTAATCACAATAGGAGAGAGAGGTAGAAGTGGATAAAATATTCCTTGTTCTTGTTGGTCTCACCGGTTTTTGCTCTCTCTGACTTCTATATCTGATTTTGTGTTGGTGAAATTGCGAGGATCTGGAAGGCGCAGTTTACCTGGTGGCTGACAAATAAGTATGCATGCCTTAGCCTAGAGGTCCTTGAGTGATCGCCGGAAGAATCTTCTTCAAATACTAAATAGGAATGTAGAGGTACGAGCAGTGCCGAGGAACCGAAGGTTTTTACTCTAATGCAGAAGAATTCTCCGGGTCCATACCTGATTGAATTACGTTTGTTGAACTCGGAACTCGGAGGCTAATTTTGTTCTTAATCGACTCTTGGTGCTGTTATTTTGATGGAGCTCCTTTTTTACTATAATCTTTCCTTACCTATCGCTTTTTTTTCTTTTTTGTTTGGAGCATTTACTGTAAAATTGCTGGTTCTTGGACCTGTAAAGGTGTTAACCCTTTTGGTAGGTACGATGCGCCACGTTCTGATCATATATTACATACAGGGTTTAATAATTATTGACCAATGATCTGCGTAGATGGGCTATCTAACACGGAAATAATGAACCATTGTGTAATAATTCGCAGCGTTTTTTGTTCGAATATGAATTTGGTCCAGTTTTGGTAGATATATTATCAAATTTCATTATGGAAAGGAATGAATAGTGGGGGTAATAGTAATGACACTTGATATTTTAATTATTCTCGTCAGATTTGAGCGATTATTTAATCATTCAATCATAAAATTGGTCTAGATTTGGAAAGTAGGTCAGGAGTATCAAATTTCATGCTGGATGTTGTATGATGGAAATTCACTGTTATCGAAGAAGGTTTGAGGGGGGAAATTCCGAGAAGATATTTTCGTTTTTTCTCTTATTTTAACTATCACTAAAATGATATAATATCTAATCATAGGGACGTTCCTGTAATGCATGCATTACTTACCAATATGTTTCAAAACATGATTGCTTAATTTCTATAATTTTAAAAATTCGGTTTGGAATCTTTCGACTCCTCCTTCTCCACTACTACTACGGGGGGACTAAAATGTTTCCTGCGTGGAAAAATCCTAATACAACCAGAACAACCAGAAACCAACCAGAAACTATAACAAAAGTATGACTGCTGTCACAGATATTCACTTTGATCGAAAGTTAAGGATTTGGGATGCGATAATATTGCAATAAGTAATTGCTACCTACGTTATTTTCTGGTTCAGCTACCAAAAATCTCACTTTTCAACTTTCTATCGACAAACGCTGCGAGATAACTGATCGTACAGACTCCTAATCTGAATCGCTGAAACTCAGAATCATATAACTGACTGAGAATCGTCAGACGTTCACTCCTTCTTCCAAATTTGAGTAAAATTGGACTATTGGATTACGAGAAATTGTCTTTTTGAGGATTCAGAGTTTGAGGTTTAACCGTAGATGTCCTATTAGCATAATATCAGGAAAATTCATCAAAACTGGTTGGAGGTTGTTTATTTATTATACATTTATAGTTATTCACCTATTGCGTCAAGGATCTGAAGACGTATAGACATTAAGACAGATGCCGTCCTAAGATGGTCCGAGGAGGCCAATAACATCATAGACGAGCGATTTCGGACCGAGAACATTAATTTCTCTTCGTACAATAGTGAAAACATTATCCATTGCTTTAGTAGAGTCAAAAGCTGCATAATGGAATGTTGAGTGTATCGTAGAAAGGTAATACTTGGGTAACACTAATTATAATTAATACACCTATAAGGCCGAGGTATACTACTTCAAATGATTTTATTGCAGAAGCCTGATTTACAATGGAAGGAACAATATGCAAGCTTGGGGCCTCATCGTACTGCTCATTTCGAAAGCAGCTGGACACTGCAAAGTGGATGACATCGAAGAGGATAAAGCGGCGGGAGTTCTATACAGGTCAATTGTTGAACATCTTTCACGTGCTAATTCTCTTTCATTATTTTACTCGATTCATGTGCGTATACTTGGTATTTTCATAGTTTACTCATCAGTTCTAGGTTATGTTATCTCCTTCAACACTTTAGTGTTTATTACCATTTATCGTATGCATCATTTCCAGTCAGAGGGCCCTGGCAGAAGTTACTGAAATGATCAGAACTAGCCATTTAGTGCACAAAGGCCTAGTAAACATATACCCTAATGATTACGACTCGGCGGAACTCTCCGACATGTCATTCGGCAATAAAATTGCCCTTTTGAGCGGGGATTATTTGCTGACAACATCTTGTATTGAGCTGGCAGCTCTGAGAAATAACGAGGTAAGTTTCTTCAAATGATGAAATATACAATCGTTGCAAAGCATACATATGAGCATCATGTGGTTTTCAAAGAGTTCGTTGCTGTATGATTTCCGTTACAAATGTTAATGAATTCTTCCGCTCCACGAACGTACACAAAAACAACCATATGCCAAGAACATAAGATTCAAGAATGTCAAGAAGAAGTCCTTTACACCTTGAAAACGGAACTCGCCATTTCGTTTTGGTACATGAACATGAAATAATGTACATGTCAAATAAATGAAAAAAATAAATTTAAAATAAAATAAATGAAAAAATAAAAATAATAATAGTTAATAATAAGAATAAAATGAATTTACAAGTAGCGTAGATAAATTTTATACAATTCAAGTCCCCATCTCACAATGCATACATGCCTAAAACGCTGTTCAACTAATAAAGTTTTTAATAACTATTGATTTTAATATTTGTCTTTTGTATACAATTTAGAATCATGAAATCTCAATTTTACGATGCGATTAACTTTTAGGTAGTAGTTCCCTATATATTATTCTTGAAGAACGATTTGGTTATTTATAGATGTCTCCAAGTGATGGAATTTCTCATTAAATTACTAACTTACCATTATTACAAAAATAAAATGCCGTCACGTTTCCAAAAAATGTAAGTCAATGAGAGGAAGTGTTGTTAAATGAATTTAATTAGGTATATTAGTTTACTAGAAAATTGGTGCAAGGACTTTTCAAAACTGGTTACCTTGTTACCTTGTACACATCGTTGTTTCTAACTGTTCAAACTTTGATTATTACAATAGTTTTAACATGTATCATGTTTTAGCCCTGGGGTCCTAGCGAATTTTGCGAGTCAATTTTTTTCCGCGCACGAAATTAATTACAGTGATTTCCGCCTACAACCGAGTCGTTGCTAGGGAAATGGTACTTCGTCGTTTTTCATCCCACAAAATTCGTTGACCATTCGTTCGAAAGCTCTAGATTTATCCAACAATATTATGTTAACTACGGCGAAGTGCGTGTCCAACAAACTGAGTTATGAGCATGGTTATATAAATAATTGTTTACACACAGGTGATCATTCTCAATAATTGATATTGTGAACATGATTGCAACCGCTTGTTAATTTCTGATGTTTTCATAGAATTTCGAATCAATATCGAGGAGAAAACATGATACATGGTTGAAATTTTTGGTTCTAGAACAGAAATAAGTTTTGAAAAATACAACAAAAAACCAACATTTCCGAACGTTTTCTTCTGTGGTAATGGAGTTAGTTGATACAGAAACGGCCAGTTCTACATTTTGACATATTTCTGGACTCCACAAATCTTACGAATCCTCAAATCTGTTTAGTCTTAAGTAGTCGAGCAATCAACCAACCTAATAGTTGACGAATTTTCGTAGAAAACGAAGCTATTGCAATGGCTTCAAAAAATTTAAAATAAACATTTTCGAATTTTTCGATACATATAAATATTTATATGTATGTATGTACCTATGTGTGTGTCATTCCAGACGATAACTCTCCCAAGGATTCCGTTCTTGCGCCCAAAAAATCAAGCTTTCCAAACGAAAGGATGAGTTCGTTGGCCATCACTTTTTGAGCACATTAAATTGGTCAAATTTCACAAACTACTCAAAAAATGGCTAAAAACGGCTAAAAATAGTTAAATTTATATATTTTTAGCTTTATTTTAGTCAATAGAAGTTAATCAACAACAAAGTAGAAAACTTTAAAAGTTATGCAAAAAAAAAAAAAAAAAAGTAGAAAAGTGTATATACCTACTCAAATATTATTAATATTTGCTGACAAATCTATAAACACTTCCTAAAGTAGCTGAAATTTCCAATTCTTTTTTGAATTGCAGAATATTATTTAGAACGAACTGTGTTACCATAAAATTGGAAGATAACTATTTCTTTGAACTCAAAGTGCTCGAATTTCAAAACAATGTAACATAGTACAATATGATCATTACGAAAATTTGCTCATACGATCATGCGGCATGATTGGATCTTTTTTATTCTGATTGAATTTTTGTAAAAATCTTAAGTTGGTATACGTGTCTGGCTATGGTTACCTTAGTAATAGGTGGCTGAGTTTACAGATATTGATGTCATAGTGAATAATGTAACCTCTTAAAAGGAGTTTCTGACATTCCGCAGGTAATAGACCTGATAGCTAGTGCGGTACGAGATCAAGCGCTGAGCGAGTTTGTTGGGAACCGAGACAAACAAAATAATCCTCTTCCGGGAAACAGCGAATCCGGCACAGCTGAAGAAGATTGGACGAGGCGGAACGTACTTTCGGCAGGAAGTCTCCTGGGTAATGCCTGTGAGGGGACCCTTCATTTGGCTGGACATTCGAAATCTGTACAGGAAAAAGGCCACAAATTCGGGAAACATTTAGCTTTGGCTTGGCAGGTCAGTTGATGCTTTAGAAGTTGATTTATTTATTTTAGATAAATGCCTATTTCAAAACCTTTCTGTTTTGGTACTCGGATTAAAATAATTGATTAAGTTGATACTAACAACTGGAATACTGGACATCACTCACAAAGGGGTCTATTTTATTTTCTCTCTCATTTTTTTTTCAATCATGTTAGTTGTAAGTACTAAACTATTTGTTCATTAGTACAAGAAAAAACAGCGCATTATTTAGTATTTTTGGAAATAGAAGGAATATATTATTATTATTAGTAGTAGTATTGTTTTCACAGTCTAGTGTGAACCTTCGAACAAGTAGGTAGGTCCTCCGCTCGACATCGATTCTTATCTCAACTCCAGACAAGCTTTTTCTTTTATATAACTATATTCGAGATATTTGTGTATATACATATAGGTTTAAATAATTCAATTACCTGGATATAGACTATGAGTGCTTTAAGTGGGGGCTTGGCCCCCGGAGATGAAACTAGAAATATGGATACGACGCCTGTTGATGTTTCGAGTACACCTGCGGCAACGCCTCAAGAGCCCGTACAAATATGTACATTATCTGATGTTGTTCCGTTTACATCCCATGGCTGTGGGGCGTATATTACATTCTCTAACTCCTCCGGTAAATTAAGAAATCACGGGAATAAAAAAATGCGAAGGATAAATTTCAAATCGTGTTTAAAAGTGCATCCTTAGCTAATGTTTTGATTAAGCATAATCAGTTGGCTACTAAACAGTTTCGGGCATACATTCCTTCGTATTTACTAACACTAAAAGGGGTCATGCGGGGTATGTATAACCTTCAGTCCCAGAAGATGAGATCTTAACAAACATCGAAGGGTACAACGGAGAAAAACTCGAAGTTTTGAATGTTCGACGATTGAAACCTTGTGTAACTAATCCTGATAATACAACTTAACTTGTCCCAACTTCCTAAATTGCATTTACGATTCGGGGCCAAAGATTACCCTCCTACGTCACACATTGGCATGTAGTGTGTGAAGTCAACCCTTCCGTCCAGAGTGTTGTCCAGTGCCTCAAATGTTTATGTTTTGGTCACTTCAAAGACCAATATAAGGGAACAATAACTTGCGAAAAATGTGGCAATAAGTGTGATGATAAACACTTGCCGGACTCCTGTTCGATTGAAACCATAAAATGTCTCCATTGTCAAGGTCCCCATTCTGCCAATGATAAACAGAATTGTCTGCAATTCAATTGAAAGATCGATAAAAGAAAAAATGTCAGACAGTAATTTATCATAGTGGGAAGCGAAAGAAGTCTTAATCGGTACATCATGGGCAAATTCATCAAGTTTGCCACCCTCAAACACCTTGAGTAATTTCCCGCCCCTATAAGACAGAAGCTATTTTCGCTACAGAGAATATGCTACACCAACGACATTTACCACCAAAAACGGAAACCTACAGTTCCTCCTCCTCCAGCATTCAATATACCCCCAGAATTATACCTATAATTATATCTTATAAAATTATATCTAAAAAAAAAAAAAATTATATGTAATCTATACTCCCCTCCAACTTGTCACTTACATCTCCTCTACCCCATGTAAACGATGTCGTTGACTTCATGTTTTCAGGCTTGCCTCGAATTAGAACCGTTTACCAATCTTCATTATACTCCAAATTCGACGTTCAATCTAACGAGCGCTCCCGTCATGTTCCATCTCGAAAGGGACCCTTCGCTGTACGCAGAAATCAACAAAGGCGCCGATAACATTTATGATGTTGACTACGCAAAGGTGAGCTCCATTTATACGTTATACTGCTTTTTGGTAGAATCATTATCAATCATTTTCCTAGTTGTAGAAACAAGACTAAGATGTAGCCCGATCCTACCTTAATAAGCAGAGCCCTGTAAGTGCCATTTTGCCATGGCGCCATCCTTAAGTGCCATGTTTGTCCAATTTTTGGGTAAAAAGCCATTTTTTGCCAATTTCTGGGAAAATGCCACGTTTGTGCCATTTTTTGCCTGATTTTCTTGAAAATTTGTGAGAAAAAAAATTTTTTTCTGGGAAAATTTGCTAAAAGTTGGGGTTTCAAGTATTTTTTCAAAAAAGGCAAGCTAACAAGGGCTCTTTTATGTGGGCAAGCTCACAAGTCAACGACCGGGAATTCCGTTCCGAGGATTACAGCCATTAGTGCTTGAAAAGGAAAGGGTCATTGCAAGGTCATGGGGGAAAAATTAAAAACAAAAATTGAACTGAGGGCCAAACAGATGCTTTTTTCTAATATGACTACAAGCGTATTTATTGTTCATTATTTCGACTTGAATACTATATTTATTCAATTGAATAAAGTGGATTGGGCTGATTAGACATGAAAAATGAAATAAAACTTTAAAACTTAAGCAGTTTCGATTAGTATAAAACGGTAATTAAATCCCCTATCAGTTTCATCGTTCTTCATTCAATACCTCACTCAAAAAGTTTGGATTTTGAAGAATAAATGCCATGTTTGGTCAAAATAAAAGCCATGTTTGGCCAAAATAAATGCCATTTTGCCATGTTTTTTAGAGCCACGTTTGGCAAAAATAAATGCCATGTTGTGAAGGGCTCTGTTAATAAGTTATGGATTACCTTTACCCTTCTAATAGTAAACCATAAAAGTATCTCGCGCTTTGTGTTGTTAGTACATTCCATTATGTTGAAAATTACCCAGGGTATCTCAAAACGGACTCCACGATTTCAGAGAAGTAAAAATAAAATCATTGAGGGATATAGGTAAAAATAGTTACAGTTTCTTATTTTTTCTTCAGTTTGATATGTTATAAAAGCTATACCAGCAAGATGGACACCGTCAGCATCAATGCACATTTGGATCCGTTCTCAGAAGTATACAATCGCCCTCTACTTATGGCTACCCTATGTTAGGTACCTTTCAAATAGACTAGGTGGCCAAGGACCTTCTGCGTCAAGTCGAGTGATCATCGAGCAGATTAGTCTTGTTGAATGAAACCATATTTTTTTTTTACCGCCATCCCTATTGAGAATAGTCACCAAATGAATTTTCGGATGTTAATATCGCAATTGAGTCCTTGATCTCGTTGATAATCGCAAATCAAAGACTTTCCGCCTCTAGAAGGCTTCAGATATTAGTTTTCACGGCTTCCCCAAGAGAGGCGAACAGCCATGTTCTCTCTCCGCCATTATTCAGTTGAGTTCGTTTGAATACAGTCTATCTCTCCCATTGTATCTGATTTTATATTAAACCTACAAGTGAATCTTATTTCAAGTTTTATTTCTTTCCGCATATATTCAATATTTTTTTGGCAGGATTATTTAGCTGATTTGACTGCTATCTGGGGTAGCAAAACGGTCTTCATCATTTTTACTTTCACCTATAACTACCCTATTAAAGGTAACCGTTAACGGTATCTACCTTTAAGTATTGACGAATTGAATGTATCAATAACTTCTCAATATTGACTATTCCTCGAGTACATCAGGCATTCTCCTTAAAAAGTATACTTTCTTAATTTGATTTAGATAGAATTCACCTTAATGAATTGATTGAGTCCTCCCTAAGCATTCTACGACCAACTTTTTGCGCTCTACAAGGGCTTGATTGTTAATCCCCCCATCTGGAATCGATTCAGCCGGAACTGAACGACGTTGGAATATTCTTTGCATAGTATTATTTTACCTAGGTAGGTATGGATTGTTCTCATGACACAGGTGGACTTTGAATTCCCGTTACTCGATGTCAAAACTATTAGTCTTTGAAAATGGGGTGATGGGACGAACACAGTGGTATCCACTCCGCTCTTTTGTCTCATCGCCTGCCCCATCATCACCCCATCGGAATTTGGGAGTCAATCTCGAACCACCCTGTACAGAACTGTTCTAAATCGTTCTTCCTTCACTTCTTTCCCAGACAATTTTTGACGCTAAAAGTCGAGCTCAAACGTATTACAAAATGATTTGAACTTATATAGGTTCTGTTACCAATTAAACTGAATGATATAACGAATGTTACCCTTGACTACAGGTGCACAGTGCAGTAGTAAATGGCCCTGGTATAGAACTAACGAAGGAACTCCAAAGGGAACATTCGCAAAACGCCCTTGAAGCTCTCGAGAGCTTCCAGGCTGGAGACGCACGCACAGCTCTCGCCAACATTATTCTCGCCATGGGACAGCTTTGATCAAATACTGTAAGTATTCTTATTAACTAAAACAGGTAGGTAAGTGCTGAAAACAGCGTCTCCGAAGAGTGTTTGGATTAAAGACTACGATTTTGGTCAAACGACTTTTCGTCACACGACGTTTGTCTGAAAAGACGTAGGTATGTCAAACGACGGTTTGTCAGAATACCTTTCATCTCACGACGTATGTCAAATAATCTGTTTACTCAACTTTGTCCAAAGCTAGTGATAGCCTTGAAGAAATCACTATCCACACGCACACGCTGTTTTCAGGAAAAAGCTTGTTTAGCTAATCCAAATCGTTCCAACGCTTCTTCGTGTTGTTGATGAGCCACTTATGACGCAAACGATGCGCCAAAGTCCCAACACCAAAACCATGAAGAACACCCTATTTGGCTATAATGCTACGTTTGTATGATCCTGCTATCAGTGGCGGTACAAGTTTTGTTGCATTGATCTGATATTTCGGATCTCTTCAGCTAAGCGTGTGGATAGTGGCATCTTAAAGCGTACCGGGGTGCTTAGGACAAAGTTAAGTAAACGAATTATTGGACAAATGTCTTGTGACGAAAGGTCTTTTGACAAACCGTCGTTTGACATACCTATGTCTTTTCAGACAAACGTCTTATAAGTTGAGGTAGGTAGTCGGTCTTACTAGCCTCACGTCACTACTGATTGGTATATGAATGCAGTCTAGTAAAAACAACTTCAGGAGGTAGGTTTCAAGATGTAGCCCATGAACCAGTAGGAGATTTTTTTAAATCTTGAAATCCTTTAATTTCCTACTAATTACCTCAATTTAGTTTGGAAAGAAAATGATGATGTATAGTTGAGCAATTTATAGTTGAGCAGTTAAATATATTATCAGGGCTAGGGGATTTTATTATTATAATAACCTTTATTAGTGACGAACTACCTTATCTGGGTTGCCCAGTAGACACGTGATTCGTAGTGGTTAGTGAAAGGGTAGATGAAGGGGAGAAAAACCACCTTGCGCCTAAAGTCTAGAGGGTGATGAGCGTAGAATACGTATTTACGTTTCCTTCGTAAAAATTGCCTATTCATAGGTTGATGGTAGGATCGATTTCAAATTTGAAATCGATCCTACCGTCACTAATCGAAAAACTCTACAACCATTTTTGGTGCCAGGACATCAATCAGGTTTACAGTGCCCGATTTAATATATTTTATAGGAGGATAGCGGACTATTCAGGTAGGCAGAAGTACTTGGGACTCATTCAAAATGTCCAGATTGAGAGGGTGTTGTGCCAGTTGCGTCTGTCTTCAAAGTTTTTCGTAACTGTTTATTATAGAGGTACTTCTCATAAGTTTAGAAGCGAGAGCTTATGCAATATATGCAATATGAAAGAAGCTGACACCCTCTGCCATTTTTGTCTACGTTGCCCGATCTTGGAACCGTACCGAAGGCAATTCATTGCGAAATACATCTGTGGGCTCCCAGTGGTTGAGGATGAGGATCGTCTGGCTAATTTGCTCGATTTTGGTGATGATAGGGAGAAAATGTTAAATTTATTTCATTTTGTTACTAGTGCACTAGCACTTCGATCAATTGCGCTCACCGAATAGGTGTCTGATATGTACAGCATTAGCATTGTATAGTGTACAACAGGATAGGCTTGTTGTGGATATTGTACGAGTACCACAGGTATAGCGTGGATGTTATGGATTCATAACGGATTATTATTATTTACATTAATTTCATATCGATGACCTCGTTTATTTTGCATGTACTTCATTAAGCTGTAATGCCCTGTTAACTAGATTAGGAAGAAGATATTTGACTTATTTCTTAGCTATTATATATTTTTCTAATGATAATGTGTAAGTGGACCTGAACTCTTTGTAATAATCATTGATTTAATACAATAAACAACTTACTACTACTACTACTACTATCCATAGGTTGAATAGCAAAGAAATTCGCTCCCGAGTTCACTCAGCTGCTCTTATCCGTTTCTACATGTCCCAAGGGACCTATTCCAAATTTTTGTTTCAATAGTAAAGAAATTAGCACCGGAGCTTGGACAGCTTATCTAGGGGCTTCAGACTTGATTCGTTTCTAGATGGGCCAAGGGGCCTCCATTTCAAATTTCTCCTTCGTAGGTTGAATAGCAAAGAAATTTGCTTCGTAGATCACATGGCAGCGGTAACACAAGCCTTCTTGTATGTCGTTGTTGTGTGTCATTTCTTCGTTGCGTTGTCGGGAAGGTCTCCGTAAATACGTACTCTACGTTAAACAACAGTACTTTCTTTTTACACCTTGTTAGTGTTTTGGTTTTTGTTACGGTTGACGTGGCCCACTTTATTACGGAAATAAAAAAAAATTAATTATCCCTAGGGTAACCTAAGCTCCATGAGTACTTTTGTATAATACTACTGAGTTTAAGTAACTAGTTAATATAGTATAACTTAAATAGTTTATTGTTTCTATTGCAGTTATTCGCCAGGAATATAAATTTGACGGCACCTACTCTTCAGCTGTGCGTTTGTCACTCCATACCGGATTATAATAAGCATTTAAAATGTGTCTTCCGATTATCGAGTTGAACAAACTGTTAAAGCGGTTCAATTCCATTGATGCGCACGCAGACAATTTTTTACCAGTTGTTACCATTCTTGTATATTGTGTATTTAACTAAAAATCAGAAATATCTGTCGTCCTGCTATTTTTCACCGCGAGGGATGTTTTTACGGAGTCACGTTACAAATAATAGATATGTGGTCCTTAAAATGACGATACGAGTTTAGATTATTGCATTTTCGTTCATCTTGGTCCATGTTTGAAGTTTTTCATGTTAGTAGGTTTTGTTTCGGAAGTTTAATTCAAAATTCGCCTAATACCTATCTGCTGTTGATGCACTTGTAGGGTTGTAGGGTAGAGCTTTGCATTACTAACGTGTGGAGATTAGTAACTTATTAAACAGTTGTTACTTAATAGATTGTGTGTAAAGGAACTTCTAAATTTATGTTGATTGTTGACCAGGCAGGCCCTACAATTTCCATAGAAACCAACATAAAACAATTCAAACAGCTATGGATTTTGAAATGTACTTCAAGTACTGGAATGATACTGATTTTGAGTCTGTTAAATGTAATGCTCTGACTACATAATTATGCTTTTAGGACCGTAAAATTAATGTTTCCATCCAGGGAAAAGAAATTAAATTCAATAACACGCTACGTTTAAACGGAAAGTATTAGTAGTAGTTAGAACCAAAGGAATAGGGAAATCTACAGATTAAGCCTACGCAATGTTTGCGGCGATATTGACACGTTGTTACTCATCTTGAATATATGTATAGGTATCCAAAATCCATTACACGTGTTGTGGATGTGATTGCGTTAGTAGATATAAGAAACTTTCGCTTTTGGATGAGCCGAGTGTGGTAAAGGGTGTTTATGAAACTACCTTCATGTAATGAACAAACACACATTACGTGTAGAGTGCAAGTAGAAACTGGTTTTTGAAAGAAGGTACTTGTAGCTACAGAAGTACTTAATGATCTGGAAAAACCTTTTGTTCGTATTGGTTACCCAACTAGTGTTGGTTAAAACCATGTTCAGTGTTCGAATTAGGTGCCTGAATAATTGTTGATATTTCTAGAGATTACGTCACAGAAGATAGTTATGTTGTTGATCGACAAAGTGTCATTGTTTTTCTTGATGTTCGTGTTTCTGCAAGACTCGTAACTAAAACTGTCAATATTTACCATAATAAAATTATGTTTCAGTTTACTTTCCTGCCTTTCAAGTATTTTTATTTGAAGACGATGGTGTTCCCAGTTTCATTCCAATATTTCCTCATCTTACAACTTACATGTATTCTTTTGGTAATTCATTATGAAATGAATGAAATGAAAATGCCAAGTTCGGTGTGGCAGATAGCTTCCTCGTATCTGTTGGGGTAAAAGAGAATTAAGAATTTAAGGTTCGTGCAAGCGCCACAGTTGCTAATGATACGATTATGATGAAACTCATATGGTCAATCCGAATTTCTATCGTCATTTCCCTACTACCCTCTGAATAGGCAATGAGAATAGACGCTTGATGGATTTTACAGTTGCACGCATGCGCAGTGATAACTTTTGAGTAATTACATTAGTAGGGGACAATTGTCAGCCTAACCCGCGCATTCCCAGTAAATGTCATCAAAAGTGAATAAAAACTGAAGCGGTATGTATTGCTTGTTTCAAAGATCTCACATTAGCGCACGCGCAGCCGCTACTATTATACCTACGATCTTCTTGAAATTGGTACAGAATGATGTGTGTGTGTGTGGTACCTACTTCCTGCTAGGTATCCTCCAAATTTGATTAAGACCGTATGACTATGGCATGAGAAAATGCTTAATGGAATTTCCGTTTGCGGATTCGCAGGGTATATTTTTGGTTTGTCAGCAATGAAGCTAATTGGAGACCATCTACAGCCTAACTCGCACATTATCTGAAATTTCATCAAAATTTAATGGAAATTGTGGACATTAAGCTTCTTACTAGGATTTGCGGACACAACACAGACACGAAACTAAAGTTGTACAGAATGTTTTAAAACTTGAAATGCGAGTGGAAATTTTGATTTTGGAGGCAATTTTTTTAAATCATCGTTGGAAGTGGAAATAATGCGTCCGCTACATATAGGTAGACTCGGAAGCAAAATACAGATGAATAAGTGAATTTACTGGGCTTCGAGCTACCTCAGTGGACGGCAATTCATGGTTCGTGTCAGGGGTGTTACATTCCCGGCTACCTCGGGAATCCCCCAGCGCAGCCACATTGGTCCTCTGCTCTTCCTGATAATGATCAATAGCGTGGTGAAGTGCTTCAGCCCCAACATTCGATCCCTACTCCTTGCGGACGATTTGAAGATCTTAAGCCATATAAATAGTTTGAGGGATTGTGAATCTTTACAGCTTGCTGTACATAATCTGGAAAAGTGGTGCTGTCTTTATCTTAACCCGCTTAAGTGCTCTGTTGTCACCTTTCATCGAACAGCTCTGCCAATTGTCCATAATTATATTCTATGTGAGTCAGATCTTCATAGATAGGAAGAAATTACCGACCTTGGAGTGGTCTGTGGTGGGAGACTCACATTTTCCACACAAATTGAAATGGTTGGGGACAGGCTATGCGAGCTCTTGGGTTTCTCAAGAGGAGTACTTTGGATTTTAATGATATTCGAGATATAGTTGTATTATATAAGGCCCTTGTGCTCCCTTTGTTGAAGTATGCCTCTCCAGTTTGGTCGCCAAGCTATAATATCCACAAGTACAGCCTGGAGAGAGTGCAAAATAAATTCCTCCGGTACATAGCCTATAATCTCGGGATTCCCACAAGTGAAGTGGATTACCCTTACCTACTAGATGTGTGCCACTTGCTTCCCATCGAAAAACGCCGATGCATGGCAGATCTCACATTTTTGCATAAGCTACTGAACAATCGTCTTGACTGCCCAGCATTGATTTCAAAATTAAATCTTGTAACGCCCACTCGGTCCACCAGATCCTCATTACTTTTCAACGTGCCTTTTTCTCCAACTACCTCAGAAATCGCCCTCTTCATCGTATCCCTCGTACAGCCAATCTTTTTCTAAATGTGAACCCCATTTTTGACTGTTTCTCCGATTCGCTTACTAAGCTTAAGTCGTTTATTGCCTCCTGTCCTTATTTATTCAATTAGTTTCTGTGAAATCACCTTTTATTTGTTTTCTATTTTTTTAAATCATAATCGTTATTTTCAGTTTAGTTATTGAAGCGCCATGTTATTTTCGTGCTATATGTACATAGGTATCATTATTCACTGACACATTTGTGATTTTGTGTAATTCGGCTTGCCCGTAATTTGAAATAAATAAATATTGGATTTCTATCCAGTTACGTAGAATACGTTTTTCCCCATAATATTAATACCTAGGTAGTTAAAAATTTCTCAAATCATATTCCAAAACAATTTACCATTTAATAATAAGATAATTTACGAACATTCACTCATACGATCATGCTGCATGACTGGAACTTTTTTTCAATGAAATTGAGGGTTATCGTGAAAAATGACCCTCTTGAAAATACGAGGTTAGGGCCGGTTTCTAGGTATTGTTTCACGCTGAATCTAATGGTAACATTTGCAGATCTCCCCAAATACCTATTGGGTAGGCCAAACGAAGATTAATTGGTGATACAGGTTACTTTCTGTGATTACATAGTTTGTCTAATTTTATGACTGTCCATGTTATAATATATGGATAAGAGAAGCTATACTGTGTATATATTTGTTCCCTTATCATTTGGTTTCACACCTCATTCTCACGATTACAAAACCCACCCCATTTCGAAGCAAATAGGTGAAAGTTGGACATGGGATTAGCATATCAGTTTTTCTAACTTCCCAATCGGTCAAACATTCACCATTACGTAGGTCGGTACTTCGGGATTGCTCTACGTCGAACTGCTACTAGGAGCTGGTTTTACTTCTACCTCAACAATGAAAAGTAAGTAATGCTAGCACAATAATCTATCATGACCTCGAGTGTTACACTTGTGCTGATATAGGTTGGTAGATTTTTACTTAGGTACGTAGCTACCTATCTTATAGGTAGGAACCTCATAATACAAAAATGTGGAAAACGCATGTTTACCTATTAGTGATCAATTAATTAACATTAAATTAGTGTCTATCTTAGAAATCTCAAAGCTCCTTTGTTTTGATTTTCTCACAGGGCCAAACGTAAGAAACAAGAAACACAAAATAAATAAAAAGTAGGTGAAAAAAATTGAAAATTCCTTAATATCTCTTAGGTAGGTACAGATTTGGAACATCATGAGAAGATAGTGTGAAGCTATGTACAGATGTTTTAAATTAATGTTCCTATGGCTATGGGTCGTAGACGAGAATAGTTAGGCTTAGAGTTTATTACCATACCTACCTAACTTAGGCTTCCATATTTTATATAGTGCCGCAAATTATCACACAAGTACCATTCCAGACAACATCTCTCCTCAAAATTGGTAAAAAAAAAAAAAAAAAGTTCTTTTGCTCAAGAATCTAAAATACAGGATGAGTTTGTTCGATAGCACTTTTTGAGCACAATTTTCGCTGCTCGCTAAATGCGCTTAAAAAATCCTAAACAAGTTAAAACGATGCAAATTATTACGCAATGGTTTATTATTTATATGTTAGATAGCCCTTCTACGCAGAATATTGGCCTATAATTTATTATTAAACCCTGTATGTAATATATGATCAGAACATGGAGCATTGTGACTTCGAGAAGAGTTAACATTTTTACAGTTCCAAGACCCCGCAATTTTTCGCTTCACAGTAAAAATGTTTAAAAAAAGGTCGATAGGTAAGGAAAGAATATAGGTTCAGAGGCCCCTCAGCTGATCAGTGCGCCTCCGTACCTCGTAATTGTTACCGACGAGTCTTAGAGGAGCTCCATCTAAATAACAACACCCTGGGTCGAATAGGGAATTTAGCCTTGGAGGTTCCGAGTCCCTCCGTACTTTGCAATTGTATTCCAGATCTCCAAAAAGGAGCTACATTTCAGGTTTCTGCATCATAAGCAAATTAAAAAACAAATTAGGCTCAGAAGCCCCACAGCTGATCAGTGTGCACTGATATTGAATTTATTCTTGATATTGCAAAGGATGTCCATTTCAAATCGCAGATCCGAAGGTTGACATCAGTATGCCTGCGTAGATATAAGCAACTGCAAAGGAAAAATTAATGCAATTAATTAAAACATCTGCGTTTTACTGGTCCCCCTGATCTCAGTATAACGATATTTAAGTAAGCAGATGCATCAACTTTTATCAACCCTAAAGGGTAGTATTAAAGGTCTAACCATTCAAAAACCGAGATCTCGAAAACTTTCAAGGTAACAGTAATGCTTTTATGCTTGTCAATGATAAATATAATCCCAAGTGATCGACTAAACCATCCGCAACGCTGTAGATTGAACGGTTCGCTCTCCCTAAGGGCTAGAAGTTCGAAAAACCTTCGGATTTCTACATCATTTCATTATGCGCTGCTAGCTGGAACCGATGGACATAAAAATTGCCTTGTAAATATCAGCTGATATAATGCCTATATTTGAATTATCATGTGATATAGTTGCAATGGTATTTATTCCGACTTCGCGAAATCGAGTTTATTAACTATAATCTGTGCGAATGTATCTACTAGTGAGTCATTGGTACCTAAATGCTAAATTTTCCTCCTGAACCTACCTATAGGTAGCGGAAGTACTGTTTTCACTTTCGAGTGATTTAAAAGTTGTGGTTTCTACTAAAATCAAACGGCTGTTGTTGTCTTACAGTGGTAAAATTCCCACTTGCATTTTCCGTTTTAGACTATTCTGAACAACTTTCTTTCCGTGTCTTTCCCTCTCTATCTCTGCGTGTGTATCTCTGTGTGCATGTCCTCAAATCCTTGTAACAACCTTAATTTCCACAATATTCAACCGATTTTTATGAAATGTTCGTAGAATGTGCGGGTTAGGATGCAGATAGTTTTCTATCAGTTCCGTTGTTCCCAAATCAATACTTCACTTTGTGCATGCGCAAACGTAAATTTCATCAAGCATCATTTTCTCACGACCCCGTCGTCGCATCATTTTCTCACGACCCCGTCGTCCGATCTCGCTCAAATTTGGAGGATAACTGGGAGAGATTAATTTGAGCATTACCTAGAAGCTTCAACATAATTCCATCTTTAGTAGTTAATGCGCATGCGCAAATGTGTATTCCTTTTGACGAGCCTCATTTCAACAGTTTTCATTCGATTTTGATAAAGTTTCCAGGGAATGTGCGGGTTATGCTGCAAATGGACCCCTATTAATTCCATATTTCTCAAATCATTACTTCATTTTGCGCATGCGCAAACGTTAATTACTTCAAGTATAATTTTTTCACGCCTAGTCCTCTAATCTCCCTCAAGTTTGGTACATAGTTGGGGGACGATGGTTCGATTATTCCATATTAATTTCAACATGATTGCATCATTAGTAGCTCCTGCGCTTGCGTGAAAGTGTATCACCAGAAACAAGGTTAATTTCTAGTTTTTATTAGGTGCCTATAATCTGCTTAGACATATTGATGTCTACTTACGGATTTGAAATTTGAAAAGGACGTTTTTTGTAATATCAAGAATTCAAATAATTCAATATCAGTGGACACTGATTAGCTGTGGGGCCTCTGTGTCTAACTTGTTTTTTAATCGACTTATGATGCTGAAACCTGAAATGTACCTAGCTCCTTTTTGGAGATCTGGAATACAATTATAAAGTATGGAGGGACTCAGATCAGCTTCGGAACCTCCGAGGCTAACATTCCCGTTCGACTCACGTTGTTGGTATTTCGATGGAGCTCCTCTGAGACTCGTCGGTAACAATTGCGAGGTACGGAGATGCACTGATCAGCTGAGGGGCCTCTATACCGATATTCTTTCCTTACCTATAGACCTCTTTTTAAACATTTTTACTGAGAAGCGGGAAATTGTGGGGTCTTGGAACTGTAAAGGTGTTTACCCTTTTGGGAGGCATGATGCAAGATGTTCTCATCATATATTACATACGGGGTTTATTAATACCTAATTAACCAATGATCTGCGTAGAAGGGCTACATAACGCAGAAACAATAAACCATTGTATAATAATTTGCAGCGTTTTGGATTTTTTATCAACTCTAAAATAGAACGTTTAGAAATGTGTATAACATTTTTTATGAGAAACAATGTGCTAAAATTGAATTAAAATGAGTAAAACATTAATGAAAACTGCAAACTTTAGTTTAAAATCCTAAAATTGGTTTCTATAGCAGATTATTATATAGCAGTTTATCGAACCTAAATAACGATTTTTCGCACAGAACATTTTCAGAAAAGGTTGGCAAATAAAATGTGCACGCATTGCAAAAATATGCTCATGGGGTCATGCTGCACTTTCTTCCATTTGCTAACAGCTTACTACTCATTGGTAGTACTTACCTGAAGTACAAGCCAGACTCGTCAAAGTTTTATGGTGGCCAAGCACAAGCTCAAAAGCCTTCTCTATAGAAGACGATTTTCTTGGAAAAGTTGAATAGGTTATTCTTGGTCAGTTAAATTTATAGGTTTATATCCCACAAACATGCTGCTTATTATTGCTGCACAAACTTGCAGCAATAAGGAAAGATGTGCGTAGATCGAAGCTAAGCCAATACAATATGACTGATTTAAAGTTGATCAAAAAATACTTGTCATCCTTGGAATTTTACTGTTCTGTTTCAGGATCACGCTTCATACTGGTTACAACATTACTTTTAGAGCTTGGGTTATCTTCAACAAACACAGAGTCGTATTTATTAGTAAGAAAATGCCGTCGTTTAAGGGATCAGATTGTTCTAAATCATGCTTTAGACCGTTTTTCAATCACTAACGAATTTGAACGGATAAGAACAAGCAAACTAGAAGTACATGTACATGGATATAAATCATCATTCAGCGTGTGGAGAAAAGATAATTTATCTCGAACGGAAATCTCAGGAGAGAAGAATAAAGAAACAGGAGCAAATTCAACTCTGTTTACAATGATCCGACAAAATATCATCAGAAAAGGAGTCATAAGAAAATACAGAATTTCAAATAAATTGAAACGAAGGAGAACTCGATATAGAAGAACCGTAAAAAGAGGTGAAGTTTACGACACAGTGGCCAAACAATATCCTTCACAACAAAAGGGGATGGGACTGAAAAGGAGTAAGTTCGTAATTATAAGTCAAATCTCGGAAAAATACGAACGCCAAATTATGAGAATATTACATTTTTCTGAACTTTACAAAAATAGTATTAAAAGATTAATTCTGATTCGGCATGCGCGATACGGTAAATTGACCCCAAAAGGCTGTGATGAAATAGGAGGATGGATATCAAATATTGAATGTTTCTTTAATAAGAATAAACTTAATTTTAGTAATGATTCAAGAATTCATGTTTCTCGAACAAAAATTATTCATCAGTGTACTTGTGCGTTAGGGCGGGATGTCGTGTTCGTTTCAAAGGAAATACAGCCCAAAATTATTTCCAAGGACTGGACCAGAACGAATTGTCGCTATTACACGGTGAGCAATCCTTCAAGAATTTTAAACAACACGATGTCCAATTGGAAAGCAGCTACTATCCGAGATGAAGGATTCTTCTCTCTAATTACAAGGCTTAATCATGACGTAGTTCACCAACCTCACCTATTAAATCGCAAGAAGAGGGCTTCCGAATGGAGTACTACAGACATCAAAAGAAAAAGGATCCGAAATGAAAACGGGAGTGAGAAAATTTGGAAAGAGAATTGGGAAAGAGACACGAAGAAACTGATTCAACGAAACGAACAATTGAGAAAAGCTACCAATTCGTACAGAAAAACGTTGAAAAGGAAAAAACATAGGCATCGCGTTAAGCGGAATTCGAAAAAAGTAAACAGGGCCGAAGGTAGAATTAAGGAGTCACATCCAGTTCATAAAATTAAAAATTTGGATTATAAGATAAGAAAATATTCTAGAAATTTGCAAGCAAGAAAAACAAATCACAAAAAATCCTCTGTCAAAAAGGAATTCGGAGGTCAGAAATATGAAAAGTGCACAATGCTACCTAAAAAGCAGCACAATGATTCCTGTGCTAAACCTATAAACAATACAATAACAGGAAGGAATAAAAAGAGGAAACGTAGCAGAAATTACATAAAGAAAAGTAATCAAAATTCTCACGAGACTAGCAAACAGTATAAGAGTGCGTCAAATAAAAATAACTTGAAAATAAGAAGAAGAGTTCCAAGAAAATATTCCCTTAGAGTTAGGCCGAAAAATGAGAGCCACCAGAAAAAGTATTTTCAAAACAAATCCAGAAGAAAGATGCAAAACAGTAAGAACATGAGAAGTGCAAACCAAAGACTACAAAACGAGAAGCCTTACAAGAGTGAAGGCACTAAGGGAAAACTACATTCGAAAATAAATAAGAATCAGATGGATAGAAGTAATCTTGAGGAGAAAAACAGTCGAAACAAGCATCGGATTAGTAAACGATCAGTGAAGAACGTTAAGAATCAAGTTCGAAACTCCAAACACATCAACTCTAGGAAACATGGTTCAGCCAGGATGGATACTTATAACCATAAGAAAAAATCTCAAAACAAAAAATCGATAAAAAAGAAGGAAACCCGCAGAAGAAAAAATGAACGACGGCAGAAAAATCATTCTCATAAGAGAAAAAACTTTAAGGGGAGGAACAATTCAAAGTTTGGTGGAAAGAAGAAAGAGAAGAGAAAAGCAAATGGCAAGAAGACAAACAATCAACATCAGCTCAATACCAGCAAACAGTATAAGAATAGATCGAACAAGAATGGTGAACACAGAGTTTCAAAAAAGTACAAGCAAAATAAGATAAATCGAAATGCTAAACATACCAGCTCAAAGAATAAGGGTTTAAATAAGAAGCATCATACCAAACATTCAATAAAGGACATGAAGTCAAGCAGTAAGAAAACTTCACGCAAAAGAAAATCAATGAAGAAGAAAGAAATCAGCAAGGACACTCTCAATTTGGATGCAAGAATACTGAAAAACAGCTCTCAGAAGCACATGCTCGCCGAAGGCAAGAAAAATTCGAAACCTGGTAGGGATAAAAAGCACAATAGTACAAAAAACGTCGAGAAAAAAAATCGTAAAAAAATGCACAAGACCCAAAAGCGACATCATAATGTGCCAAAGAAGAAGAGTTCCGCAAAACACCAATTTTCAAAAAATAATAAGCAGAACAAGAAACAAGTGCGAAATTCGAAACATACTGGTTCAACTGGGACAACCCATGTCGGGAACTACCATTCAACAATGGACAAAACAAGGAGGAAGAGCAATAAGAAAACATCACGAGAAAGGAAACTAATAAAGAAGAAGAGAATGGGCAAGACCGTGCATAACCTAGATAAAAGACAACAGAAAAATAACTCTTACAAGAATAAGCACTCGAAAGCCAGGAAAAAGTTCATGCACAGTACAAATAAAAAGCATGACGACAGAAAGAACGCCAAGAAGAAAAATCGGCAAACAATTCAAAAGACTAAAAAACAACGTGATAATATGTCGAAGAAGAAGACGAGTTCTACTAAACAACAAGTTTTAAAAAAGAACAAGAAAAATAAGAGCAAAGATAGACATTTTACACTTACCAGTACAAAGAAGAATGATTCGACCAAGGGGGCTCATGACAAGAAATACCATTCAAACAAAGAAAAGCCTAGTAAAAAGAGTAATAAGAAAACATCACGTGAAAGAAAATCAAGAAAGAACGCATACAACCTCTATAAAAGACCACAGAAAAATAACTTCCAAAAGAATAAGCACACCAAGGCCAGGAAAAAGTCTAAACATGGTACGAATAGAAAGCATTACAATAGAAAAAACGTTGAGAAGAAAAATCGTCAAAACATTCACGAGACCAAAAAGCAACATAAGGTGTCGAAGAAGAAGAGTTCAGCTAAACACCATGTTTCGAAAAAGAACAAGCAGAATAAGAAACAAGTACTGAATTTGAAACATACCAACAGTAAAAGGAAGAAAGGTTCAACTAAGACGACCCATGCCAAGAGATACCATTCAACAGAGGATAAGTCACGTAGAAAGAACAAACAAAGAACAGCACGTGACAAAAAATCAAAAAAGAAAAAGAAGGTGAGTAAGAACGTACATAATTTTCATAAAATAACACAAAATAGTGATTCTCAAAAGAATCAGCACACTAAGGGCAGAAAAAATGCTAAAAATGGTAGGAATAAGAAGCATAACGAAAAAAAGCACATCAAGAAGAAAAATCGTAGAAAAATGCAAAAGACCAAAAAACAACATGGACATGTGGCCAATAAGAAGAGTTATGCTAAACACCAAGTTCCAAAAACGAATAAGAACCAGGATCGAAATTCTATACACAAGAGCAAGAAGAATGGTTCAATCAAGAGAACCTATGCCAAGAAATACCATTCAACCAAGGACAATCCAAGTAGAAAGAGCAATAGGAAAACATCACGTGACAAAAAATCAAGAAAGAACACGAAAATGAGCAAGAACATGCATATATTACACCAAAGACCACTGAAAAACAATTCTCACAAGAATATGCACGCAGACAGGAAGAAGTCCAAACATGCTAAGAATAAGAAGCATAACGATAGAAAGAATGTGAAGAAGAAAAACCGTCGGAAAACGCACAAGGACATAAAGCCACATTATAATGAGTCGAAGAAGAAGAGTTCTGCAAAATACCAAGTTTCAAAAAAGAATAAGCAGAACAAGAAAAACGTGCAAAATTCCAAACATACCAGCACAAAGAATAATGGTTCAACCAAGAGGACTCATGCCAAGAAATCCCATTCAACAAAAGACAAGCCTGGTAGACGGAGCAATAGGAAAACATCACGTGACAAAAAATCAAAAAAGAAGAAGAGAATTAGCAAGAATGAGAAAAACTTTGAAAAAAGACCGGTGAAAAGTAACTCCAAGAAGAATAAGCACGCTACAGCCAGGAAAAAGTCTAAACATGCTAAGAATGATAAGCGCAAACATAAAAAGAACGTCCACAAGAAAAACAGTCGACAAATGCACAAGAAACAACATGATGATGTGATGAACAAGAAGAGCTCTTCAGAACACCAGATTTCAAAAAAGAATAAGCAGAATAAGAAACCTGATCGAAATTCTAAACATTCCAGGAAGAATAGTTCAACCAAGAGGACTCATACCAAGAAATTCCATTCATCAAAGGACAAGCCTAGTAGAAAGAGCAATAGGAAAACATCACGTGACAAAAAATCAAAAAAGAAGAAGAAAAGCAGCAAGAATGAGAAAAACTTTGATAAAAGAACGGTGAAAAGTAACTCTAAGAAGAATAAGCACACTACGGCCACGAAAAAGTCTAAACATGCTAAGAATAAGGGCAAAAATAAAAATGGCGTCCACAAGAAAAACAGTCGACAAATGCACAAGAAACAACATGATGATGTGATGAACAAGAAGAATTCCCCAGAACACCAGATTTCAAAAAAGAATAAGCAAAATATGAAAAAAGATCGACATTCTAAACATACCAGGAAGAATGGTTCAACCAAGAGGACTCATACCAAGAAATTCCATTCAACGAAGGACAAGCCTAGTAGAAAGAACAATAAGAAAACATCTCGTGACAAAAAATCAAAAAAGAAGAAGAAAATGAGGAAGAATGGGAAAAACTTTGATAAAAGACCAGTGAAAAGTAACTCTAAGAAGAATAAGCACCCTACGGCCAGCAAAAAGTCTAAACATGCTAAGAATAATAAGCGCAAAAATAATAAGAATGACCAGAAGAAAAACAGTCGACAAATGCATAAGACCAAGAAACAACATGATGATGTGATGAACAAGAAGAGTTCTTCTGAACACCAAATTTCAAAAAAGAAGAAGCAGAATAAGAAAACTGATCGAAATCCTAAACAAAACAGCACAAAGAAGAATGGTTCAAATATGAGGACTCATTCCAAAAAATTCCATTCAACGAAGGACAAGCCTAGTAGAAAAAACAACAAGAAAACATCTCGTGACAAAAAATCAAAAAAGAAGAAGAAAATGAGCAATAATGGAAAAAACTTTCATAAAAGACCAGTGAAAAGTAACTCTAAGAAGAATAAGCACGCTAAGGCCAGGAAAAAGTCTAAACATGGTAAGAATACGAAGCAAAACGACGGAAAGAATGTAAAAAAGAAAAACCGTCGACAAATGCACAAGACCAAGAAACAATATGATAATGTGACAAACAAGAAGAGTTCTTTTGAACACCAAATTTCAAAAAAGAAGAAGCAGAATAAGAAACCTGATCGAGATTCTAAAGAAAACAGCACAAAGAAGAGGACTCAGGCCAAGAAATCCCATTCAGCAAAAGACAAACCTAAGAACAATAGGAAAACTCGTGATAAAAAATCAAAAAAGAAGAAGAAAATGAGGAAGAATGGGAAAAACTTTGATAAAAGACCAGTGAAAAGTCACTCTAAGAAGAATAAGCACCCTACGGCCAGCAAAAAGTCTAAACATGCTAAGAATAATAAACGCAAAAATAATAAGAATGACCAGAAGAAAAACAATCGACAAATACATAAGACCAAGAAACAACATGATGATGTGATGAACAAGAAGAGTTCCCCAGAACACCAGATTTCAAAGAAGAATAAGCAGATTAAGAAACCTGATCGAAATTCTAAAGAAAACAGCACAAAGAAGAATGGTTCAACCAAGAGGACTCATGCCAAGAAATCCCATTCAACAAAGGACAAGCCTAGTAGAAATAGCAATAAGAAAACATCAAGTGACAAAAAATCAAAAAAGAAGAAGAAAATTAGCAAGAATGAGAAAAACTTTGATAAAAAACCAATGAAAAGTAACTCTAAGAAGAATCAGCACGCTACGGCCAGGAAAAAGCCTAAAAATGCTAAGAATATGAAGCAAAACAAAGGAAAGAATGTAAAAAAGAAAAACCGTCGACAAATGCACAAGGCCAAGAAACAATATGATAATGTGACGAACAAGAAGAGTTCTTCTGAACACCAAATTTCAAAAAAGAAGAAGCAGAATAAGAAACCTGATCGAGATTCTAAAGAAAACAGCACAAAGAAGAGGACTCAGGCCAAGAAATCCCATTCAGCAAAAGACAAACCTAAGAACAATAGGAAAACATCTCGTGATAAAAAATCAAAAAAGAAGAAGAAAATGAGCAAGAGTGAGAAAAACTTTAATAAAAGACCAGTGAAAAGTAACTCTAAGAAGAATAAGCACACTACGGACAGGAAAAATTCTAAACATGCTAAGAATAAGAAGCAAAACGATAGAAAGAATGTAAAAAAGAAAAACCGTCGACAAATGCACAAGACCAAGAAACAACATGATAATGTGACGAACAAGAAGAGTTCTTCTGAACACAAAATTTCAAAAAAGAACAAGCAGAATAAGAAACCTGGAAGCACAAAGAAGAATGGTTCAAATAAGATGAATCATGCTAAGAAAAGGCCTGGCACTGAGAGTCAAAAGAAACACGGTGGTAACAAATGGAAAATTAAGCGTAAAAAGCTTTACTTTAATAATATGCTGAGGAAACAGATTACTCGATCAAAAGCATGGTCTGGTCTGAACCACGGACACCTGATAACTGGAGGTTCAGCGAGTGTGGGTCGGGGCGTCCAGGTTAGGACGGATTTGAATGGAGCTGTAGCATCTGCTTCAGGATTTATTTAATTTCCGCTAAGCATTTAAAGCCCTTTTCTTACTTTGTAAACTAGAGCTAAAAATAGTGTAAGAGTGGCATGCATTTAATACTCATAATGATATATGATCGTTTTTCTATTTGGACATCCATGTTCTTATTTTGAACTATCCAGTGAGCATTGGCAACTTTGGCAAGAATGATTAGATTTTACAAGAGATACCTAACTAAACTAGCCAACCCCAAATTTAGATTCCCCTTATATAGATAAAAATCCACACCATTACAATGACTGCAATTTTTGTAAATGTACTTAAATGTAAGATTTTAAGGATGTTATAAGGAAATGTTCACTGTTTGCAGTACGAAAATATATTGATAACATCGACTTAGGACTAGATTTTATCTAACATCAATTAAGTATAAGATCAACTTTGGCGACATTTGTGTTACATACCTACCTATTATTGCAAAATCTAATATTCATAACATACATGTAATACGTATTATATAGGTAGGTAATATCTTTTTATGAATCAACAAGGAATCCATTAAAAATTTGTGTTTTTCAATGTTTTAAAATAATTAAATTATCGCAACACAAAGAATGCTTTATACAACCTATGATTTACAAATTTTACTAAGACTAATAACAGTGGTGCCTATTTGGAATATTTACAGGATATTTATATACAAATGTTTGACTCACACAAAACGATTCCTATATATTTAATACGTAACAGTTGCTGACGACATTATATATATTATTTTAGGAATAGGAAGTTATACACTACATTCGTCAAGGAAGTTATTTTTTTTACAACCCGCTAACATAGTGAGAAGTTTACTGAAAACACTTCGAAATTATATACACAAAAGTTAGATATGATTCTCATATGAATTGGGTTTCCTAAAGTTTTTAAAAAGTAAATGATTGGCGTGGAACGAAATTTGCAGTAAGTAGATAGGTAATGGTACTATGAATATAATTTAAAACACGGCGAGTAGAGAAATCTATAAAAACAGATAAATTGTACGCACCTACCTATAACTAGTTCGTTAGGTACGTAACTAACTAGTTAACGTTTACCGATAAAAATGTTCTTGGTAAAAGTAATAGTAGAGCAATATATATATACAGAACCAGAAAATACATTAAGTTAATGTTTGATGTTCTAGGTACCTACCAATTTTTTACGACTGAATATGTTTAAAATGCAATGAACGACTAATTTATAATAGTGGGTAATAAATTAATATAAAATAAAAGTAATCAAATGAGTTTAAATGAAAATTTAAATATTGGTAGTACCTACTTAATAATTATTATAATCTAATTTGGTTTACTAGTTTCAACATCGATGGGCAAATTATTGAACGTTTTTTCATGGTTTTCCTGATCACTCCTACTAACACGTAGCTTACCCGCAAGTGATATTTCAACAATTCTCTGAGTCCATATTGGTAGGTACTATTTGAATTTGCAAATACTGGATTTGTAGGTACAGCTGGTCCTCCACTACTGCTGGTAGTTACTGTTATCTCCATCTTAGGCATTGAAAGTTGCGGACAGAGAAGCGATTGTTTTGATTGTTAAATTGTCTTTACACTCTCAAGTCGGTTTCCAATTACGATGATCAAAACATTCGATGGATCAAATGAGGATCAGAAGAGAATCTTTTGGTACTTCAATCTTCTTCAATCTTTGGTACCCACGAAAAATGTCTAACAACAAACTAGAAAGCGCTAATACGAAAACTAATGACGCTAACTCTTTGAATATAAAAGTAACAGCATTTAACTTCCTTACATATTCTACATAGTCTCACATTCCAACATAGTCATAAAATTGGAACTCGGGCGCTTTTCATATTATTTTTGCTTTTCAAACTAGATAGGAAATTCGAGGACTAGTGCCTGTATTTGAAACGTAGGTAGGAAATCAAAAAGACATTAGAAAAGTTGCCGCTTCTTCTATAGTTAGACAGGTACATTATACAGGGTTCTTACAAAACCATGCCGGAGTTTCAAAAAACTTCAATAGCCTATGATAATTTTTTACATACTTAGTGGAGGAGCTTGGTATCAAATGAAAGAGGAGGTGACATGGTTTTGTTATGTCATCAAGAGCATCAAGAGAAGGTATTTGTTTGTCTATATGTTAGTTCGTAATGTGTCAACATCACCTGTTAAACATCAAAACAGTGAACATGTTGACGCCTCAGGATTTTATGACAAATCCATCTACCGGTGATATCAACAATCCTGGTATTCATGTTGACATCACGAACGGATAGACTTCTCATCATACGGATACTTAGGCGTGAAAACGTCGTTTAAAAGAAAACATTCCAAACTGCACCACAAAAAAACTTTTTTTGAGTGCCACTCTACTGTTTTAATATCATCTTCTTCGTTTTGGTTTAGAGTAATGTGACTCTTTAATCTCATCAACTTTAAAGTCACTTCTTCTTTTGTTTGGTACCAAGATTTTTCTGCTGTGTTCCAAAAATAGGGTAAATACAGATTTTTTAAACTCCAGTGATTTTTTCAACACAGTGAGTATTGCCTCATGTTGGTATTGCTTCACATCGCAACCTTAATGATATAGATAAGAGAACATTATTATACACGGGTTTAAGGTTGGTACCCACGCCTATTGAATAGGGCCAGGTACTTCAAACTTCCTTGGAGACTGTGTTATAGGTATTGTATCAAGCTTAGATCCGAGTAAGTAGGATTAACAGCAGGATGTTGTCTGACGAATTTAGATGGTTTTGATTATGGGATTTTAAGTATTTGTACCTAACACTCGAGATCACAAATTCTGTTTCTCAAATCATCTGGAGAAAACGAATGGATATGGTAAGTATAGAAATTTATTCACATTTCGCATGGAATTATAAAGCAAAACATACTTGTTTTAGGTAGTAATGCATTCGAGCAGGTGGTCGAATTATTGAGTGCAACAAAGATCGCTTCAAAAACCATCATACACATCAACATGGCACGAAACTTCATTGAAATGATTTTGAGGTTAAGACCTGAAGCGGTCACTAAGACCCCTGAATGTTCTTTCTTACCCTTCCACCAATATCATAGTTACAAATAAAACAGTTCAGAGGTTTAAATTAAAATGATAAAATTCTTCGATTTTCACATACGCGATTAGATTATGTTGTATTACTCGAAATTCTTCTCAGAGATGCCGGTCCGCAAAGTCGGGAAGATCGCTGCAACGCACGGGTGTGAGGGCGATAGATACTTGGGACACCATTGTTCTACTATCTTCCCTGGATTTTCCTGTGGAAAAAATTTTGAGCGAAATAATTAACAAAAATTGTACTTCAAAGAAGTATAAAACGAAAAGTGCCCAAATTAAATTTGGTAAATGCACACAAATACTTTAACTTAAAATCTTATAAATAAACAAAAACAAGGGGTTCCATGTTTTTCCAAAATCGTTTTAATGACCATGCTCGTATTCAACATGCCATTCCCGATATAAATGCACATAAATGCTCGTAATGTCTAATACTCGCCATCGGAAGAAATAAATTCTCTTGTTGCAGGTGCGTGACAAAATTCGAAAAAACTCGACTGATTTTAAAAAAATTGAACGGTGAACATTTCAGATGTAGGTACTCAAAAAGCCGTTTTCATTCTCTCGTTCAGCTCCACTTCTTTGGTAGTTGTACCGTAATACGTAAGGTGTGTTTTTGTCTCCAACCAATGCCTGATGAACGACTGTTGGAACTACGAGAAGGTACACCAGTTCAAATAAGTTCTATAAAATAAGCGTGAACAGCAGTTTTTAAGAATTCAAGAATTGTTATTGGTCGAATAAGGACATTATGAGATATTCCTCTAAGTACCGAAACATAATGAAATAGGGTTGAATTGCAGGGGGACAAGCGAAGATTGGGGTCGTGGGAGTTGCTCCTACTCCGATTCGACTTTTGTGGTAGGAACCTAGAAAATATAAACTGTATTCGAAGATTTCACGTTGATTGAGGAATATAAATGAATGTAACTATGAGAGGTTGTGACCAAATATTTAAGAAAGTGTCTTGGAAACGTGAAGAACATATTGATGGTATCATTTACATAGGAAATTTAAACCAAAGTACTGACATTAATTCCTTGCTGACGTACTCAATCCACCATTAAGTTACATCCGGTCACGTATGTGTACATTGTAAAAGAACATACCAACATATAAGTTGAGCATTAAAAAAATTGATATATAAAGTGCACCAAGAAAATACGTGGGCAAGAAATAGGTATATATATGCAGTTTCAGTTCATGCCACACTCACGTTGTCATACAGCGTTGTTTGGTAACTGACCTCCGTAGCTCGAACCAGCAGGGGTGAGCGACAAGAGACGAGGCCTTTTGCAGAGGAGGATGGTTTTGTAGGCTTGGCGATACTGGTTATTCATAATGACGTAAATTATAGGGTTGATGCAAGCCGACAAATACAGCAGAAGGTACGCCATGACATGAAGAACTGAAATAAAGATGATCGTAGGTAATATGATGTGTGCAGAAACAAGCAATAGGTAGGAACATGGCTACATTCTTAGAGATATGAAATCTAGAGAGTCCCATGAAGAGAGAAAAGCAGAATACAAAAGCCTGTCATACTGGTGAAACTTCAAGTTGTAAGGTTCTGGAAAACAATAGAACGTATCAGACAAAGAATAAATTAGAAAATGAATTATTCATCCTGTGTTATTTTATTTATTGTTTAAAGCGTGGAACACGCTCAAGATTGGGACCTATTGCTAAAAAAGAGACAATGAGCAAGACCGAAATGGCTCGCGTAAGTAGCGGAAAAACCGTCGATGCCTCATTTCCTCCCGAGGAACTTGAAATCTGGCCGTGAGCCATTTCTGGGAGGTCAAGGGATAAAATGCTGGGATCTTTCCTTAATCAGCTGAGTGAGCTAAATTCTCTTTTGTTCATCCTAGGAAGTTGAAATTTCATAGGAAGACTCTCTGGGACATTAAGATACGAATGAAATGACGAGCTCGAGATGATGTAGGTACCTATCTTATGAATCCCATTGTTCAATATATATTCTATACCTACCTATATTTTGATCTTATGTGGAAGATAAGCGATCTTTTGATAAACTCTAAAAGTTTATTATTATCTGGTACCTACACTGTGGCCTTCAATATCAAGAAAACAATGTATTTTGTGTATACTTAGATTTTTTTATAAATAGAAGGATCTTCGTTATGTTAAATGTAAACATGAAAAAACTAGGAACTTACCAGGATACTGGACGTTGCTATCGTAAACTTTGATTATGGTGATTGGTAGGTAGCACATCAGAAAAGACAAGAAAATAGCCAGCACCATTTTCGTTATTCTCCATTCGTTTCTTTTCGATTTCATTTCTTTTTTATCTTTGCCGGATCCAGCCGAAGCGTGTTGCCGCATGCGACTTTCCGAACTACAAATGTACGTTTAAAATGAGATAAGAATTTAGTTCTATAACAACATTCAGCAATACTAAATCTCATGCTAGTTCTTATAAATTAAATCATGCAAAGTATTCACTACAAATTTATCCAAGTGAAAGATTATCAGAACCTCACCTGTGAACAACCCAGAATATTCTCGCATAGCAGCAGACGATGATCATACAAGGTATGACAAAGGCGATCATGAATAAGGCAGTTTTTGATGATCTCCCCCATCTGTCTTTCATAATGGAACATGTTCTCAGGTTGTGATCGTAGGAATACGTTCCTATACAGAAAGGATACAGTTCTACTGACGTAAAATGATTAGGTAGTAAAATCAGTAGATCTACCGCGAATTTGAGTTAAATTAGAGGGGATTTCAATAAAATCTGAATGAAAACATCAGAGTTTTCAGTAATTTTGCTGAATTGGTTGTTTTGATGAACATGAATAATGTTTGAGTTAGTTTCGAGTTACCAAGCCAAGGTACCTGGTGTTCAGATGTACACAGATAAAACTATAATATTGCTTTTTAAACATCTATGTTTGTAACACACGTTATAGGTAGTTGACTGCCCAATCTACGTAGCCAACAGATCCAAAATATTCATTCCCCCACCTGAAACTCCCAATAGAACTTGTGGTGTAAGTAGAGTAAAAAATTATGGGGTAGGTAAAACAAAGCAAAGCCAAAGCAAATTTTGACGAAGCTTTTATATATTGCTAGTCCAACATTTGCAAAAAATATGTTAGGTGCCTATATTTAGAAAAACTATCTAAAAAAAACTTTTATTTTTCATCTTATATTCTATACCTTTCAATGACTTTTATTTAAGTTCTTTGAACAATCAACTATCTTTTGGAGGTAAAGACTTCCACAAATATTCAACCCAAAACTGCTAAACTTCTTGGTTAACAACCAAAAGTCCTAGTTTTAATTAGTATTATTACGGATACCAAATTTTATTATACTTGAAATGGGTTCAGATAATTAATGTAGAGGTATCTAGGGATGTAAAACAATCAACTTTAGATTATTTGGAGACAACGGACTATGGTTTTTTACGCTTTTTACCAAATTGCATAGGGACCGAAAACTAAATATGAGCTTACGAATCCCAATTAAGTCTCAACGAATAACTAAATAGGTACAAAGACTATAAAGCCAAAATAAGAAATCAAAATTCTAGCACAAAGACTAATAATGCAGACTTACCCCAGTAGCCAAGGAAGGTCGGAACTTGCATTCCAAAACTGAGTGACCAGCAGAAAATTATCATACAAGCTATCCAAAACGGTCTGTATATTTTGGTGTACATTCCATAATGAGCTATCATGATGTACCTGGAAGCAAGAGATGTTCGTTATAGAAAATCGGGGGAAATATATACCCCTTACTCGCCTGAAGGTACCAACTGGGAACGCGTTGTTTCGTTAGTATTTATGCCCTCTGGAGGGGGGTATAGGATATAATTATTTTTACCTACTATAGTTTTCATAGAAGTAGGGTGAGTAAATCCAATGCATTTGTGAATTCCAACACAAGGTTATTACGAGAAAAAAGAAAACCACTAAGTAGATTTTTGTTAAACATCCTAAACACTCATTTTACAGTTCTTCACTAGGTACTATTTCTTCATAACGCTGCCAATTGTTAGACGAAGTTCAATCGTGTTTCTGGGTGATAAATCATCCGAATTCTTTGTTTATACCTTCGTGAAGAACCAACAGAGTTTTCGATTGGTTATTCACTCAAACACAATTCAAGTTGGATTGATTTTTATCATTTTTATATCAACGTTGGTCTCATTTGACTCGAGTAAAAATTTATAAAAAATTAACACCAATCGACCATTTTATTGAATGTTATGGAGTCACCTACCGATTTTTGAAAACCAACCCGTAAATTTCATCCCTTGGTATTGATTGCCGGTAGATGCCTATGTGACTTTCGAGTATCTTTCGAATCACGGTTATGGAGATTGGGTGAAATCATTGGAAGCTTTGATTTTTCTGTATCCGATTTTTTGAATCTACGTACCTTAAACGTGAACTAAGAAATTTTGAAGGGGTTAAAATTGTTTTCTATCATCGACTAAAATGTTTCAGTTGTGAAAATAATTACTTGAAATTTGGTGAAACAGAAAATCGGTTTATCTATTTGTCTAAAAGACAAGGTTAAAACCGACTACTACTTCATAAATCTCAATGTTAATTCCCGTACACAATTTTATCGATCTAACAGCTTTTACTTTTACATTCCTACCTTTGTGCATGACTATTAGGGAATATAAACCTATAGTTTGGTCCGATTCACTATTTCGATAATCCTTATGTAATTAGTTATAATTTTACCAATATACTAGTTAGTAGTTATAATGGTAATTACCTATTGATGGTGATCATAGCAATACACAGTAAGGACACGCCAACATTGCCGTATCTCACGAGAGGCACCACCTTGCAAAGGAAATCTCCGTGCGTCCAGGTGTCCGTGATAAACCTTGAGGCGGCAAAAGGAAGAACGACGGCGCAGAACAGAAAATCAGCTATACACAAGCTGAAATATGAAGAACGTAATTTACAAAATGTAGCAGCTACTCAAAATTTTCGACTAATAAAATCGAAATCTCAAACCTCACTTTCCCAAAACCATACGGAAATTACTATGATGAATACCAAACACATGGGACAAATCTTGAGGCGCATCAGGAGGTGTTGACAGGAGGGTACAAGGGAGTCTGCTTCATCCTTTTTTTTAAAAATACATTTACAAGTATTTTCACAACTAGTTCCACCCAGTTATGGTAGGCCTCATCAGGTGAAGTAGGGCGGGTGGTCACTTATTCCATACAATGTTGGAAGTATGTCGTCATATGCATATGGTTTATTTTACTTTGTGAGTTTATATGTTAGTTGGTAGTGTAATTTATTCCGAGCCAAAGAGGATGTCTTCTTTGAGAAAGTTCATAAAATCCTACACCTACACATGAATCTGTATTACGTAAAGCTCTAAGTTAACATATTTATGACCAATAATGAGGGAGATTAGCTTAAGATTCAAAATTAAAATAGTTTTTGGGAATAGATGACAGTTACTAAATTGATGAGTAAAATAAACCATTTGAATATGACAACATACTTCCAACATTGTATGGAATAACTGACTACCCACCCTACTTCACCTGATGAAGCCTAACATAAGTGGACGAAACTAGTTGTGAAAATAAATTTATAAAAAAGGAAGAAGCCGACGACCTTCCACCCTCCTGTAAATAATCCTTCGAGATTAGTTTGTGGTTTGTCTGAGCGTGCGAGATTTGATATCGTACACAGGAGTTTCGGAGCATAATAACAAACTTTCGTATCTTCTGTTATCACCTGGAACCGTCACCATCTTTTGATGCGCAACATTCTCTGTACGGAGTCGGAGGTTCATTCATTGATTCCATGCAAATGGATAAACTTGTATACTGAATAAGTAGGTACCGTTTATTCATTCAACTGGTTCTCCTCACACACATCAAAGCACAACTCGCTTAAAAAAGTTGCGTCAAATAAAACATTGGAAAATAGTACGCTGATAGGCTGACACGTGTAGATTGATTGATAAGTAGGTTTGTAAGTACTCTCTCCAAAGATCCAAAACATATCAAGTCATTAATAATAATAATTATCACTAATATTATTAAAAAAAGAAAAGAAAATCCCTCAAGTTAGTTGTGGCACGTACTTTTGGTTTATTATTTTCAATAATGAACCTTTGCAATACCAAGAAAAACCTTTTTTTACCCCCCCCCCCCCCCCCCCCCAATTTTTTGGTTTACGTTTCAAGATGCGTAAAATCCAAAAATCGATAAAAATAATAATCCGTCCGTCCGCCGTACGTCGTCCGAAGCTTTTCTCAAAAAGTATTGGACCAAACTTGGCTTAAAAATCATTTATCGGCCAGGGATGTGCCAGTAACATCGGCATCAGTTTTGATCAACCCTAAAGGGTAGTAATTAAGGGCCAACATATTCAAAAATCGAGATCTCGAAAACTTTCAAGGTAACAGTGATGATTTTTTGCGTGTCAATGATAAATCTAATCCCAAAGAATCGATCAAAACTAACCGCAACGCTGTAGGTGAAACTGTTTGTTTTCTATGAGGGCTAAAGTCCAAATCGTCGTCGAAAAAACCTTCGGATTTCCTTCCAGACGCGATAAGATGATGCGCTTTTAATGATGTCATCACAGGTGAATCGGTAGCTCAATTAATAACGTGACGGACGCGAGAGCTGAAGGTCGGCTCGAAAACTTTCGACAGTGATGATTTTTTGCGTGTCAAGTAGATCAAAACTAACCGCAACCAAATACGTCGTCTAAAAATTCTTCGGATTTCCTACCGATAAGATGCGCTTTTAATGATGTCATCACAGGTGAATCGGTAGCTCAATTAATAACGTGACGGACGCGAGAGCTGAAGGCGGCCGCGACGCCCAAGTAGCCCAAATAGTACCTTCCGTATAAGTTGTCACTTCTAGTCAACTCTTTACAATCTGAATCCTAGTAATAAGACTTTTGAATAAGAGCAGCATATTGTTATTTATATTTTAGATCCCTGATGAGGCCTGTTACAGGCAAAAACACTTGGACACTAATAAACCACGATGAGTTACAGCCTACCAAAATGCTCATCCCCTCAAACCAACCCTACCATAGTCAATGAAAGGCAACACACCGATCATATTAATAAATATTGTATTCCTTACCTGCTGCCTTATGTTTTAAAGAATAAAGATGTTATCTTCGATGCTCCTTTCGTGATGGAGCAATACTCGAACACTAAAATCAATTTGAGCTCGCATTTCACCTGAAGTTTGTTTCCTACTGCTCTTCTACTCACGAAATGGCAACGACGGACAACAGCACGACGCGGACACTTCTGGAAATCTCCGAGTTTACCCATCAACATTCTGACATTGCCCGCGTCAACCCCCGATTGAACCCCCGTGAACACCTACACAGTTTGCAGTGCTACCGAAATTCAAATGCACAGATTAGTAAAAGTTGGCTGCGACAGATTAGTAATCTTTTTTTTTATTCGGGCAACCGCCCACACCCCCCTTTCCCCTTCAATCCGTCACTGCTACTCTACTATTATACTTAGATTTCAGCTCTTGTTACGTATAAAGAGACGAATAATAATAATAATAATTTTTTATTAATTAAATAATATGGATTTCTCCATGATTTGCTTGTCAATGACAAATGTAATCCCAAAGAAACGTTTAAAACCACCTGCAACGCTGTACGTTGAATGGCTATTTTCTCTAATCTTCCTACTGAAATATATTAATTTTAAATAATGTGCCATGGAGAAACATAGTTTCAAAACAATATGAAGTGTATGCCACCCTTCTACTTGATGGGATGATGACATAATCATAGATCATTTTCTTCCACAACTTTACTATAAAGCGTAAAATTATGGGGTACTGGTGCTGTAATGCAGTGAACCAAATTGGAATCGCGAAGCCCCAAGTTTCGATGATAAATATACTGGGGCTTAATATAAGTTCTGGGGCTGTCTAATACAAAAATAATATTATTTACGCTCCATATTTGGGATACCAACTCTTTAAGCCAATATTTTTCGGTCCTGCACCAGTGTTCTGCGTAGAAGGTCTGTCTAATACAGAAATAATAAACCATTGTGTAGTAATTTGCAGCGTTTTTTGTACCCATAACATGACTGTATAAATATTGAGATTTTTTAGATAAGGAAGATATAAAGATATATTAAATACCTAATTGATTAGTATGCAATAGTATAACTAGAAGAATATTTGAAATTATGGTTCTTGAAATTTAAAGCAGCGAGAAGGGCTAGGTAACTTTTACTCAGAGAACGATAAAAAACGTAGGGGAGAACTGCAGAATCCTTGAAAATTTAAACGAAATCGGACGAAAACTGTAAACGTTGGGCTCGGTACAAGAATCTCAAGTATGCGCATACGCAGAAGCTACTTTTGATTCAGCTGTGATGAGATTAGTAGGGGACAATCCAGACCCCAACTCGCAAATAAATAGAGAATTTCATCTAATTCAGATGAAATCCCTAGAAGTTATGACTTTTGCAAGGATCCAATTTTGTCTCATTCCACCAAGAATGAGAATCCCAAAGGTCAAAGTGCTATGGGACTTTTTTCTCTTGATCTACAGCTCTACCCTGTAGATGGCGTTTGTTTTCCATCTAATAATCGTTAGGATCTAATAGCCCACCTAAATATCTATGTTCATGGAAAATGTGTGCTACGAATGATGCTCCATGCCTTCAATATCTTCTCTTCAGGGTTCCTACTCTCAGAGTTGAAAGGTTTTGATATTAATGGTGATATTGTACCTGATGATGAACGCTGCGGCGACGTTTCGAACTCTAGGACACCTCAAAAGCGCAATCACCGTGAGCAGGTTGCCGACGAGACCGACGACCATAATGGTGATGGTCGATGCCGCTGCGAAAGTGAGTAAGGGCTGGGAATAACTGAAACACACCACAACAATTTTCATAGGTAAAATTTAATAAAACCGTACCATCCTACTTGTATATTATAATCATACCGCTTCCACAAAGATTTTGATTTTTTCCTCTTATATTGGTTAACACATTTTCCTCTTAGATTTAGACTCAGGAAATCAATATGCCTCAACTTGAAAAATAATGTTTCTTGAAATATAACAAAACTGTTTTGTAGAAAAAAAAAAAGATTAAAAGTTGAACAAATTTCAGATAACCAACTTTATTGAAATATGTGATAATTAAATCATGGTAATGAATTTTATGCGCAGAAGTTTATCCTATGATTTTTTTTAATTTCTCATTTCTCATCAACAGGTGTTAGAATCAAGTACAGACATTTTTGTCCGTCAAATCAGATGTGAAACAAAATATTATTAATTTATGATGCTATGCTAGAGGGAATAATAAATGCTAACGAGAACGAACAAACAGATTCTTTCTCTACCAAACGTCTTTCGCTCCTTATCTATTATCGAGCTTTTAGATTCACAAGACAAGCTTTTGAAAACGCGTAGTTTTTCTTATCGTTTCCTCTTTCTATCGTAGAATACTTACGTTTTGACGAAGACATTCTTACCGAAAAATTCAATATATCAACGACACGTAACAACGACAGAAAACAATGACACGTAACAATGACAAAGGCAAGAAGGCTATTTACTTCATGCCTAACGAATGTTGAGTACTTATTACAATGAGGCTACCTACTGAAAATTCACCAGTCTAAACCTAAGTGGGAAAAGTTTAAACCTAACTGGAAAATGTCTAATCTATGCGGAAGTGGAGGTCTAAATTTGGTAATGCTATAGGTAGGCAAAGCTATGAAATGGATAAATGAGGACATAAGTTTAATATTTAATTCAGTTCCGCCCTGAATACCAATACTATTCTACGACGTGAACAGAAAGCTGTTACGTTTAACACAAACGTTTCATTTTAACGCGAATCAACATGATTTCGTGGCTTGAAACTGGTATAATACCAAATAGATTGAGCAGTCCGAGTGAAGTTTGCTCGATCCATTCGACCATCAGCTAAATTAAGGTCGTCATTTAACCACCCAGCTATTTACTGCCTGTTGAGTAACAGCATAGGATCTCAATATTGTAATTCGTTATTTCCATATCATAAGCCATCGCTACGTGTTTTGGTGTTACATATTGTTTTTCTGCCTCTTTTCCCCCGAATACGAGATTCGAATCACCTAATGAATTTTATATTCCGCAACTGCCATTATTTTGGGATTGAATAATGAAAATGAGAACTCCAGAAAGATCAGAACGAGAAGGAATTGCAGATGGAGAAAAAGGGGCAGAGATTTACTAGAGACTATAGATGGTTACCCGTGAAACTTAAAGGTAACAACAGCTTTCCGTTCCATCATTGTTGATGCTCCGAGGCCCGAGGGTCATCATTGACCAAGAAGAAGTGCATGGGACCGCCAGGTTCAAAAAATGGGGCAATTTCAGATCCTACAATAAGAATCAAGTCAAGCGAGTTTACAATCCGAAGAGGTGAATATAGAGGAAAGTAAGTTTTACGTCCCACCCATTCCCTACTATAAGGATAAATCTCCCTCGGCAAGAGAGACTATTCCATCTTTTGTTGAGAAGAACTTGAACAGAACTGATCAGAGAAGAGCCCATAAATTCATTTGTTTCCTAATGTCCTAGAGAGTCTCCCTATCAACTTTCGACTTCTACGGTTAACATGAGAGAATTTATATCACGCAGCAGATCAGGACAAATCCCATAAATTCAAATTCGTCCCTTGATGCCCCAGAGGGTCTCTATCAAATATCAACTTCCTAGGTTGAAGAATTTGATAAATTCCTAGAAACGAAGAGTATTTATTCACTCTGCTGATGTGGAAAGAACTCATAATTTCATTCTGACTGAATGTCCAAGAAAGTCATCCTACCTAATTTCAACTTCCTAGAGTTAGTAGGAAGAATTGGTTCACAAATCCACGGTGTGTACTCAACAATTTAATCGCCAAAGCTTTATCGTTTTGCTGCGACACATGAATACCGAGGATGTTTCAAAACATGAAAATAACGACGTTAAATGCTAACATAGGGGTAAACACCCATCTAGGGCTTAATCCGCGTAATCCCTGAAAATTTAATCGAAACAACGTAAATTGAAAAAGTTGTGGTTATGGAATGTAATGCGAAGTCCTTTATTTTCTTAAATCGGCAAAGAAGTAAGGAAAGCGGTGTGAGGCTTCGTATCAGAGCTTAACGAAATGTGGGGCGACCAAAAAGTAGAGACCTGCCACCCAATACGGCAACGATAAGCTTTATTAACGCACGATTTTGGAAAATGGATACTCCAACACCTCCTCCCCTCCCAGTACACCCCCTTCCACTTGAATTACGATGAATCTTAAAGGGCTTAAATTTAAATTTAAGTAGGCCTTTATTTCAAGTATTTTAAGGCCTAATTTAATATTTTAGGCCTTTATAAGTATTTTAATAGGCCTACATTTAAATTTAATTTGACTGCCTACGAGCGAACAAACATACTCCCGTAAATACAAACAATACAAAAATGAAGCTAATATTGATAATCATCTTCAAATAACACGAAACGGAAAATAAATAGGTACATAATTTAATGATGTTGATCAATATAGATAATTACATTAAGTAAGACCGAATTTTATAATATCAAATATTTTCTTCGTGAGAGATAGTTATTATCTTGTCTACGTGTATCTAGCCACGTTGAAACCTGACCAATTTTAGCGTAAGAGATTTATGGATACTGGAGTTAGAAACCTTGCTTGATTCCCATACGAGAAGTGAATCATAGTTAACGATCCATAGCCATACAATCACAAGATTTGAGACTCCCATTGGAGAGAGATAAGGTTGCATAAATTGAGAAACTAAATGAGAAATGTGGGGTCACCGTCCCAATAAAGATTACGCACGCGTCCTTTATCGTCTGTAAATATACCGTTTCCTTTCAGTTCAACTTGCGATATATTTAAACGTTAATAATGATAAACCTCAGATTCAGAATTTCGTTTATACCTAATATGTACGGAAACACCCGCTATCTGCCTCATTTCGGCAGGCACCTTTTCTTCAAATTGTTGGTTACGTACTATTATAATGACGATTTTTTCATCACTTAAACTTCATAACATGATTGTGAATTGTAGATAACGGGTGTTCTATAAGAAACCAAGGATAAAAAAGTGTAAATAATTAGGAAGAAATTATATAAGGACTCAGTGAAATTCTGAAATGTAACATTTGAATCACATTTGTGCAAATGTATGGTGTTTCGATGCAAATCGATACTTAGCAATTTTTAAATTTATTATGGAATGACTGCACTATTAAGTAAACGAAACATTCGGCTGCACCAGCGAGGAAATCCCGATTAGTTCATTAGGCTTATTTTCCAGTAATCTGATGATTTTCCAGTGATCTATAACTCACTGCTGTAGGTGTAGAGGGAGGTTAATAATTACATGGAGGTTTTGATTTGAATGAATTTGAAATCCAATAGATTTCAAGTTGAAATCTTGAACTATTATCAATCCTTCCGAGTGAATATAATTAAAATAGTAAATCATTCTCTCTAAAGTACTGTAATAGGTGGGTTAGATGTTATTATAGGTATAGTTTATAGTGGGTTTATTATTTTCAATAATGGGTCTTTGTATTGTGCTTAATTTTTGTTCTGGATGCTAAGGCTTTGTCGGGCAAGTCGTGATATTCCGTAATGACCTTCTTTGTTGGCCATCTTGCGTGTTTTTTTTTAACTAGGTAATTTATTCAGATGGATGTCTGTTTTTAGAATTCCACTTTAGGTAGTAGTGGAAGGGAGGAATTAGATTGTTGGTGCTGATACTTCGCTTCGATCCTAGGAACTAACCGATTCGTAAGGATTTTTGAAACAATATATTTTAATCTTTTAGGTCCTTTCTGTGTCGTGAGTTTTCAAACAGCATGTTTTTTGGTTTGATATTAAGGAGGGGGAGTTTACGGGATGCGGCCGCAGTTTTCGTCCCATTCCCGTTATTTCCTGTCGGACGAGGAAATATTATTGCTGTGGAAATATTTCGTTGCCGCAATTTCGAAATAATTCTCGTTTTAGGATCGATGTTAGTGATGGTAGACGGAGGGAGCCTAGAAGAATAGTAACAATTTTTTTAGAGCCAGGCCTGAACTGCACGCTTGGCCATTTTTCTTAGTCTGCCTACGGTAGGTACCGGGAGCATTTTATTTTTTTTCAGAATGTCGTAGGCATAACAGAAAATAGCCAGTTATCAAACCAACATTCAATAGTGACCCACAACTATGTAAATATTCTTAGCTAGTGACCGTTAAGACCATTATAGGATTTACATATTTGTTCAAGAATAGTTTGACGTCGAAGAATATGAAGAATCTCATTTTGCATCGGAAAGATCCCTGACATACTAAATCGTGATAATGAATTCACTCAGAAATATTTTGACTGCCGTCTTCCGCGAAATGATATCTTAGTCACGTAGTCCTATCATACCCGTATCTAGTCGAAGAGGAAACGGCGAAGGTTCATCTCTATAGTAGGTACCTATCAGCTTTTTGACTTTTGCTGTCATAACCGTACATATCAATCATATTTGTTCCCATAAGGTGTGCAATAGGGCAAAAGTATAAAATAAGACGAATAGGATAGGTATCTTAGTTGGTCAGACTTTACACATTTGATTTCGAATTCCAGCTCAAAACCGGCTAAATTTACCGTAAAGAAGTCGGGAATGGTTACGCATGACATGACGTATAATTTTTCACCTCTTCCGGAGTCAGAAATCCAAAATATTGCACCTATTTTGAAAGAACTCACCGAGACCCAAATACGAAATTACTTTCTATGAATACCACATGTGCTTAGCATCAGTGCTTAAAATTATAAAATACTTTGTTTCGTCAAGACAGTCTATAATACCATCCAGATATTTCATATTTTTACAGGGAACGACTAATTGTTGTTAATCGTGTTAATAAAGTTCAACAAACCTTGAAGAACGTTGTTAATACTTATTGTTTGTTACTGATGAAGACCTAACCGTCAAAATTGATAAAACATCGTTAGGTACTCTTAATTTTCGTGGAAGTAACGTACTTTATTAACCTCAGTTTTTTCGATGAAGTGGATTTCCACAGCTTCGTCGCGAGTGGTTTAGTTCGTAAACCCTCGAAGATTGATAAATTAATTGTTCTTTGAAACGGACCCCAACGATTGAAACATTGTAAAAAGGTTGTTGATCCGAATTATGTATGAAATGATAACCCGTTACAAAAACGTAAAGTTTTCTGATGACAAACTGGCCTTTAGAAGCTACTTAGGTAGGTTAGTTAGGTACTAAGTTTTTTACTGTCGTCTGATGTCATGGCAAATTAAACTACACTAGCCAAAACAACATTGAAAACATTATCTACCATTAACATCCCTTAAGATATAGGTAATTAAATTAATCTATTAACTGTTATAGAAATGCCAAGAATTATATTTTATTTCTTTTTCTCGAAAAATGTGGTGAATTAAGTAACGTGAAGTAATTTCCATACACAGTTAATTCACAGTTTCCCTTCTCAACTGACAAAACTGCAATATTCAATCAATATTCAAACCAATCAAATTTATATAGGTTAAACATTTATCGTTCAAATAATTTTGTAACGTAGGTACCAATCCTTTTTCGGTAGCCAGTACAATAGCAAATCCATTTATAATTCACAATCGTGCTGAGAATCAAATTAAGAACCCATATATTAAAAAACCCCTTACCTACACCTGAACGTTTTCAATGAAATAAACTACCTAACAACAATTTTTAAACAAAAAACTGCTTTTCCGTTGAAAGTCTCCCGCGCTTGATTGATAGTAAGTAACTAACTTAACTAACATTTCGGCAGGAATGTGATTTTTTATCGACATTTTGTGTGTTGCGATCCAGTAGTTTTGGGGAAGTGCACCGGGCTGATGATTTTTTAAAGCAAATTTTCGTTGAAAATGAAGCTATTGCAATGAATTCACAAATTTTAAAACATCACATTCCAATTTAAATCAAAATTTAAATTGAAATTCGTTTTGAGATGTTCTGAAACGAATCCTAGAGTTCAAAAAGTTTTCATAAGTATATACATTACCTATATACATCCATCATATACATTATCCTATGTATATTATTAATATACACCTGCATATTAATTTGTGGGCCATTGTAGACGATATTTCTCCTTAGGATTGGGATAAAATTTCGTCCTTGTGCCATAAAATCCAGCTTTTCATATGAGCACATCAAATTGGTCGAATTTCAAGAAATGTGCTAAAAAATCAATGAAATGGCTAAAAACTGTTAAAAATGATTAATCACTTTTTTTAAAGCAGCATTTTACTCACAAAATTATGCTGGACATGTACTTAAGTGTTGTTAATATTTGTTGAAAAAACGATAACAACTGCAAAAAAGCTATATCAAGCTAAGCTAAAGCTAAAAAGAAAAGCAAAAATACAATAAAAAACTAAAAAATGTAAGCACTAAGCACAAAGTTGTGCTGAAAAATGTACTTCAATCAACCTAATTAATATTTGTTGAAAAAATGATAACAACTGCCGAGAAAAAAGAAGCTTAAAATAGGTTAAAAATCCAAAATCTTTTTTGAATCGCAAAAAATTATTTAGATTGACTCTTTTTTGCCATAAAATTGGTAGATAACAATTTCTTTGCACTCAAAGTGTTTGAATTTTAAAATAATGTAATTTAATCATTAGTTATAAAAATTCGTTATAAATCATCGTATTTTACATGACTGGAACTTATTTAATTTTTTTAACGTGTCCTGGAATATAATTAATAACAAATTTAATGGGGAGATTAACAATTTGTTTTTCTTGTTCAATTATCAAGTCCATTCTCGAAAATAATGAATCGCTGTGCACTACAACAGTTTCATTTATGTATTTTTGTAAAGCATACTCGAATGTCATAAACATACATGTTCAAATACATTAAATAAATTTAAAAAAAGTTGATTCAGGATTGAAAACACTACGTTAATGATGTTTACACTACAACTCTTTCAATTATGTATTTTTTGTAAAGCAAACTCCAATATAGGAAACATACATGGTCAAATACATTAAATAAATAAATACTAAGATCGAGGTAGGAAAGAGATACACAAAAGGAAAATAGAGCAATGAAGATGCATTCAGCCACTCACTCTCCTGGAGGAAGCATGACGAGTTCGAAAAGGATCGCGTCAACAGCATTGCGTGCCAGCTCCTAACTCGCGGGCCCCCTCAAACCCCTCGACACTAGACGCTCCTCAATTAGTGGAAGCTACTGAAGAAGATTAGAAGGATCCAAGTCTGACATCATAGGGCCCCCAGCTCTCCCACCCGGACTCCTGACTGCAGCCTACCAACCGCCACTTTCCAGGACCATATGCGGCAATTAATCAATTAATGCAGCCGAAAAAGTGGCTGACGCAGCTCTTCGCCGGTGGTTGGATTTTTATCTCGAGGAATAGAGAAATTAAATCCAATCAAAACTGTTCAAGTTGAGAAATTTGATATTGTTTATTTATAAATCATATAATGAACCTTTGCAACTAACTAAGAAACAGTAAAAACAACACGTGTATTTATGCACCTGGTATGTAAATTCTAAAAACCTAGTTAAATCAAATGAGATAATAATCAAAAGTGATGTAAAAAATTACCGCACATTTTTCTCCCATACTACTGCTGGACTGAAGTTTGGCTCAAAAACCGCACATGAATGAACTTTTGCAATTAACCGAAAAACGATAAAAACAATACCTACATTCATATATCTGATACTTACCTAAATTCTAAAAACCAAATTAAAATAAATTGGATAATAATTTTAAAACATGAATTAAAAATTAAATTGTCTGCACATTTTTCTCCCTAACTACTGCTGGACCGATAATGACGAAGTTTAGCTCTAAAACCGCACATCGTCTGATGATATTTGACGATGGATATGAAACCTCGGTATTGCATTCAACCATTCCTAAAGGGTGCCTTCATAGCCTTAAATTTACACGGGCTTTACATTGAATTACGAGAGGAGTAGTAACAATGTGGATAAGGTCATAGCCGACGAACGAATAACAAGAAATGTTTTAGTGCTCCATACTATGTTTTATGCATCATCAGAATCAGGTAATATGCAAAAAATGCAGCCTCAGAAAAAGTACATTTTGCAAATTTACCCATGCCTTTTATAATAAAATTCAGTACTTACTTGAAAAGTGTCGCACTCATTTTGGCTGCTATCCATTTTTATTCTGACTACATTGAAAAATCTTCAAATTATCAAAGGTACATGCTTACAATTTTTATCGACAGGAACACTACAACGACACCAAAAAGGACACCTACGACACGACAAAAATAGACCCACAAGTCGCCATTAGAATCCATCGTAGAGCACATCTTGAGTCAGCTTCTTAGAGAAGAATAGAGATGTTTGGACGGTGGAAACCAGTAAGAACCCTGAATGGTGTCATCATCTAATGGGAGACAAGAAGTAATTAGAGCTGATCAAGTGAGGCTGCCGGGGGTTCATTATGAGGCAAGCTGCAACATCCTGGTAGTAATAAGTCTCTTTAATTCACCCAGAAGTTTATTGGTTCAAGCAAGTTGATGAATGATTCACCATTTAAATTGTACTACTCGTAATGTTATGCAGTATTTTATTTTATTTTTTTCATTGATATTAATTATTTAACTGGAGATAATTACTGGAATACCGCCCGACTGAATCGTTTCATTATTTGAACAGTTCAAATTATCACAGAACTTCACTAATAAAAGAACTTTCTGTCTTTAAATTGGTAAAAATGATGATAACAATAAAAAACCAATTTAAGAACGGAAACGTCTTTTTTGTAAAGTTTTATACTTGAATTTCCGCCCATCAATGTCTGGTGATAAATGATCATAAACTAAAAATTTAACCATTCGAAATTACGAGTTTCTATAATGAAATTAATTTCCAGTCATGCAACATGATCGTATGAGCGAATTTTCGTGAATTATCGTACTATGTTTGTTACATTGTTTTGGAAATTTAGGACTTTGAGTGAAAATAAACAGTTGATTACCGATTTAAAGGCAAAAAACTTGTTAAAAATGATAGTGGTGAAATTGTAACCATCCATAAACCTCTTCCTCTCTTTATGTTAACCTTCGACAAAAATGAGGATGTAAACAAAATCTATAGTATTAAGGCCATTCTCAACATAATTGTGAAGATTGAGCCGGTGAAAAAAACTTCTAAACTCATTCCCCAATGTAAGAATTGCCAGTCATACATGCATACCCAATCCTACTGCGGGAAGGAATCTGCTTGTGTGAAATGTGCTGGAAAGCATAAAACTTCTGAATGTACCCTGAACAAAGCGGATTCCCCCAAATGTGTCAACTGCAAAGGGAATCATCCAGCAAATTATCGAGGATGCGAGGTAGCTAAGGAGCTACAAAGAATGAGAAACAAAATTACTAAACCCCAACTGAAAGAACAGACCAAGCGCGATGCTTCAGTTGAGAGGAATTTTTAATAGGCGGAAATCTCTTACTACAACCATGACAGGAGCAACTACTTCAAAGGTTTCATATGCTACCGTTGCTAAAAAGAGGTTAATGTGTCGAACACAGAAAAAATGCTGGCACAGATACTGGAAAGACTGGATGAACAAAAACATACCAATAAACAGTTATTTGAAAGAATAACTAAGCTAGAAAAAGGACTTACTAGCTATGGACTAATTTAATGGGACCGACTTTAAGAATAGCAACATGGAATGCGAACGGATTGCTAAATCACATTAAGGAAGTCGAATTATTTCTCCACTCCAACAAGATAGACATCTTACTTATTTCTGAAACCCATTTCACTCGGACGTCATACATCAAAATAAGAGGATTCACGTGTTATCATACGTTACACCCAAGTAATAAAGCTAGAGGAGGTTCGGCAATTCTCATTAAAGCTAACATCGCTCACCATGAAGAACCAAAAATCGAAGAGGAAAAAATGCAGGTAACTTCGGTCAAGGTACAACTCAATAATAAAAGCTTTAGTATAGCCGCAATATACTGTCCCCCCAGGTTTAACTTAAAGAAAGATGATTATACGGTCCTTCTTAAATCGCTTGGTAACAACTTTATAATAGGAGGTGACTACAATGCCAAAAATACCTTCTGGGGTTCGCGATTAACCACGGCTAAAGGTAAAGAGTTGTATGAAGCAGCAGCTTCTTTCAAGTGCGACTTCCTCTCAACTGGAAGGCCTACATACTGGCCCACGGATGCTAACAAAACCCCAGACCTAATAGACTTCTTTATAAGCAAAGGTATCTCAAGTGGTTACATAAATCTAGAGGACAGCGATGACCTACCCTCTGACCACTCGCCTGTCATAATAACAATCAGTGAAAAAGTAATCATTAGTGAAAATTCTCCGAGTTTATTCAATAGAAATACTTGCTGGTCCTGTTTCCGGCAGCAATTGGAAACATCGATCGACCTTAAAGTTCCTCTGAAAACCCCTAAACAACTGGAAGACGAACTCGACTTATTCATCAATAACATACAACAAGCAGCCTGGTTATGTACCCCAATAAACCAAAACAGTAACTATGACACTAATTCGAAATCATATCCGTTAGAAGTAAGGGATCTCCTGTGCGCCAAACGTAAAGCCAGAAGGAAATGGAAGAATAACAGAACCCCTGAAAACAAAACTATACTCAATAGACTCGGTAACAAACTTAAATATCTTATTAGATCAATAGATAACCAATCAGTTGAACATTTTTTGAGTAACCTAACTGCAGAGAAAGACACCGAATACTCCCTCTACAAGGTAACCAAAAATATAAATAGACCTAAAGTTCATTCTCCTCCAATCAAAAAGGATGACGGGACATGGGCCAGAAGTAACCGAGAGAAAGCTCAACTTTTTGCAGATCATCTCTATGAAACTTTTCAACCTCTTCCAGTACAGTCACCTGAAGAAAACGCAACACTGATAGAAAAAACGGATGAGCTTGATATTCGGCCCGTTACGTTAAAAGAACTCAAAGACGAAATTAAGGGCAACATTAATCCTAAAAAGACCCCTGGCTATGACTTGATAACCGGTCGAATTGTGAAAGAGCTCCCTGAAAAGGCTATAACAAAACTACTTCATATCATCAACGCCACGTTCAGGTTACGACATGTACCTTCCCAGTGGAAAGTAGCGGAAGTCATAATGATCTCCAAACCAGGAAAATCACCAAATGAGAAGATGGGGTACCGACCCATATCCCTCCTCCCTGTCTTATCAAAACTGTTCGAAAAATTGTTGCTCAAACGGCTTAAACCAATTATTGAAGACAGAAAATTGATACCAGACCACCAATTCGGTTTCAGGCAACGCCACTCTACGCTAGATCAAGTTCATAGAATCACTAACATAATAGAAAAGGCTCTGGAAGGTAAAAAAATATGTGCCAGTATCTTTCTGGACGTGGCCCAGGCATTTGACAAGGTCTGGCACAAGGGACTTGAGTATAAACTGCACAGGGATCTCCCAAAACAGTTTTACTTACTCCTAAAATCCTACCTAGCGAACAGACACTTCAGGGTAAAGCAGGGTGACCAGTACTCTGCCTTGAAGCCTATAAAAGCAGGGGTACCGCAAGGCAGTGTCCTGGGCCCAGTACTTTACCTGCTGTACACACGAGATCTTCCACAACAGGAAAATACAACTGTAGCTACTTTTGCAGATGATACTGCCATCCTCTCTGTTGGAGATGACGCTGAAACTGCAACTCGCAATCTACAGACGTCCACTAACAAGGTTGTCAATTGGACCAAGTTGTGGAGAATGAAACTAAATGAATCAAAGTCAGTGCATATCAACTTTACTAATAGAAAAATCATAGCCCCAGAAGTTGAGATCAATTCCAATAAAATTCCATACTCTGACACTGTAAAATACTTAGGGATGCACCTTGACTCCAAACTTAACTGGAAATATCACATTGAAAAAAAGAATCAGGAACTAAAAATCAAGTTCAGAAAGATGTACTGGTTGATGGGAAGGAACTCCCATCTCTCACTACACAATAAATTACTCATATATAAACAGATACTGCGCCCTATCTGGACCTATGGGATTCAGCTTTGGGGTTGTGCGAAAAAATCAAATATTAAAACAATCCAAACCCGACAAAATATAATACTGAGAAGTATAGTTCAGGCCCCCTGGTTCATGCGGAATGATGATATTCATCGAGACTTGAGGGTAGAAACGGTCACCGAAATTATCGCCAAATATGCAAGGAAGCACGAACATCGCCTCCACAAACACGAGAACCTGGAGATGCTCAACGTTTTAAACAACGAAGGAGAACTTCGGCGGCTCAAGAGAAATAAACCTCTGGACCTAATTGTGCTGTGCAAGTAGTGCAAGTGTAATCCAGTGTTTTTTAACTGTACTTGATACAAGTATGGGCCAGGTTTTGCTGTAAACCTCCCCCCTTAGTGAGCTTAACATGAAATGAAATATTGCTAGATGAAAAGTACTATGTTTCAGTTGCAATAAATAAATCACGAAAAAAAAAAGAAAAAAAAGTAAATAATAATCTGCAATTTAAAAAGAAGTTTTTGAATTTTTAACAATTTTGCCGTTTTTACGGATTTTTTCAAGCACATTTTAATGAAATTCAAGTACATTTTTTTCAGCACAATCTTGTTCATAAATTTTTAAATGTTCCATTTTATAGTTAATAAGCTTTATTTGAGCAATATTCTGCTATAATGTATAAACTTAACGATTTGAAGCAGTTTTTTGCTTTTTTTAGTGATTTTATCGGCACGCTTTTTGAAATGAGACCAATTTAATGTGCTCAAAAATGCTTTCCAACGAACTCTTCCTTTCGTTTGGAAAGCTTGATTTTTTGGAGCCAGAACGGAATTTTTATCTTAATCCTAAAGAGAGTTATCGTCTGGAAGGACATATATATATGTATATATATATATATATATATATTATATATATATATATATATATATATATATATATATATATATATATATATATATATATATATAAAACGCGGGTCTTTGATAACGCGATCACGCGAAACGTCGACAAAAACCCTGTGAGTCTATGTTTTCAACATATTTAATCCTACGGATTTCGTTTATATATATATATATATATATATATATATATATATATATATATACAGAACCTATGAACAATTCTGAATGAAGAGCTTAAACATGTAGGTTACTCTTATATAATATTATGTACTAGGAATGTACCATACAATAATCTCAATTCACCAGCCACGCTACACTCATAATTATTTTCTAAATATGATGTTATTGCAAAATATGCTTTAGAAATGTTTGTTTGCCGTAAATTCTGACGCTCATACTTAGAGTACAGAAAAACATGCAGATATTTTAACAAAACATGGTTAAACAATCGCTGAAATTGCTAAAACGTATAATACCACTTGTTCCTATTACTCAATATTGTTTTCCCGTAATTCCAAACATTTGTACAGAAATATGTTCTCAAATGATAATAAAATGTGCTCAATAATCGCTAATAAATACAAAAATGTGGTTGAACTCATAAAACTTGCATTTATTGCGGAATATTGTTAAGAAAAATAATTTTGCATGAAATTGAATGCTTTAAATTCTTGGTTGCTGTGAATTTGTGATCAAATCCAAGGAAGTAAACATTTTAAAAATGTAAGTAATAATAATAACGAAAAACTTGTCGAGTACCGCCCGACTGAGATTTTTAGCGAATTCTGTAGGATATAAAGCTATTTTGTTTTCATTTCTGCTCCATTTTATTTTAGGAGTAAAGCTCGATTATTACGCTGAAGCGAAGACGTCCGAGTGTTACCATTTGATTCATCAAATCTAGCTTGTATTGACTCATTTTCTAATAGAGGTAAAACACTTAGATGAAACTTCTGAAAACAATATAAATTTGTTGCATTATAATTTTCTCCCTTAACTAGTACAGAAAACCTAAAATGTCTACACCATTGGCCAGATGAGGTTTTGAAAATGTATTTCTAGAAGTGGCATCTGACCATTATTTAAAATAAAAAAAATTATAATAATAAAAAAATAAAATCGAAAACAAGTAATTTTTCGTATTATAGGAACACAAAATTCTAATCTCAGCATATTTCGATGGGTCTACTACGAGTATGTCATTATGTAGGAAATTTTTTCAACTTTCCGTTGATAAAACTAATTTTCTCTAGCAGGTACCAATATTTGACTACGACGTAGTCAGGAATAACGGCGAATAAGAGGTGAATTTCTTGAATACATTTTCCTCGCGGATTCGCTGTAGACGAGTTGCCAGATGTACATTATTAGAAGTATTTGTAGTTTTTTTTTTCGTTAAAAATCCTTTTTTTAAAAATAAAGTGCACAAATTCTTAATTTTTTAACGAGAATGGAATTGGACACTCAATTTACTTGAACTAATAGGTCGGTTCCTGATTTACCTAATTTGCGACTTGATTGGTAGAATGACAACATATGTGACCGAAGTGAAAAATACTAATTGAATGTTACTTAATTACTTCTCTTTAATTCATTTTTTTGCAGGTCCTATTTACAATTTTACTATTCAAAATGATATATATTTTATTTAAAGGGCCGATGTATTTTGAAGGTTTATGTACAGCATAATATATGACATCGTTGGTAGACACGGCAATAATGTCTCTAACTAGATTACGGATAAGCCCGCTGAAGTTATGTGACACGCTTTCCTTAGTCAAGCAATATCGTTTCATGAATATTAATCCAGGGATGAGATGTATTATTGCATCCCTTCACCGCTCGCTGAGCTACATTGTAGGGTGACTTCCGGGACACAACGTCCAATATCAAAGTTTCCAATACTTATAAGTATGTCAGTGTGTTGCTAGTTAAAATGACGTTGAGTGATAAAGAAAACTGTAAATTAAACTGTGCAACGAATTTGAAAAAAGTTTTGATTCTGGGTTGAAAGTGATTTTGATTGTATTTTTAAAACTCAAGTTTGAGGAAAATGACCAGGGTTCCTCAAAACATTTGCTTTTGAAGTGAGGAGTTCCATTTTTGTATATTTTATCAGGCGTAAATGTCTAAAATATTTACATGGTGGACAAATAAAATATGCAACACAAATAAAACCATTTTAAACTCAATGAAATCTTATATTCCTCTTATTAAAACAAAATTAACTCAGATTCACTGAAAATAAATCAAAAGTAAGTAAGAGAGTAACACAGACTGTCAGCTACATACGTGCGTCTAATGTTCCTGGCATCGACATCTCTGGCGAACGATTTGCAATTAACTATAGTTTGGTTCGAGAAAGCATTTTTCACTTTAAACCAAATGACAATGTCATTGTAGAAAGGTCAATGTTCGCACTCAAAACGTAAAGAAAGATTAGATCGTGTTAACAACAATATTCAGGTCTCCTGATTATATGTAACATCCGCCTATACTATGAAAATATTGAAAACACCCACCTAGCAACAAGAAAAAGAAAAAAATCTCAAATTTGTATTGAGTTCTGGAATATTTTTAGTTTTTTTGTGTATGAACAAGGTTAAATATTGACTCGAGTTATAAACCTCTACATTAGAGTCAACAAGATCCTACAAACAATAGAAAGGTCCTACAGTAGTAAGGAAATCACTCAATCATGGCATAACGGGTGGATAAATTACCCAGTTTAACCATACTCAAAAATCGAGTTGTATAGTGTTATTACACAAAGGTTTATTTTTTCCCCATTCTTCACAAAGTCCACCTCTGCACAAAAAGCCCCGAATCTATTGGTTTGCATCCTTCACCTTAATTCTTAACGCTGTCATCAAAATCTAGGCAATGTTAAGCAAGTAATATGTGTTGCACTGATTACACTAGCCAACAAAATAAATTAAATTCATGTTCCCGGGAAGCTGGTACTGGTCATGGGGGTTTTCAAGGGTGCTGAATCCGAATCCGATACCCGTTTTTCATGTAGACGTCTAATTTTTGACGTACGGTACCTGCATTTTCGGAATAATCTCTAAAATTCCTGGACCATTTATGTTCAATTAAAAGGTGATATTTTTGTTGGAAACTTAACGCTTACATCTATACCACACATGATTCCCCTTATTCGGGAGGACTCTATTCGGTTGTCTGCACGTTCCTTCATTGCTGGCTTCACTACCGCAAACTTTCTCAAAATGGAAATGTTCTTCGTGTAAGACTTCGCGATGCTCTTCTCTGCGGGCCCAACCTTACCAAGAAGGATTTTGAATTGTCAATGGAGAAACACATGAAGTGCTTCAGTCCCAGTCGCGGGTTGTTGGAGTCTCGTCTTACCAAGGGTGCTCAGTGCGCGTCAGCTGTCGACACCCTTAAGGCTGAGTTCGAATAAGGCCTCGATACACCAGGGTTTTTCATGATCTCGCGGCCCCTTTGGCCTCTGTAATTTTTCCGACGTACGCTGATGAAATCATGCGCGAACTCCAGGAGCGTCAGCGCAGGGCATATGTTAAAGAGCCTGATAGCTGTGGACCAGGACCGTTCTTTTCTTAATGATGCACTGAATTTATTGAAGCTTGATTTTGTGGGATCTGTCCATCGCTTCCGTCGCATTGGCAAGACACCCGCTCCTGGCAAGTCCCGTCCACTATTGGTTCACATGAATTCCCCCGCCATTCTCTCAACTGCTCACCGCGAACCGCTCTCTCTCTCCTCGGCCCTTTTCTGTATCTCGAACACCAGCCCAATGTAAACAGCTCGAAGATCTCAGACTTGAATAGGCGAAGAACAGATAATGGTGAGCCCAACTTGACAATTAAATATTTCTCTGAATCATAGCCTGTCAGAGTGTGCATCCTATCATCTCCAAAAAACTCCGCATCTTTAACTTTCCTATATGTAAATTTTCAAATCGCAACTTATCCTTAACTAATTTCGACGCCCTTATCTTGACTGAAACTTGGCTCCATCCACTTGTCGACTCGGCTGAGCTTCGTCTCTTTAACTTTCACATCTAGCGCTGCGATCGTTCCTTTTCTAACAATCAACTGAAGCAAACAGGAGGTGGAGTTCTAGTCGCTGTTTCTTCACGTCTTCGATGTGCACACCCTTCCTGACACCCTTGAACAATTATTCGTGGTTTTGCCAGATCTTCACTTAGTTCTTGGCGCTGTCTACCTTCCTTCTTATTCACCTCTCTCCGCTTTCCAACGGCACTTTGAGGATCTCGAGTCCGTGGCAGCAGTTTTGCCGAGCTACCACATCGTTATGGCTGGCGATTATAACTTGCCTGGCATCTCTGCAGAGGATTGGAATCGTGAGACTCCCTTCAGCCCTCTTCTAAAGCTTACGCCATCTTCGAGTCTATTCAACTCCTCGGCCTCAGTCAGTACAACTACTTGCCTAATGCCCATGGGAATATTCTCGACCTTGTTCTTTCCTCCGTCAACTCCCTTTGTCACCCTCCTTTATTACTGGATCTAACAGTCAGGTCTCCACCCCAGACTACCCGTTCAGCTCATCAATTCACCTTTAACTTTAAGCGTGGTGATTATGCAGCTATGGATGATTGGCTTTTACAGCATGATTGGTCACCTTTCTTTTCCCAACCTGTTGACCTTGCTCTTGACCATCTTTACTCCACTTTAAATCACTCTTCGTCCCTAGGACAGTAACCTTCACCAGTTCCTATCCGAAATGGTTCTCTCCTGACCTGATCCAGCTTGTTCGTCGCAAAAACTTTGTCCACTACCGGTATAAGGAAACGTTATCATGCGAAGACTATTCAACATTCTCCCAACTACGTGCTAGATGCAACTTTTTATCGCAGGAATGTTACTCCAGCTACATCCGTTCTGTCCAGGATTCCCTCCCCAGTGACCCTAAGACCTTCTGGAACTATATCAATTACCGAGACGGGCAATCCTCTCTGCCACATAATATGCATCTGGGTTCCTCACTTGCTGATTAACTTTGCCTCGGTGTTTGATCCTGCTCATGACCTGGTTTCTTCCCGCCCGCCCATCGATGTGGTCTCATTGGGCTCCCTTGCTGTGACGGAGGTCGACGTTGATGGTGCCCTGCGTGGCCTGGATGTTTCGAAGGGTATGGGCCCTGATGGTATCCCTCCAATTCTTCTTCGCGCTTGTGCGCGTAGCTTGGCCCATCCTCTGACTCACTTGTTTAATGCTTCTCTTTCTTCTGGCCTCTTCTCTGCTCAATGGAAGCTGTCCTACATTACTCCGATTTTCAAGAGGGGTGATAAGAACGACATTAGTAACTACCGTCCAGTCTGCTCCTTATCTACTATTCCCAAACTACTTGAGAAGCTGGTTGTGGCTCAACTCTCGCCAATTTTCAGCTCGCGCTTAGCTCCTGAGCAGCACGGCTTTGTCAGGGGGCGTTCTACGGTAACAAACCTAGCAACTTTTCAGGATTACGCACTTTGCGCTGTCGGGGCGGGTCATCAGGTGGACCTGGTTACGACTGATTTCTCTAAAGCATTCGACAAGCTGCCTCATAGTGTGATCCTTGATGTGCTCTCATCGCTTGGTGTCTTTGGACCACTTCATGCATGGATTGCTAGCTACACATCTATACCACACATGATGGGTCTGAAATGCTTCCTTAAAGTTGGAAACTGAGCCGCCTTCCTCGCCAAGCAAACCTCCTCTCATCATCACCTCCCTTCATCGACATTCTTTCTTCGCCCATCTCTCGAAAAATCAATTATTACACCTTCAAAGCTGCTGGAAACATTCGAAAACTCAATTATTACACCTTCAAAGCTGCTGTTGGTCTCATTCGACGCAGAAAAAGTCCACGTAATCGCAGAAAATTTTTTCAAAAAACCGTAGAAAAATCGGTGGAAAGCCACCTTTTTTGGCAGTATTTAGGGGAAACGCGCATTATGGAGGCATTTCAGATCCATCATGTGTGGTATAGAGCGTGTTCAGCGTTAAATTTCCAACTAGAATATCACTTTTTAATGGATCATAAATTATCCAGGAATATTGGTGATTTTGGTACGCAACGGTGGTATGATACGAGCATTTGATACCCGAATTAAGAAAAAACGGAAATATGTAGCTTCCGGATACGCGCGGCTTCTGGAGCATAAGTCGGCACGTCAAGTATGTAGTTGAATCCCGGGAAATGTACCGACGTGAAATAGGATGTTGTGGAGGGTTCTGTAGCGATGCATTTAAGTTGACCATTGATTGGAGTGATGGGCACGGAAGTGAATCATTCACCATTTTCACCAGCTTGTGGAAGAACATGGACACAAGGATTACATGAAAGTACATCTAAATTATTGCATGATCTAAGGATATTACAAATAAGATCCATACTAGTGATTTGTTTTTAATTTATATGCTGTTAAATAAATATATTATTGACGACTAGAATGGTAAAATATAGCGGTTATCTTCTTCCCAAGCTACCAGCCACTTAAATGACAAGGAATGGTCAGCGATTCTCACACATTGTTGCGCAGAATGAGAACGTGGTATCATGTTCGAACAAAAAACAAGGAATAGGGAGACCGTAGACACTCGATAAGGAACTTAATTATTGTGGTAAACGTCTGCTTTCGAATCTTAATTGTTTTATGTTCCTTTAGCCGGGAAATGTGTATTTATGAAGAAGGAACGGAACGAGTAGTAAATGTCTAGAACCCATTTTAAATTAATTTTCATTCCTAGCAAAACCAGATGGCGAAGTCTTGGGATAAACTAAATGGAAAAAAAAGTGTCATGCAGCATGACCCCATTAGCGAATTTTTGAAGAAATCTTCAATTATTTCGATTTTTGACTGATTTTTCAACTTTGAAATTTTTGAAAACTTGATACATATTCTTATAGGAAATTTTACGCTGATTCCGAATATACCACATGTTAGTATATGCTGAAAAAATTATTTCGCACAACAAATCGCAAAAAACAGGCTATTTTGAAATTTTTGACTACATTTTTGAAAATTTCAACCCGAAGATGTAATCCGATCATGCTGGCCAACGAACTTGAACTTTCGTTTTGTGTCCTTAACATTTTAAAATTTGTTTGAAGTTTCTAGTACAATTCTACAGACAGTTATCGTCTGGAATGACACATACATATATACACACATACATACATAAAAAAATGTGTTAAACTTCAGAATATGATTCAGAATAGCCTGAAACGGAATCTGCAAAAAGTCAAAAAATCACATTCTACAAATTTTGAGGCGAGAGCAATAGCTTAATTTTCTTCAAAAATTCGCTAAAAGTAATCCTCAAAAATTAAAATTTTGGCTGGTAAATCCTTAGCGCTCGTAATGTCTAAATTTGTATGACTTTCGAGGCCACAAACACTAGAGGTGTTATGAAAACAATGAAACCTTGGAATCTTCATTATGCTCACTTTGTGTCCGCGCAAACGGTAATGCGAAATCCATGGTGTACACCTTGCACATAATACTCACGACTTTTACCCACTATTTAGACGGAGTTTCAAGAATCACGTATGATGGTCTTCGGGTGACTCCATACGCTTTTCTCAGCAGTAAGGATATTAGTTGCTTCTCACATTGTGAAATGCTTGCCTAACGCACTTCATATAGAACTGGTGAGTCTAATCACCCGATTACTCAATAAATTTGAAGGTTATATTATTTATTCGACTCAGCATCCCCCTCCCCCACCTCCTTCCCCCAAAAAACTAAAATAAACATGTATTGCTTTCGAGTCTACCTATGTATGGGTAGCGAGAGCATTGCTTTCTTCTATTCGGGAGCTGAAAAGTTTGTTGTCTTCAAAATCAAAATTTCCACTCGCATTTTACATTTTAGACCATTGTAAAAAACTTTCGATCCATGTCTGCCTGTATGTAACAAGCTTAATTTTCATAGTTTTCATCCAATTTTGATGAAACTGCCAGAGAAAGTGCGGGTTACGTAATAGATTCATTCCCTGTCGGATTCATTGTTTCCAAATCAGTACTTCTCTCTGAGTATGCGCATACGTAAATTCCATTAAGCATAATTTTCTCACCCCATAGTTGTCCGATCTCGCTCAAATTTGGAGGATAGTTGGGGGATGACGATTTGATCATTCCATATCAATGGGGCTACGAACTCACAGGGTCCACCGCTTGGAGCGGTAGGGGGCGAAGGACCTAACGAACTTGGCGGTTGATATAGCTTTCCACTTGGTGATATCTATTATAAATTATTATAATAAAGAAACATACAAACAAACAAAAAACTGGCAAAACAGCAAAAACAACTTGTGCCCTTCTCGACAGCCCTCATGTGAAACAAAAGAATAGCGAAACGGTAAGGTCATTGTTTATGTACTGTGCTCTATTTCAAGTATTTCAACATATTAGAATCCTGGATAAGTTCAATCTATAACTAGTACATAGATAATTTGACAGGCCATTTCGTGATTACGGATTCACACATTGTGATTCCCATCTCACATTTCACTTTCGAAACAACGACACGAGAAAGACTCGGGTGGTCGGTGCGTGATGCAGAGCGGAACACCGTTAACCCGAGAGAATTCGGTCAGTTCTATAACAAACACTGCGTGGAGAAAACAAGGGTCAGGCTTTCATCGAGCAAAACTGATTTTTTTTTTTTTTTCAAAGAAAATGTCGGACGGTTTTATAGTTTGGTTCGAAATCGAAAAATGCGATTCGAAACCGGAGTTTACTGTGTAATTAGATTGTTAAGCGAAAGTTATGGAGAATGAACCGAAGCGGCTGGAAGTTTCATAAAAGTTGGAACCTCTGCCCAACTGAATGTGAATTTATTGTAGTACTGGAATAATCAAAATGTATACCAGGCTCTTGTAAAAAATAATACGCTCCACTCAACATCCCACATAGTTTGGGGCGAAAAAAAAAATCCATAAGCCGTAAACACTATTTATAAAACTTTCAATTACATTTGGGGTCCTGAGTCCTCGGCCTATTTTTCAATAAACTCTAAAGGATTGAATTGAAGAGCTGACATATTAAAAAATCGAAATATTGAAAGCTTTCGAAATAAGTATTTTTTCCGATTGAATATTATAGAGATCACTTCCTTGAGTCGAATGTGTTCATGCGGATAGTAGTTCATCTGTTTACTCTCCCTAAGTAGGCTACTTTGACACGCCGAGATCATCAGTTTTTGAGACTGAGTCCAAACTAATGTGAACATAGTGAAATCGCTTTACGAAGTCCGTCGATCGTATCACGTTATATAATTCTACTTCACGAATCGAGTTTTTCTCAGCTCTTGTCACTCATAGATGGACTAGAGCCGTAGGTAAGTGTTATATTTTATCCAGCTAATTTTCATTTGATGGTTTCCTACGTTAATGTCAATATTTAAGCAGATTCTGATGTACTTTTGTGCCAAGATATCAGCTCTTTTGCGTACAGAGGGACTAGTAAAGTGTAGGTGTTTAATTAATTTCATTAATTCATCCTCGGTAGGCATATTCGAACAATAATTACGTTTAACAGTTTAATAATATGTAGTACTAATAAGTCACAATATCTAATTTTAATAATGATAGATCAGTATTCTGCATAGAAGCGCTATCTAATTAACTTTTGTGTAACAATTTTCAGCTTTTCTAAATGAAAAACGCTCACATTTATGGCAAACTTTCCCATGATAAAATTCTGCATTTGAAATAGATTATTAAGCTTTTTAGTGATTTTTGAGCACATGTCTTGGCAATTTTATTCACTAAAATGTTATTCGTAGTATTTAGTGTTTCCTCTAACATTAACCTGAGAATCTTTGGTTCTGTTCATTAAAATGGTAAGCTATTCAGGGTGAAGTGGGGTAATTGTGTAAACGGGGAAAATGCGTAATCCTTTCAAAAAACGGCGCCAAATATGACTGGATTTTCGAATGGTTTCTCCCTTCCTTTCACTTCCCCTTGCTAGCATTTGTTGGAGAGAAAAGTTTGTTTCGGCCGGAAAAAAAAGAAAAAAAAATCGCGATAGAAATTTAGTGAATATACCGTTTTGCTTGTTCAACAGTGGCCTTTTTACACATTTGCCCCTTAACAACCTGTGTTGATTAGAGTGTGAAACCAGAGCCTTTTACACATTTACCCCGTTTTGGTGGGAAAATGTGCATAAAGAGGTCGTTCAAAAAAATTTAGCTGGGGCACTGAAAAGTTAGAAACATGAAATACCAGTGCAGCATTCGTATTCTCCATCAAATGCCTTCATTAAAAAAAAAAAAAAAAAAAAAAAAAAAAAAAAAAAAACTTTCTAGCTGTAATTGAGGCAGAGCTGAGTGAGGTTAAAGTTGCACTATTGAAATGTTGGTGGTACACAATTATCCCACTTCGCCCTACTTACAAAAGCCCTTTATTCCAGAACCTTTTCTTTTTACAACACTAAAATTACTTCTGGGTTTCTGTCAAAATATTTGTTCAACTGTCATTTTCAAATGAAATTTTATTTCAGATTGGGTAAATAAAGTTTTGTAAGGACACAACTTATTTTGGAAAATAATAACTCCACAGGGAATAACAAATTTAAATAGTTATCTAATCCCTTTTCTATAAGGCACTCAGCCTCAGCACTCAGGTGAAGTTTCCTTATACGGAAAATATTGTGATGTTTCACAAAAATGACAGAATTAGGTAGAAAACACATATGGACATTAATATGCCATATGGCAGAAATGTGAAATGTTATTAATGGTAAACACAACTATATTTGTTAAATTACTCAGCTGATCACAGCGTTACAGCATATTGATATTATATTCTACGTGTTCTAGTGGGACTAGAACACCTAGAAAATAGGGACTAAAAAAAATCATCTTCACACTATCAGCAGATCAAGGTGGTTTTTCACTTAGTGATTCTATTCTATGTGTCGCAGAGAAGCTCCGATTCAAATTTCAGCATCGTATGGCGAGTAGAAAAGAAACTTGTCTCAGAACTCATTCAGTTAATTATGGTGGCTCCGTGTTGTAATTCTATCCTACCTGCACATGAGAGGCTTTGTGGTACTAGGCTCAGCTGATCAGTGTGGTACTACACGTTGGGGTTTTATTCTACTTGTACCAGAGACTCCTTTTCAAATTTCGGCATCGTAAGGCGATTAGGAAAGAAATTAGCCGTACACCAATACAGGTGAGGGTGGTTTCTTTCGTTGTAGTTCTAATCTCATTACGAAAATGAAACTATTTACCCTACCTGCTCTGTTCCTGTTGAAATTTCAGTAGCGTTGGTCGATTCGGAAAATCTTAACCTCAGATAAAGTTGTACTTCTTTTCCGACTGCCATAAAAACATATTAATGTCAAAACAAAGTTGAATGTGGCTTCCATGGAAAGATAAAGTTTATCAGAAAATCAAAATAATTGTGTTCATCTTTCCTTATAAAATAGAACGGTGTACCATCTTGTTTCCTGCAATAACAAGTTTGTCGACTTTTCAGAAGACTTCTTGGTTGGGGCCTCCAACAACATTAATGTTAAAACAAAACCACAGCGGTTAACGAAGCTTGAAGTCAAGACAATGAAACAAATCACGTCCTGGGCGCCCAGGCCACTCTCCTTCACTATGAACCATAGTGGCTCACTATGGGCAAAGAATCCCATTAACCCGGAGAAAGTGTTGAGCTCTATGGAGGCTCCTCGGCTGTAAGGAATGCAGACTGCAATACTTGTTCCTCCTCAACCTATTAGATGAGGTATTTTATTTGGAAGTTTTTTTTTTCCGTGGGTTTTCCGGAGCGATTCCTTTTGCTGAATTTGGTCACGTTCGGGGGTTGGCCTTCGCAGTTTTCTTCGAGAGCATTTTCAGAACAGGGTGGGATCTGAGCGGTTCTTTCTTTACCAGGCACAGGGCTGTTATTGGTGTAAGTCCGTCCATTCATACCATAGACAGGCTCGAATAAGGGAAGAACAGTATGTTTTCGATTCGTAACACCGGTCCACCTTACAGCTTTGATTTTGGGGGATGTCGAATCCTGGAAAATGCTGAAAAGTTTCTATTTTTCCTATACCCTTAATGCCTTCGTTAATAAAAAAAACGGACGGTAGACCTACGGTTCTACAGTCAGATCTTTTAATAATGATTAATTTTACAAATCATTAGTCCATTATGGTTACTTAGCAATATTAGTTTATAACTGAGCGTAATAAATCAGCTTTTCTTGACACTACAGAGGCTGTGATAAAATGAAAGCATTCCAAAAAGTGGCTAACGATTTTCCTGCTATGAAAACTAAGGGAGTTAAACTTCCCTAGTAACGCATTGGTTGTACGTGAAAATCAATAGAAAACCCCACCGTGACGTGACGCTCGTGACGTGACGAAAACAAATGGAAACGTCCTGTTAATCATTATTAAATGATAAAAATACCACTTATTTTATTCCATCAGCTAAGAGATCTTCCCGAGAGCTTTCCAAAAAGTTGCATTAAGGAGGGTAGGCATCACATAATTACTCATAGTAACAACCAGAACAACGGTTTAAAGAAAGTTAATTACGTCATAGGGAGGAACACTTCCCACCCCACATCCCCACACCCACGCCTCAATGCCTTCTACATATATCGTAATTTTAATTTCTTTATATCGGATTTTTGTTCAAACCATGTCTCAGGTTCGAGTACATCAAATTCAGAGGTCGGTTCTACTATTATTTTGCAAGAAAACATTTCTTAAAACCTGGATCCACCAACCTTTCAATACCGAGTTTAGGTCGAATTCCCCAAAAAACATTATTTGTAAGTTCTCATTGCAACTCACAATTATTTTCGAAAGTGTACTGGTCATTCGATTAACAACTTTTCTAAAAACCATTACAAAAGCTTGATTGAGTAATTTGAGTTTTCGATAAAAAATTCAGAATAAGTGAATTTTATGTAGGTACTCTCTCCCAATTTAAAAAATCGCCAAAAATGAAAATTCAAATTGAAAGGTCTGGTTTAAATTTCAAACGTCGCAGAATTTTATGCTTTATCTATTATCGAATGTTGCTTTATTTAACTCGTTTTTTTTCGTAATACCGTTTACTTAATATTTAAAAAAAAAGTTTGCTTTTTATCGAGATTTTCTAACTTGGTACTGAAGGGTTTGCTGAAGGGGAGGGGATGGAGGGGGATACCACTGATTCTCTGAAGAGCTGCTCAAGCTGCATTTCTTGACCAAATTTCGAGATGTTTTTGTTCAATGAAGAATTTAGTCTAGTTTTTTTCAGTCTATATTGTCAGGAGTTTCAAATTTCTTTATGGAAGGAAGAAAATGGAGGGGGAGTAGAGATAAATTGCGATGACTATTCTCATCGATTTCCGTGAATGTTTTTTGGTTCAATCCAGATTTCGGTCCAGTTTTATGCATAAGACCTTGGAAGTTTCAAAAATACAATCAGTGGAGGTAAATGGAGGGGGTAATTCCGATAAATCATGATATTTTAGATTTTCTCATTCGTATTATAATTGTAGTTCGATATTTTGGTTTAGATCTGCTGAAAATCCGGGAATTCATTTTAATGACGGAGTTTTGTGAGGAGGAGTGATGGAGGTGAAAATGAACAGTACCGACTATTCACTCCGATTTTGGTGAATCATTTTTCGTTCGATTATTTTATCATTTTGCTCGAAGAATTATATTTATCGACAGTAATTCTAAATAATTTAAAAATTCGTAGTAACTAACTTTGGTAATTTCGTTATTTTCGCAGTTTTTTGTCAATTCGATACATCATAATATTTTCCACCAATTAATAAATGCTGTTCTGCTTGGGACATTTGAATGTTAGGTTATAATGGAGGGGTACAGCCAGTAAAATCATGATTTATTCCACAAAGATTATCACTACAGTGAAAATTCGATTTTTTAATTTTATATCGATTTATTATTTTATTCGATTCGATAATCAGCAGCTTATCACTGGAAATCAATGCCTATTAACGTAAGGTCATGTATCATATGGACCTATATACGTGTACATATTAGCTAAAACAATGATATTGATGTATTTGATATTTTACTTACAATAATTTCAGATGGCTCAGCCTTATTACCAAGGGACCGAGAATGAATATTTGTTCAATGAGTATGAATTTCTAAAGAATTTATAATCGAGTAATGAAGTAGACATAATCAGTGAAAACTAAACGTATTAAACGCAGGCGTTAAAAATTAAAGACCTGTAACGAAGATTTCCCTTGAGGTCCTAGCCCGTGAAAATTATCAAGGCGACGCAAAGATATATATCATTGTTGGAGTAAACTTCAGGAGAGCGAAATTTTGTAAAATAATATATACGTTTGACTCACTGTGGAACCGTTCCATTGTCGTCGGGGATAGGAATAGTTTGAACATCATCATCCATGAACATAAATTCTGTTGACATATCGTTCTGTAAAAAAGAAAAAAATAACATTACAGCGAGTCTCACTTGACGATAAAAGATGATTTGTGTCACATATCCAATCAAAATTCCTTGTATGAGATTCCTAATGACATATAAAGGGTGTCCCAAAAGTAACCCCCCCCCCCCCCACTTATCCCACAATTTTTGAGATATCGAAGTTATCAAGGTATGGAAATTTGGAGAGCGTTTTTGGGGTGACTGACAGTTTTAAGCAAATAAAAAATCAAGAAAACAAATTTAAAAGTTTTTAGGCCAACCAGAGGGTACTTCGAAATATAAATTTTCATGTTTCCCCGAGTGACACCTCATTTTAAAGTCTTTTTTAGTGATGAAAAAGGTGAAGACGCGCGATTTTTTTAAAGATAGGTATTTTTAGGATAAAATCGCGCTTCTTTTTAGTTCATCAGCTCTAATCTGTGAACGGAATAAGTTATCGCAATTTCGGTTTCACCATCGTGTCAGCACTAAAAAATCCTTGAAATTAGGTGACACTTTTTCGAAGTACCCAATACTCCCTCCTTTGGGTAGCCCAACAACTTTTGGTTTGATTATTCTAAATTTTTATTTACTTTAAAGTTTGTATCAGGCACCCTAAAACCGCTCTCCAAGTTTCACTTCGACATAATTATCAAGAATTGTAGCAAAGAGTTAGGGGGAGGGGTACTTTTGGGACATACTGTGTATTAAAATAAAAGTCCAGTCATGCAGCATGACCCCATGAGCGAATTTTTGAAGAAATCTTCGACATTTCAGTCGCTATTGATCGTGTTGAGCAATTTTAGTTTATGATTTTGATAGACAAACATGGAATCAAATTATTAACACATGCACAGAGTAAACTCATCAGTTGTGATTACATTTTTTTTTTTTTTTTTAAGCACCTACTACCTACATTTTAGCATGGTTCTAGGATTTGACAGGGATACTTCCAAAAGAGTAGTTCAATCTGAATTTGGACAATGTTTCATGCAAATATTACCGATTTTTACAACTAGCGAACGGCATTATTTCGATTTTTGACTGATTTTTCAACTTTGAAATTTTTGAAAAATTGATACATATTCTTATAGGAAATTTTACGCTGATTCCGAATATACCACATGTTAGTATGCTGAAAAAATTATTTCGCACAACAAATCGCAAAAAACAGGCTATTTTGACATTTTTGACTACATTTTTGAAAATTTCAACCCGAAGATGTAATCCGATCATACTGGCCAACGAACTTGAACTTTCGTTTTGTGTCCTTAACATTTTAAAATTTGTTTGAAGTTTCTAGCACAATTCTACGGACAGTTATCGTCTGGAATGACACATACATACATATATACATATATACATATATACATATATACATATATACATACATACATAAAAAAATGCGTTAAACTTCAGAATATGATTCAGAATAGCCTGAAACGGATTTCTGCATAAAAATTTTTCAAAAATTCACATTCTACAAATTTTGAGGCGAGAGCAATAGCTTAATTTTCTTCAAAAATTCGCTAATAATGAGTAAACAACATCCATTTAGATATTAATGATTGATTTATAAACTCGCAAACCCAAAACACGGCATTTGTGTCTTTTTAAAACAACGTAATATTTAAATGAAAGTTCCAGTCATGCAGCATGATCGTATGAGCGAATCTTCGTAAATTATCGTACTGTATTAACATAGTTTTGAAAATTAAGGTTTTTAAGGGAAAAGAAATTGTTAGCTACCAATTTTATGACAAAAAACTCGTTCTAAATAATATTCAGCGATTCAAAAAAAGATTTTGGATTTTTAACTTTTTTGCAGTTTTAATCGATTTTTTTAAGCACATTTTATTGAAATTTAAGTACATTTTTCAGCATGATTTTGTACATACATTTTTTGATGTTCTATTTTATAGTTAATAAACTTTATTTGAGCAGTATTCAGCTAAAAAATATAAATTTAACGATTTTTAGCCGTTATTTGCTATTTTTAGTAATTTTTTTCAGCACTTTTTTTGAAAATTGACCAATTTAATGTAATCAAAAGACCTTTTGTTGGCGATCAAAGATCAAGGGCGTTGCCCGATCTCCCTTGCCCCAAAAAAGATCATTGTAACAAGCTTAATTTTCACAGTTTTCATCTGATTTTGATGCAATTCTCAGTATCTATATATGCGGGTTAGACTGTAGGTGGTCTCCTTGCAATTTCATTGTTCTCAAATCATTACTTTATTCTGAGCATGCACAAACGTAAATTACTTCCAGCATCGTTTTCCCGTTTCCTAATTGATCGATTCTAGCGTTTTACGCTACCTACATATTGTTTTACTGTTTTCCGCAAAGGAATTTTCGAAGATCATAAAAAAAAAAAAAAAAAAAAAAATTTCAATGATCTATATACCTATACTTACTCATGGTACGTACCCGGTTTTTGGTTTTTTTTTTTTTCACGCAGACGGTTTTTGGTTTTTTCTCTCACGCATGGATCAATTCTAATAGGCCGTCCGTCATATATACGAAACCTTGCTATATGACCCAGTTTCAGTAAAATCCTAAAAAACCACTGAAATCTCCGCTCCTATCCTTCTACGTTCAACATAAATGCTATTTTTACAGTTTCTTCAGTAGTTTCTGTATTAAAAATCGTTAGGAAATATTTGTCAACATCTCCCAAACACGTTTCAATGATTTACATAACAATTTATGGGTAAATAAAACACAGTTTTCTTCGGTGAATCCTATTCTTTTTTCAGCGTATAAAGTGGAAGAAAAGAGTGACATCAAATGATGACAAAAAATTTAAAGGTGTGCCTAGTGAGCTATTTTACGTACTTATTAGGGTATGAGGAATATGTACGTTATCAAACAACCGGGGATTTCTGCCTGCACCTAATATCACAATCAAATAACTTCCTGCATATAAGTTGTACGTGTAATCCTTAAAAAAGTTGTAGTTAATGATAGCTGGATATATATTTAGATACTATCTTTAAATATCCTTCGGTTTCCGAATTCGGCCTAGGCCGGTCGATAGAACCGCCGCCGTAGCTAGGGAGCATTGGACGGGCAGCGCTAGGCTGTGTAATTGCGGAGCCCCCAGCTGTGGATGCTAATATTCTGATGTCATTGTGCCTCAGATGGGCGACATCCTTGCATGTTAACTAGAGAGCATGAAGTGGACTCCCCCTCTACCCACGTCAATCTATTTTCATGTTTCATTAACCGATTCATCAGCCCCTTCGTTCAACACAGCTTTACTCATGTCATCATTTTGTGGTGACCAAATATTAACTAATGAATTATTCAAATAATTCTTGAAAAAAAAAAAAAAAAAAAAAAAAAAAAGGAAAATAAAATTAAAGGACAAACGAAATCAACAACGTCAAGTGGGATGCTGAAATTGAAGTTTTATCAGCGAATCGTAATATAAATCGACCAAAGACGATAAGGTTGTATTCGATAATCATCAGAAACGCTTGCATACGAGTCTGCAACACATTGGGACATTTTATGTCTTTAGTTACAGACTCGTATGTGTTGCAGACTCGTATGCAAGCTCTAAGAGCCACTCAGCTGATCCGGACCCTGGGCATCGTCAAGTAATGTCCTAAAGAGGCTACATACGAAATTACAGCTTCCTAGAGTGTAAAGTATAGAAATTACCTATTAAAATGATTCAACCACCACTTCACAAATCAAACCGTTCTCGCAATATTCGGATCACCTGCTATGAATCAAATCATCGAAACACCAGCTCAATGAAATCATCAGAAATTAACAAGCGGTTGCAATCATATTCACAGTATCAATTATTGAAAATGATCACCTGTGTGTAAACAATTATTCATATAACCATGGTCATAACTCAGTTTGCTGGCCACGCACTTCGCAGTAGTTAACATAATATGGTTGGATAAATCGAGAGCTTTCGAACGAATGGTCAACGGATTTTGTGAGATGAAAAACGACGAAGTACCATTTCCCTAGCAACGACTCGGTTGTAAGCAGAAATCATCAGAAATTTTTCATAACGCTTTCTTCGTCACACTTTTTGAGTTATGTGCCAAAGTAAAGACATAAAGTGTCAAAAGTTCCAGTCATGCAGTATGATCGTACGAGCAAATTGTGCAAAATATCGATTATATTGCTGATATATTATTTTGATATTTTAGCAACTTGTGTGCAAAAATATTATTAACTATCAGTTATATGGAATAATAAACAAACAATGTCCACCAAAAATATCCCTCCTCTTTAATATATCATTATTTACATCATTCTGCCATAAAAACAAATTCTTAGATTTTTACAATTATTTGTAGATTATTGATTTTGAGCATATAGGTATCAATGAAATTTAAGTATGTACTTACACTTTCCAGTAAAACTTTGGGCAAAAATGTTCTAATGTTTCAGCTCATTATAGTCGACCAACTTTGATTGTAAGTAGTGTTTTAGGTTTGTTAGCCTTTTGCTTCCGAGTCTACCTATAGGAAGCGGAAGCATCGTTTTCACTTTCAGGAGAAAATAAAATTTTGGTCATCAAAATCAATTTTCCCTTTATTTTTCTTCGTTGAACAATTTTCTACTAATGCTAAAAATATACATTTATTACATTTATTTTTTTAGCTTGTTTTAAGCCTTTTTTATCTATTTTTTAAGCACTTTTTTTCAAATTTAACCAATTTAATCTGCTCAAAAAGGTCGTGATGTCTGGGGATTTTCTAATATATTTTTCTTTCTTTTCTACTGTATTTTTTCTTCCTGAATTGAATAATACGTTCCCTATGACGATCTGTTTTCAAAATTTGGAGTTTTTTCTTCGTTTTTTGGCCATTTGGCGCAACTGTGCACTGTCAAACTCTTCCCAAAGTACTTGACCGATCTTTTAGAAATCAGTTTGAAAAATCTCAAATCGACTAACGATGTTTCGAAAAGCTGAAGGTCCCAACAAGCTGTTTAATCCTCGAGAAATTCTTAAATTATTGAGTATAACCCTTTTTCAAAGTACAGTTATTAGGAATACAAATAAGGGAGCTAATACTGCAAATCACTCTCATTGTGTTCAAAAGTTATTGAACCCCACTTAGTGGCAATGCGAGCTGAGACCACTGAAAGTCGAACTTACGAAAAGAATCTTACTTTCTCTAAAGTACCTACCGGGGAACCCCGAGTGACTAAGATGGGGGAAACCAATTGACCTCAATATAAAAGGGCGAGAGTGGACTAATTGACCAGGACCCTTTTCCTTGCTTATTGCTTCGATCATTTAAATGGTAAAAGGTGGCCTGAGGACCAGTTGTTGACTTCTAGGTGCTCCTTCCCACATACTCCCCCGCAGAGAAGCTCGTTTTAATTTGGACCACGTGTATAGCTCCCCCATGCACCAGAGGAATCGTTTAGAATGGGCTGATGCGCCAGTAAATAGCTTTATTTCGGCTCATTGAACCGTGTAGTTATTGTCTATTAGGGTTGGGGCTGTATTAACTATATTGAACCACCCGGATCCCTGATATAGTATATGTAGCTTGTCTAGTAAAATATACCTGCATAGATTAAATTTATCAACAAAAACAGAAATGGAACAGGAAAGCACCAGAAGAGGACCGCAGAAAACAGTTGAATTAATGAATAATTTCGATGAATCAAAATTTATTTCCTCCGAATAAATGTTACTTTAATTAACTTAGCACGTAATTAGTTTTTTAAATTTATTTGTATTCTATGTGTAGTTCTATTTAGTTTATTTTTGGGAGTGAATGGTTTCTATTTGAAAATGTCCCAAGTTATTACATAAAGGCTTACAATAATGGGCTTTTTATAATCGGGTTTTTCTTCTGAGGAACGACGTGCCAAAGTTGGTTCGATTGATTGACATGGCTCTTCATAATTGTTCTCTTAGAGTTCTCCAGGGAAATAAAGTAGATAGCTTATTCGTCTTAACGTCGAGCGTCTGACGAGGCGTTTTTCAATCAGCCATTTTGTTTAATATATCACTTCAAGAAACTGTGTAAGAAGGTGAAAAAAGGTAATATTGTTAAGAGGAGTTTTCAAATTTTGGTCAATGCAGATGATATTGCTATCTTAGCTCGAAGCACTAATGCATTAGAAGATGTCTTCTAAAATATTTGTGAACTAAGAAAATAAATGGGGCTCTGCATCAACTCGTCAATCGGTTGAGAATTGTGGTCTGGACAGGTTGAAAAAATTTGTCACACACACACAGACATACACCTATGGTTTTTTGACATTTCATGTCTTTGCTATGGCACACAACCACATTTTCGTTATGTTACGTTACGTTATGTAACGAAATATGCTCAATTTCTGATGATTTCCGCTTACAACCGAGTCGTTGCTAGGGAAATGGTACTTCGTCGTTTTTCATCCCACAAAATTCGTTGACCATTCGTTCGAAAGCTCTCGATTTATCCAACCATATTATGTTAACCACTGCGAAGTGCGTGGCCAACAAGCTGAGTTATGAGCATGGTTATATATGAATAATTGTTTACACACAGGTGATCATTCTCAATTATTGATATTGTGAACATGATTGCAACCGCTTGTTAATTTCTGATGATTTCATTGAGCTGGTGTTTCGATGATTTGATTCATAGCAGGTGATCCGAATATTGCGAAAACGGTTTGATTTGTGAAGAGGTGGTTAAATCATTTAATAGGTAATCATTTTAATAGACGAGTCTGCAACTAAAGACATGAAATGTCCCAATGTGTTGCAGACTAGTATGCAAGCGTTACTGATTAGCTATAAATTCTTGTTTCTCAGAAAATTGAGCTTCCGCCGTTGCAGAGGATTTTATCTTTCTCAAAAAAATGCGTTCCGCAGTATGAAATCAATGTAAAAAAAGTCCAGTAATGCAGCATGAACCCATGAGTTTTTCAAAAGATTCGGTCTTAGTATGGTCTGAAACGGATTTGTATGCGGTTATATTTTTCTTATGCTTGTGTTGTCCCCCACCCCCCTGGATCAATTCCAATAGGTGTCCCTCTAATTAATGAAGTCTTGCCGATAAGACAGAGAGACGTCCTAAAAATGCTTGTTCTTGGTCTACTAGAAATCTCAAGACACCTGCGGAAGTACGGATGGCATAAATTACCTTCTGTGTGTTGCATAATAACTCTAGTGTAGGTTCAATCCCAATCCTTATATTATATCATAAAACTTCAATTTAATTGTCACGTTATCGATAGAACTCATTGAAATGACAATATTTTATATGAGAGGCATCCGATTCTGTTCAAATTTTGACTAACAGATAAGACATCAATGATTTAGATTGGTAGGTCTAATTAAGTATCAGATACAAAACATATGAGGAATGCTTTTATTTATATCGCTTAGTACATAATGTATTTGTGCCAGGAGGGTTGCATAACGTGCACTTTCGATAACAATGGCAGGAGGAAATAATAGGATGTCCGTTCTTTCTTCAGGAAATACCAATAAGTTTGCACTCGGTTGCCCTTTAAGAAAGTATTTGAATAATGTAGGCATTCTCACGCACTTTTGACCTCCAACTGCTCACTCGATTCTTTCACTGTCACTAGACTAGGACTGTATAGTTTCTAGAGTAAGTGAACCAGAGATGTAGGAGAAGAGTACGAAATATTGACGACCACAATAAACTTTTATTTGAAGTTATTGAACATTCATTTAATTTCCATAAAATAAGATTCTACACGATACGTTGTTGAATGTTGACAGTTATCTATTCAGCAGATGCAATTTCTTATCTGGTGAAATAGCAAATTCATCTTCTTTTAAAGTGTAATTGTGTATTAAATTTCCATTGTTGACGTGTATTAAAAGAAAACATGAATATTTATGAATAGGGGTTATTGAATAGTAATTCAACTATTAAAAAAAAGTAATTAAAAAAAATTATTAAAATAAACAAATTAATTAAGTTACCATAAACATTAACATTGAGACACTAGTAGCAAAATCCTTCAAAGTCATCTGCTTCATTATCAAATCTGATGGGCGTTGGAACCTCAAAAATACTGTTAAAAGGTTCTAGTCATGCAGCATGATGGAGTGAGCGAATTTTCGTAAATTATCGTATAATATCATGTTACATTGTTTTGAAATTCGGTTATTTTGAGTGCACAGACCACCAAGTTTATTACAGAAAAACTCGTTCTAAATAGTACCTATTCTGCAACTGAAAAAATATTTTGGATTATTAGCTTTTCTGCATTTTTTTTAAATCCATTTTTCAGCTAATATTAATGACATTTAAGTATATCTTTCACCATAATTTTGAACGTATATTTTTTAATGTTCAATTTCATCGTTGATACATTTCTTTTCACTAAAATTCTGGAAAAGATTTGTTTAAGGATTTTTATCAGTTTTAAGCTATTTTTAGTGATGTTTTGAGCAATTTTTTTTAAAATTTGATAAATTTATTGTGCTTAAAACTGCTAGCCAACGAACTCATTCTTTCATTTGAGAAGCTTCATTTTTCGGCGCAAGAACGGATTCTTTATCTCAATCCAAAATAAGTCTCTGGAATGACACATATATACTCTGAAAAAGTTCAAACTTCAGGAATCATTTCAGATTGTCTCAAAACGGATTCCCAATTAGAAAATTCCCATTGCGATTCGCTAAAAACACCAAACAATTCTGAAAATATGAAATTTGAAACACAGGAGAAGGACATTGGCAACAACGCAAACTGAATACACGTTGGAGAAGCATTGCACATCCTGTTCTTAAAATCCAATCTTTATTTCTGTTACTAACCGTAGGTGTTACTGGAGACTCGTATAAACTGGAAACGAAATAGGTAATATTGTAGAGTTTAGAAAAAATAAGGGGATAGTTTCGAAATGTAGTGCTCTCACCCATTTTTCGTTAACAATTATTTGTACAATATAGCTTGTTTAAGATTGAAGGTATTAACTTACAAGTGGGTCACATGATCTGAAAAATTGATCGTCATATTAACGAATCAAGATATTGATGGTCTACTTATTGAGATAGGACAGCATATAATGAAATGAAAAACACCATATTTCTAGGGGATTGAAATGTGTTTCTTTGTCTGATTGACATTAATAAATATTAGAGCTGTAAATATATTTTACACTAATACTGAGAATAATAAAAGGATCCTTAGTACGTGCACTAGAGAGGGCATTATTTTGAAACTGACCTGATCCTTTCTTCAACGGTACTATTCTTTAAGAATCAGTTTCATCGTTTTCAAAGCAGCAATTCATTATCGTTTTTCGAGAGTCAATAAAAGTCAGAACAGAAGGGGGTTTCAATCAGCAATTCATTAAATCAAAGAACTTTCAGACGTCAATTGTCCTCCGTCTGGTCTTCTTTCAATTATTAACTGCGGAGATAAGAAATGTTCTAAATGAAACCTTTTGAACTCTAAGGCTGAATCGGGACTGGGGGACTTTTGTTTGACGGTGTTACGTAACTGATTTTTCATCAGAATCGCTCTATATATTTAACCAAATTCATTTTTCAATTACCTATTTATTCTATAATGAAAATATATATTCCTAATAATCATATTGCTATTGAAGTGAGTAATATTTTTTTCGGGCTTAGTAATTCACAGTTAAGCAGTGATATGAACTTATCACTACTTAACTATTGTTAGCAATACATAAATTGTTTTTTGTTTTGAAACAATTCATTTATATCCCAAATGGGTTCTATACGTCGGATACTTTAAGTGATGGTTCATGGAAATCATTTTCTTAATTTTAAGTTTTCTCAATCAGTTTCTTAATGTCCTAACATTTCAAATTCCTAGGGAAAATAGGAGAGAATTTAGCTAAGTCAGCTGATTTCGTTGGAACCCGTCATTACATTGGTCTCTTGATGTCCTAGAGAGGCTCCCTATCGAATTTCACATTACTCAGGTGAAAAGGAGAGAATTTAGCTCACTCAGCAGATCAGGAAAGAGCCCATCATTTCATTCGTTTCTTAATGTCCCAGAGGGTCACCCTATCAAATTTCCACTAATATATTTGATATTTAACTCTTTTTCGCATGGAACATACTTTACCCTTGAGCTAACTGCCCGATAACGTTACACGAGATGGCTAACGCGGAAGTGTCACGAAATTTTCTCATGATTTGCACGTACAACTAAGTCGTTGTTTGGGAAATAAAACTTCTTTAGTTTTGATCGGACAAAAATCGTTCTCCATTTCTTGGAAGGGCAGTACTCGATTTAACCCTGATCTGGCTTATTAAGGAGGGGACGAGGTGCGAGTAATTAACCCTGGAATGCCCCGTGGGGTTTGTCAAACCCCAGTCGCGATTTAAAGTCAGTTCATCATGTTGAATTCCTCACATCTGGCTCTTCTCGCCCCCTTCTATATCCCCCCCCCCCCCCCACTTCTTCCCTAAAGGCTTCAGCCTTTTTCCAGTTTATTACGTTCAAGACTTTTGTGTAGTGTTGTACTTTCTTGAGCCTGGGGTTTGACAAACCCCACCGGGGAGTTAACCGCTAGTGATTTTCTCTATAGTAAGTGTCATTTTTGTGGGCGTTCCAACAGTTTCGTTATTGGTTCATCGTTAGAAATGGCTGAAAAACGCAAGTTTTTGGATCCTGAAGACATTAGATCTATTTTGGAACAGTTGGAGGAAGAAGATGTACATATATTTTGGCGGAGAAAATTCAAACACGGAGATAATGTCGAGTTACAAGAAGTTGCCTCCGATGAAGAAGCGTAAAAAGTGACAGTTTTGGAGATACTAGTTCGATGTTCCTTCTGTGAACATCGTAAATCTTCAAAGTGTTGAGAGTGTTGATCCTATTGCTTGGTGCCAATTTTATGTTACCTTTTCATTCTAGTTCTTGGGTTTAGTAAGTGGTATCAAACTAATCTCAGAAAATTTTTTTGTAGATTTTATTTATTTATTTATTTATTTTTGTTTTTAAATGAAAATGTGCTAATTTTATATTGAAATTTTGTTACAATGAGGTACCTTTCTGCTATAATTTTTTTCTTCATGAGCTTAGGTACCTACTTCATATTTCTTTACACTCTTGATAACAGAATAAAAATAAAATTTGATTCAAGTGAAACTTATTTTTGAATTTTCTAACATTTTTCAGAGTTGGGGTTTGACACACCCCACCGGGGAGTTGAGTGTTGGAAATTTAGCAGGGACATTCCGGGGTTAATGGAGCCTCAAAACACGGATCGTTCAAAGTACTCTTTTGGGCCCCTCGTCTCATCGCAGTCAGCCACGTAGGTCAGTGCTGATGGTAGAGGGCGGTTCAGCGATTCAATTCAACTATAAACAACCAAGAATCATAATGGCCGTTAGAACTAAAATTTCGACTTCACACTTCTTAGGTCTCCATAATCCGTTGTTTACGGTTTGGTACCTACTTAAAACGTTGTGAGAATAGCACAATAAAAATCCACCATTGTCTCTGAACCAAAATCTTGCCATCATAAGTAACTATTGTTCCAAGTATGTCAACTCATCGGTCTGTTTCCCCTCTTGTTTGCTTGTCAGTTTACATTACATGAATGAGCATTTACAGGAAAACGACAAAGAAGCCTCACAAAGTCTCCACAAAAGGAACGTATCATTTTACACCCATTGAAAAGCTAGCGATAGAGGCAAAACCGAAGTTGCTGCGGTGACACTATTTTATTCGTTGAGCTTTCATTTGATATGATAACATTTAAACGTCAAATTCATGCAAGTATCTACTTAACCAAAGTAATATCTTGTATTCATTTAATTCAAAGGCTACAGTTCGCTGCAGACATTGTTTTGATCGGTCTTGTAAATGAAAACTGTTGGAGCTCGACAATCTTCAATTCTGAATGAAATATATTGCGGTTTATTGAATGTTTGAAGAAAAATATGTCACAAACAAATTGCCTACTTTCGCTTAAGAAAAGAAAAAAAGAGCTCTTTCAAGATGATAATCAAAACTCACTCAATGTTTAACCAAATAATACGCTTTACTCATAGGTACTGCTTCATTATAAGTATAACACAAGAATTTGGATTTTTTGTACGAAATGAAAAACACATCTGACGAATTGAAAAACACATCTGACTATAGTCAACTTGGTTTTTTCAGACGACAGAAATCGGATATCGAAAACGCTGCAAATTATTAAAGGTTTAGATAGAATTCTGTAAGAGATAGCCCTTCTACACAGATCATTGGTCTATAATATTATTACACCCAATACATACACTATATCACCAAAACTAGGTGCTTCGCGTAGTAATAGACGGCCGTAGGGGCGGCATGGCGTACGGCGGATGGAAGGATTTTTTTTAAATTTGATTTTCAGAATCATGAAACGTCAACCAAAAAATTTTGAGAGGGGATTAACACTTTTTTCTTGTAATAATAAACCAAAAGTGGAAAATTACAATCGAAAGTTGACTTAACATCTAAATGAACGGTTTTCTGAAATCAGCAATATCTGTCATTCATTTACAAACAATTCTTCAAGTTTTAAATTGCATTAGTACCTAATGTATTGTTAATCATTAAAATTGGCGATGTATTATCAGTATTACAATGTCTATTATTGAATTATCAAACCAAAGTGGGCATTTATGAAACAAGAACGTGATACAGGCCATCAAATGCACAAACGTTAAGTTAAAAATGTGTAGTAGGTCAGGTCTCATTTAAAATGACTGCCAAGTTGGTGAGCAGTAAAGGTTCCTCACTTATTGTTACTAGAAAATACATTAAGGAAGTATAGAATTAGGTAGTTCGTGACACAAGGAGAAGATATTATTGAAAGTAATCTGAACAGCTTGACTGGTAACGAAATAGCGGACGACCTCGCAAGAAGGGGCTCCCAAACTACATTATTTTTAGGCCCGAACCGCCAGTTTGTTTTTGAAATACACCTTCAGAGGGACCATCAACATGTGGGCCAACCAACGAACCATTAGAAGTTGGTCCAATATTGAGGGACACGTCCACAGCGAAGCGGACATGCAAACATGCAAAATCATTGCTGAAGAACTACTTGGGGAAAATAGCAGGGAAGTAAAAACAATGATCGGCCTCATAACCGGCATTGCACCCCTACGATTCCGCCTAGATCGCATATGAGTCACACAAAGCTCAACCCGTGCAGACTATGTGAGGAGAGGCGAAACATCATTCCACATAATCTTCGAGTGTCTTACACTCATCTATCGTAGGTTTGAACTCTTAGGGGCACAAACCCCAATGAGGTCTATTCGAACCGAACGATTAATCTCTCCTTGGTTACACGCGAAACTTGCAGAAATAAAACAAGCCAATTAGGCTTCCGTGCTTGGGGCCAAGAATAATCTATTCCTGAGAGTTTCTCATTACATCTACATCTAATCTGTATACGTCTGTGGTGTTTGCTCTATAGTAGGTCGATTGGTTAGTTGGAAATGAAACTTAATGGGGCATTCTGAAAGTTAATACGAACAACTTCTGAAAATGCCATACGAATTGAACAAATGGTTTCGATCTTTAGTCTCTGACAACAGTTTCTTGCGCTTCAGCTATAGTTGGTACGATTGCAATCAAATTCATGAGCTATCAAACAGACTTTCAAGGATGGATCCAAAATTTTTCAACATAGTGTGAAACTTGATAAGCAAATGAGAAATCATATTTCGGCGGACATTATATTTTTAACCTCCTTGACGCTTTGGAAGGCACGGAAGCACTTCCCAAGCACGGAAGCTTTGGAAGAAAATAAGAGTTTGCAGAAGTTCATCAACTGCTGCATGCCAATGTTGAAGATTTTTCTTCCTTCCAACACTCCACGTCCTTTCGGTGCGCGAAAAGTTGGTCTTACAGTGTACCTAGTACTTATATTCCATATATAGAACTGAGTACTATCTAAACCAAAAGAGAAAAATACCCTTTTATTTAAAAGGTTTTTAAAATATAAATTTTTTTAAATTTCAACGTTAAATTGCTGAGGTCACAAGCACATCCCCTTGATTCGGATGGCGGGCCGAAGAACTTTTTGTTTTTTTTATCAATGGGGAATTGTCATGGTTAATGTTTACTTGGTCAATAGAAAGGTCTGAGTGAGAGCTTTCCCAAAATGTACTATATGTTGGGTATCTCACCAGCGAAACGGTTCCTGATAAAATTCATTTGCCGCCCGCTGGGGGGGGGGGGGCTCAACTTTCTTGGCCTACTAGTCACGCATGATCTTTCTACTCGTTTATAGGCCAAACTAAGGTATTTTCAGTTGAAAATTGTTACTAGGGTTTTCAAGTGTACTGAATCCGAATATGAGGTCAAAAGTGTGAAATTCCAGCAGATGAAAGTTCCCCATTAGATGTTTTTAATGCATTTATCTTGAAACGAAACCATCAAATTCTAAAGGAGGAGGGATTAATAATGTCTTTGTCGACTGCTAAAGTTCATCATTGAAAATATTAAACCAAAAAGTATGCTGTACAACTGTGTAGACTTTGTGGCACAATAGGTCGATGAATACAAGAGACGCGTAATCGTAAACTGATCACGCATTCGTAGATTTTTAACTTTTCGATTTACTGGATGCTTGGGAGAATATTCCAGTTTTTCGTCGCACGCTCGATTTAATATCCCACCCTCACACATACACCATTAAAATCGCGGAATAGACGTTTCCAATAACGTACAACCCATAAGTGATTGAATTCACATCGCTTGGCTTTTCCAAGATCGTTTGCGAGGAAGGACGCCGAGTCACGGGGAGGGTTATTGCTCCCTTTTAAGCCCCACGAAGGGCAGGGAAGGGCCGGGGGAAACGGAAGGGCAATTATTGCGGGGTCTGGCGAGGATCATCTGCTCTATCGAGCGGCCCTTCACTATCGGATCTATTTGAATGAATTGGAAACGCCATTCGAGTGCTTTATTGCCGGTAGTATGCGAGTGGGCATAAGGGATAGAGATAAGTATGTACCGAAAGGTATTCGACCTATGACCGCTCTAAATAGCTTAATCTCGATGACCATCTCTTTGAACTAAGAGGTTCCTAAGAATAAGGATGAGTAAATCTATTATTAGGTTCCACTTTATTAGACCATAACTCTTAAAAACGCAGCAAATTACTGACAAAGTTTTATTATATTAGAATTAACTAGCCTTTCTATACAGACCACCGGTATATTTAAAATAGGTTAGCTGCCGTAGCATGCATTGAGAGCCCAGTAAACCAAAATGGAATCAACCCAAATCAGTAGAGATACTCTTGTGTCCATAAGTTGCATTGCGATTTCCAATCTTGTTTTCATTCAACGCTTGCAACCCGCAAACTACAAACGTATACTAATACTAAGGGTTATAAATGAACTAGTGAAGTGGAGAATGAAGCTTAATGAATCGAAATCATTACACATCAACTTCACTAACCGAATAACCCCATCCATGAATGTTATACTACATTCAAACACAATTCTGCAAGCTGATACTTGAGCATGACCTATGGCTCCCAGCTAAACTGGAATAGTCACAGAAAAAAAGAAGGAGGACCTAAAAATTAAGTTCAGAAAGGTGTACTGATTGATGGGAAGGAATTTTCGTTTCTCACTTCACAACAAACTGCTTGTACACAAGCAGATTATCCGCTCTCTATTGACCTAAGGAACACAGCTCTGGGGATGCGCCTAACTAATCCAATATTAAAAAATCCAAACGTCGCAGAATAAAATATTGAGAAGTAGATATAGTTTGTACCCTTTGGTACTTGCGTAACGATGATCTTCATCTCCATAAACATGAGAACCTGGAAATGCTTTACGTTCTGGATAACGAAGGAGAACTTGGGCGCCCTAAGTGAAACTATCGACTGGATTTAGTTGTGCTTTGTCAATATTAGTGCAACAAAACTCAGTGTTTATATAATAAGTATTAGGTTTTGGTGTTTAAAAAAAAAAAAAAAAAAAAAAAAAAAAAAAAAAAAAAAAACCTGTAAAAGTTTCGTGAGTGTAAATTTTACGATAGCAAGAATGGTTGGTCGTATAGCTTCCGGTGGTCCCATTTGATTTATCGAACAGAAATCTATCTAAGCCGACAAAAAACAACCAAATTATTTCGAATGTTTTTGAGATATTCTTTAAAATTTTATTCAACCTTTGGAGTTGATTGAAAATGATGAAGACACTTTAGGTACATCCATCCATCCATTTTTGAGCCAAATATGTTGAAATGTAAAACAAAGAATTTTTCAGTCGATTACAAAGGTTCATTATTGAAATAAATGGGGATTAAGAAGGCGTTATCCTACTTTTACTTATTTACAAATATTTCACACGCGTACTAATCGCAAGTGCGGTATAAGGTCTTCTGAATACATCCCAACTCAAATGGACCCCTTCGTACTGGTGAATTCTACAGCAAGATGCGCACTCAAAAATCATAGTCGGGTTCCTTTCGAGCACCAGCCTTTTTTGTAGGCTGCAAGTTCAACCATGGTTTATTAGCGAAAATAATAAACTAAAAGTTTTGTTTTGTTAGAATTGGTCGGGATGCGGCCCAGGGAAAATAATTGAAATTATTTCATTTATTCTTTTAATAAATGACGTTTCGTCCCCTTACTGTGGACATCTTCAGAAACTAAACACGGAAAAACAGGCATTGTTTTGTTTAAATGAAAAAACAAAAATAATTTAAACAAAATACTTACTGGTGTGTTCAAGAAAAAAAACAAATATCCGAATACAACGGATTTGTCAAATACAACAACAACAGTGGTTCACCTAAGGAAAACAAACCAATAAGCTATAAAAGAAGTGTAGAAACAGCATAAGTAACAAGGTAAAAATGTTAAAAAAGGTAAATGTTGTTTTTTGTTTAAATCAGTTTTAATTTATTTTTTGTTTTTTTGTGTTTAACATAACAATACCTGTTTTTCCGTGTATAGTTTCTGAAGATGTTCACAGTAAGGGGACGAAACGTCATTTAATAAAAGAATGAATGAAATAATTTCATTTATCTTCCCTGGGCCGCATCACGACCAATTGTAACAAAACAATACTCACGGCCGACCAAACTACTAACATAAACTAAAAGTAGTATTGATATTTTCAGATAAGGAGCACTAAAACCATCAGTGCCAATACTCTCGTTCTGTTCGTCATATTCACACCTTTATCTTGTTGGAGAGAGAAGGGTGTAGCTGCGACATGAATCACCAGAGTGGAAGCGCACCTCGAAAAGCTCGGTCTCTTGATTAAAAAAATACGGTCATGAATCATCGGACCTACGAAATGTGCCTTCGAACACTAACCACAATCACGAGGCTGGTGGTTCTTCTAGGAGCCCTGAAAATTTCATAATATTGGCCTTGAGGTTCAGCCGTTTCGCTTCTGACAACGAATTTTACAGGCTTGCGCAACAACCTTTGCTGATAAAAATTTAATAAAATTCATTATGATTCACTTCGGAAATATCTTTCAACTATCCTCCGTCTTCAAGCGAAGTGAGTGATCAGATCGTGAGAAATTGCTATTCATTACAATAATCATGTTTATGCACACGCTTGGTTCAATGGGGAAATAGTAACAGAAAATGAGTACTCAAGTTCCAGTAATACAAAAATACCGTAAGAGCGAATTTTCCAATTTTGTCATACCATTTGATGTCAAATAGTTTTGAATTTTGAGGGCTTTTTGTGCAAAGAAATGGTTGATTTTTAAATTATGGAAAAACTTTATCTACATTGTGTTTAGTATGCAAACCAATTTTAAGGTTTTTAACAATTTTTGCAGTTTTTATTGATTTTTAGGACATTTAAAACTCAGTTCATTTATCAGCACAATTTCGTGCACGAATTTCTGAATGTAATTCATAATTGAAAAACTTTTTCTAAGTAATTTTTGGCTATACTCAATATAAATTTAACGGGGTTTCAGGAGTTTTAGCCATTTTCAGTTTTCTAAACACAATGAAGGACACAAGGAAGTGTAAGCACTTTTTTGTGCCCAAGAACTGCTGTCCAAAAACCTAGGATCTGGAATGATAAATATACTGGTATTGAAAAGCTTTAAACTCCGGGAACAATTTTAGAATACTTCAAAACCGATTTCCTTGAAGAAAATGTTAGTTTAAACTTTTCGGAGCCAATAGTAGTTTGCATTGTAGTGAAGTTTCGTTTTGTACAAAGATTTGCTAAAATAAAAGAAAAACATGAAAAGACGTCGAGGTTTCAACCTGCAAAATAACGTGTTTCTTTTACTTCCACTTCTCTACGTTAACTCGACGGACTGAACAATATAGTTTAAATATTCAAGTTGGTTTGTGATTCATCAGTAAAGCGTTCACATCATTGCTAGGAGTGAATCACACAGAATACAATTCATCAGTGGATGTTGCGACTCGTGCGCCCGCATCCTGGTGCGTGTTGCCACTATGAAGACTGTCTCTATAAAACGATTAACATTTACGAACTTAATGGTTGTTAGTTACTTGATTTTTATGTGAATCAAGCGTGCATTTATAAAGATACTTCATGACACCTTTCTATCACACGTTCTATCAATATTGGTGTATTTTTGCAAATTGTTAACTGCAACTCTTAAATCTTGCCATTCCTGCGTAACTACTAGAAACATAGGTATGCATCGCAGTTGATATTTTATTGTTATATTATCTTCTCTTCAACAACCTATTGTAATTTTATTTACACAGCTGTAATTTACAAACCTTTTTGGTCACCTATGTGTGCACAACTTTTTTGATACGTGTTATCATAGGAGATACATGTCAATAGTTGATGACTTGATCGCTGAAACAGAACCAAAGCCGTAAGCTTGATGTTTATGCGCAAACAAACTTTGAAAAACTTTTCTTTTCACTTTTTTAACACCCAAAGAGTAGAAAGAAATAGTTTAGTAAACCTGAATAATTTTGGAATCACTAATTGCATGGGTCATCAAGACGAAAATTTATATTTTTATATCTTTACTGTTCTGAGAAATGTACGTACCTATCTATACATTCAAGTTTGTTAACCAATTAATATAATTATTCAATTTTTTATTTTTATTCCTAATCTATTCCATACTATGGAAAACATTTTTCCTGGAAAACAATTTATTTGATGGACATGGTTTAATTTTACTCAATGTTAGCGATGTATAACCTAAGGATCGTGTTCCCATTCAAGGGTTAGATGGGGAATCATTATTGCATATAAAAAATAAACCTTTTCTTAACAGATTACGCTCCATACATTTTCGTTTTTATCCAAATTCACCGGTTATTTTGTAGTTGATTCAGACACGGCACTGAGTTATATAGCAGTGAAACGTTCATCAAATATGGCAATGCAGCATTTACCGAAGTCAGATGTTTGAGTTCACACGAAAAGCGCGCGTCTGCATTTTCTTCATAAGGAATACTTCGAATCAGTTGCATGAAACGCGACCTTCAAGGCTTCTCCTAGAAACAAAGCTTCGTCCCGTACTGAGAAACTCAGTGAGAACGAACACCGGTTAGTTCCGATAACAAGTGCCCGGTGCAAGTGGAATGAGAACTCAACTTTTTGTTATCCAGTGGCAGATATTTAGGGCAAACAGTGGGAACAACGCTTACCCTGCTTGCATAGAAAGAAGGAGAGGGGAAACAGCGAATCAGAAATTATGGGTCAACGTTAGCGTTTTGCTTCCGAGACTGCAAGGCAGCTTTGTTTTCACTTTCGAAATGAAAAAATTTTTTTGCTCCAATATCAAAATTTCCACTCGCATTTTGCGTTTCAGAGCCTCCTGAACAAATTTGGTTCCGTGTCTGTCTGTCTGTCCGTCCACATTTCCTTGTAACAGCCATAACTTCCACAATTTTGATCCGATTTTGACCAAATTTTCAGGGACCGTGCGGGTTAAGCTCTAGATGGTCCCCTATCAACTTCATCATGATCGAATCAACGGTAGCTTCTGCGCAGGCGCTAACGTGAATTCCTTATGACGGTCATAACTCGGTCAATGTTGAACGGATTTCGGTCAGATTTTCAGGGATGATGTGGGTAAGGTCCCTTGAGGTCCCATAAGACAATAATCATAATTGCATTAGCGGTACGCTCTGCGCATGCGTGAACGAAATATTCGTGGTACGGTCCTTGCAACAGCCGTAATTTCCACAATTTTGATGCGATTTTCTTCAAATTTTTAGGGATCGTGCGGGTATAGCTCTACATGGTCCCCTATCAGTTCCCTGATCAATTCCCTGATGCCAGAACCGGTCGTTTCTAGTTTTCTGGAATTTAATGGTGACGTAATGTGAAGGTCACGAGGAAGCTAATGTGCCATTTCCTTGGCAGTGTATTTTTCCTGCTGTGTAGCTACATGGTATTCCAAGTGTGGTTTACTGAAAGAATTTATAAAAGTCTTAATCAAGCGTTATTCGATTATGTAATTAAAACAGGATTTCCGACACCCCTAGTACGGCTCTTATCATTGAAGTTCATCTTACTTGCCATCGATCATTCAGTTTCAACGAAAATCCGATGAGAATACATAATTACTACATTTCTTCAAAATGTAGGAAATAATAAGGGATTACACTTTCGCCGTGGCCGAAGGTGAAGGTTATGTTCTGATGTATACATAAACTGAGTTGCTGCTTTGTAATGGCTTCGGCTCCTTAGCAAGCGGTTACAGTAAACTGATGTTTTAGACCTAACAGAAATATTTAATGTAAACGTCAAAACATAATCGTGTCAGAGTCTTCTAGACGTGGACGCTAGATGAATGATTAAATTTGAGCATATTAAAAAAAAAAACGCGGCAGGCCGCTCGTACTTTTTCTTGTATGAGAGAAGAGCTATGAGCATTGAAAATGTCTCAGTAATTTCAATGTTTTTTTATTATTTTAAATAAAATAACAATTAGAAAACATGAAATAATTATTGATACAAAATTACTGAATTTGCTGTAAGTAGTCTCGACGATAATCAATTCTTTCACGTATATGAATTCACAGGTAGGAAATTTTCTGTTATGGTGCGCGTCTACAATTACTATAACCAAGATTAACTTCTCAACCAAGTGACAACAAAACAAGCGGCATTGTTTACTATATCCATTTATAACATAAAAAATATAAAAATACGACATGAACAGAAGAACACGTACGAAAAAAATGCGTGATAGAACGAGAGCTTTCCAACGAGTGGAAAACGGTTTTTGTCCGGTGAAAACTAAAGAAGTTTCATTTCCCCAGCAATGGCTTGGTTGTACGTGAAAATCAAAAGAAAACAACACCTAACTTGTTTATAGGTTGCGTGACGTTTTTTTCTTTGAGTAACAAAATTTCCGTAACAAAATTTCCGGCTGGCCCGTTGACTAAGACATTTCCAATGTCAAAAGAATTCACACTGAAAGCCTTTCCATGCTGTCTTCAACTATGAAAGGGACTCGGAGTGAATGGGATAAAATGGATATGAGGTGAGCGAAAGGGTTTAAGGTGTCCCCTGTGCCACATTTCTCAATAAGTGGGTAATAAATTGTAGTCTTCAATCGGATATGTGAAATAAGTACCTAAACTGTTAAAAAGTCACACACACACACCTTATTAACAATCAGCAGGCTATTTTCCCATATTTAAGATACTTGCTGAGAAATTTACGACTCCCTCCGCTACAATAAAATTCATCGACATTACAAATATTCCTACCCGACTCTCCTGGCATCACATAGCAAACGATAAGTAAAAACCGTTTGGCTTCCTTGACCGTGTCAATTGTTACTCACAAGCATTGCCTATTTGACTTGCAAATGCCGCAATATTGACGTCATTGAATAAGGAAATTGACAGAAGAGCTCATAGTTACAGGAGCGTTTCTTATTTCGCATTAGCCACTCTTACACCGAATCTAATGCCAATCAAAAAGCATTTCGTCAAGAGTGAACCACAGGGTTCAGAGATTACAAGTGGAAATGACTATTGAATATTATCATATTCAGTATCGTCTCAGTTTTTCTACAAATTATTGGCTGCCGGTACTCAGATTTATTGGAGCTGAAGTTTGAAAGATATAATAATAAAGGTATCATGTTTAAACATGATGAAAGTTCGTACCGAAGATTTATCAAGACACTTGAGATAAGACTACTTTGCACCAAATAGGTAGAAAAGCAGTCTTCTTTACTCATGGGGTCTTACTATCTTGAAACGAAACACATTCATCGTATATATATATATATATATATATATATATATATATAAATGTGAAAAGTTTTTATGTATGTTCTTTATACAAATCCACAACGTTTGACGGATTCGACCAAATTTGGTACAGATGCGGAAGTAACCGCGTGAAAGTCTTAAGTCATGAGCCTGATCAGCTGAGTGAGCCCTGAGGCTAATTTCTTTCCCATTCATCCAACGATGCTGAGTGAGCCCTGAATAGGACTGTATAATGACAGGGTACGGAGCCACCCTGATCAGCAGAGGGAGCCCTGATGCTAATTTCTTTCCTATTTATTCCACGATGCTGAAATTTGAAACGGAGCCTCTTTTGGACTGCTGGGTAATAATGACAGGGTTCGAACCCTGATCAGCAGAGTGAGACCAGCTACTTTACACCGAGTCATTAATGCACCCCGACCGGGGCAACGCCCGGGTAACCGGCTAGTACTCTAATATACATCAATTATAAAATGCAGGGAACTCTATTGTGGCTCACAATGTCATTTTAACTCAATATTTTGTTGAAAATAGACCAAGTTTTTCATTCATTCGTTTTCTTCGTTTTGGTGGGAAGGTCTTCGAGATTTAAAAAGTCATTTGTTTGGATGATAGAATGCGAATCTAGAAAGATATTTCTTCCTCTTGATATCTTGTGTGTTGTCCCTGCGCAAAGTCTAGCTTTGACTTCGAATTATGGAACTAGTAGGTGAAGCATTAGCATGACTAGCAATGCTCGTCTGATTCTTTGTTAGCCTTTACAATTGAAATAATATTCACCTTGGTTCATGGATATAACGTGTATATATGAGTGCGGGAGTAATTAAACGAGAAAACTACAGTTGTTGCAGTATAATAAACATAACACTGAAATAAAATATTGTGCAAATCTATAAAGGAAAAAAAAAAAAAAAAAAAAAAAAAAAAGCGATCAAATTCATTCATTTAAGAATTTTGCAAAACATATTAACAAATAGGTACAACAGATAATGAACAAAATGTTTATTTTGACCAGATTATATATTAAAAATCTTATTTATAATAACACCTCCCGTAGTTCCTTGTTTTCACATCTTTCTTTGTTTTGGGCGGCAGGTTTGAAAATGCGGCGTACTGTTATGGATGTCACAGCACTAAGGAATTGAACAGTTCGGTCTGGGACAACGGATTTCATTAAACAGTCACGCAATAGAGCCACTATTGTTCAAAAAGTTGAGATATGTAGGTATGTGGCAATTTTGATTCTGGAGGTGACATTTTGTTCACATCCTTCATGAGATACATTATGGCTTCCTTGCCTTCGGTACCTTCCTAGTAAGGAAGCAAAAGTATCCCCACGATCTTAGCTTTGAGCTCACTGCTTGAAAATTGACCTAGGTAGCCGGTGATCACTCTCAATAAGTGGGAGGGGGGGGGGGGGATGATCCAACAAAATCCAATCCACCATAATCCACCGTGCGCATATGTGAAATCCTTGCAACAAAGTTTACGTCAACAGTTTTCATTAAATTTAGATAAAATTCTCAGGAATTGAGCGGGTAAGAAATCTGCTGGTCCATCTGAATACAATCTGTGCCGGAATAAGGTAGTCTCTGCTCAAGCACGAACGTGAAATCTTTGGTAACAATTAAAAACATCGACAGTTTTCATTCGATTTTGATTAAAATTGCATGGATTCTGATTTCATCTTTGCGGAGTAAAAAGGTGGTTTTTGTATATTGTTGTAATAAAATTGTAGATCTCCACTTGAAATAATGACAACTTTCATTACAGTTACAAATTACAAAAGAAGGAAATCACCATTGAAAAATCTACAATTTCCATTACAATGTGCCATTTACCGTCGATCAATACGAGTGACCGAATTACACGAGTCACTAGGTCCCAGGCCCTTCCTATCTGATTATCTGGTCGCCGCTCGGTTCTTCCGGCCGGTGTTGAACTGTTGGCTCCCTCGACAAATTGACTCTTACTACTATGCACCTTTCACGACAGCTGTGAACTAGTTTTGATAACATTCTAACAGTCAATCCAAATAATCCTCACGTAAAATCAAACCAGCCTCTCTATAACAAAGCCTCTGTAATATTTAACAAAGAGAACGTTGTAGATTCGTAATTAAGATAGCTGTCTCCGATCATATATTATAGTTCACTTCAACTATAACAACCGAGTTTCCAAAAGCCTTTTCACTTTCGGAAAAAACAAATGTTGAATTTTATGGTTTGACATCTATATGGTTTTGAGCTTGTAAAAAATGCGCGGGACGCGAAAAAAAAAAAAAAAAAAAAAAAAAATCAGTTTGATTAAGGTCTGTTGAAAATTGGCGTCTTGATTCGCGTCGCGCAAAAACTGTAATGCGATTCGGATAATTTGCAACAAATTTGGCTATATGTTGACACATTTTCTCACCATTTCCCAACACTTCGTAACACTTTCACGAAGTATCAAATCATAGCATTCGAATCAGTGTTAATTATATGCGCATGGTGTTAGTTAAATCCCTTCCTTCTCGTATCGTAATTTCGATGAAGATAGGGGAGAGGGATTCATAGAGGGTTCCTAATGAATTCCATCGCCTCGGTTCATTTTATTTAATACCGTTGCTTCATTCATCATTATCGATTCATGAATTCAAACAATCAACACAAATTTCTTTATACGAGGACGATGGTGGGAATCGGTGTCTTCAACAGAATGTTTACATCTTTGTAATACTGTGTAGTTTGGCAGAGTAATTGTAATAGCTATTTAATTATTTATGGGGAAGAACTGAACCACACATATATGTTGCAACGTAAAAGCAGACTAGGGGTAGTTGAAAAATTTTACGATGAATGTTAGTTTCGCAATACAGTGAAACTTGGATAATTCGAACCTCAAGGGACCAGTCAAAAACTTCGAATTAACCAAAAATTCGAATTTTTTAATAAAGAAGCAAAAGAAGTTTTTAATAAATTATGATAAATTGTATTTTAACAAACTACAGTAAGAAGTAAAGTACATACTGTAACATTGAATACTGTATTGACCAACAGAATATTGAACAATAAATACAAATACTGGAATGGTACTGTATGTCACTGCAACTATAAAAAACAATCTATCGTTTTTCAGAAAAGGATGATATTTTGGACTGTTTCCATTCAGCCATTATGAAAGATTCCAACGTATTCGAAGAGTTGAAGTATGAATCCCTTGCATTAATTCGGCTTTCAAAAAAACGTCTAAGTTCTAGCACGTGATTCATTCGGCACCGGCACTTTGTTCTGTTGTTTTGGGACGGTCGGAGGGCGGGAGGGGAAGGGGAGTTATCAGACTGTACGATGGCACTGACTTGCATGCATTTGGTCTAACGCAAACCTTTTGCCGAATATCGTTACTAATACGTATTTCCCGATAAATTTACAATTATTTTGAGTCGCAGCTTAAAATTTATACCTTAATTAGCACGCCGAAAATTCGAATTATCCAAAATAAAATTCGAATTATCCACGATTTTTTAGCATTGTTTAAATACAAAATGCTAGGGACCAAGAGAAATATTCGAATTAAAGAAGATTTCGAATTAAAGAAGTTCGAATTATCCAGGTTCCCCTGTATAACCAGTGGTAGGGAAGAATGAAGATCTTTCAAATTTTCAAATGCATAAAATGGTACGACTGTTTCTCAGCAGTTGATAGAGGAACGATTACGAGACATACGACGCAAGACATCAAAACAAAACACTTTTTCTTCTTTGTTTTCAACATGAAAAAATAACAACTACTATCGATGCTCAGCGATTCAAAACAGCACTTGGAAACTTCTAGTTCCATGAAAATAGTCTCAAAAGAGCGGATTGAACCGTTTGTCTGCATCTCGTATTAAATTTGCATTCAACTTTTAACAACGATCTCGAAGATTTTCTCGATCGGGATGATTATAGCAAAAAAGAGAGCGTCCTTTGGCAATTTTTTCAGTTACTAGTTCAATGGAAGATTGCAACTAGACATGAATGACATTTTTCACTGCTCTATTAAAACAACTGTTACTCATAATGAGATGGCAGTGCTGTACGATGTTCGCTGTTAAGTGCCACCTTCCATTTCCTATACGTTATCTAAGAGATTCTTCGGTGATTCAGACACCTGCAGGCTCGTCAAAGGCATGACTCAGAACTTGGAGAGTTTGACGACAGACCCGCGCTTCGAGGAAACATGACGAACCGCGAGGTCACCGGATCGTCTTTCACGATCAGATGACTTACTCCACCGCCGAGCTGAATATCATGCTCTGGAAGTTGTGTAACAGATAGACGATAAAGAACGAATGTCATTGTTGAGGGTGAGATGTATTTCCAGACCAATTTAAATTTAATAATCACCTTTCATTCTATCCTTGAAATATGGATTACATCTTAGGTGCGTTTAGGTGTAGTCGATCTCGTTCGATCCATTATCGAAACTAGAAAATGGGGAACTTTCATGTGATTGAGTTTCACACTCTTTATCTGAGATGCGGATTCAGCGCACTTGAAGACCCCCCACCATCAAAAGACCTTTTTTTAAACCAATAAACGGGTTGGAAGATCCTCCGTGACGTGGTGTGCAAGGGAGTGGTGAAAGGGAGACGCCATCGTGCAAAACTAATTACAAGATCCCTATTACTGGTCAGATACCCATCATGAACCATCTTTTTGGAAAGCTATCGTTCAGATCCTTCTATTGAGCAAATAAAAAATTACCATGAAAACCCCCCATTAATATCAGATATGCTACCAGAAAAGGTTTTGCCTCTCTGAAGGGATTAATGTATGTCGAATTTCAAACTTAACCAAAAACCAACTAAATTTGTATGTGTGAATGAATCGACCATAATCAGAAATATCAGAAATTAGTTGACAAAAGTAAAACAAAATAAATTAAAAAAAAAGAAAAAATCCTCATTTCGATGACCAATTTTTATTGAACTGGTATTACAACGGGTAAAAAAAAAAAAAAATTTTCTGGTATTGCAAATCCAGAATGAATGCCTACATTTAGATTATGTATATATGTTTAGCTCTTTCGGATTGAATGAACGGTATTACGAATAGACTTAACGATTTTGCGAATGAATTTAACGGGCTTACGAGTAGATCAAGTCAGTTTACACTTGGAATTAACGGTTTTACTGTTAGATCTAATAGTAAAACCGTTAAATCTCAGTGTAAAATAATTGAATCTATTCGTATAACCGTTTGATCTAGTAGTAAAACTAAATAAATATATAAATTGGTACTTGAAGGTCGCCACCCACCATTTAGCTATTTGGAAAATAAATAAGTTAAATTCCCTAGTAACATAAAAAAAAAAAAAAAAAAAAAATTGATGTAATTGGCGACGCAGAATAATTTCGTGACAGAATTTTCAAATGGGGCCTTCCATGAATTACTGTGTCATTAATATAGAATACATTGGAAAGTGGCAGAAATCAAATTTTATTATAACATAATATTACTTGAAAAATATCTGCTGCAGACCATTAATATGATTGTTAGGGATTGTCCGAAAATAGGTAAGCTAGTTTCAACATGGCATTATGGAATGATTGAATCCCAGGGCACGAAATGAACGTATTCTAGATCACGAGTATATAGAGATCAATGAATGATGCACGAATAAGATAAATGAAAACCTACCTACCTATTTATTCATCAATCGAAATACGTCCTTGATTCAACTTTTGCGGAAACCATCGAAGTTGAAAACCTTATTCGTTGTTTTCGGATGAAAATTACCTAATTCCAAGATGAGGATACCTTCGTTTTCTTGTCACATAGTTTATTGGTTCACGAATAGGAGAGGATAAAGATGAAGGAACTGTGACGAACAATGGGTCATCAAGCACGTCGTTGGTGATTACCAAAGCGATGGGTAGGTGGGAAAGGAACGAGGAACCAGAAATCCAAGAGCAGTGAAAGCTTGTAACGCCTCAAAATCAAGATAATATCGGAACGGAGCTATTATGACATTTCCCAACTTCTTGTAGCGCAGCTCCTGGTTTTTTCTTTCTTTTTTATTATAAAGGGAGCAGAAATTCAAGACACAGTTTTGGTGCCTCAACCCTTCCCTCTTATAGGATGACAACTTTATCTTTGTTAACTGGTATTGACGTCTTCCGACCCAGGTCAAAACAGTAAGGTCATCAACCCTTCCCTATTGAATCCGAAAAACTATCGACAGTCATAGGTAGGCATTGTCGTCACTGGTACCACCATTCTCATGCTGTTATTCTAGAAAAATTAGATGGTTAATAACTTTTCGATTCGAATCATACGAGGTGAGAAATTTTGTTCAGGGTTAAGGAGTATGGTGGAATAAGAAAAAACCAAGCGATGAATAGTACAACCTAATTAAAAGGATTATTGTAGATTGAATGATTGATTCAGGTTTGAAATATTCGGTACCTAATTTAAATCCTCTCAAATTCAGTGGTGTAAAATTGTATACCTATACAGATACAAAATAAATTTTAGCTAATATCCGAACACCCACTTAAGGACCATACAGGCTACATGCCTGCTACAGGCGAATCATTATTGTGAAGGCAAAATGTCAGAAGAATGTGTGTCTGAATTCCTATCTGTAGTCTGAATCTGAAGCCCTAAAAGAAGAGTAGTGCAGGGGACAACACGTGAAAGGGTCGCAGGGATTTGATTTAGGCACTAGAGCTCAGGCAGTAACGATCTGATTCGAAATGAAAGGGTAGTTCAGTGGCTGACTGTTCTGTGGCTTTCCCTACTGCGGTCAGTCTGGCTGTTGATGCTGTCGAGTTCAGAGATAGACTCTTCCTTCGCTAAGGACATTTGCCTAACGAATTATCTCAATGATAATGGTAAATTCGACGTGAATCGTGCCCTGAACTATATGAGAAGAGGGCTGGTGAAGAGAAGGCACGTTTGCCTAATAGGAACGAGAGCTAATCTAGCTGAGTTGGCATGGGGATCTTCTGAACCAGTACTACTGGAGGCAGAACTGGCATAAATGTACGCGGGGTACAGCACTACGACAGACCGGCGGTTTTTGACACTCGCACAGTTAATGCCAGTGTTTAAAATATTAAAAAAAAAAAATAAATAAATAAAATAAATAAAATTGAATTAAATTAATTAAAGTGATATTATTGAATCATTATTCCAGCAGTACCTATTTTATGTTCAGAGATCGTACTTAATCGTTCATATTGTACATAAACCTCAAAGTTTGCTCTAATTTGAATTGACGGCCTAAAGGCAGGGCAGATAAGATTGGTGTCTTCCTATTAGGATTCAAAAGCGCTGTTCACGGTATGACGACTGGAAAATGTTCCTCTGCCATCACCCGAGCCAAAATTGGTCCTGTTAGGTTCGCTGAGGCAGAAATGGAGCCATTTGGTCAGCTGGGTCCAAAAATGGAGCCCTCGGTTTTATCGGGTCTGAAATTGACCGGAGGGAAAAGCTGAGTCCAGAAGTGAGAACCCTTACTAGTCAAAGAACTGCAATACCTTCTGCGGAGTCTTTATGCATCTTCCCATATTCTATGAGTCTTTATGAACGTTCAACAATATCACTTCTCATCTGTTGAATAACTTTAGACCGAGTCCAAAGCGATCTTTACCGAGTGATATAGCGATATGTTGGTAGATCAATACCAATTTAGATAGGCTAATCAATTTGACGAATTATAAGCTTGTTTTCCCCAAATCTAATTGAACCATTGGATTTAGCAGAGGAGTGCTTATGATTAATAAATTATTATGTTTGTTCGAAACTACTCAACGACGTTGTTTTTCGTGTTCGAAAAATAGCTTTCGCAGGATTCGATGCGAGTTGTTGTGTCGTCCACGTTTGTACGGAACATCGTTACACTCATCACAACTTCTGCGGAATGTGCGCGCCATTATTAAAATAGATCCATTAGGATGAGCCCGAGGAAAGTGTTCCCAAGAACCTATTAGGCTCGTTCAAACCCCATCGAATATTATCAGAAGGCCAATCGCAAAACAAGGGTCATCAAGAAATGTAGTGTACATTAATGGAAGAGTTTTCAAAGCAAGAAACGGATATATTTTTTGGCTGTTCTAAGTCGACCGTCCTAATAGGTCGAAAACATAGGAATAAAAACAACTACCCCGTCGCTTAGCTGCCCACGATTTTACGATTTTGTCACATTCTTGCCAAGTGTAATCTTAACCACTCTTTTGTTGTAATTAGAATAATTAGAAATGAAGTTAAATGCAAAATTACAATGAACATGGGTAAATTCGCATGTTGTTTCTGTTGAACTAAAATGTTCGGGCTGTACCCATTAAATTAGGCAATAAGTAGTAAGTAAACATTTCAGTGGTCTACGATAAATTTCTGAATCAATCGGTATAGAATTTTGCCCCTAAGCACAAACTCAAACTGAATAGAGATATTTGATAGAATTACATTTTTGATTCTCCAAAAGTTTACATATTAACAGATTTGTGCGTTCTTGGAGAGCCCCTGCCTATTCTTTGGAGAAATAATATCTTTATAAATTTGAGAAGCGTTTAACGGATCCATCCTTGTAATCAAAAAGCAGATTGGCTGTGGTAGGATTTGCACTTCCTATTGACTCTCTCTATAGCGGATGTGCAGTCCCTTCCTTTCTCGACCCAGTGAATGTCAATTGCTTTTCAACGCGTTGACGCGTTGCTTCTTAGCGGAGATAATATAACCCTATCACAATATCCCCGTTCATTGACAGTTTAACGACCGATTGTTTTCATTCTCATTTCCATTCAGGTGCTCATCCGTAGGGAGAGTCATCAGGTTGTGGATGCGCCTCTAAAGAACTGAGGGCATTTCGCTCTGATTGCTTGATCAGAACAAGAGTAATTGCTGAGTAAGTAGGATTCAAACATAAAAAACGGACGGTAGACCTTCGGTTCTACAGTCACATCATTTAATGATGATTAATTTTACACATTATTAGTTCATTATGGTTACTTAGCAATTTTAGTTTATAACTGAGCGTAATAAATCAGCTTTCCTTGACACTACAGAGGCTTAGGGATTATGGGATGCTGAGATAAAATGAGAGCATTCCAAAAAGTGGCTAACGATTTTCCTGCTATGAAAACTAAGGGAGTCACACTTCCCTAGTTACGCATTGGTTGTACGTGAAAATCAATTAAAAAAACCCCCACCGTGACGTGACGCTCGTGACGTGACGAAAACAAATGGAAACGTCCTGTTAATCATTATTAAATGATAAAAAGAAATCTATGGTGACCAGCGATCGGTGCAGGTGGTATGAGGGCCTGTAATCAATGAAAGGGCTAGCAAAAAAGTGATGTTAACAGAACAATAAACTATTTCTGCGCTTATAGTCATAATTCAAATATGAAAAGAAGTGATAGTTGTAACTATTTATTGAATGAATTTTCCAAATATCGTTGATAATTTACTGTCATCATCAGTAAATGATCAAATTCTCATCATCAACGAGTACCTACCTATTTTTCAGATGGAACGAAATTCCCCAAGTTTGGATTTTTAGGATAGGTACTGTGCAAGTTCATATATTGAGTTACAATGGAGATGCATGAAAATTAAAAAATAATGGATCTTTTGACTTTTTTTTCCAAAAAAAGGCAATTTTGCATTTTCAATCTCAAATTTGGATGTATCATCCCACGTAACCACTTGTTGTCAATTTTTAGGCCGCGGTGGGGGGAGGGAGGAGGCAGTGTGAGAATTGGGAAGAATTTTTGAACTAATGGCACTGTAGCTAAGAGGGTTCATGAGACCTTAGCAATTTAACACTTTTTCATGTACCTGTTTCTTCGGATCACTTCATGATATCTTCACTACCTCTTGTTTTGTTTAATTCCTTCGTTTACTCTTAGAATAATCACTGTAGGAGTTTCAACTTTGTAGTGCAAATATCTTTTTATCTAGAGACAATGGAGCAAAACAATTTTTTTTTTCAATTTTATATGTTTATACGTCTTTCATCATAGCCATGTTTCTATTTCATGTTTTTCGTTCAAACTCGTTCAGCAATGTTTTTTGAGTTTTAAGAAGGTGGCCGTTTTTCGAGGTACTCGATCCTAAGTTGAGAGTCACTTCATTTTGAAGAGTTTGAAAATGATGTCTCATTATTCCTTTTGTTTTATTGTTATACAATTATTCTATGGTTTTTATCTATGTTGTAGCATGTTTTAATTAATTTAGGTTTACACAAAATTTTTAGACTCTTGCATGATGATACAATTTTTTTTAGTGTAAACATCCTACTAAAAATATTATTTTATAAGGCATTTCAGCTGTATTTTTTATTTTCTGTATTAGTAATTTCTTTAAATGTTCCTTGAAATTCTGTCAATTTATTATGCTCAAAAGTTGTTGGCAATTTCAGTTTTCAAAAATTCAGAAGCTGTTACTACAGCTTCATTTTCTTCGAAAAGCTAGATTACAACAGAGCCATTAGAATGATATAAAAACTCAGTAACTATTATTCGATCAAGTTATGCAAATAGCTTTCAAGCTTGTGAATTGCACTCAAAAATCTCAAAACAATACTGACTTATCTGTACAAATTACATTGTTGCAGGCGTGTCATTATGGTGTCAATGCTGTTCACGAAACGACAACCACACTGCAACGACTCGACTTGCCGTGTCATTAGCCTGTAGTTATAGTGTGGCCCAGCCTTTTATTGGCACTCAATTCAGTGCGGACTATTCAACTTACTAGTGCCCAATCCCTGTTAACTCACTCTAACGCGAATAAGAGGATCTAGGAATTCCCTTTCGCCTTTTGAGCTTCCTCTGCCTCTCAAGGAGCGTTCATGCGGTGAAATTTCTATTAGATCCGTTCCTCGATAAAGGGGGAATCGAATTAACTGTGTTTCTTGATGTGAGAATAATATCATTATCGGGTCGAAATTGTCGATGCCTTTCCACCGAGAGCTCTTCGCCGGTTTCCTCGTTCGCGTACTTATATTTTCCGCATTAACACTTGGCTGAGCGGAAGGTATTCTTAGATCTTCGACTTAAAGATCCCCGACCAATATCGTAGATGTTGAAAGGTGTTCCTTGATACACCGGATGTTAGACAGTCTTACAAATGAATTTGTATGAGTAATTTTTGAATTAGGTAAAGACCGTACTGCAGCAATGGAAAATGATGAAAAGACAAGCTCACCGAACTCATAAAAATCATGAATCACAACACGAGTCACGAGAGTATTATTCTATTCAATAAATTACATTCAAGTAAAAAATGAGTTAATAGATAATCCATGCATTACAGGGATGTCCCACTTCTAAATAACTTACGACTCAGTTTACTCTCCTCTTGCTTCAATAGTGCCTCTACTCTACTATGGTGCTATTTATACTACATTTACAATAACCTTATTGCATAGCTATACCCGTTGTATGTTCTTAGTAAGGATACGTAAATATAATGGCTGCATCCAACGAATTCAACAGTACGCAAATTACGGATATCGACGGGGAGTTGTCATGAAAGGATTTATTAACCATAAAATTGATTTCGCAATACGACAACAACGTTGATATTATAGTCAGTGGCGATGTCATGCAAGGTCAAGGAAAAGGTCAGCGGTTTCGTAACCGGTGGGAAAGAGTTGGATTAGTCGGCTTATAGATAAAAGACTCTACGATTCCGAGAGAGCAATAACTTCTAAGCGATAATAGCAAGAATAAATCGAAAACAGGCAATTAATAGAAGCGTCCTCGCATCCATAGGCACATAACGAAAAGACTGCGGTTAAAATGATGGATCGAACTAGGAAATAATGTTTCCGTAATAGGTAGAAAATTTAATGCATTGTCTGGGTTTTCGGTAATTTATCGTGCTCAATTCAACGGGGTAAAAAAAAAAAAACCATAAATCTAAGAATGGATACAGCCGAAAGAAAAATAGGCCTCGTGTTGTATAAAGCACGGAAAGTTAGTTGCTGATTATTTTCAGCAATATTTTGCAATCAACCGTGGGAAGGAGGGGGGGATTCATGGTACAAACCCATTACCTGAATAAGATTCTGCAAAAAAAAGTGTTAAATGATTGCAAAACGTGGGAAGAAATCACCTTTTTTGAGTACTAAACTCGTTTTTTTTCGCGAAAAATACGTCAAAAATTATTCCACTATAGTTTAAACAATTGTCCACTAATTTACGATGTTTGAATTCAGTTGCTTGAATCAAGAATTTTTCTCCGTTTGACATGAGTTGACTTTCCACAACAGTTGTAGAGAAATGTTCACTATTTTGTAATATGCAACTGCATTAAAATGGGAAATGAAAATTTATGGAGTTTACCTGCGCACAGTGAGTATTTGAATATAATATATTACCGTAAATCGGGGTGATTATGATCCAATTTTGAGGTTTTTTAGTTCTCACATTTCTCAGTTTCACAATAACATTTCCATGTATTTTTTCTGAAACTACAGTTGTTATCAGCGAGTTTTTTAGTGGTGGCCAGTGTTTTAAGGTTATCAGATGACGAGAAAATAATTTTTAAAGTTGAACTTTGGAAATAACCAACTCTCCCCGTAAAACCGGTAGGCTATGGTCCACTGACTTTTCCGTACAAATCAATGATTCACACTGCGCATGTGCAAACGTAAATTCCATTATGCTCCATTTTTTCACGCCCTAGTCGCCCGATGTCGCTCAAATTTGGATGATAGTTGGGGGATGACGATTTGATCATCTCATATCAATTTCAACATGATTGCATCATTAATAGCTACTGCACATGCGCCAATGTGAAATACTTTTAATGACCTTAATTTCCACAGTTTTCATCCGATCTGGATGAGTTTATTTGCCATAAAATTGGTGGGTAACAATTTCTTTTTACTCGAAGTGCTCAAATTTTAGAACAGTAACATGATATAATACGATAATCTACGAAAATTCTTGAGCGAGAGATGCTAGACTCATTCGGGATGAGAAGGGGTTCAGAAACAAGGCAGAGTGCATAACTCCTGAAACCGATTCACTGTGTGAAAATAAACAACATGACATCTGGAAATGTTAGTAAACAACCTGAATGCTCGTCGTCAGCACGACTGGTGAGGTCAGGAAGCTGATATCACCAGTTTCTCGTTCAAACGTAACTCGTAAACTAAAGCAATGTTTATTATTGTTACTGATAATGAGATCCCAAGGAGGAACATTTCAAAACTACTAGTCCATCCTCAATCCCTTTACATAGTTTTTCATCATTAGGAACAAAAAGACTGGTGTGAAGCTTCACATTAATTTTTCAACATTAATTCAACTTGCATATCTGTATGTAGGTACTGTTTGTGTATATGTGTAAGACCAGTTTTTTTTCAGATCTGTTTTTAGACAAATTTTAGACAGACTGTTTTTTTCAGATCTGTTTTTAGACAGTTACCAGACTGTTTTTTCAGATCTCCCTGATTCCAGCATAGAGAATGCTATGATTGAGGGATATTGAATTTTATTTGTACTCACGTAAGGAGTGCATTTCATTTCTATTTTATTATTAGGAGAATTTTTCACTAAGTAGTGTATATTTCTACAAACATACACTACGCGGTAATTTATTTGAGAGTTTTTATTGAAAAGTATACTTGCCACATATATTGTAATGTGTTATATGTTGTGTATTGTTAGAATAATAATGAAAAGTGACAAGCTGTGTTTTTGGCTTAGTTTTGCTTGGTTTCAATAATTTTCAACGTTTACTAATTTATGGTAAATACTAGGCACGGGGTTTCACCCAGTGGAGGGTGCAATTGTCGTCACAGGCTTGTAAAAATGGTTAATCGTATTGAATACCTAATCTTCCTACAGTAGGATATTGGGGATGGCGTCTTCAGGATGGAAGCCAGATTCGTTTCTCGGCATATTAGATACACGATATGCTTATCAGATAGACATTAAAATAGATAATTATGTACTAATAATGCACAATTCAATGCGTCAACTACCCTAAAGACATCCAACCTCGAAGACGAAAAATATAGCCTAACAAATGTGTAGGATAGAAAACTATTACGTTGTAATGATTTATGTAAAGTGATGTGTTCTTAGTTGCTTATACCTACTATAATCAATCCAACAATGTGAGTAATTGTGGCAAATGTGAAACCTCGATAACAATTTAAGATAAGTCTGTAGGAGTTAGATGTTTGCTGCACAATATTTGTTTTTGATATGAGAACGTCGTGTGTCGTTTGTGATTTGCCTGCTGTGTTTAAGGTTGTTGTAGGTTGGTCGATTGAGTAGTAAAAAAACTCCTACTATTTACAAACATATAATAATCTTATTCAGCAATATACATGTACCTACCAATTTTCTTTTCTACTTCTAAAGATTGATAAATTTTCCACTACTCTGTTCCTATTACAGATATGAGGCAGTTTAAGAAATTGAACGAATTCGACTAATTATTGGCCAACCATCATGAACCTTAAACATAGTTTTGATGTAGTGGTTGAAATAAAATTGAGTTGTGTATTGTTTACGTATAATGCATTGATTGATGTAAATGAATTGTAGAATATATTATTAATAGCATGGACGATGAATGAAGTACGATCAAAATTAATGAGTATTTACCAGTTTGTTTGACTACTGATGAAGAAATCGGCGGCTCAAGTGATCCGGCTGACGGAGCGCGTCACTCGCGACATAACTAAAAAGAAACGTTTCACAAGGCCCTCAAAACACCGGTAACGCTAGGTGAGACAGTTGTTGAATGACTAAGGAAGGAGCAATCAGTATCCAGAGCCGCCCCTGCCCTGGGCGCTGAGGTGGGGGACCCTCCACCGGTGCGACGCTCGGACGACCCTTCGTGTCTAGGGTACCGAGGGGGAAAAATCATCGTACCTTGTTTTTTAGGGCCCGATTTCTGGAAACCTCTCAAAAGGGCCGTTTTCGGCCTCGCCTTATAAAATAGGGTTGGGTCTTTCTGTGGTAAGGTGGGACAAGAGGGATTTCGGAACTGTCAGAGGCCTGTATTGTCCTGAGACTTTAGAATGTACCCGAGGTTTCTACTAAAACTTGGCTGATTTCTATATGTAACTCTACCTGACCCACTTAGGATAATAAAATTAAATATTTTCCTCAAAGCCCCCTTTTTTACATTTCTGTGGAATTCCACTTTTGTGTGACTATGAAATAAGTGTGTTTTTAGCAAATTTTTGTAGAAGCAATGGCTCGGAACATTTTAAAATCAAAATGTTTGAAAAATTTCTTCATTGAAATCCGTATTGGGGCATTCTGAAACGAATCCTAGAGTTCAACGCTCTTTCATTTATATATATATGATGTATGTATGTATCATTCCAGACGATAACTCTCCTTAGGATTGAGATAAAAATTCCGTTCTTGCACCAAAAAATCGGGCTTTCCAGACGAAAGGATGAGTTTATTGGCCAGCACTTTTTGAGCACATTAAACTGGTCACATTTCAAAAAATGTGCTAAAAAAATCACTAAAAATAGCTAAAAACGGCAATAAATTGTTGAATAGATTTTTTAGCAGAATATTTGCTCTAGTAAAATTTATCAACTATAAAATAGAACATTAAATTATGCCGAAAATGTACTTAAATTTCATTAAAATTTTCTAAAAAATCGATAAAAACTACAAAAAAAGCTAAAAATCTAAAATTATTTTGTCTAGGATACGTTTTTTGCCATAAAAATTAATATGTAACAATTCCCTTGCCCTCGAAAGCTTAAATTTCAAAATGATTAAACAATATACAATACGATAATTTACGGAAATTCGCTCATACGATCAAGCTGCATGACTGGAACTTTTTTATGTCATGAAGGCAGGAAGTATCCAAAAATGTCGGTAGTGATAGAAAAAAATGTAGTTCGCCTATTTTTAAATATAATGGTAAATAATACATGCATTTCAGGGACGTCCCTGTATAAGATTTGGTGAGAATAGCGAATCTAGCATGAATGAGCTGCGAGGAACTTGTTATGAAATTTTAATTTACGGAGACTGGTTCTACCAAGAGACCAAATACTTCGAGTTAAATAGTCTGAAGAAGTCACATGGGTGTTGGAAGTCTCAACAAAAGTGAGGGAAATCATGGTGGGCTCTGGGTTACTTAACATTCTGCTGTATAAGTGTAAAGTGGAGGATTTCATTGACATCACCTGATGTTTTCTGTGCCAGAAATATGGACATATATCCAATAAATGCAAAATGGACAAAGACGTATGTGGACACCATATATTTTGTGTGTGTCCATGATGGGAAACTCTTCCAGGTGTGTTAAGAGAAGAGATAGGTGAAATGGACCCCGAAACTATTATAGGAAAGATGGCTGAGTCTAGAGCAAACTGGTATTCTGCAGCGGGATTTGTAACCATAGTCCTGAAAGCCAAAGAGACGAACAGAGAATGGGAAATAGAATAGAAGGAAGTCAAAATAACAGGCTATCAAGGGAGCTATCCTGAAGTAATACAGAAAAGTAGTCCCGGGACTGATTTCCACAAGAAGAGAGGGGATGAGTGTTTCAGTCGGTATGCTAGTATGTGACTAGGTGGTGAGCCCTACAGACAGGACGAGAAAGCCCAGCCTCGTTGTCAGTACGTAAATCATTTCACCAACCGCAATAAAAAAAGAAAAGTTTTTTGAATAACTAGACTAAAATATGGATCGAAAAAAAAAAAAAAAAAAAAAAAAAAATCAGATGAGAAAAGTGAAAACACTACCCTCTTCATTCACCCCCTTTAATCATGAAATTTGGAGCTCCTGATATATGCTTCAAAACTAGATCGATTCTTAATTGAAGAAAAGAAGAAGAGGGGGAAAAATAATCTCGAAAATCGTTCGATAATCGTAGCTTGGGTAGAGCTTAAATGAATTGGTAACAATCTTCACCACCTCCATCTCAACTGTGAATCCGGAATTTTCAAGATTTTTTGCACAATTAGACTAAAATTAGGATCTAACAATGATAGAATCTCGAAAATTGATTGAGAATCGTGGCCTGGGCAGCGTCAAAAAAATTTGTCACCCCCCCTCCCTTGGTTTTTTCATGGATTCGGTCATAAAATGGTCACAAACGGACGCATTCGGTTATTTTTCTCTCAAGCTTGGGTTGTCCCACACCCCTCTGGATCAATTCCAATAAGTCGTCCCTCTAATATACAAAGCCTATTTGACCTTGATTCAGAGGAACGTCCTGAAAAGAGGAAGTAGATTGCGTCTTGAGACTGTTGAAACATCATTTTCTCATGGCCTAGTGGTTCGAACTCGCTCAAATTTTGGGGTAGGCGGAAAGATGACTGTATCATCCTATTTATATACCATTAAACACGATCATATCATTAATAGCTACTGCACATCTGCCAACGTGAAATTCTTGTAACAAACATTACCTACTTCTACGATTTTCATTCGATTTTGATTAAATTTTTTTTAGAAATTAGCAGATTAGATTGAAATTGGTCCCATACCAATCATAAACCAATTAATAGTTTTTACTGCACATGAGTATACATAAAATCCATCAAGCGTCAGTTTCTCATTGTCTTCGTCTGATTTAAATCAAATTTAGATGGTGTTTGGGAAATGATGGTTTGATTAACCTGCATGCGTTTCATCACGACCGTATAATTCGCATTTGTTGCGTGTGCTTGTCCAGACCTGAAATCCTTGTAACAAATATAATTTCCACAGTTTGCATCCGATTTCGATGAAATTTTCAGCTATTTAGTAGTTCATGTTATAAATTATTTAAATCATAACAATGATCTATATATTTATGTTAATGATACGATAAAGCTATGTGCCACACCCAACCTTTTTCGATTTCTTATTTGTTATGGGTCATATGAATCGTTCAATATCTCGATTTACAGTAAATACATATTTTGATAAGAACGATCTTAAATTTTTAATGTGAACTTCGAGCTCAAGAAAATTTCAAATCTTGTTACATGCTTGCTACAAATCTTGTTACATGCATTGATTGACTGACATGATAGTTTCTGGAATTCTCGCAGTATACATGTATAAATGTTTTACACAACACAACGTGTATAAGATCTAAACCACCTGGATGAAAAAGCCTATGGCCACGGGGATGAAAGAGCGAGCATACTACTGAACCACATTATTGTTGAACTACTGAGTGACTTGATTGCTCTTCAATGAACAACTTTCTCGTTTTTCGGGTATTCACCCGGTTCCATGTAAACATTATTTCGGCCCGTCAACTTCACAGAAGCGGGGGCTGGACAGATTTTGACGGATGAGAGGGTTGGCCTCGGGATTAAAAAGGTCCTAGACAGGTTTCAGTTTTTCGCCGCCGGGCTTTTTCATTTCAACAAAAAATAAAGCCGACAGATATTCTTTTCAAAGTAGAAACTTTCCAAGGGGTTCCATCTTAAAGAGTTTTGTATTGAGGGAACAAAGATCTTTTATTAAATTACACAATCCCTTAGTAGAATAACTATTCTAAACCGAACTAAAGAATTCGGTTATTATTCTGTTATTCAATTCAGTATCCAATAGTAGGTGTTCAAAAACATGAGTTGGAAACCAAAATGTACTCAAATAATCAACGGTACATTTTTAGCACTTTTTTGGGTACAGTAATACGATAGCTATTAAAACAGGTACTATTAACTGCGACTTTTCTAAAAGCAGGTGAAAATACTTCTTTTTGTGTCCTTGAATATAATTGTGGACTATTTTTTTTATATATTCAATCAAAACACTCGGAGATTTATTCAACTCGAGTCCGTATTTCGGTGTTGGGATGATCCTTGAAACCACTCAAAAGGGAATCAGTGTTAACGGACTTTCGAAGAAAATGAAGCTGTTGCAACGGCTCCAAGGGCTGGTAAGTTTGAAAAAGTTCGAAATTATCTTCATGGAAATCAGTTAGTTATTATAAATCTTTCCTAAATTTTCTTCATAGGAATCTGTTACACTGTATATACAGATGACTAAGACGTCCCCTCTCTCAACGACAACCACTACAAGATAGTGTTACCAAAATCTGTCACGAAATGATTTGAAAATCAACTACAAAACCGCGTTACATTTACTTGAAATCTTTCCCAGTTAACCTAAGGGCGGAAATTTGGGATGGAGCTCTTTTGGGGCGACTAGAATAAAATGACAAGGTACGGAGGCACACTGATAAGCTGAGAAACCCTCGAGGTTAATTTCTTTCCTGATATTAAGAAAATCTATAACAAAATCGAGTTACGTTTATATGAAATCATTTCTAATCGACCTAAGGGCTGGAATATAGAAAGGGGTACTTTTCGGAAATCGAGAATACAATAATAAGCTGAGAGACCCCTGAGGCTAATTTATTTCTAATGTAACAAAAATCTTTTACGAAATCGCGTTAAATTTATGGGAAATCTTTCTTAATCGACCTAAGGGCTGGAATTTGGGATAGATCTATTTTGGGCTCAAAAGTTTGAAAAAGTTCGAAATTATCTTCATGGAAATCAGTTAGTTATTATACAATTTTTCTAAATATTCTTCATAGGAATCTGTTACAAATTTTTCACAGAATTTACAAATTTTCAAAAGGATTCAGAAGATTTTCAGCAGACTTGCAAAACTGCAGTTTTTAGCGGTTATAAATAGGTACAATGAAAAATGTAGAAAATTCAAGTTTTGATAATTATTGGGGAAAGAAAGATAGTTTTGGGACTCCCAAAAAATAATACAAAAAAATTCATTTGTGACCCGATCCTATTTTTTTCGTTCTTCTGAAAAAAGCCTTGGCAAGTTAATCCCCCTTTTCCCTTGCACGGTCACATATGGAGGCACACCGATAAGCTGGGGGACCAGTGAGGCTAATTTCTTTCCTAATGTTATGAAAATCTATTAGGAAATTGGGTTACGTTTATTTGAAATATTTCCTAATCGGCCTAAAGGATGAAATTTGAAATGGAGCTCCTTTGAAACATTAAAACACAATTACAAGGTACTGAGGCGCACTGATCCGATGTCTTCCTCATAAGGCTGTTTATTTAAGGCTTGTTTATTAAGGTTTACTGAAAATTATATATCTTATATTTTATATACTCTTATATTTTAATATATATACTCTTATATATATATATATAAGAGCACTCTTATATATATATATATATATATATATATATATATATATATATATATATATATAAATGTATATTTCATACTAAATTATAGCTCTCCATTCAATTGAGATAAAAAGTCAGTTCAACTGAACTGCCAGTTACACCGATACGATTTACAAGGAAACGGTAATTTTGAATTTACATATAATGTGGGTATTTGGAATTAAATTTCACAATTATATACGTTTCCATTTAATATTTACAGCCTTAATCTTCGACATATAGCATTTTTGTGATAGTTGTCATTGACAGTTACCACTCTCTCCTAACTGATGAACAGGGATGGGAATTCGAATAAGGGGGATGTCGGCTGGTTCTCATCACATTGTTGGGGCGATTTCACGGAGACTAGACCCCCGTTTTTTCGTCCTCCCGTCCTGCACAAAGGTGAAGGCTGTCTCGACAAAAGGCGGATTTTTGGGGATTTATGGACTCAAGCGATCAATGACAATGAGCGACCAGAAGAAAAAGCATTATGATTTATTTTCCACATGACATAATTATGTCTATAAAAAATCTTTTATAAAGCCTATTGCTACAGCGTGCTGCGTATATTAAAGTTGGATGGTGTATCAATAGTTGCATCCGTGTGTAGATATACCTATGTTTTACAGGGAATTTTGAAATTCGGTTGCAATACCGAATCTTCAACAATTTTTTAAAAGAATCAAGGGTATTGAAGAATTTGGACAATTGCTGGTCAAACTCAACAAAATTTGACTCATTGTAGGAAGTTGAATAGAATCGTCAATCACTAATGTTGGACAATGTGTGGAAATCAAATCTAGGAAAAGGTGCCTACTCTTTCAATGAATTCATGGTTTTTCGGAGTGGTAAAATCATGTGTATTCAATACCGATGATACGATGAGATAACCTCTCTATTTCTTTTAATATAGATATTTATGTTTTTGGGTTGGCGGTCAGGTGAAAATTTGCGTCATAGTTTTTTTAAAAGTTATACCTAGAAACGTAGCTATAAACTAGAAACTAACAAACTAACCTAGATACTAACAACAAACCTGGAATACGCCAGGGACTTGACATTTGAAAGGGAGTTCTGAGACTTCAAGAGACGAATAAAATGACTGGTTCCATTTTGATCAGCTGTGAAAGCTAAACTGCCTCCTTTTTACTCTAGGAATTTAAAATTTGGTAAGGAGCCTCTCAGAGACTTCAAGAAATGTATTGACTGAAGGGCTATTGCCTGATCGTCTGAGTGAGCTAAATTATCTCTTGTTAATCCCAGGATGTTGATATTAGGTTTTCTCTACTACCGACACCAGAGATAAAAGCCACGGTACCACGGCATACGGTTCTATACAAATAATATTGGCTATAATATATCAACTCATAGGCAATACCCATAATTAATTTTAATGTAGATATGTTTTTGGTTTCTTTTTTCTTTATCGGTAAATCTGTATTTTGATGTTTTGGTGGTTGGTTTTCTCAATGTGTATTCTAGAGTGGAAACAAATTAATTTGAGTAGAAACTCATTTTCTCCATTTTATGGGAAACCATTGAAATATGGATATGGAAGTACAGTGCCCCAAACAATATCCATGATTCAATATTTTTCCATGAAGTGGAGAACTCTATCCTCGCTTCGCAGTTATTATTTAACCCTGGCTGGTTTACCTACCCATCAGTACCTAGGGAGACGTGAAGATTGCAGACTCTAAATTAACCGCGAAAGTTTTCGACGCTATATATTCATAAATGGTCCATGCTATCCAAACTTAATGGTGTCAGAAGTCACAAAATCGTCGTATAATTTCATGTACCTAACTGTTTATTGATGTAAATGAGTAACACTCTATTCAACTCTATTCCTTATATTGGGGTTGATGGTAGATGGTCACAGGACTTTCATTCTCCATGATGCGAGGTATCTCATTGTTCGACGGGATGCTAATCAGGATGCATGAAGAAATCTTAACTCTTTACGGCAGATGGGACGAACACCCAGGATAACATCTGTCTCAACGGCATGCCATCAGTCAGTCACGCACATATAGTGGAAAAGTCTTGAAGGCTCAACCAAATTACTCTCCGGATAGTTTGCTTCATGGACAAATACAAAAGATCTTCATTGTCAGTACATGCTACCATATTGCTCTCCCAATAATCGAAGATTGCGCGTTTTGTCCGTCCCATCTTGATTTCGAGATGCGGGAATTTTTGCAGGGGTAAAACTCAAGAGTACTACGGCGCCTCCATGGATTATAAATCCTAGATCAATATCACACTCCAGCGAATGGCATCTCGAACGCAAGATTACATGACCCTTTATTTAAACTATTCTACGTCTACTGTTTTGTACTAAAGATTTGCCTATTGATAAGAGCATCTCACATCGGACCATATTGTATATATTTTGCAATATAATACGATACGATTTACAAGGTTCTAAATATTGAGTTAGATGCGATTTTGAGAGCAATCTTTGAAATTCAAAAAGCAAGTTATCCATTTTTTGACTTATCCTCGCTGACTATTTTTTGATATCTTGAATGAATGCAAAGCAGATTCGGTCGGACTGTATGTTGAAATAAAAGGGAATAGTAGAAGAACCAGGGAAAAGTAGCATACCTATTACAAGAAGGTGTTACTACGGAAAACCATAAAAATGCCATTTTCCGGAAGATAATTCCCTTGCTAACGTGAGAAGTGAGAGGGGTTCAACCCTAAACATTAGAGCCCGGAAAGGGGTCTGAACGTGTCGGTAATATACCTTTTATTTCTGCCGTTTCAACACCCTCAGGAAACCAAAAAAGAATATCTCATATGTACAACTCTACACAGTTTTTCCTTTTCTCCATCTGGTTATAAAGGAGCAGTGCAAGTATTTTTGTGATTTGTATCGGTGATTGCAGTAAGTTACTAAACAATAGATCATTTATGATTTACCAAGCTGGATAACCCATTTTTTCACAGAATGACGTGTATTATGAAACCAGCAGTTTTAGTGATTGTTGTCTACTTAAGGAAACTATACGAAAGTAATTTTAACTCAACATTTTCACTAGTTCAAGTTTTCCTTTCGAATTTGTGGAACTCCTTGATGAATTTAAACTGGTAGTTTTTGTTCTTAATATTCTAACATTTTTCGTTTTCAAAACTACATATTTCTGCTCATTAGTGCCATCTTAAGAATCCTGGTCTGATTCGCTGCATATTTTTTTTGTCCCACAAGATAGGATAGTACAACAATAAATACCAACATCAATAGACTGAGCTGGTATTTGCTCTCACTCCCTGAAGATAATTTTATGCTCATATCAATATTGAATAACAGTTTCTTTTAATTTAAGACGTCTAACATTCAAATTTTATTTAAGATTATTAGTCTAAGTAAGTAGGAAGACGCAATTTATATATTTTACATAAAAATGATTTTCAATAATGTACGAGTATTCTAGGATTCCAGGACATATTCCAATCATATATTTCTACTCATCAATCATAAAATAAAATTATGGATGGTCCTAAAACTCATCAATCAGCCATCGCTAAGGCTACACTTATAAGGCGATACTGTAAGGAGACCGCAGAAAGTTAAGGTGGGCACAGATTTTGAGTGATTTCCAAATTTCTTTATTGAAATCCATTTTGAGGCATTCTGAAACAATATATATATATATATATATATATATATATATATATATATATATATATATATATATATATATATATATATATATTCTTGCACCGAAAAGTCAAGTTTTCCAAACGGAACGGAACGATGAATTCGTTGGCCAGCACTTTCTGAGTACAATAAATTGGTAAATTTTCAAAAACACATGCTGAAAAAATCACTAAAAATTATTTTTAACAGAATATTGCTCAAATTAAGTTTATCAAATAAAAAACAGGACATTAAAAAAATGAACGAATATGTACAAAATTATGCTGAAAATGTATCTAGGTAGGTACGTAAATTTTATTAAATAAAATTTGCTGTGTTCAATCGACAAAAACTGCGAAAAAAGCTAAAAATCCAAAATTTATTTTTGAATAGCAGATTATTATTTAGAATACTTTCTTGTCATAAAATTAATAGTTAACATTTTCTTTGCACTCAAAAAGCTCTAATTTCAAAACAAAATATCACAATATAATATAAACTACAAAAATTAGCTGATACGATCATGCTGCATGACCGGAACGTTTTCATTTTATAATAATCAGTTGTGTAATAAGAAAATAAACGATTGTCAAGCTGTTTCATTTGATGATGACACATTTTTGATTTGTTATGGGTCTAATGAGCAGGAGTTATTACGAACTGTGCAAGAAGAATCGATTTTAAGGTAAAGACCTAAAAAGATAAATTCGGAGATATTCAGAAATCTATTTTCCTTTTTGCAATTAGGTAGAAGATTATGTTGTAGCTAGAAAATATCGAGAAATGACCTCATGCATGCATTCGAAACAAGTTCTTTTAATTCTATCGCTAACTCTCTTGAACAATCTGAGATATATTTATCAAGTTTTTCCCCTTTGTCTGTATAAATATAAACAACATATGTGTGTTGGAAATTCAAAAGGAATGTGTCAGTTTCACCAATGCCAGGGAACGATCCGATCTCCTCTTACCACGACACGAGCTCATGTGGAGGGTATATTTTAGGAAGAAGTTTATTGGAGTTTCTTATATTTTAGTAGGAAGGTTACATTGGAGGTATATTTTAGTTTATTGTAAATCGCATATTATAGCATTTTATGTTGTGAATTCGCATTTTCTTTTGTCATCAATACATATATTAGAAATAAATAATAAATAAAAATAAATAAATTAAAATAAAAGTTTAATGAATGTTTTTTGACCCTAATTTGAAATCGAGAAAAAATTTTAACGGCTTTAAATTGAAGCGGAACTAAATTCCAAAGTTTATCACTATCCAAATCATACCAACGGGTTCAGGTTTACGATAATAGGATGCAGCAGCAGAAGACGTGAGGGAATCCTTCACATTTCATGGTTTCGTGTGACGGCGCCTTGCACAGATAATTTGAACGCTTTGAGGCTCACATGAATGTGTGATGTCTGATGACCCAGTGGGTGAGAGTGAAAAACCAAATTGGGATACGAGGTGTTGCGAAGTTTCATTGAGGACAAGAGTCTCCAGGAGGAAGGTGAGGTGCGTTAGACTGGAGGATGACGCACTTATGTCACCATGAAGAACATGAGAAAATTGATGAAATAAGATGAAAAAATAAGAAAAGAGAGATCAACAGAAGAAGAAGAGAAACTTCAAAATTATAACTTTCAGGTGAATATCCTGTATAAATATAAATATATAGTTTAAAAAACTGGTTTATAATAAGTAGAAATTTCTAATGCATTGATGATTGATAGGTAAGACTTACTGTCCTGAACAGCCCTAAATACCTGATGAGAATTTATTTCCCCTCCTTCAAAACATTCATACTTGTAATGTAAGTCAACCGAGTCTAAACCTTCAAGTTTCCAGTTAAAATCATTAGGTATAGCCAAATATACATGACCTCCACCTCCCTCGTAGACCATCAATCATGGATTCAAATAAGAAAAATTTCTGTAAAGGTAGATTTTTGGCGAAAGGCGTATTGATCTTGATATCAAGATTACTTCGTCTGTCAAGGAGGTACACATGGGTTCAAAAACGTGTGCAACTATGAAAAATACATTTGGGGTTCAGTAATGGGTTAAACCAAAAACCGATATATACAACATGTGTTTACAAACATTCGAATTGATAGCAAAATTCAATCGTTTTTCCCTAGAACATTCACCTCACTTCTGTGTCCAATGATGACCACGGTTGGTGAGTGATTTGGTTTTGGCTGCGTTTATGGGAATGCTCTTGTCAAATTTGAAGATTTTGAAATGATTAAGAATATTATTAATGTCTTCCGGCCTCAGTAGTATGTTAAATATGGTGATAATTTTGATGATTATGAAACCAGAATTGTATGTTTTACCATATTCTTAATGAGATCTGCATCCTCTTTCCACTTGAACGGGTGGATAAAACAAGAACGGTGGACTGGACGTTGACCAATACAAGGGCGAGACAACGCAATAAGTAGGTACAACGTCGCAATTTTCATCCGCTATCAGACTGAAAATTATTAGATCGAAACCGATATGGGTGGGAGTGGATAATATAAAAGTCGTAATTAATGAGGAGAATGTCACAGTTCACTATATTCAACTGGTAACAACAATGTTCGCTAAAGTGAGTTAATTATTTTCCATCTGTACTATCGAATTTTGTAGATATTGAAGTGAACAAATAAGAAAAATAATAATAATAAAAAAAAAGATTATAATAAATAAATTTATGTGCTCGGTAATAATAATGATACTAATCATAAGTATGGTGTAATGGTTCCAAAAAATTATTTTTCTATTTACATAAATAATTTTTTCCTTGGAGGATTGAAATTATGAAAAAAAAAAAAAAAATAAAATAAAATAATAATAATAATGAAAAATTAACTCGTAAACGAGTTCCACTATCTGCTTTACAAGCAGATACCATGTTACATGGATATGTCTTTGATTGGGGATTTCATAACGGTTGTCCTCGAGAGTTGTAAAAAAATCCTTTAACTTTGGACTGTAGGCGACGAAATTTAGGATAAAGAATTTATTCTTTTATTCTTGATCTTACTGAGGACATCTTCAGATCTTTCTTTCTTGACATTGAGTTGACTTGGTGAGCCACTGTTTTATTTGACTAATCCGTTATATTCGGATGTTTATAAATTTTTTCCTGGACACACCAAGATTTGAAGATGTCCTCAGTAAGAGGACGAAACGTTATCAAATAAAACAATAAATTAAATAATTTCATTTATTTTCCCTGGGCCGCATCCCGACTAATTCCAACAAAACAACGGTTTACTTATAGAAATGTTGAAAATAACTGTGGAGAGAAGCCACACTACAATGGGTTGTTGTTTACAGTCGACTGTTGTCAAGAGGATGATAATGTTTCCTATGGAGTGGAGTAAGTGATGCGTTTGCTTTACGTAAAGAATATTGTAACCGGCTTATTAAAAGTGTGTATAGTCCAATCAACTCTTAGTTTAGGAATGTTGCCAGGTACGTAAGGAGGGGGAAATTGGTAGCTTGAGATGTGAACACTTTTCACATAAATCAAGCGCTTTCCAACGAGTGGCGATTGATTTCTGTGCGATGAAAACTACGGAAGTTCCATTCCCCTAGCAACGGATTGGTTGTACGTGAACATCATTAGAAATTGTGACATATTTTTTGCGTCACGAAAATTTTTGGTTGACCCCCCAGAGCAAAAACATATCCATGTCAAAAAAAAAAAAAATAAAAATAAAAATAAAAATAAAATAAAAATAAGAATAAATAAATCCATTCTTTTGCCAAAAAATCAAGAATTCCATAAGAAAGGACGAGTTCGTTAGAACAATTAATTGGTCAAATTTCAAAAATATTACAAAAAAATAACTATAAATGGCTAAAAATTGTTAAATTTATTCTTTTAGTGGATTATTACTCAAGTTTATTAACTATAAACTAGGACAATATAAAATTTATGCACTAAATTTTGCTGAAATTGTCACTTAAATTTCATTATGGGTGCTACAAAAAGCGGACTATTATTTAGGGTCCCTATGGTTTTTTCCATACATTTTATTGATAGTTAACAATTCCATTGCACATAAAGTGCAATATTTAGTATACTGAATAAAACAAGTTCGAATACCATTATTTGGACCAGGCATATTTGCAAGTCAAAGGTTTTTGTCTAAAAACAAAAATATTTAAGGAAAAATCATTGTAAATAGACGATACAAACAGCAACTAATTATGCAGGTCATAATTCAGACTAATTACTGATTAAAATACAAATATCGACTCATGGAGACAATATTCCTTCCATTGTTCGAATTATTGGAATAGTCGAATTTTCAATTGTAGAAAAAATTCACATGGATGATTATTATAGAAGGTGAATCATAGTACGAGTATATAACTGTTCATAAATAGTACAATTGTATCACTGTAAAATTGCTGACTGCTAAATTAATGTTCAAGATTGAATTGGGTGATGTGTTAAAACTAGAGCTATATACACTCTACTTATATATTACGATACTGACTTTTGTTATACCGACCTATATTTTGTATACATATATAGAAATGTACCTAGCATTTGTTTAAAGTCGTATTCAAACTCACTGGAAAAAGATGATCTTCGATACGGAAATTTGATTTTATTTCCATAGTCACAAATGTAATCAACGTAAAGATGAGACGAATTTATAATTTCAACCTAGCCTTTAGTCTGCCCTTGAGCACTCATAGTAATTATAAAAAATAGGTTAAACAAAATGTCAAAACAATGAATTAAATGAGCTATATCCTGATTTTGTCTTTGTTAACAGGTCTTCGTCGTTTTCGGTCTGTTTGTTGCGGTGTCCTGCCAAAGCTGGGGAGGATCTTGGGACGGAGATCACCATAAGGACTACTATGTAAGTCCATTGGCTCACTACTGAGAGATGCTGCTAATTCCATTGTGTGTCAAATGATGCAGTATGCATACAGTAGATAAAGAATGGTTAACCGGCCATAGTTTGGTTCCTAAAAAAAGTAAAAATACCTACCTTTCTACATCAACAATTTTCTGTGAATCACGAAGTGGGCCGGGAACCGATATTAGGTGGACAAAATTATTTTATGAGCTATTGTTAAAGGAAATTTTGCGCTGATTCCGAATATGTAGGTATTGTACTTACCTATACCTTAAATAACTTCTTCGACCAAAAAATCGGTTTTTGGCAAATTTTCTCGCTTTTTGACCTTTGGAACTGACCTAATTTTTTTTGTAAGAAAGAAAAGTTTTAGAGGAAGAAATTTTGCATCGAATGAGATCACTGCCAGCTATCTAACTAATTTCTTCGATTATTAGCAATTTTTCAAAGTTTTCCCGATCTAACATCCACTTGATGAGGATTTCCACGGAAGAGGGGAGTGGGTGGCAGGTCACGAAAACTTTGGAAAATCGCCAAAAATCAAGGAAAAGAGTCGGAGAGCTGGTGGCGGTCTTATTCATAGCCAAATTTCTTCCTCTACAACTTTTTTTTCATACAACAAACTTTAGGTCAGTTCAAAAGGTCAAAAAGTGTCAAAAATCGATTTCTTGGGTCAAAGAAGCTGTTTTAGGTATAGGGATATGGGGTATATCCGGAATCAGCGCAAAATTTCCTATAAAAATAGCTAATAAATTAATTTTGTACACCTTCTATCAGTTTGTGGCCCACTCAGCGACGGGTCGACTGATTTTGGCCTAACCCAAACTCGATTGTTAACGTTCCAGTTTTTAAAATGGGCAAGAAAATTTTATTTTTTTCTAATTAAGTGTGTCACATGACTTTAATCTGTTTTTCACACCGAATAAAATGGTAAATTCTTTTAAAATTTTTGAAAGAATTTAGAATTCCATAAATCTCAGAAATATATCATGTTTTAGTAAAAATAGTTTTAATTACCCTACTATACAACTTTTAGAAGAAAAAGGTGGAAATATGACATTTTAAATTCATTCGAAATTCAAAATAATGGATACTTTTGGATTCAACAAGAAAAAATGTTGACAAAAACTCTTGATTTAACGAAAATTGGTATTTTTCTTGCCCAAATTTGGACAATTCGTGGCGAAAAACTTCAACTGAGTGGTATATTATTCATAAAATGTTTCGCAGACTGAACATCTGGGAAAAAATTGAGAGTTCCTCATTGAAATAACAATATTTGTGCCAGCTTGGCACGTTAAGGCCAAATTTGGCCCATCGTCAATATGGTAAGTCTACTGAAAATTGTCGATTCTGGAAGAATTGATAATTTCACTTATATCTAAAAGTGAAATATGAGCCCGGTAAAGTTGATGAACCATCATCTACCTTCTACCCGGTATACATGTATGTACAATCTAGAAAAGTTTGAATATTGGTATAAATCAAATCAAGTCAAATCAATCTTATTGTTTCAGGTCTTATACCCACACAATATGATGTCCATTTTACAATTATATACGACAAATGTTACTTTATTAAATCAACATCTGCTAACAATTGGTGAATAAACGTTCTAATCCTAATGTAGCCCTTATGATATTGAAAAATCATAGCAGCAATAAGGGAATCATTCAAATTGGGAACAAGGATTGCACTTAGAAAAATTTAAAATATTTCTTTAGAAACGACTTTGGTAGTTTCCAATGTCGTGTTGCATCCTGATGAATGATCTGGTTGGTAAAAGAATGGAATGAAGGTTTTTAATATTTTACTACGTTATGATTCGGATTTTAATTGTCAATCCATTGAAATTGAATAAAGTATTCCGTTTCGTATTTATGAATTATTTACTTTGCTATCTTGTAATCCAGGCTCCTCCTCACTACGCGTACGAATACAAAGTTCACGATAGTCACACCGGAGATGTTAAGAGCCAACACGAGACAAGAGAAGGTGACGTGGTGAAGGGCTACTACACCCTCAAGGAAGCTGACGGAACCATCAGAGAAGTTCACTACACAGCTGACAAACATCACGGTTTCAACGCTGAAGTCAAGAAGATCGGACACGCTGTACACGCTCCTGTGCACCACGCGCCAGCTCACCACTCTTGGTTGTAAACGAAAAGCTATTAGGTACCCAAATGAATTTTAATGGACAAAAATATGATTACAGGCATTAATTTGAGACATTTGAGTTTTTCTTTAAATTCATCCCTCTTAATGTACTACACACTTAACTGGTGTCAGTAAGATCGGAATCAATCTGAAAGGAATGTACAGTTCCAGATTTATTTATTTATATTTCAACATAGGTATCTGCATGTTGTACTCGTTCTGTGCCTTTTCCTATTATAGATACCTATTACATTACATAATTACATTACATAATTTTCTTTCTTTACTATTACGATCGACTTAGTCTGTTCAAGGTTTAAAACTACAATGAAGCTTTATTCATATGAACTTCAAATATTAAACAATTAACACCAGATGATTTAAAATTTTGATCAGAGTGAAAATAGCGGAACATACATTTTATGCCGAACTTCATTAAGAAAACATTTAATTCGCATTCACGACACTGCATTCATAAAAAAGTCTCTGTACGCCTAAGATCGTTTTACCAAGATGAATTTCCACTCTATACAACTGCGAAGGTGATTGTTTATTACCAAACATGCCTCCTCATTCTCAAGGTAATATTCTAGTAGAAAGAAAATGCGGAACATAAAACTATTTTTGCATTATATCCTACCTTCAAAGGAGGATGAAAAAGCTGTCTTGTAGCGGCAGTCAGCCATATAAATAGATCACATTGCGTTGCACTTGGATGTTCTTCAAAATTTAAGGCATTTGAAACAAAAACCCTCTTCCCAGCTGACAAAATATGGAACCACCGAAGATATGGTTGATGAACCAAAAGGTGCTCCTGAAGAATACGTCCGATCAATGAAAATGCAGTTTGACCGAAGGCACTCTTAAAAAATCCCTCTGTTCAAGGAAGGTTTGGTGCAGTACAGCTAAAAGGACAAGAACCTCTTGGTGAAAGTTCCATTTTTGATGAAAAAGATCCGCTGGATGGATGGGTTTCCAATACATTAATCTATGATGACAATGGATGTGAGAAGAAATACTCTTCCATATCACTGTAGGAGCAGTGATCACACTGGTGTGGGGGGAAAGTGTAATGCCTTCATAATTATAAACTTTCATAAATCATAAATGTTTTTATCCTTGGAAGAGGACGCTAGAAAATATATCATTGTTAGTTTCGTGTTCCAATCCTGTTCTGTACAGGATTGTGTTCCAATCCTGTTTTGTGCAGGATTGTGTTCCGATCCTGTATCTCTCTTTATTAACTTTATTAAATTAATGTAGGGTGATCTCTTACAAGTCACTGATAATGGTTTAAATTTCAAGTCTTGATGGGTCACGAATCGTTGGTTTCATTAGATTCAGTGAAATGAAATTTATCATAATCAGATAAAAATACTACCTACCCATCGCTAGCATTTCAGATAGGTAACAATAATTTTTAAAAATGTCTACCTTTGTATTTCACCTCTCGAATTCAATCAAAATTCATGCCCAGTCACGACTAATAGGTGATCTTGAGGTGTTCTTGTAGTAAAATGTATATGGGTAGAATTGACTAAAATAAGAGTAAAACTAACTAATGAATGAAGCTGACGGTGGACTGATGGATTTCAAATAACTCTTTAAGGAAAATGTACCTACTTATTGCAATGGCTCTAAAATTACACATATAAAATTGGGACATCACAATATAAAGGAAGAGTTCGGAAAGCCGCAGGTATTGCACAAAAGTGTGCCCAAATTTAACTATGAAGCCGAAAAATAGCAAATAGCAGTGAATAATGTAATAATCAAAAAATATAATTAAAAAATATAATTAAAAAATATAATTAAAAAAAAAAAAAAAAAAAAAAAAAAAAAATTAAGCTGATTTTTTTGTTCAAAACTGCGATCATATTTCAACTAGATGTAGTTAAAAATGTCTTTATCTCTAAATTAAGGGCAAATGCCTAATGTTCCAGTTTATGATGAAGAAGTTTCCAAATGTTCTTGTATAATATGATATTGGTTCCATTGCACTTGAATAGGATGGTAGCCCCTGCATATGTGCATTATTTGGTAAGTCTTCACCGAATTCTCATGATACTTCCTGAGATTGAGGGGAAGGATTTATGGAAATTAAGCATAATTCCTTAAAAATATGTTGCCTTGCAGAGGTATTTTTCAAATTTATTGGGGAATCGTTAGTGATGTCTCTATTATTTATAAGAATATTTTATAATCGTTGATACTAAATTCACTGTAGAATTGCACACGAAACCCGAATGAGAGAGGCAAGATGCGAAAACACTGCCCCTTATCTTCGATGAATACTAAACTCTGCAATGTCTTGGGAAACAGAGCCCTGGATTTGAAGGCTGATTGACCAGATGAAAGCGCGAATGAGCTCATTTGACCAGTCCCCCTCATAAATGTTCTCAAATTAACGTAGCCTATATCTTAGTGATGAAAAAACTAAAAATTAATAAAGACATTTATTATTTTTCTAGGTGGATAAAAAAAAATTTATTTTTCAATCAATAACATCGTTGGAAACCGCTTTTAAGGTACCTAATCGTCGTAACAGACTCAAGATAATGATGTAGCTAATGCAGATTTAGCTATAGAAGTGAAGTAGATATTCCGTCTTTCAATCAGTATGGATGGAGTATAAAATCAATGATACTGCGACAAAACAGAGGCAAATCAGGCAAAGTTCTGCTAGGTCTAGTGTCTGTAAATCGCATTACGGGTTACAACGTTGACGATCTTTCTTATTATTCAACTCTTAAATCCTCTTAAATTGCCATAATTTGGAGCAACCCGGTGGTGTCAATCGATTCATTTAAATTAATTTATCTAAGTAACAAAAAACTTCCATTCTGTTCTGAATATTTTTGACACATCGATTTAACATCGCTGCAAATTATTGCACAAAGGTTTATTATTTTTGTATTATATAGTCCATCTATGCAGATCACTGGTCTGTGATAATTATTAAACCTGGTTTATATTTATTATGTAATCTAAGGGCTTCGTGCCTCGCAAATGGGTTCACCTCGTCACGGCACTAGGACACAAAAATTGTTTCCTTTTTAGTAAAGTCATCTTCCCACCATTCAGAAGAAAAACTGTTTTTTGAAGATAAAACTCTTAATTGAAATTGATGTATTTCAGTTGGTTGATTAGAAAACAAGTAAGCCTTAGAGGATCCTCAGCTTATAAGTTGTTTTCCGTAACATTGTCTTCAAGGCGTCCCAAAGGTGCTCTATTACAAGTTTCAGCACTGTACCACAAGGACAACTATTGAGGAGCTGACATGGAAAAGCAGTTAAGTCCAAAAATCGAAAGAACATTTTTTTCGTCGAAGTACAAGTAAACAGTCACACCAACGGCCTTAGGTTCTCCCGTCTTTGCTAGATCGCACCCTGAATAAATGCGTGACCTTTGCATGGAGAAGAGATTATGTCCAAAAAAATCTGATAAGAGTTCAGAGGGAGTTCCTATGAAATTTGATTTTTGGACTTAACTGCTTTTCCATATCAGCTCCTCAAGTAGCCTCTGAGGTCCCTCAGCTGATGACTCCGCCTCCGAACCTTGTAAACTTATTTTACGTGTTCTAGAAGCGTTCCATTTCAAATTTCTCAACGTAAGTCGATAAGGAAAGAAATTATCCTCCCAGGCACCTCAGCTGATCCTCAGTGCCTCAGTGCCTCGTAATATTACTCTGAAGCTCATCCTAGAAGGCAATTTTCCTATTAATTTTTTACAGGTTAGCTTGATTATCTGGCTATAAATCGCATTGGGTAATAGCTAAAAGAAATTTCAAATCGAACAATAATTATTTTGTATCGAAGCTGCATCATCCATATTGTGCTGGGGCAGCATCAACCAGACTTGGGGCACTTTCAACCATCATGCAAAAGATGTGCAATTGAACTTGAAAGATCAAAATTCTTCAAAACTTGGTTTTTAAGAACATACAGGGTGTGCCAAAAGTAACCCACCCCCCTAACTTTCTTCCACAATTTTTGAGATATCGAAGTGAAACTTGGAGAGTGTTTTTGGGGTGCCTGATACTAAGTTTTAAGCAATCAGGAAAAATATCCAAAAGTTTTTGGACTACTCAATGGGGTGAATATTGAGCACTTCGAAAAGAAAATTTTCCGTTTTTTGCCGAGTGACACCTCATTTTAAAGATTTTGTTGTGCTTTTAAAACTTGAAGTGATTTTGGATGAACCATGAAGAAGCGCGAATTTTTCAAAAGATAGAAAAAACTTTTAGAAAAGATCGAAAATAACTCCATCAAATTTAATCGCTGACAGTGGATCGGAAAAGGAATTAGCCTCAGAGGTTCAACAGCTGATCACATCCCCTCCATAGTAGAGGAGAGCCCCTCCTGAATTGTAGATGTAGATTGTTGTAGATGCATTCCGTTTCGAGATTTGTAGAATCCAAAACACAGAACACTGTCTTGTCTATAATCATTAAACAAAATCTATTATAAAATGTCTACAAATGACTAGATAGACCTCGACGCCTACCGAGGGGACATGGAGGCGAGCGTAGCGAGCCGGAGCGGCTAGTAAAAGATATAATGAAATTATGTAACTGTTTTAAGGAAGATGAGTGGCTCATTTCGGCTGAAGGTTTAGAGCAGGGAGGTGGCAGGCACCTCCTTCGGGTTACGGTGCCCTAATAAAAACTTGATTGTGAGGTTCCCCTTTAACGCATCCCTTTTATTTACTTGTTTACGCTCGGCCCGGGTGGGGACGGCTCAGAAAAAATACACTAGGAACGGAAGCCATGTGGTCCTTGTGGTACTCTAGTCTGTTCGGAATGTAACACCGGGGCGACCCTTCCTCTTTTCATGTTTCGCGTTTTCCTGTTATTTCCATTTTAGAGTACTATTAAAAGTTGCCCCCATCAAAATGAGCGCTGGGGAGACGGACGTTGCTTTATAACTCCCGTAACCCACTATAGGTGCCACTTTTATTTGAATTTGGTGAAGTACTAATGCATAAAACGACTAAGATTTTAACCCTGATGACCACCTCACAGTCATTTGAAGCCTGAGCGATTAGCCCTCTCCACCATGTGTCAGTTTGAGTGGGAATGCATATTTTCATGCACATCTTCACCCATTAGCTGCTTGAGACCTAGAGAAGGTTTCGGATTAAATTTTCCAATTAAGGATCGCAAATTATTCTATTCAAAGGGCTACGAAGATCAAAGATGTGGACACCATGTAAATTTTATCTACAGGTGTTAGTGGCCCTATAAGAGATGAACTGTCTTTCAACTACATCATCTTATTTAACAGGAGTGGCAGAATCATTTTATCCCAACAATATTCTCAAATAGAAGTTAAATCTTCTCAAGTGATACTCTATCCACACTGCATTATGGTAATGGTCTGCGGAAAATGAATGAGTGTGTGATTAAATCAATGGCTATAGCCTCGGAATTCAAGAATATATCTGTATTTTTACTATCCAACAATGGAAAAAGTGTGCTGATAGGTGTAGCACATACATTCCCATGCCTTTCAAGCTATAATTGAGGGTACCTCTGCCTCACGCATCCAAGGAAGGTAATGCTGATTGCTGCTTATAATGCACTATTGAACTATGAACGGAACTGTCACACGCCTCTACTATTGTACTATTGCTGTCAAATTTGACGATGTAGGTCAAATTTTGTTTGTTTCAAATTAGTCTTTGTTTTAAATTCAGCATTATGGCAGCAGAGCGAGGTTGGATTTATGCTGGAATTTATTCCACGGTAATTCAATCCACATATATATATCGTGCGGGTCATTCCAGCGGGAACATAGAGTCCAGAAGGAACCCTTAATAACCCCTTGTTATTTAAATACTTTCATTGGTCAGTTGGGACTATTTTATATTTTTTATCCCCACCTCCCCCTCTTTATTAAATTATATTTCTAATTTACTACAGGCGCTTCAGTCTAATTTTTTTTGTTATGGATTATATTCCCAAATTCCTATTCCCAGGGCAATGTTCTCATTTCTAAAAGTTCTAAAGAAGGCAAATCTCCTATTCAAAGTCCCTAATTAGAGCATAACCTTTCTACGTCTCCAAGGTTGAGAAACTTATCTTTCCCAGCTTTGAAGATCTTTGTTTGCAAGTTAGTAGCCCAATGACTGTTTCAGAGGACTTTTCTGAACTAGACATTGACAATTCATTATGTTTTTAATTTAAACATTATTATTTCCAATTACCAATGCATCTATTTACTAAGGAGGATACGATATCTGCCATTAAAACTATTTGTGTAGTACCTTCCCGAAGGAAGCTAATAATTTGCTATGTGGTTTTAAAGTGGAGATTCAAACGGTCTTATTCTTCAAATAAGTATGTTTTGAAAAGGGGGAGGGGGGAGTATGACGGAGAAGTATTATATATAGGGAAGGGGAGCAGTATTTTATACATGTATATATGTATAATGTTGTTCCCGTCTCAACTGGTAAAGCGCATCTACCCAGCGACCCATTACACGGTTGAACACGTTCCTTTCAAGCGGTAATACTCGTAGTTGATACCACTTTTTCGAACATCCAAGGAAGGTAATTCCTGATAGCTGCATACGGTGCATTATTTAGGAATAAACGGTGCTGTCCGGCTCATCTACCGTTATTGATGTTGAATTCGACGATTTGGGCGCAGTAACTAGAACTTCAATTCATCATACTTTTATAGATGTTAGATTTAAGCTTGTATAGATAATTAAAATGGGATAATACGGAGGTTGAAAACTTATCTACACAGAAAAATAGTGAACATTCGTAAATAATTTGGAGTTATTTCTCTCAAATCGGTCCTGTCTTAGTCCCCCCCCCTAGCGTATCGGTCCTGGTTGGTTTAGTTCCGAGTAATACCCAACGTTGAAGAACAGCAAATATTATGATTTTTTATTTGAATATCCAAGCGGTTGTGCCGGACTAGAAGTAGTTTTCTAAAATAAATATAACAGACTATGCTGAGAGGCAGGGCCAGACCCAGAGTAGGGGCTGATATCTTTCCGAAAGGGTAACCAGCCAAGAAGAGGATGTTATAAAAGGACTGGACCTGCCACTCGGACTTCAATCTGCCGTTCAAACTAACCAACCAACTGCCTTCTCTCTTCATAAACCTAGTACTTCAGTTGGCGATTCACTTATCTTTTCCGTCAGTGATATGTATCCGATTATTTCATCTTCAGTTTATGAGTACTCATTTCCCATTTCAAGTTCTTTATTAATATCCACGGGCCTGTGCGGTCTGAACCAAGGTAGAGCTACGGAGCCTATGCGGTCCGGTTATTAATTAGTGCGACGGTAATACTGGTAACTAGTTAACTATGGTAGGATCCGGCCAATAGGGCAACGGTATGTCTGGCAATTAGAACGGGAGGCTACTGTTCGTAAAGATCCGGCCAAGAAGCATTAAGTTCATATAGGGATTTATTGTTTTAAATTTCGCATCTACACGCAGCCACAACAAAAACTTACGAATTTTTATTAAATTTCCAATCAACGAGACAATGACAGTACTAATGATTAATACACTCATCGTACGTACGTCCCCTTCATGCATGTATCACTTAATACTATGTTTTATTGAATTTTCGTACAAAAAAAGAAAGTTTTTGCAATGGCTCCAGACATTTTTAAATTAGAATTAGAAATTAAATTTTTAAATAAAGAAAAAATCAAATTTTTAAATTAGAATTAGAATTATTAAAACATTTCTTGGTACACAGAGTGTTAAAATGTGTGAAAACATAAAATAAGAAGATGCAAAAATTCGCTTATACGACCATGATGGAATTTTCTTTTCCATAGGAAAATGTTGAGTTGATATTTTCTTAATACATTTTTCTATAATGTATATAGGTATACATAGTGTGATAGTTCAATATCCACATTTGAATGTGTTCAAGATAATGATGTGATAAAAGTAAAAGGTGAATAAAATAGCACTTAGCGTAATATCTATGGTTAATAGATCTAGGAATTCTTGGAAAATTAATTAAAAATATATTCAATACACGGTACCTAGGTTTTCTTTTATTGTATTAGCATATCAGGACGTGATCTGCGACGCTAATATTTTTCTGCATTTATAAAAGGATTTTCGTTACACAGATCAGGTACCTAGTTCATCCTACCCAATCTAGCAAGCAACATAAAGGAATATTATTAAAGCAGCCATTTTATTTACAAGCCTATTTAATGCAGGATAATTTAAGTAGGTACAGTCTTTTCAATTATTAAGCCACTATGGATGTGGGAGTGTCCCCACTAATCAGCATAATATTCGTGTTTTATTTTGTAAGTGTAAGTACTCGGAGTGAAGGCTGGCTGAAAAAAACAAACCCAACTTGAAGAAAAACAGTAAACCAATTTATTGGGTCATAAAAATTCATTAGTATCACCAAACAAAAACTTTGCCAAAGTACTCTCTGACTTGTTTTAATCGTCAATAATGGTTATGGACGAGTTTACTACCCAAATAATGAATAATTAAAACTTCCGAAGCGCGCATGAAGACCAGAAATGCAATCAGGTTTGAAATAGTTTCACTTGTCAAAGAAATGCAAAGTTTTTGAAACTCTTGATATACCTTCCAAAACTAGACCAAATTCCTAGTTGAACAAAAAAGAATCTTCTTAATGGATTCTTAATGGAACAAAATAAAAATCACGAAAATCTGTCGAGATTTGTAGCTTGGGCAGCGCCTGAACCCCCTCCATCCCCCACCGCGACAGAAAGCAATTCCCAAGGTTTGTTGCACAACTAGACTGAAATTGGAATCGAACCAAATAAGAATAATGAAAATCGGTTGAGAATTGTGGCCTGGGCAGCGTCGACAAAATTTGTCACACACACTGTTTTTTTAAGGAGGGGGCACTCCATCGAATTGAAAAACAAACAAATAAATTTAAAAAGTGAGGAGGACGCCCAGGTTTACGCGACACCGGCTCTAGTTATAAGGGAAGTTGCAGAAGGATGAGGAAGAAGAATGGGATGAAAGGAAGTGTCCCAATAAAAGGACCACCAATTCAAGTAATAACCCCACAGGACGCGAGTGGTGATACAACGGAGCACTTCTGTCGAGATGCCCAACTCGAGTAACTCCGTGGCACTTTTCCCGCACCACACCCCGCGCCATGACACGGTTGCAGCCAGGACCTTGACGTTATTGGCCTCTACTACTTTTGGTCGGAAATCGCTTGCCGCAGGTCATTTCTGTCATACTTATTTATTTTAGCCCGCCAGGTCTGCTCCGAGTCCATGCTGCCACTGACAATCGGTTTTTCAAAATCAGATGAAAACTGTTAAAATTAGGCTAGTAGGAATACTTATTCGCGCATGCGCAATAGCTACTAATGATAGAGTTATGTTGAAATTTCTAGGGAATGCTCACATTAACCTCTTCCACCTTTCCTCCAAATTAGAGCGAGATCTGACAACGGGGGTCTGAGAAAATGATACTTGATGGAATTTACGTTTCCGCATACGCCGAGTGAAGTATTGATTTGGGAACAACGAAACTCATAGGGGAACATCTTCACCCTTTCCCGCACATACCATGAAACTTTCATAAGAACCGGTTGGATATTGTGGAAATTAAGCTTGTTACAAGGATTTGCGGACATACACAGAGAGATACAGAGAGAAAGACGCGGAACGAAAGTTGTTCCACGCGCTGGCCACATCCACGTCCACGTGGTGGCCGCAACTGAAAAACTTAAATTTTGACAATTCTTACCCCGGTTGACCATAAAGTTTTGTGGGTCTCATGAACAACTGAACGCAATAAATTCCAAATTTCAAAAAAATATAGTACTCAAAAATCATCAAAAATAGCTTAAAACGCCGGAAGAATTGTTAAATTTGTACTTTTTTCTCAAAGTGGATAACTCGATACAATCAGAGCCTCTATAGGTTGACCAAGAAATGAATTAGTTTTACGAGCACCTTAGCGTAACGCACCTTTGAAAACGATTTGCTTAATGCAATTTCGTGGCGTTTGAGTGAAAGGCTGACTTTGTCATCAATATGACTACGGAGATATTGGTACACACAGAGGGGGATATTGATGCAGTTAAATAATACATCTACCCTTTACTAGTCCCTCTGACTTAAGTATAAAGACATTCAAGTATCTGAGTTTTCAAGGCAACTTTAATGTGTTCCGGTATTACAAACGCCGACACTTTCTAGCGGTCTTTGGCAATTGACTCACTAATTCAAGGATGTCACTACTAGCGCATGATTTCACTCTCTATAAGTCCTAACCCATGAGGTTGGTTTCATTAGTTTCTTTTGGATATTGTGTATCAATAACAACCAAAAGGTAATAAATTTTGAGTAGAAAGTTTTCAAGATCTCGATTTTTTATATCTGAGCCCTTAAATTCTACCATTTTAGGATGATTTACCGAGCTTCTAGGAAGAACTAGACCCCAAATGTGATTTATAACCCGAATTTCATAAACTTTGGTCCAGTATTTTTGGAGAAAAATTCGAGATGGCGGACGGACCCCTCCCTCCGTTTTGAGGGGGTTAACAATTGTTTTCTTGGTCGATCACAAAGATTTATTATTGAAAATAATAAATCAACAACTTTGTGTTCGATTGAGAAACTTTAGCTTTAGCAACAACGAAACAAATGAATTCGATGTACGTATTTTACCATTTGAGTGAACATGTACTGTAACTATTGTACCTTAAGTACTGTATGCATACAAATAAGTTGTACGAGTTTGAGAGTCAAACACAAAAGTAAGTTTATTATAAATAATTAATCAAACTAACGCCGCTACCTTGGTAACAGCAGATGATTGTATAATGTTTATAACTGAATAATAATTCTGGCGAGTCCAACACCACAGAACACACTTTTATTTTGCTTCTTTTCCATTTGGCTGGCAATTGGTGGTTTTTAGCTAACGAATTAATTGCTACTTGGTTTGTTACCTAAAAAACAGAAACATTCAGTCGACTAACCAGAAAAATTACATTGGTAAACTGTCAAATGATCCTATAAAAATAGAGACATTTCCCGAACAAGTCCCAAGAAACGGACCGAACACTGAAACGCGTTGTTGCTCTTAATGGGGAAAAGCAAGTCTGAACAAATTACAAAATTACAATTTTACATAAACAGTAACTACCTCTTCATATTTGTCTTCATGAGTTCCGAATTCATGCAACACCAGTATTTATTCGGGAATTACTACCTACAGATACCCAGGGAGTGGAAACTTACCGAATTCATCTAGAACATACATAATTCCGTGATTTTCTTTTGTTTTACTGCAATTCCTAGGTACTTCCATCTTAGCCAACTTCCATGATTTTTTCAAGTTGCACCTTGGGTAGATTTAACCATTCGTGATAGGAAAACAATGGGACCACTTTTCGCAGAAATCTCTTTAGTTGACTTTACGAACATCATGAACTAAGTCGAAACAAAACAAACTAAACGCGACGAAGTTGTGGAAACCCATTTCAATGAAAAACGTAGTCTATTTCCCCAAAATTAAAGAATTAACAATGATTATCGACTTCGATGGTTAAGTCATAATCAGTAACAAAAAATAACTTACTTTACGTTTGCAGGTATCACAACAATAAATTATTGACCATGAAAAATTAGAGAATACTGGGGGTTTTGGTGTTTGCTCTATTTCTTGGCTCGCGTTTCACTACAACAACACAATGTGAATTCATATTATTCTTACTTTACTTATTCTTTATTATGGCTAGTGGACGGCTAACATCGTAAAAACCAGTTGAAATTTTGCGAAGCATGGAGGAAGTTTTTCAAGACATAGAAAATCAATGTTTCACAAAATAGATAATCAGTGTTTTGGGGTTTATTTTTGCCGTGAGACTGACCCTTGTTGTATTCAAGTATCTATCGGGCTATGAACTCCTTCTACTGACGGTTTCACTATCAGGTTGTAGGTATTCCTTCTCATCCGACGGGTAGGGTATGCATATTTTTATATATAAAATAACAATAATAATAATTATTATTATGGAGTTAAGGTGATGGCATATTTATTGAATTAATGCAATTAATGAAGACGTATATTTGAATATATATACTGTTATAGGTGATTTAGTTCATTCTGATTAAATACCATTTTTCATGATCTGTAACTCGATGTTGAGGATGGTTCGCCAATTCATTCATACACATCTTTTGGTCAAACCTCAAACAACAATCAACGTTTATTATATATGTCAGCCTTGTTGTCGATTGTATGACCTTCATAATCCTCCTCATTGTACTTCCGGTCTTGCCATGACTTTTTATGACTTTTATACCAATTATCGAGGCTACGCAATTTCTTGTCTACAACGCAAACTTGACCTGGGCAAGGACCACTACAAGATGGTTTTCTAACCGAGATTATATTCCCATTATTGTATACAAACTGGACGATGCAGTTATGGTTAAGTTCTGAATTTGTGAAGCCAACACGGTAGATAATTCCATCGGAACACATCTGAAAATAAAAAAATAACTTATCAAACTGCTTAAAAAAAAAAAAAAAAAAAAAACCAGCTTGCGTTAGCAGAATTAAATTTTTTGAATCGGTTAGCTGGAGTTTTGGGTGGAGCCCGTCATTTTATTTGTCCCTTGATGTCCTAGAGAGGCTCCCTATCAAATTTCGTTGTAATCAGACAGACTACATAAATTTTAGCACACTCAGCTGATCAGGATGGCGCTTGTATGTTCAGTCGTCTCTCGTTATTCCAGAGAGGCTCTCTCTCAATTTTCAACGTCCTATGGTAAACGAGAGATCTTTTAGCTTACTCAGCTGATCAGGATGACTCTTCTCACTTGGCTCGTCTCTTGATGTCCCTGAGAGGCTCCCTATCAAATTTCGACGACCTGAGATGGATAGGAGAGATTTGAGCACAATTTTGCATAATTTTGATTGATATTACGGCTCGTGGTCAGCAGATCCTCACCAAATTCAGCGATGAACAAGTTCCAGTAAGGTAATACAACAAATCAAAATTTGGTCCAAATCGGACCAGCGGTTTCGGAGGAGTAGTAAGCACAAAATTTTGTCCATATATATATATATATATATATATATATATATATATATATATATATATATATATGTATATGTATATATATATATATATATATATATATATATTTTGGCACAGATGTGCAGTGAAAGTTGAAACACTAATAGAGATGAAACTCACAATTGTTGTTAATATTTCGGCGATTGCCTTTTTCAAAATGAAGAGTAGACTGTAGAGTGATGACCTCTCTTGGCGCTCCGCAGATTGGCGGACTTGGGGTGGAGGTGTTTGCTCGTTTTTAATGCGCATGGATGAGGTGCATGGATGAGAGGTATGAGAGAGTATGGAACGGAGGAGCAATGGATTAATGGTGTAATGAGAGGTGAGGTGCGGATGAGTAAAGAACTTTGATGGGATTATGGGATATGTAAATTATGTTATGGTACGATTGAATGGTAATTAGTGATGATGATAGATAAGAGTGAGATGATTGTAGAAGAGAAGGGCGGATAAAAAATAGGCATATAAAATTAATAAATTATATCATTGGGAAAATAGAAATAAAATAAATCATTGTAAAAATAAACTAATCAGTAAATAAAAATGAGGTTACACACACACACACACACACACACACACACACACACACACACACACACACACACACACACACACACACACACACACACACACACACACACACAACGATAAACATAATTAAAAAAAAAAAAATAAATAAAAAAAAAAAAATAAATAAAAAAAATAAAAAAAAAATAAAAAAATAAATAAATAAATAAATAAAATAAATAAATAAATAAAGAGGTAATAAATAAATGGAATAGGTAATAAATAAATAAATAAATAAATAAATAAATAAATAAATAAATAAATAAATAAATAAATAAAATAAATAGAAGAAAATGAAATTAACAAAATAATGATGTTGATTATTCGAATCCATCACTTGTACTGGTTGAGGCCTGGTGATGAATATGCTCCCAGAACATAAGAGTGAGCTTGCTCCGATTGTCTGAATTGTATGTCTGTTGCTTCAGGTGGGAGGCATCTAAGAACTTTCAATTTAAAACATTTGTCAAAGGAGGCATGATGAGTTTGGGCGTGGGCGTTAATTGGCAAATCAAGTCTTCTGGTAACTGATGAACGGTGTTGAATAATCCGGAGATTCAGAGGTGTGATGGTTTTACCAATGTAGAAAGCTTCACATTTTTGGCATACAAGTTCATATACACAGTTACTCGTTTGACAAAACGCAGTTCCACGACATCGATAAGTTTGAAGTTTGAGGGTTGTTTGTTGATGAAAATTCAGATTCTTCGAGCACAATTGCGCACAACTTGCATCTTGGCTTCTCGCAAGGATGAAGACCTGGTGGCTGACGGTCGGGATGGCGGTTTCTTTTGTGGGACAATATGCTGCCTAATGTGGGATTCTTCCTGTATGAGACAATCGGAGCTTCGGGGAAAATATCTTTTGTCTGGGCACTGGAGGACAAAATTGGGTACAGCTCTCGAAGTATTCCATTTAGCTTCTGAGCACCGAAGAAAAAGTTTGTAGTTAAATATGGTCTTTTGGTATGGTCTTTCTTAGGCTTTGGCGTCCATTTAGCATGAGCTGGTACGACGCGTTTGTCTACAGCTTTTTGTGGATATCCACGTTCAGAAAGCTTTTCTTTGAGGTTGTTGATACATACATATATATAGCATTCGCACTTTGAATTGAACCTTTCGCAAATTGAATTAAACTTTCCGCAAACTGAATTAGACTTTCCGCAAAATGAATTAAACTTTTTGCAAATTGAATTAAACTTTCCGCAAATTGAATTAAACTTTCCGCAAATTGAATTAAACCTACATACGTGAAAACATCAATAACATTAAGAAACCCTTCCGGTTGAGACACGGCTTAAATTTAAAAGAAAAAAGAGAAAACATCAAGAAAGGAACACTGATCCCTCCCTGTTGCTAGGTACCAAAGTTAGCCTCATTTGACGGCTCAGCATTTGTGTAATTTACGTGATGGATATGTTTCTGCTGCTCCCAACTGCTGCTCTTGGACGACCTCTCCATTACCTTTTGCTTTTAGAAGTCTTCTTGCTAATGCCTATAAATTATATAAAATGTCAACTATAGATGGATACGTTGCGAGCTCAGTTTTGTTATTAATAAATAAACAATTTATATATACATTCAGATTAACTTCGTGATGTGCTGGATTATGTTTAAATTCTACAATTTTAGTGCTCGTGCCATCACATGCACAATTTGTTACAATATCTCCATTTTGTTGAAGTTTTACATTTTGTCTTGATTAAAACAACAGATTCGCCAAAGGTCAATTTGCAAGAAGTTTAATTCAATTTGCGGAAAGTTTAATTCAATTTGCGAAAAGTTTAATTCAATTTGCGAAAAGTTTAATTCATTTAGCGGAAAGTCTAATTCAATTCGCGGAAAGTTTAATTCAATTCGCGAAAGGCTTAATTCAAAGTGCGAATGCTATATATATATATATATATATATATATATATATATATATATATATATACTGAGTGCTGGTTATGTCTAGGTAGTGTATATAATTGGAGGTTGAGTTTAACCAAACTAGACTAGTGGTTATTTTAAATTATGTTTTAATCATAATCATCCACAACGTTTCTACCCAGGGGCTGGGTCCTAATCATGTGGTACAATTGGTTTGAATGTGGTGGAGGGTCTTTCACCAAGTGAAAGAATACAATATTAGTTTTAAATGTGAGAACATTCAACCCTTTAGCAAGCTTCGAATAACTTCTCTGAGAGAGTGGTGGAACAGCCTGACGCACCGCGGTTCAAAGTATGGTTACCTACTCATTTCAAGGGCCACTATTCCAAGAAAATACTGGTGAAATCCTTGCATTTTATAGACACTTCAAAAGTTCAACTAGGCCCGATTCAGCAAGTAATTTTTTACAAAATTATATGAAACACTTGAGCATAAGAAAGAATCATGCATTCCCAAAATACTTCCTAAAACAAGGGGTTAACGAAAGTTTTCTGTAAGAGTCTTGTTTTGGGAATGATTTGTGGACTTGATCCCTGAAGTTTCTGTTCTCAAACCTGAGAAACTATTTATGAAGAATTGTTCCATTACTCCTAAATTATAGTATAATCATCTATTTATCAAGATTCTCGGGGTGAAATTATTTGCATAAGAAAACAACTTATCATTTTAATACTCGTAAACAGTGCACTTACTCTTTGTCTGATATCCTGAAGTTCAATGTTCAATGGATCATATCTCACCTGGCCTAAGCATTGGTGTACTATGCCTGTAAGGTCTGGGGTAATTTTTGTTCTTGACCATTTTACCTGTAAAAATAGATGCATAAGACAGCATTGTAATTACCAAAACCCCTGCTAAATTCATCTGGTAAAATATTAAGATGCTGATCATATTATCTAGCCGAGCCTATAACCATCTAAATTACGAAATAAATGATAGGTAAGCACTGATTCATTTCTAAGCTTGAGAACCAGATGTGTTGCGGGACTTTAGAAGCGTCTTAGGTCTTCTGGAGACGGCAAAAGTGTCGCAATAAACCAACGAAAGTTCATGAAAATTGGTTCAAAATCTCATATCGGTCAAGGATGAGCCTGAAATCTGGCATCACTTTTAATCCACCACAAGGGTGAAACTATTGGGTTCTCAGACCAGATTCATCACTAAATTTGAAAAAAGTAGAATCGACGGCTGTTAATGGTAATATTATCGTTGCATCGAATCGATCGGTCTGATGTTAATCTCAACCGATTGATCATGCCAAAAACTATAAAAATCCACTCGAAACCTGTATTTCTGAAGTATTTCGCTCGACATCGTCAACGTTACCATCGCTATCTCGTTGGACCAGCACAAAAAACAACACAGAAATCCCCGGCATCTAAGGAGTCTACCTATCAAATTTCAAACGATAGCTTGCAAATTGTGACCTATTGGGAATACAGTAATAGAGTCACAGCAAGGAATGCAGGCCGAGTTAAAGTAGTAGAGACTCATCTCGTTCCTTAATAGGAGATGACATTTAAAAAATCGTTCTTTTACAAACATACTCTATTAACCGGCAGTTTATTCTGTTGATTCAGATATTTAGGTTAGATTGATTCAGATATATTTAACTTCTATGAATTCGATGAATCCTCCAGTAACACTATAAAATCGAATGTGGAAAGAATTGTTAACATAACAGTGAATATCAAAGCTAATTCCGGGCTTAGGAGTAGACAGAACTTCTGCTAATATTAACATGTATCATGTTTTAGCCCTGGGGTCCTAGCGAATTTTGCGAGTCAATTTTTTTCCGCGCACGAAATTAATTACAGTGATTTCCGCCTACAACCGAGTCGTTGCTAGGGAAATGGTACTTCGTCGTTTTTCATCCAACAAAATTCGTTGACCATTCGTTCGAAAGCTCTCGATTTATCCAACAATATTATGTTAACTACGGCGAAGTGCGTGTCCAACAAACTGAGTTATGAGCATGGTTATATAAATAATTGTTTACACACAGGTGATCATTCTCAATAATTGATATTGTGAACATGATTGCAACCGCTTGTTAATTTCTGATGTTTTCATAGAATTTCGAATCAATATCGAGGAGAAAACATGATACATGGTTGAAATTTTTGGTTCTAGAACAGAAATAAGTTGGTTTTTATATACTTCTGATGAATTATATTCTGGTTTATTTGTGAAAGTTTATATATATATAATATAACCGAATGAAATGGCTCTACAAGAGCATATATATATTCAAACAACTTTTAAGGAAAAACAACAATTGACAACATGAAACTAATTTTCATACTTCGGCTTATGCCTTTTTCAAACTACGAGAAAAGAAATTTTGATTTTTGTAAATTGATGAGAAAATCTTGATTTTCTTGAAGCCACTGGCTACTACAGAACGAGTGCCACTAGCCAATACGTTTTTCTTTGGTGTCCAAAAATTGTTGATCACAATCCATTTTGAGAGCCAACGTACTGACTTGGTAAAGTTTCCAAGATACACCGCGGATGTCTCTTGGGGAAAATATCGGCGAAATCTTATCGCACCGTAACCGACGTAGTCTTCAGGGTCTCTCCAATTCGTCGCCGATTCAGAAGCAAACTTTGCAATCCGTTATTGAAAGTGCTGACTTGACATCGGTAAAGACCACACATACCTACAGAATTGTGCCAGCCTGACATGTGTGCTTACCAATCATTATGCAACAATCTAACTTGGTAAAGCATTGCAACTGAATCTGTAGATGAACAACCACCGGGCTTCAATAACCCGTAACCAGCCAATTCCTAGCAAAGAACATGCAAGATATACAATATGATCACTGTATTGTGGTGAAGGTTTTGAAAAAGATGCCACAAAGTTCCAATGACCGACATCTCCACCATGAAAAAAGGCACATAAGTTGGTTTTGAAGGCGAGCCAATCACCCGGTGTCAACATTAATGAGTGAAACTATATTACCAAGCCATCCAATTCCCTGTCAACAAGCCATTTCATCACCTGATTAATTTATCCAAACTCAAAGCCAGCTTAACGTGTTCATCCTCAGGCAAACTAGCTCAAGTGAAAGAGTCGAGGTTGAGCTTAATACATTTAGGTAGGTATACAAATTTGTGCACCCCGGGTTTTCCTCTGATTTGTTACTGGTCAGGGTTCATCTGATCAGAAATCAGGTGACCAGCGAGGAATGTGGTGGTCCAACTTTCGCTATTTAAAATTAACCTCTGTCCAGTATACTACTGGAATTTATTTTTTATTTATCCTATGATTTTATATTAAATCGACCGTTTAAAATCGACTCGTAATATGATATTCTAAGGTGAAGTAATATAGAGGTAGGATCAAAGTATACTTATAATTTAAGTAGCAACTGAAGCTATAAAACATTGTGGCAACTGCTATAATTTATCGAATTATTTACCCCTTGGTCCATTCCTATATGGTTGTATCCTTGATATTGTTCATTCTCAAAACCTCGGTATCCACGGCGGCGGAAGCGATGACCAGAAGATGAGGATATGATCATGAAGCAGATTATCACGGCACACCAGATACTCATGGTTGGCCTGAGTGATCTGGAAATATACATATTTATATCATTACCACAATAGACTGGAAGAAGAACGCAAGGGGAGGCGCCCCCACGATAAGGGAAACACACACACACACACACACACACACACACACACACACACACACACACACACACACACACACACACACACACACACACACACACACACATAAACATATACAATATATAGTATGCACAATGTAACCATTCATATGCATTCAGTTATATATGAATAGAATGGGCTGATAGAGCAGAGGACCGGGACCATAAGGACTCTTTTCAGTTCTTTTATACCTGTCCCACTTCTCACACGCATGCGTCGACCACCAACGGTTGTGGCGTGCTAGGTCAGACTCAAGTCAATGCTTGGTTTCATTAAGAAATTACAACTAAAATGATGAAGTCCACGAACCAAGAAAACTTGGTATAATACAAAATGAACTGGAACAAAAATCATCTTCACAAAGCTCACGATAAGTTGGTTCAAAGAATAAGTAATATTGCAAATGAGGAATTACGGGTTGTGTTGTGTCCTATCACCATCATTTTTGTAAGCTTTACCGCCGCGATTTAACATGTTTTTCAGTACAAAATAGCTCAAAGCATCTTCTATGTGGTGTACGGTAAATGACATTGGATGTGCATAACCGAAATGGCAGAGCTTACGTCATTCCGACTTTGCAGTCCATGTTTTGCAAATAGTTGTAAGGTTCTTTTACTTCTCCTAATGTTAATTCTGATTAGCGACTAATATTCAATTTCTGTATTCTGTGTATTTGGAAATGTTTTGAGTATTTAGCCGAACATAAAATAATAGACTCTTTTATTACTATTCGGTCAAAGTTGATTATTTTAAAATGATAAATCAAAGTTTGAAAAGTGAAATATAAGTACCGTGCGCCTTCATCTCATCATTTCAAACAAATGTTAATGTGCATAATTACCAACAGAAATTTTAGCTTAACACCTAGCTTAGTTGATATAAATCATCTCCCAACCCAGCACCATGATCAGCTGAATTGAAAACAGTTCTTCCAAATTAACCGAATTCGGTTTCCAGCTCCCAGATTGATGAGTTGAAAATCGGTCTCTAAGTAAAATGTACCGGTAAGTATTGATCTACCAAATCAACTGACTCGAAATTAGATCTTCCTGATCTGCTTAGTCATAAACTGAGTTCCCGGACTCGCAGAGTTGAAAAATCTGTAGCCAAATTACTTAATTGTTTAAATATGTATGTATGTTGTAATCAATGTGTTAGGCATTAGATATATAATTTATTTAATGCCAAAAACGGCCAGTTAGTGTCTATTTGGAAAGGTTTCATACTTTCACTAGTCATTTTATACATTTGTATATTGACTACATAAGTACTAACGTTATATTTGTATGTATTTGTTTGTATTTGTATGTACCTATGTTATTATGTTATATTTGTATATTGACTACATTTGTATTTTATTCCACTTTCTTCACGAATTCGTCAGAACTAGTTTCAACTAGTCACATCTAGATACCTACTAATCTATATATCCAACTAATCTGAATTTTCACAAAGAGATTTACTACTTGATGTTGTGTAATTTTGAGACGCAAGCGTAGCGAGCATCCGACCACTGATCTAAGCAAAGCACTGATCTGTGTAAAATCTCTGTTTTTTGTAAAAGAGTGGTTGTAGACGTGTCTAGTTATAATGACGGAGAAGTCTAGTTATATACAATGTCCAGTTCCAAATGATGTCAAGATCGACCCACGATGAATAATAAATGTCAACAATCGGGAATGGGGTAATAAAGCGCCTCTATCGCCTAGATGGAGGCGCTTTATTAGTTCTGACCCCATTCCCGATTGTTGACATTTATTACAACGTCCAGTCAATGTGTTTAAACAGTTGAAAAAAAAAAATATATATATACACATTTACTATAACATATACATATAAAAACTCGGTGCTGCGCCACTGGGGAGACTCCTGACCCCCTTTTGCTTCCAACTTGAGTCTCGGCTAAACAATGGTCCCAAGCGTTTTCCACTTCCTATTTTAGCTTCATAGGTAGTATAAACAAATAAAATAAAATAAAATAAACGTGATCTGAATCACACTCAACTGATCGGTGGGAAGGGGGGGTCTCATTCAGCTGATCTCTGCCGTGATAATGAAAACCATCTAAAGCCCGAAAAGAGCAATTCTAGCAATGTACAAGTTTTCTACGTTTCCCGTGCTTCCCATCCGTCCAGTTCATCATTGTGACTTCATTTTTTGACCGAAACTGTAGGTAGCGCCTCTGAATTCATTAATCTAAAGGAAAAAGGTACATAAACTAGTAAATCTTCAAAATCAATTATAGTAATTTATAAAAGAGAGCCTTTGGCGTGGAATACGCTTTTACCGGGACCTAAAAGTGAAAAATGTTACAAAATATGGCGCAAAATATCGTCACGAAAAAACGAGACTAAAGTGGCGGCGGGCCTAATTTCTTTGGTATTCAATCTATGAAGCTAAAATTTGAGATGGAGAACCCCTGAGACGTGTAGAAACTAATCATGAAGTATAGACCAGCCCCCCAGATCAGCCGAGTAAGATCTGGAGCTAGGTTCTTAGCTTCATAGAAGCTATGAAGCTGAAATTTGAATCGAAGGCCTCTTGTAACATTTAGAAACAAATCGTAAACTCTGAAGCTCCCTAGATCAGCTGGGTGAGCTCCAGGGCTAATTCCTTTGTTATTCAACCTATGAAGCTAAAAATTGAAATGGAAATCCCTTGGAACATTTAGAAACGAATCGCAACGTCAGAAGCTCCTCAAATCAACTGAGTGGGATCGGGAGCTGATTTCTTTGCCATTCAGCCTATGAAGCATACATATGTGTGTGTCATTCCAGACGATAACTTTCCATAGGGTTGAGATAAAAATCTCATTCTTGCGCCAAAAATCAAGCTTTCCAAACGAAAGGATGTTTTCGTTGGCCAACAATTTTTGAGTACATTAAATTGGTCCAATTTCAAAAATGTACTAAAACAATCAATAAAAATGGATAAAAACGGCCAAAAATCGTAAAATTTTTAATTTTTAGCAGAGTTTCAGGCAAAAAAAAAAAAATCTAACAAGAACTATTAACTAGTGCATCAAAAAATTTTCGTTTCAAAATTATGCTGATTAATGTACGTTTAAATTCATTAATATTTATAAAACTGACGAAGAAAACCTAAAAATCGAAATCTTTTTAGAACCATCAAATTTTATTTAGAAAGATCTTTTTGCCATAAAATTGGTATTAAAAAATTTCTTTAAAGTGAAATCTATCAAATTTCAATATAATTTATCATGTAATACGATAGATAATTTAAGAAAATTCGCTCATACTATCTTGCTGCATGACTGGAACTTTTTTATACTGTGGTCGGAGTGACACATTTTCTTGTTAATTTAAAGCATCGTGGATTCGTGAATAGAGGAATTAGGATAGGAACATTGTTATTAAAGCTTCTTAAACTAAACAAACATTATTTTTCAAGTCCAAATTTAAATGTATAACGGAGAACCGGCGTAAGGCAACAAGAAATGAAGCAAGCACTTCGGTATATCGAAAATATAGAACTGTATTTATGAAGGTTCATTTGATGAGAGAGCCATTAAACATACAAGGAATTTCTTAGTTTATTAAATAGTGATGGTTCCTTACCTAAAAATAAGACGAATTTTAAAGAAAACTTGTTAACATGGTATAGTAATTAACAAATCAATTATTGTGAGCAACTTTTCTAGACAAACTTCAAGAGTTATGTATATAATTTGTTTTGATATAGAATTACGTTCTTTTTCTTCTAATATTGACATTATGACTTATATAAGAATTTTATGGTGACTTACGGTATTTTGTGAATAAATTTTACGGTGAATTTTATTTATAATTGAAAGAAAAAGGTCCTAAATTGTACAGATAAATAATTAAACGGTCTAACAGTATCCCTTTATCAATATGCATTTGTTTAAGGAAAATCCGGGCCTCTTCAAGATGGATCCTTCCACTTTCTCCAGTGCTACCCGCCTGAAATCAAAGCGTTTCTACCATTTCGGTTTAGGTGTATCATAAATTACTAATGGGTTCTGGAATCCATACAGCCTACAATGTAAGACCTACATCAATAGAAGACATTAGGATTTAAAAATGGTAGCAGAACACTTACTTGTAATACGGAAGTTGAGTCAGGATTGTGCTACCGCACAGTGATGTCCAGCATATAAATTGATTTGTTTATATAGTGGACCTTTGCTTTTTAATGGATTTCGTTTTTTCTTAATCTTTTTTTTTCAAAACTTTTCCCGCTTATGACGCAGGAGCCCTAATTGTGACTACGTACAGTGTCAATTTACCCGCGGTGATTTCAAAAGGCAATCTAATTAGAATCAAAACTAGAGGCATATCGATTGGATATCTCGTATGAATTTTTTAATGACAAATAAACGTGAGACATGAAAATGTAACGGATATCGGTAAAATATTGCAGATGCAACGTTACTCGAACGGTAATCGAAGAAGCAATTATAAAAGCGATGATTTAAGTAATTATTTGAGTTCAACAACTGATTCGGTTTCCCATTTGAAATAATGAACATTTTTTTTTCGGCAAACAAAACACAATACATTTTAACTAAACTGGCTAAGGACGGTTCAAAAGTCCTGGTGTTTTTTTTTATTTGGTTTAGAAAATTACAACAGTTTAACTCGACCAAGAAATTAAAAATGTTAACCTTGTTCCCACAAAATTTTTAGGTTTAGTATGTTTAATGGCACGTAGATTCAAAATTTCCATCCGTGCTACATAACCATATGAGCGATTTTTCATGGTTTTTCTCATGAGATTAAATTTTTGAATATTTTTTAATTTAATCCTTCAGTGCTCGCGTTGGGTCCGTATGGATCCAGTGTACTTTCCAGTTGGAATTCTTATCCCTTACCTTTCCTCCTACCCCTTTCTGTTTCTTATGTTCTTCTAACCTTCAAAAGTGATAATTTTAGTAACGTTTTGGACGCAATTGATGATATATAATGTGCTAAAATTGTATGTTCAACCCGACGCGAGTAGATAGGTAGGTAAGTTGTTTTCCCTGCCCCTTACAACGCAAGTACTAACCAACCAACTTCGCGCTATCTGTCATGCTGGGAGAAAACTAAAAGATGGCCGTTGGTTTGACTTTTTGGTTTATTATTTCCAATAATAAGCCTATGTGATCGTATAGCAAAAAATTTTTATAACCCCCCCTCAAACTTTGTCACTCTACGTTTCAAGGTGCGTAGAATCCAAATTTGAAATGTCCGTCCGCCGTTCGCCGTCCGGGCCATAAAAGGCCTAAGAATTGACTTAAAAAACCGGTTCTTTCGCACATAGTCTCTAGTTGGGGGTCTAGTTGGTCCTAACGTTTAACCACCCCGATCGCTTTACTCGCATAAATGCTATGGGCCAAAAACGGGGAAAAAGTGTCTTTTTCGAGACTTTAAGTGTTAGACTTACGCACGCGCGCACGCCTGGCAGGGGGTCACGGTGGGTGGTGAGGGGGTTGAGCGGGGGGTGGAGGAGAGGAGGCGCCGCGGCACCTAGCGGCGGCTGGGGTGACCAGGGGCGTAACAGAGGGGTGTAGGAGAATGGATATTTATTACTTTTAACGTGTTATACCCGTATAATACGCCGCGCCAACCTGAGGGGGGGTACAGCATTAGGGGCGTAGTGGAGTAGCAGAAAGGCGTCCGGGGCGTATCGGAACGGATATAATATATATTTTATATTATATTTTATTACTTTTACCCCATATAACATTTAACCTACCTTGAACACACTAGTATATTTAGTATATTATATCATACTTTAGTAAGTTACAAAAATAATTGATCCAGCCCATCTAAAATCCTTCGTTCTTCTTCTTCCCAAAATCTTCTCAGATAGTTCGAAGCAAATCGTTTTTAAATTAAAATTGCATTACATGGGCAGGATGATGTCTGAACCCTCTGGATGAATAGCTGTTTACTTATATTTCTGCCATAGGTAAGTGGGGTGTCGTCACCCAAGTAATTTCGGACACAAAATCGACTGGGATATGTCCCAGATGCTTTTGGAATCCAGTGTACCTACGGTTTTAGTTTGATTCCTATAGAAATTAGCTCCGTGGATTGAATGAGACCACTCGGGTGGCTGTATGATCATTCATTTGCTTCCCACCGGGAGCGCAGCCTGTAACGCGAGAACAGAGGTGGATACTAGAAAAGAGACTGGCGAAAGCCCCAGAGCATGCTGGTTACTATAGCTGATTACTAATCGGCTATCCGATTCAGAAATAATAAAACATTATGTAATATTTTGCAGCGTTTTCATAATTTAAAATGTTACCTACATATGTAAATTATTATTTATGAAAAAAAAAAAATAAATAAATATGATAAAATAAAAATAAAATAAAATAAAATAAGGGTGTCATCATGTCTCGAGTGTCATACCATTGACAGCTGACCCACAAAAGTTCGTGTGAACTCATGCAGTTCAATTTCCCCAAAATTGAGTATGATGAAACCACTGAAACTAAAAGTCCACCACCCCTACCACTAAGTACCTGGTAGATGACTTAGTTCTGCTGGCAAATTGAAACTCAAAATGGCAATCCCCTGGAAATCTAGAAAACCTAAGGCAGGCATACTATGTCTTTTGTGCCTCTATAGTCAGAATTTCACGACACAGGACACAGTAAGTAGGTATCTGGTAGATCAACAAGGTCTTGAAGGTATACACAATCGATGCTCAAAATGACATCTCTCGGAAGTCTGGTAGGCGTAAGAAAGGCAAAAATGTCATTTGTATTCCTGCACTTAGGATTCCTAAGAGGATTATTGTACCCATTTTCGAAAACATATCTGTAAACGCCTCTATTCACTGATATGTGAGGATTCCACCAATGATGTGAAGGTTGTATGAAGTCTGAAAATTAAGGTTATGAACACCGACGGTATGAACAGTGTACTGTTTTAATTTTGTTTGAACTTACGTAGGTACCTCACTTTCTGATAGTCATGAAAGTTTATGTGATATCCACCCGTTATTGATACGAAAAGTTTTTAATTCGTGGGGTGGTCGGTTATTTGTAGATAGGTTCAACAAAAGTGTGGTAGTGTCACGATCACCAAAAACGTTCCCTAGATTTCAGCTTTTCAAAAGTATAATTTAAGTACAGTTTTTTTAAAATTATTAAGCCACTATGGAGGTGGGAGTGCTCCCACTAATCGGCATAATATTCGTGTTTCATTTTGTAAGTGTAAGTACTCGAAGTGAGGGCTGGCTGAAAAAAACAAACCCAACTTGAAGAAAAACAGTAAACCAATTTATTGAGTCATAAAAATTCATTAGTATCACCAAACAAAAACTTTGCCAAAATACTCTCTGACTTGTTTTTATCGTCAATAATGGTTATGGACGAGTTTACTACCCAAATAATGCATAATTAAAACTTCTGAAGTGCGCATGAAGGCCAGAAATGCAATCTGGTTTGAAATAGTTTTACTTGTCAAACAAATGCAAAGTTTTGTGCATTTCAACATATTAACAGTATGAACATATCATAAGTATAAAATTTGAAACTCCTGACACAATTTCCAAAACTAGACCAAATTGATAATATTAAATTAAATTAAAAAAAAAGATCTCGAAAATCTGACCAGATTAGTTGAAACATCACAATTTTTTACTAATAATCCCTTCATTCACCCTCTTCCATAATGAAATTTGAAATTCCTGATATGCCATCCGAAACTAGACCGAATTCATAGTTTAAAAAAAAGAAAATAAAAGACAAAAACCGGACGAGACAAACATTACGGTTTATCAATTTTACCCCCTTATTCACCCTCTTCCATGGAATTTAAAACTTCTGATATACGTTTCAAAACTATATTTAATTCTTAATGGAACAAAATAAGAATCACGAAAATCTGTCAAGATTTGTAGCTTGGGCAGCGCCTGAATCCCCTCCACTCCCCACCGCGACAGAAAGAAATTCCCATGGTTTGTTGCACAACTAGACTAAATTGGAATCGAACCAAATAAGAATAATGAAAATCGGTTGAGAATTGTGGCCTGGGCAACGTTGATAAAATTTGTCACACACACTTTTTTTTTTACAAAACTCTCCCCAAAGGCGGAGGGGGCACACCATCAAATAGAAAAATAAACAAATAAATTAAAAAAGTGAGGAGGACGAGCAGGTTTACCCAACACCGGCAATGGGTATAAGGGAAATTGCAGAATGATGAGGAAGAAGAATGGGATGAAAGGAAGTGCCCCTATAAAATGAGCACCAATTCAAGTAATAACCCCACAGGACGCGGGTGGTGATACCACGGAGCACTTTCGTCGAGATGCCCAACTCGAGTAACTCCGTGGCACTTTTCCCGCACCACACCCCGCGCCATGACACGGTTGCAGCCATAACCTTGATGTTATTGGTCGCCACTCCTTTTAGGTCGGAAATCGCTTGCCGCTGGTCATTTCTGTCATACTTATTTATTTTAGCCCGCCAGGTCTGCTCCGAGTCCATGCTGCCACTGACAATCGGTTTTTCAAAATCAGATGAAAACTGTTGAAATTACGCTAGTAGGAATACTTATTCGCGCATGCGCAATAGCTTCTAATGATAGAGTTATGTTGAAATTTCTAGGGAATGCTCAAATTAACCTCTTCCACCTATCCTCCAAATTAGAGCGAGATCTGACAACGGGGGTCTGAGAAAATGTTACTTGACGGAATTTACGTTTCTGCATGCGCCGAGTGAAGTATTGATTTGGGAACAACCAAACTCATAGGGGAACATCTTCACCCTAACCCACACATACCATGAAACTTTCATAAGAACCGGTTGGATATTGTGGAAATTAAGCTTGTTACAAGGATGTGCGGACATACACTGAGAGATACAGAGAGAAAGACGCGGAACGAAAGTTGTTCCATGCGCTGGCCACATCAACATCCACGAGCTGGCCGCAACTGGAAAACTTAAATGTTGACAATTCTCACCCCGGTTGACGGTAAAGTTTTGTGGGTCTCACGAACAAATGAACGCAATAAATTCCAAATTTCAAAAAATGTGGTACCCGAAAATCATCAAAAATGGCTTAAAACGCCGGACAAATCGTTAAATTTGTACTTTTTTCTTCAAGTGGATAACTCGATACAATCAAAGCCTCTCCATACTTTGTATTTGTATCTTAGATGTCCCAATGTCTAAAAAGACCTCCATTTCAGGGTTCAGCACCATAAGTCGATTAAGAAAGAAATTAGACTCAGAAGTTCCTCAGCTGATCACTGTATCGTAGCACGTGTTCCTACGTGCACTGTATTTATTTTCTATTAGCTCTATTTCAATTTTCTGATACATAGGTTGATCAAGAAATAAATTAGCTTTACGAGCCACTTAGCGTAACGCACCCTTGTAAACGATTTGCCTAATGCAATTTCGTGGCGTTCGACTGAAAGGCTGACTATGTCATCAATACGACTACGAAGATATAGGTACACAAAGAGGGGGATATTAATGGAGTTAAATAATACATCTACCCTTTACTAGTCCCTCTGACCTAAGTATAAAGAAATTCAAGTATCTGAGTTTTCAAGGCAACTTTAATGTGTTCCGGTGTTACAAACGCTAACTCTTTCAAGCTGTCTTTGATGTACTTCAGCAATTGACTCACTAATTTAACGATGTCACTACTAGCGCATGATTTCACTCTCTATAGGTTCTAACCCATGAGGTTGGTTTCATTCGTTTCTTTTGGATATTGTGTATCAATAACAACCAAAAGGTAATAAATTTTGAGTAGAAAGTTTTCAAGATCTCGATTTTTTATATCTGAGCCCTTAAATTCTACCATTTTAGGATGATTTACCGAGCTTCATGGATGAACTAGACCCCAAATGTGATTTATAACCCGAATTTCATAAACTTTGGTCCAGTAGTTTTGGAGAAAAGTTCGAGACGGCGGACGGACCCCTCCCCCCGTTTTGAGGGGGTTAACAATTGTTTTCTTGGTCGATCACAAAGATTTATTATTGGAAATAATAAATCAACAACTTTGTGTCGATTGAGAAACTTTAAGCATTAGCAACAATGAAACAAATGAATTTGATGTACGTATTTTACCGTTTCAGCGAACACACTTTTATGGTGCTTCTTTTCCATTTGGCTGGCAATTGGTGGTTTTTAGCTAACAAATTAATTGCTACTTGGTTTGTTACCTAAAAAACGGAAACATTCAGTCAACTAACCAGAAAAATTACATTTGTAAACTGTCAAATGTACCTACAAAAATAGAGACATTTCCCGAACATGTCCCAAGAAACGGACCGAAGACTGAAATGCGTTGTTGCTCTTAATGGGGAAAAGCAAGTCTGAACAAATTAAAATTTTACATAGACAGTAACTACCCCATCATATTTGTCTTCTTGAGTTCCGAAATCATGCAACACTAGTATTTATTCGGGAATTACTACCTACAGATACCCAGGGGGTGGAAACTTACCAAATTCATCTAGAACTTACGAAATTCCGTGATTTTCTTTTGTTTTGCTGAAATTCCTTGGTTCTTCCATCTTAGCCAAATTCTGTGATTTTTCAAGTTGCATGTATACCTTGGGCAGATTTAACCATTCGTGGTAGGAAAACAATGGTTTCACTTTTCGCAGAAATCTCTTTAGTTGACTTTACGAACATCATGAACTAAGTCGGAACAAAACCAACTAAACTAAATCGCTCGCGACGAAGTTGTGGAAACCCATTTCAATGAACAACGTAGTCTATTTCCACGAAATTAAAGACTTAACAATGTTATATCGACTTCGATGGTTAAGTCATAATCAGTAACAAATGATTACTTTACTTTACTTTTGCAGGTATCACAACAATAAATTATTGACTATGAAAAATTAGAGAACACTGGGGGTTTTGGTGTTTCATCTATTTCTTGGCTCGCGTTTCACTATAAACAACACAATGTGAATTCATATTATTCTTCCTTTACTTATTCTTTACTAGCCGCTCCGGCTCGCTACGCTCGCCTCCACGTCCAGCCGGGGGGCAAGCCCCCCGGACCCCCCATTAAGTTGCTCGCTTCGCTCGCAACGTGTGGCGTGTAGGGAATAGCTTCGCTCGCAAAGTCTGGCATGTAGAAAATGTTGCTCGCTTCGCTCGCAAAGTATGGCATTTAGGGAATTTTACTCGCTTTGCTCGCAAACGGTAGATCCCTAAGGGTAGGTTTAACTTCTGTAGGGGATGCTGCTCGCTACGCTCGCTTGAGGAAGTTATACTGCCCACCCAACTTGGCAGACGTTTTTTTCTGTTGGGGAATTCTTACTTACAAATTAAATCTTATAAAACTACGTGGAACCACGAAAAGTTTATTAGGGGATGTTGCTCGCTTCGCTCGCAAGTCCGTATTTATTCTGTAGGGGATGCTGCTCGCTTCGCTCGCTTGAAGAAGTTATACTGCCCACCCAACTTGGCAGACGTTTTTTTCTGTTGGAAATTCTTACAAACAAATTAATTCTTATAAAACTACGTGGAACCACGAAAAGTTTATTAGGGAATGTTGTACTGCCCACCCAACTTGGCAGACGTTTTTTTCAGTTGGGAATTCTTACAAACAAATTAAATCTTAGAAACTACGTGGAACCACGAAAAGTTTATTCGGGGATGTTGCTCGCTTCGCTCGCAAGGTATACCTGTATATGTGTAGGACAAAGTCCGTATTTATTATTTGAAATGGCTCTCGCTTCGCTCGCAAGGTATTGCGTAGAAGTGCAAAGGGGAACCCCCCTGTGAGGGTCCCTTCAGGTAAGCAACGTTGTGTAACGGCGGCCCGTGGTCGATTAATTTCTGATATTAAACGCTTCCCTCGCAATTCCCCTCCCAATTTGACCTACTTTCCGTCTTTTTTTTCGATATCCGATTTCGGATTCAGATTCGGCGGACCCAAAGCTGTATTTCGCCCGCGAAAACCGTTCCGAAAAACGTACCTTTATGGGGTATATTTTAATCGGAAAAAACCAAGTTTTTCGGCGGACTTTTCGAGAAAACGGGTCCGTAGGTACTTTCGCATTTTTTAACGCATTTCCCGATACTTTTTTCGCAATCCGATCGCGCCGTCGTCTTCCTCGTTCAAAAACCTACGAAACCCGTATTTTTCCGGAATTGTCAACGGCCGTTTAGAGGGGTAGGGGAAGCGGGGAAGTCCAAAAAGCGCACATTAATTATTACTTCGACCCCCCTCCCGCCCTACGGCCCATGGTTCGGGTGGGATTAGAAAATTTTAAATTCGCTTATACACCCTATCGGAAAATCCCAAGAAGATCCCACCACTCGTAGATCCGGCCCACTCAGCCGTTTGGCCGTGCATAGACACGACAAACGGACAAACGGACGGAGTTTCATTCTTATTAATAACTAGCCGCTCCAGCTCGCTACGCTCGCTTCCACGTCCAGCCGGGGGGCAAGCCCCCCGGACCCCCCATTAAATTGCTCGCTTCGCTCGCAAAGTGTGGCATGTAGGGAATGTAGCTCGCTTCGCTCGCAAAGTGTGGCATGTAGGGAATGTAGCTCGCTTCGCTCACAAAGTGTGGCATGTAAGAATGTTGCTCGCTTCGCTCGCAAAGTGTGGCATGTAGGGGATGTTGCTCGCTTCGCTCGCAAATGGTAGATCCCTAAGGGTAGGCTTACCGTGTGTAGGGTATGTTGCTCGCTTTGCTCGCAAACGGTAGATCTCTAAGGGTAGGTTTAACTTCTGTAGGGAATGCTGCTCGCTTCGCTCGCTTGAGGAAGTTATACTGTTCACCCAACTTGGCAGACGTTTTTTTCAGTTGGGAATTCTTACAAACAAATTAAATCTTATAAAACTACGTGGAACCACGAAAAGTTTAGTGTGGTATGTAGGGAATGTTGCTCGCTTCGCTCGCAAAGTGTGGCTGTATACATGCGATGTATTACAATTGAAACATGTAGGGGATGTTGCTCGCTTCGCTCGCAAATGGTAGATCCCTAAGGGTGGGTTTTACTTCTGTAGGGGATGCTGCTCGCTTCGCTCGCTTGAAGAAGTTATACTGCCCACCCAACTTGGCAGACGTTTTTTTCTGTTGGAAATTCTTACAAACAAATTAATTCTTATAAAACTACGTGGAACCACGGAAAGTTTATTAGGGAATGTTGTACTGCCCACCCAACTTGGCAGACGTTTTTTTCAGTTGGGAATTCGTACAAACAAATTAAATCTTATAAAACTAAGTGGAACCACGAAAAGTTTATTCGGGGATGTTGCTCGCTTCGCTCGCAAGGTATACCTGTATATGTGTAGGACAAAGTCCGTATTTATTATTTGAAATGGCTCTCGCTTCGCTCGCTTCGCTACCTATGTATACCTGCTCGCCTCGCATTATTGTGACATCGAACCCTTCACGTCAATTCTTGAGCCTTCTCTCGTCCACGTTACAATCATTTTAATCACTTTGCTCGCTTCCGCTCGCAATTTGACCGAGTTCTCGTCACTTTTTTCGATATCCGATTTCGGATTCAGATTCGGCGGACCCAAAGCTGTATTTCGCCCGCGAAAACCGTTCCGAAAAACGTACCTTTATGGGGTATATTTTAATCGGAAAAAACCAAGTTTTTCGGCGGACTTTTCGAGAAAACGGGTCCGTACTCTCGCATTTTTTTGACGCATTTCGCGATACTTTTTTAGCGATCCGATCGCGCCGTCGTCTTTCTCGTTCAAAAACCTACAAAACCGGTATTTTTCCAGAATTTTCAACGCCCGTTTAGAGGGGTAGGGGAAGCGGGGAAGTCCAAAAAGCGCACATTAATTCTTACTTCGACCCCCCTCCCGCCCTACGGCCCATGGTTCGGGTGGGATTAGAAAATTTTAAATTCGCTCGCTCCCCCTTTCGGAAAATCCCAAGAAGATCCCCCCACTCGTAGACTCCCCCCACTCAGCCGTTTGGCCGTGCATAGACACGACAAATAAACAGACAGACAAACGGAGTTTCATTCTTATTAATAGTACTAGCCGCTCCGGCTCGCTACGCTCGCCTCCACGTCCAGCCGGGGGGCAAGCCCCCCGGACCCCCCATTCAATTGCTCGCTTCGCTCGCAAAGTGTGGCATGTAGGGAATATTGCTCGCTTCGCTCGCAAAGTGTGGCATGTAGGGAATGTTGCTCGCTTCGCTCGCAAACGATAGATCCCTAAGGGTAGGTTTAACTTCTGTAAGGGATGCTGCTCGCTTCGCTCGCTTGAGGAAGTTATACTGCCCACCCAACTTGGCAGACGTTTTTTTCTGTTGGAAATTCTTACAAACAAATTAAATCTTATAAAACTACGTGGAACCACAAAAAGTTTATTCGGGGATGTTGCTCGCTTCGCTCGCAAGGTATACCTGTATATAGGTAGGAAAAAACCCGTATTTATTCTTTTGAAATAGGCCTGCAGGTAACATTGTGAAATACCTGACGAACCCCTTGACGTCCTCGTAGAGCCTTCTCGCGAACACGGCAAAATTAATTTCTGATGTTAAACGCTTCTCCTCGCTTCAGCTCGCGATTTGACCGACTTAAGGTCACTTTTTTCGGAAAACTTACGAAACCCGTATTTTTCCGGAATTGTCAACGGCCGTTTAGAGGGGTAGGGGAAGCGGGGAAGTCCAAAAAGCGCACATTAATTCTTACTTCGACCCCCCTCCCGCCCTACGGCCCATGGTTCGGGTGGGATTAAACAATTTTAAATTCGCTCGCTCCCACTTTTGGAAAATCTCAAGAAGATCCCCCCACTCGTACACTCCCCCCACTCAGCCGTTTGGCCGTGCATAGACACGACAGACAGACAAACAGACAGACAAACAGACGGAGTTTCATTCTTATTAATAAAGAGATAGAGATAGAGATAGAGATTATGGCTAGCGTCGCGGACGGGTAACATCGTAAAAACCAGTAAAAATTTTGTTAAGCGTGGAGGAAGTTTTTCAAGACATAGAAAATTAGTGTTTCACAAGACAGAAAATCAGTGTTTTGGGGTTTATTTTTGCCGTGAGACTGACCCATCTCGCGTTCACCCGAGTGTATATAGCCACCAGTTCCATTCAAGTACCTATCGGGCAATAAACACCTTCTACTGACGGTTTCACTACCAGGTAGTATTCCTTCTCATCCGACGTTTTTAATAGAGAGTAGGGTAGGGTATATATATATTTAAAATAACAATAATAATAAGAATTATTATTATGGAATTAAGGTGATGGCATATTTATTGAATTAATGCTATTAATGAATACGTGTATTCGAACATATATACTGTTATAGGTGATTTAGTTCATACTGATTAAGTACCATTTTCATGATCTGTAACTTTACGTTGAGGACGGATCGCCAAATCATTCATACATTTCTTTTGCCCGAACCTCAAACAACAATCAACGTTTATTATATACGAGTCAGCCTCGTATGTCAGCCTCGTTGTCGATTGTATGACCTTCAGAATCCTCCTCATTGTAAGTCCGGTCTTGCCACGACTTTTTATGTTTTTTATACCAATTTTCGAGGCTACGCAATTTCTTGTCTACAACGCAAACTTGTCCTGGGCAAGGACCACTACAAGATGGTTTTCTAGTCGAGATTATATTCCCATTATTGTATACAAACTGGAGGATGCAGTTATGTTCAAGTTCTGGATTTATGAAGCCAACACGGTAGATAATTCCCTCGGCACTCATCTGAAAATAAAAAAATAACTAATCAAACTGCAAAAAAAAAAAAAAAAAACCGCAGTTTGCGTAAGCAGAATTAATTTTTTGAATCGGTTAGCTGGAGTTCTGGGTGGAGCCCGCCATTTTATTTGTCCCTTGATGTCCTAGAGAGGCTCCCTATCAAATTTCATTGTAATCAGACAGACTACACAAATTTTAGCACACTCAGCTGATCAGGATGGCGCTTGTATGTTCAGTCGTCTCTCGTTATTCCAGAGAGGCTCTCTCAATTTTCAACATCCTACGGTAAACAGGAAAGATTTTTAGCTTACTTAGCTGTTCAGGATGACGCCTCTTACTTGGCTCGTCTCTTGATGTCCCAGAGAGGCTCCCTATCAAATTTTGACAACCTGAGATGGATAGGAGAGATTTGAGCACGATTGTGCATCATTTTGATTGATATTATGGCTCGTGGTCAGCTGATCCTCACCAAATTCTGCGAGGCACAAGTTCCAGTAAGGTAATACAACATTTCAAAATTTGGTCCAAATCGGACCAGCAGTTTCGGAGGAGTAGTAAGCACAAAATTTTGTCCATATATATATATATATATATACTAGCCGCTCCGGCTCGCTACACTCGCCTCCACGTCCAGCCGGGGCAATTTTTTGAGTTTCCTCATCTCTTCCTTCGGCAGAAATACATATCGATTCCACGTCAATTCGGTACTCCAACTTTTTTTAAACCAATTGTGCTCATTAAGACTCGCGCCATAGAGAAAGGTACGATGTTTTTCTACAATATATCCACATTAAATCCTGATTGAATCTTTGCAACAGATATAAGGATGATGCGTCAGCACAGCATTTCTGAGAGAGTGGTGGAACAGCCTGACTCACCGAGGTTCAAAGTATGGTTACTGATTTCAAGGGCCACTATTCTAAGAAAATACTGGTGAAATCCTTGCATTTTATAGACACTTTAAGAGTTCAACTGGGGTTGGCGTCTTGGACCACAAGATTCAAGTGCCCGATTCAGCAAGTAATTTCTTACAAAATTATATGAAACACTTGAGAATAAGTGAAAATAATGCATTCCCAAAATACTTCCTAAAACAAGGGGTTAACGAAAGTTTTCTGTAAGAGTCTTGTTTTGGGAATGATTTGTTGGCTTGATACCTGGAGTTTCTGTTCCCGATCCTGAGAAACTATATATGAAGAATTGTTCCATTACTCCTAAATTATAGTATAATTATCTATTTGTCAAGGTTCTCGGGGTGAAATTATTTGCATAAGAAAACGACTTATCATTTTAATACTCGTAAACAGTGCACTTACTTTTTGTCTGATATCCTGAAGTTCAATGTTCACTGGATCATATCTCACCTGGCCTAAGCATTGGTGTACCATGCCTGTAAGGTCTGGTGTAATTCTTGTTCTTGACCATTTCACCTGTAAAAATAGATGCATAAGACATCATAGTAATTACCGAAACCCCCGCTAAATTCATCTGGTAAAATATTAAGACGCTGATTATTTTATCTAGCAGACCCTTCATCCATCTAAATTACGAAATAAATGATAGGTAAGCAATGATTCATTTCTAAGCTTGAGAGCCAGATGTGTTGCGGGACTTTACGAATCGTCTTAGGTCTTCTGGAGAAGGCAAAAATGTCGCAATAAACCAACGAAAGTTCATGAAGTTGGTTCAAAATCACATATAGGTCAAGGATGAGCCTGAAATCTGGCATCACTTTTAATCCATTCCAAGGGTAAATCTATTGGGTTCTCAGACCAGATAAATCACTAAATTTGAAAAAATTAGAATTTTCAAGCCTGGCTGGGATTTGAACCCACGACCTCGCGGGTTCTAATAACGGGACATTGTAAATGGGACATTTTAAATGGGGACGTTACATAAAAAATTATTGGGGGTCGGCCTAAGAGTTGCATAGCAATTAATATATATATATATATATATATATATATATATTTATTTATTTATATACTCGGCCCTTCGGGCCTCGCAAGGGGCTCCGCCCCTTGACCCCCCTAATCTATACTCGGCGCTTCGCGCCTCGCCGGATTTTTTCTCTTTTCTACTGTGTTGAAAACGAGGATAATTTGCTATGCAATTCGTCTCACGAGAAAAAAAAAAGAAAAAAAATTTTCAAGCCTGGCTGAGATTCGAACCCACAACCTTCGTCTCATGAGAAAAAATAAACATTTTTTTTTCAAGCCTGGCTGGGATTCGAACCCACAACTTCTTCAATTTGTCACCGATTCAGTAACGAACTTCGCAATCCGTTATTGAAAGTGCTGACTTGACATCGGTTGAGACCACATGTACCTACAGAAGTGTTAACTCAGCATTATGCCAGTCTGAAATATGTGCTTACCAATAATTATGCAACAATCTAACTTGGCAAAGCATTGCAACTGAATCTGTAGATGAACAACCACCTGGCTTCAGTTACCAGTAACCAGCCACTCCCTAGCAAAGAACATGCAAGATATATAATTTGATCACTGTATTGTGGTGAAGGTTTTGAAAAAGATGCCACCTAGTTCCAATGACCGACTTCTCCACCAATGAAAAAAGGCACATAAGTGGGTTTTGAAGGCGAGCCAATCTTCCGGTATCAACATTAATGAGTGAAACTATATTACCAAGCCATCCAATTCTCTGTCAAGAAGCTATTTCGTCACCTGATTAATTTAGCCAAACTCAAAGCTAGCTTAACGTGTTCATCCTCAGACTAACTAACTCAAGTGAAAGAGTTGAGGTTGAGCTTAATACATTTAGGTAGGTATGCAAAATTTGTGCACCCCGGGTTTTCCTGTGATTTTTTACTGGTCAGGGTGCAACTGATCAGAAACCAAGTGGCCAGCGAGGAATGTAGTGGTCCAACTTTCGCTATTTAAAATTAACCTCTGAGGGGATTTCTTATTTATCCTATGATTTTATATGAAATCAACCGTTTAAAATAATATGGTATTCTAAGGTGAAGTACTAAATAGGTAGGTTCAAAGTATACTTGTAATTTAAGTAGCAACTAAACCTATAGAACATTGCGGCAACAGCTATAATTTATCGAATTATTTACCCCTTGGTCCATTCCCATATGGTTGTATCCTTGATATTGTTCAGTCTCAAAACCTCGGTATCCACGGCGGCGGAATCTATGACCAGAAGATGAGGATATGATCATGAAGCAGATTATCACGGCACACCAGATAGTCATGGTTGGCCTGAGTGATCTGAAAATATACATATTTACATCATTACCACGATAGAGTGGAAGAAGAACGCAAGGGGAGGTGCCTCCACGATAAGCGAAACACAAACACACACACACACACAGACACACAGACACAGACACAGACACACACACACACACACACACACACACACACACACACACACACACACACACACACACACACACACACACACACACACACACACACACACACACACACACACACACATATATATATATATATATATATATATATATATATATATATATATGTATATATATATATATATATATATATATATATATATAGTAGTGGTGGAATTGTTGAGGTTCGATCAGTAAAACCAAGTGGGTGCCAACTTTTCGAAGAATTTTTTCCTCCATCTTCAGGGCCTTAAAATTAGACAAAAAGGGGGGACAAGTGATATACATATTGAATTACAAAATTAATTACACAATAGAGGAAGTGTATATGATCAGATAAAAAGGGTGCTATAGATGATGACAAGTGATATAGATGATGCGGATGGGCATATTGAATTACAAAATTAATTACACAATAGGGGAAGTGTATATGAGGTTGAACTGGTAAAACAAATGAAAACAGAAGGAATGGAAACAATCCAGGCCCCGTTCTTCTTTTGTACTTCTTAGCATAAATAGGAACTTTTTTGAACATTCATAATCAGTCGTCACATGTCTGTGTGGAAGTAAACTTCGTTTCTCTCCACTGCTGTTCGACTGCCTGCTGTAAGTAATTCTTCCCTTTTTCGTATATATATTTCTATTTTTCGTATAAATTTCAACGTAATACTTAATCTTAGTTTTAAACGCCTGGATTGTTTCCATTCCTTCTGTTTTCATTTGTTTTACCAGTTCAACCTCATATACACTTCCCCTATTGTGTAATTAATTTTGTAATTCAATATGCCCATTCGCATCATCTATATCACTTGTCCCCCCCTTTTTATCTGATCATATACACTTCCTCTATTGTTCAATTAATTTTGTAATTCAATATGTATATCACTTGTCCCCCCTTTTTGTCTAGTTTTAAGGCCCTGAAGATGGAGGAATAAATTCTTCGAAACGTTGGCACCCACTTGGTTTTACTGATCGAACCTCAACAATTCCACCACTACTTTAATACTCTACGATCAACATACTTCAAATTAAATATATATATATATATATATATATATGAAAATTTTTTTATATCCAAATTTTTTTATATCAATTTTTTTCGGATCGTGGGTTCAAATCCCAGCCAGGCTTGAATTTTTTTTTTTTTTTTTTCTCGTGCGACGAATTGCATAGCAAATTATCCTCGTTTATCTAACAGTAGAAAAGAGAAAAGATCCGGCGAGGCGCAAAGCGCCGTGTATAGATTAGGGGGGTCCAGGGGGACGAAGCCCCCCTGGCGGGGTCAAGGGGCGTAGCTAATATATACAGGGTGGAAGCGGATAAGTGACGAAAATTTTTTTGCGTTAGTCTGCATCAGAAATGTAGTCAAATGCCGCCAACCGTATATTTTTATCTCAATCCGTACTGGAGATATGATTTTTTATAGGTTTTTTCAGGAAAACCGTGTTTTTTCATTTTAAACTCATAATTCTCCACTTTGTCTCATTTAATTTCAACTTTTGACCTCATTTTCAAAATCAGCGTTGAATTTCCTATAAGAATAGTGTAATTGGGTTCTTAAAAAGTGCCATTCGAAGACCTTCAATTCAGCTCAAACATAGACGATTTTGAAAAAATAAAATTTCTGAAAATCTTTAAAACTTTACTACTCTTCCAAAAGAAATTCTGGAAACTGGCAAATCTCATGAAAACTGCTTCATCTAATACTCTTTCCAACGGTATAGTCAATTTTACTTTTACTTTGTTATTTAGGGGAGAAACTCATGTTATAATGTTAAAAAATGTGGGGTTTTCAGTGAAATCGTTGGTTTTCTCGAAAAATTACCCTTTATGAACCTACAAGTATGGGGTCGGTTTCTACGTATTTTTTCACGCTGAATCAAATGGTAACGCTTGCAGATCTCTCCAGCTACGTTATAATCGAGTTTTACAATTTAAATAACTAGTTTTACCCCATGACACACATACATTTAAGCGTAACAAACAAACTAAAAATTGTGAGTTTAAGTGTAAATCTCGGTTATACCGAAGTTGGAGATATCTACAAATGTTACCATTCGATTCAGCGTGGAAAAATACGCAGAAATCAACCTCATACTCGTAGGTTCATGGAGGGTCATTTTTCAAGAAAACCATCGATTTGATGGAAAAAAACCTCATTCTTCAACATCAAAACATAATTTTCTCCCCTAAATAACAAAGTAAAAGTAAAATTGACTATACTGTTGGAAAGTGTATTAGATGAAGCAGTTTTCATGAGATTTTCCAGTTTCCAGGATTCTTTTTGGAAGAGTAGTAAAGTTTTAAAGATTTTCAGAAATTTTATTTTTTCAAAATTGTCTATGTTTAAACTGATTTCAAGGTCTTCGAATGGCACTTTTTAAGAACCCAAATACACTATTCTTAAGGAAATTCAACGCTGATTTCGGAAATGAGATCAAAAATTGAAATTAAATGAGGCAAAGTGGAGAATTTTGAGTTTAAAAGGAAAAAACACGTTTTCCTGAAAAAACCTTTAAAAAATCAAATCTCTAGTGCGGATTGAGATAAAAATATTCGGTTGGCGGCATTTGGCTACGTTTCTGATACAGACTAACGCAAAAAAAATTTCGTCACTTATCCGCTGCCACCCTGTATAGTATACACAATGTAACCATTCATATGCATTCAGCTATATATGAATAGAATGGGCTGATCGAGCAGAGGACCGGGACCATAAAGACTCTAGTTTCACTGTTCTTTTATACCTGTCCCACTTCTCATACGCATGAGTCGACCACCAACGGTTGAGGCATGCTAGGTCTGACTCGAGTCAACGCTTGGTTTTATTAAGAAAGTACAACTAAAATACTGGAGTCCACTAACTAAGAAAATTTGGTATAATACAAAATAAAGTGGAACAAAAATCATCATTATAAAGCCCACGATAAGTTGGCTCCAATGAATAAGTAATATTGCAAATGAGGAATTACGGATTTTTTCGTGTTCTATCACCATCATATTTGTAAGCCTTACCGCCGCGATTTAACATGTTTTTCAGTACAAAGGAGCTCAAAGCATCTTCGTGGTGCACGGTAAATGACTTTGGATGTGCATGACCAAAATGGAAGAGCTTACGTCATCATTCCGACTATGCAGCCCATGTTTTGCAAATAGTTGTAAGGTTCTTTTACTTCTCCTAATGTTAATTCTGATTAGCTGCTAATATTCAATTTCTCTATCCTGTATATATGGAAATGTTTTGAGTATTTAGCCGAACAAGAAATAACAGACTCTTTTATTATTATTCGGTCAAGCCCAAGTGTCAAGGTTGATTGTTTTTAAATGATAAATCAAAGTTTGAAAAGTGAATATTAGTACCGTGCGCCTTCATCTCATCATTTCGAACAAATGTTAATGTGCATAATTACCAACAGAAATTTTAACCTATGAAGCTGAAATTCGAATCGGAGGAGCCCTGTGACATATCGTAAACTCATCCATAGCAAATCGTAAACTCTGAAGCTCCCTAGATCAGCTGGGTGAGCAACGGGGCAAATTTCTTTGCCATTCAACCTATGAAGCATATGTATGTATGTGTCAGTCCAGAATATAACTTTCTTTGGGGTTGACATAAAAATCCTATTCTTTCACTAAAAATCAAGCTTTTCAAACGCAAGGATGAGTTCGATGGCCAATAATTTTTGAGCACATTAAATTGGTCAAATTTCAAAAATGTACGAAAAAAATCACTAAAATGGATAAAAACGGCCAAAAATCGTAAAATTTTTAATTTTTAGCAGAGTTTCAGGCAAAAAAAATCTATCAAAAACTATTAACTAGTGCATCAAAGAATTTTCGTTTCAAAATTATGCTGATTAACGTACGTTTAATTTCATTAATATTTGCTGAAAGTCTATAAAAAACTGACGAAGAAAACCTAAAATCGAAATCTTTTGAAAACCACCAAATTTTATTTAGTACGAGTACTCTTTGCCATAAAATTGGTATTAAACTATTTATTTCTACTGAAATTGTTCAAATTTTAATATAGTTTGACATGTTTGACATACGATAGATAATTTAAGAAAATTCGCTCATACGATCATGACTGGAACTTTTTTATACTGTGGTTGGAGTGACATATTTTCTTGTTAAATTTAAAGCATCGTGGCTTCGTGAATAGAAGAATTAGGATAGGAACATTGTTATTAAAGCTTCTTAAACTAAACAAACATCATTATTCAAGTCCAAATTTAAATGTATAACGGAGATCCGGCGTAAGGCAACTTAGAACTGTATTATATGAAGGTTCATTTGATGTATGAGTCATTAAAGTTAAGAGTTTATTAAATAGTGATGGTTCCTTATGAACAATGAAGACAAATTTTAAAGACAACTTTTTAACATGATATAGATAGTAACTAACAAATCAATTATTGTGATCAACTCCACTAGACAAACTTTAAGAGTAATGTATATAATTTGTTTTGATACAGAATTACGTTCTTTTTCTTCTAATATTGACATTATGACTTATGAATTTTATTGTGACTTACGGTATTTTGTGAATAAATTTTACGGTGAATTATATTTATAATTGAACGAAAAAGGTTGTAAATTGTACAGTTGAATAATAAAACGGTCTAACAGTCTGCTTTTATCAATATTCATTTGTTTAGAGAAAATCCGGGCCTCTTCAAGATGGGTCTACTATCTCCAGTGCCACCCGCCTGAAATCAAAGCGTTTCTACCATTTCGGTTTCGGTGTATCATAAATTACTAATGGGTTCTGAAACCCATACAGCCTACAATGTAAGCCCTACATCAATAGAAAACATTGGAATTCAAAAATGGTAGCAGAACACTTACTCGTAATGCGAAAGTTGAGTCAGGATTGTGCCACCGCACGGTGATGCCCAGCGTATAAATTGATTTGTTTATATAGTGGATCTTTGCTTTTTAATGGATTTCGTTTTTTCTTAATCTTTTTTTTTTTTAACTTTTCCCGATGTACAGTGTCAATTTACCAGCGGTGATTTCAAAAGGCAATCTAATTAGAATCAAAACTAGAGGCATACCGATTGGATATCTCGTATGAATTTTTTAATGACAAATAAACGTGAGACATGAAAATGTAACAGATATCAGTAATACATTGCAGATGCAAGGTTACTCGAACGGTAATCGAAGAAGCAAATATAAAAGCGATGATTTAAGTAATCATTTGAATTCACCAACTGATTCGGTTTCCCATTTGAAATAATGAACCTTCTTTTTCGGCCATACATTTTAACTAAACTGGCTTAGGACGGTTCTATAATCCTGGAATAATTTCCGATCAATCCTACAGGAATGAACTGAAGAATAAACAAAAATCATTATCCCGAAAACTGTCAAAATAAGAATCGTGTTTTCGTTTATTTCGTTTAAAAAATTACAACAGTTCAATTCGATTAAGAAATTAAAAATTTTAACCTCGTTCCCACAAAATTTGTAGGTTTATGTTAAATGGTACGTAGATTCAAAAGTTCCATCCGTGCTACATAACCATATGAGCGATTTTTCATGGTTTTTCTCATGAGGATAAATTTTTGAATATTTTTTTATTTAATCCTTCAGTGCTCGCGTTGGGTCCGTACGGATCCAGTGTACTTTCCAGTTGGAATTTTCCTCCCTTACCTTTCCTCCTACCCCTTTCTGCTTCTTATATTCTTCTAACCTACAAAAATGATAATTTTAGTAACATTTTGGACGCAATTGATGATATAATATATATAACGTGCAAAAATTGCATGTTCAACCCGACGCGAGTAGATAGGTACGTGTTTTCCCTGCCCCTGACAACGCAAGTACTAATGTGAATGGCCGCAATGGAATTTTACAAAGTAAGTAGACGGGTAGTTGTCTCCAACTACCAACTTCGCGCTATCTGTCATGCTGGGAGATAACTAAAAGATGGCCGTTGGTTTAAATTTTTCACACTTTACAATGACTTGCAGATGTAAATTATTACTCATGAAAACAAATAAGAGTGTCATTCCATTGACAGCTGGTCCACCAAAGTTCGCGTGAACTCATGCAGTTCAATTCTCCTAAAATTTAGAATGATGAAACCACTGAAACTAAAAGTCTACCACACCTACCACTGAGTAAGTACCTGGTAGATGAATGAGTTCCGGTGGCTAATTGACACTGAAAATGGCAATTCCCTGGAAATCTAGAGAACGTAAGGCAGGCAAACTATGTCTTTTTTGCCTCTATACTCAGGATTTCACGATACAGGATACAGTAAGTAGGTATCTGGTAGATCAACAAGGTCTTGTAGTTATACAGAATCGTTGCTCAAAATGACATCTCCTGGAAGTCTGGTTGTTTCGAGCATTAGCTCAAAATATGTGCTGGTTGACTTGGGCATTTCCTAATCTACCTACTCAACTGAGGTAAATGACACTCATTGGTAACTTTCGGATATCCACTAAGCCTCAAACTTCTAATATCTTAAAAGAACCTGTTCAGAATCGTTATTCTGCCATTCATACCTAAAATATTTCCCAGGGTGGGTTTTTCCCAACGTTCTCCTCATCAATTTTCATAACTTCTAATCCTTTAAATAGATTAGTCGTTTCCTAGGTCTTAACAACGACCCTGTCAACTTAATCCTTGGATATTTTCTCACGCTGGAGTTTTCCCTTTCCTTCAAACTACCCCTTTCTAGCCATTTCCCAACAGAACTTAGGTGGTGGTTTGATTTTTATCGATATGACTTCGACCCTAACCTGGAAACATAGTAGTGCTCCGTATTCTGCATGTTATATTGTGTTAACGTCCCTGTGTATATAATATTCTCTTTATCTTCGATTTAGTGACGAACTTATTGAATATACTAGTGTAAATAGTAGTTTTAGTTTTCTTCTCGATATACTGCATCGATTTAAAATCTTCGTTTTCGTTTATTTGATATCCCGTTCTCTTAACACTGGTGAACGTAAGAAAGGTAAAAATGTCATTTGTATTCCTGCGCTTAGGATTTCTAAGAAGGATTCGCACATTTTCGAAAACATCTGTAAATGCCTCTATTCCCTGATATGTGAGGATTCTACCAATGATGTGAAGGTTGTATGAAGTCTGAAAGTTAAGGTTATGAACACCGGTGTTATGAACCGTGGACTGTTTTTATTTTGTTCGAACTTACGTAGGTACCTCACTTTCTGATAGTCATAAAAGTTTATGTGATATCCACCCGTTATCAATATTGTGAGGCGTTAGAAAAATTAAGTATGAGAGAGATTTAAGTACCTTCGTAATTATTAGAGATGGTTAGAGATGGCTTGATATTTAGCTAGGATTAGCTGGATGGTTAAAGCGTACTGCAACGGCCGTCGAATTTGAGAGCAGGAACGAGAATAGCCGCCAGACGAGATTCCCCCGCTTGGCTTTTGTGGCAGACGCAGTCCTGCCACCTCTCCGGATTATATGTTCGGATGGATCTCATGGAGGCTTGCAAATCCAACACTCCCCTCCAAGCTTCCATCCAGGCAGCTCCGTATTTAATTTCGCCGGATTACGTAAGGATTGAGAGAATGAATGAGAAGAACCTTCTCATTCAATTCGATCTGCAACAGTACAGTTCACATACACACATTCCGATTAGTGCTGGAATAACATCAAATTTCTAAATTTAATAAATTTTGATTTGTGCAGTGACTTCGTCAGTGTGTCTGCAATTTGGTCATCAGTAGATATCCACCGGATTGTGATATTTCCTTTACGGTGTTCCTGTCGTACGTAAAGATAAGATAGCCTAACCAAATGTTTCAGAGTAGACGAATCATCTACTTCCGCTAAGCGGATTGCCGGTTTAGAATCCTCATGGATTGTCGGTATTATTTTGATCCCCGCTAACTCTGAACACATTGTACGTATTGAGGCTAATTCTCTGCACGCCGTACTCATTGCAACGAATTCGCTCTCTGCTGAGGAGAGAGCTATGTGATTCTGACGCTTAGTTCTCCAAGCTACCGGATTACCGAAAAGGTAGATTATGTAACCAGTCGTGGAGAAACCCCCTTCGGCCGAGAGTCCTAGGGATGCATCCACGTAACAATCTATTCCATCCCCCTTATCGGAGAACATAAGTCCAAAATCTTTCGTACCTCTTAAATATCTCATTATCCGTATTACTGCTTGCCAGTCCTCCATCGTAAAATTTGACTGTCGTCTACTCAGAATATTAGTAGCATATGAAATATCTGGTCTGACTCCCCCTTGTATGTACAATAATGATCCAATAGCTTGTCGGTAAGGAATCGAATTCAAGTCACCGGGTTGTTTCAATTTTTCATTGACTCCATTCCTATCAACAATCATTGGTGTAGACACCGTTCTATCACAATGAGGGTCAAATTTCTTTAACATCGATTCTATGTGAGACCTCTGAGTAAGACCGATAGTTTTGTTCCTCCGGTTTCGTATGATTTCTAATCCTAGGAATTTTCTTGGTTCTCCCAGATCAGTTATCGAGAATTCCTTTTCTAATATAGATTTTACTTGTTTGCGTTTTTGATTACTATTTGTTGCTAGTAAAATATCATCGACATATAGCAACATTATAGCAATTTGATCTCCGGATTTCCAAACAAACAGGCAGGGTTGGAAAGGATAGGGTTTAAAATCCATTCTTTCCACAGCCTCCTGGAATCTTATGAACCATCTCCTTGGAGACACTTTAAGACCGTAAAGAGCTCTGTGTACTTCACATACACTATGACTCTTTATATCATCACCGGTTTGTAAGTATTCTGCATACCCATCGGGAATTTCTATATATACGAGTTTGTCTAAGGAACCGTTTAGAAAAGCCGTTTTTACATCGTACTGAGCAAGATCTAAATCGAATTTGGCTGCAAGTATTAATAAAAATTTGACATCTGGTAATCTTGCTACTGGAGCGTAGATTTCAGATATATCATACTTATTATTATCGGCAAAGCCTTTTACTACAAGTCTGCTCCTATATCTTATTGAACCGTCTGCCTCCGTTTTCTTTTTGTGAACCCACCTAGTTTTCATTACCCTCACACCTTTCGGTACCGTATTTCGAGGAATGATTTTCCAGGTGTTGCAATTTTCCAAAGACTGAAACTCCGTTTCAATTGCTTCTAACCAAGCATCTGCGTCTGGCGAAGCCAGTGCTTGTGAATAGGTAATTGGGTCCTCCCCTAATTCGTCTGCAGAATTTTGTAGGAAACACGCCAGATTTTCTGCATTATCGAATTCTTCGTAAAATTCGCATTCATCATTTTCGTGAATTAAAACCGGGTTTGATGTCTTTTCTGTTTCTCGTCCGGATTCAACAGAGACATCCTGCACTTGTTCAAAGCCGGATTTAAATGAATTCTCTAATGAAAATTCAACTTGATCAAGTGGCAATTTAACAATTGACCTGTCTCTCAAATAATCCGCGTAAGTCCTACTTTCTACAAAATCTACATGTTTTGATCTCACTACCGTTTTATTTTGGAAATGCAGTAAATTGTAACCTGTTTCACCGCATTCTAATAAGAAACCCAAATTAGCTCTAGGAGCGAACTTTGACGTGCTTTGGGTGTCTAAAATATAACATTCGCAGCCAAACCGTTTTATATATTTTAGTGACGGAAGCCGTTTTAGTGCCAGTTCAAACGGGGTCTTGAATTCCAACGATTTGTTGGGCGTCCTATTGTGTATATGCACGACATGTCTCATGGCATATGCCCAAAAATGAGTAGGAATTCCTGATGAAATCAAGTTAACCCGGATTTTCTCCTCTAATTCTAAATTGAATCTTTCAGCCGTTCCATTCAATTGAGGAGTATATGGTTCACAAACCGTCAAGGATATATTTTCCCTATGTAACAAAAATTTCATTTCTTCCGTTCTAAATTCTAAACCTCCGTCCGTCCGTATTTCTGACACCTTAGTGGTTTCCCCCGTCAATCTTCTAATTTCTTTTAGACATGAGAGCAAAGCCATATTGACTCCCATTTTACTTCCGAGTTCGTAAGCAAATGCATATCTACTCGCGTCATCCGTAAATGTGACAATATATTTGGCCTGAGACCTAAATGCTCCTGGTTTTAAAGGTCCCATTAAATCAGAGTGCAGTCTCTGAAATGGTATTTCGGCCCTATGTCTGACTTCCGAACATGGCTTTCTTTTTGCTTTCGCCATCTTACAGTCAGGACAATCGAGAATGTTTACACCGAATTTTACATTTTTTAATTCAGGGAGAACTTTACCAGCTATTTCGAGATATTTCTTTGAGGCATGGTTAAGCCTGTAATGCCATGCCAATCCTATGTCATTCCGTAATTGTAAAGTTTCAGCCGGGTTTTCTCCGTGATCAGTGTCAGTTCTCCCCTCTAAACTAGTATCCGAAATTTTGATGGATTTTTCACCGGGTTGATCAGTGATTCTCCCCCTTAAACAAGTATCTGTAATTTCGTCAAAATTCGTATCTTGTTTACGTTTAATTCCCTTTAGTTGTTTCTCCGGATTAGTCATTAACGATCCACCGTGACCTAATTTCAACAATTTCCGTTTTTCCCCCGTACTAAGTTTTGACAAGGGGAGAGAGAAATTGAGCCACCAAAACCGTCCATCAAATGAACCCGTTTTAAGTATTTCATTCGAAATTGGATCACTTATTATCACTCCCTTATCCGTCAATAAGGCCGATAAACCTTTCGCTATTTGTTTTCTAATAGAAAATAAATTTTCTATTAAGTCTTGTGCGTACAATACTCCTTTTAAAACACCGAATTTCCGTTTTTCTTCGTTGTAATATATAATATCTCCGGATTGTTTTATTATCAAGTCTGCGTCCCTAGCATTGTTAGCACATGAAATCCGTGTTGGTGTGATCAAGTCCGTTATCGTCGTAAATACATTTATATCATTAACAATATGCTCAGTAGCACCAGTATCCAAAATGAATTTTAACTTAAAGTTTTTACCGTCTATTAGGGACGCCAGAGACACCTCCGATCCCCAGGAGTGTAATGCAGCTGGCTTTTCGATTGCCTGAGCCCTTGGAGTCGCTATCGCCGCCACCGAACTGTCCGACTCCACATCCGCAAATTGCACCCTGGGAGGAGTTGCGCCTCTCTTACTACGAGCCACAGCCTTTGTCAACCGGTTTTGCGCCGTCGTCAACCGGTTTTGCGCTGGCGTGTGGCTCCGTTTTTGAGGGTTGCTACGACCAGCCCCCGGCTTCGACCTATCCCTAGTAGCTGAGAGAGCTCGTTCTTTTCGTTTTATTACGGGGATGGGGTCACTCGTTCGACTATTTCTGCGGGCCATCTTCGTACTCGCAGTCTGTGGACGCCGACATTCAATGGACAGATGTCCAAACCGTCCACAGTTATAGCACATCTTGCTATCGTTTCGACATTCTGCCTTTGTGTGTCCTAATATGCCACACTGATAGCAGACCAATTTCGCCTTTTTGACCCCACTTCCCCCTCCGGATTGGGTCGAATTTTTCCGCCGTTTGCTGAAGGAAGGCCCCCTGCTAAGGAAGGCTTTTCCTACAGCCTGCTCTCTCCTACTATTTTCCGACATCATATCGTACATTGCGAACATCCGATCAAAGATGTCCCGAACCCTCATTTTAGAGTTCTCCTGGAGTGCATCTTCAGCTATCCTGGGGCATGCTTCCGAGATAGCATTAATTAAATTCCTCCGGATTGACCTATCTGTCAGCTCAGCCTCAGGGAACCTCCGAATACCCTCCACAAGACCCTCAAATCGATTTTGAAACTCGAGTACTGTTTCCAGCGCCGGGTTAAATCGAGTATTCATAAATTCGATTTGCATTGCATGTTCCTTCGCCTGAGTAGGCGGATCGACCGCCTTCTCAATCATGCTCAATGCAATTGATGGCTCGTTCACATCTTTGATCATCGATTGCAAACCGTGATCAATATTGGAAATTATGTACGAGAGTACGATACACTTCAACTGATGAAGCTCTCTCTCCGTGTAGTTTACTGCCGGTTTTATGTTGGGATCGACGAGAAATTGATAGTCACCACTCGCCAAATCCAACATTACCCTTCGTTTCCACACGGCGATCGACCCTTCCTTCAGTGGATTGCCTCCGTACTTTAAATTCGTAATTGACCTTGCGGCCACTCCGGGTTCTTTGTGGATCTTACAGGCACAAGTGCCCACCGAGTCAGATCCACTCGCCGTTGTGTTTACAACCGGATTATCTAGGGGAACCTCAAGTGTGCGAGGAGCATCCTCAGATCTACCAGAGCCCTGCTCTTCCACCACCATCTCTGACCTCGATGTTGGAGGTGGACCCATGGTCATCGAAGCCAGAGCCGCGAATTTCAGAACAGACTCCTCCGCAAACTGTTTGATCTGATTTTGCATCATCTCATACCTTTGAGCGTACTCAGTCTCAAGCCGAGCCCTGATCGCAACTTCCCTCCTCTCGACTTCCTCGTTTATAAATCTCTTGATCTCTTCCGTGTTCATTGTTCTCTGTAATTAGAACAAGAGAAGGGTTACTCCGAATTCACGACCTTCGTTTTATAAACACATCCCTAATCCTAGTATCATCCGGATTTATGTACTCCGTTCTACAAACACATCTCTAAACTTCGTATCATCCGGATTTATGTACTCCGTTCTATAAACACATCTCATTTCCGGATTTATTTAAGCCTTAGTGGAATCACTCATAACGTTCTATCAACATGGTGTTAGGATTTGAATGCGCCTCGATTGCCACGCATAAATTGGAGTGCGGTCTTGGGGTTATCACATATGCCCCGCTACCTGTCTGTCGATTTCGCTTCCTTCGAGAAGGTACTGTCTCTCCGAGACATGCGCGCTGTGCGTAGGTAACAGAGCCTTCGACCATCTAATCTCCCAGCGACACGCTTACAAGAAGACTATCCCGCTGCAAATCCGCTCACCACTGCCGTACTATTAAATCGTATTTCATTCTCGAACTGTAAATCGTAAATTAATAATTCGCTCATTCGCACAAAGTTCTAGCTAACTTTCGTACTTCTTTATTCTTATGAGTGTTTCCACTATATTTCAGCCTTGGCTTGTCATGTTGGGGTGTGCATAGCGTATTAAAACAATTTTAACTCCGTTCTGTTTTGCTCATGTTGTTTATGTTTCGTACATTTTACAATCGTATTCATATTAGGTACAATTCGCAAGCGACAATGAATTTATTTTGCAGCTGAATAAACATCCATGCTCCGTTCAGCTCAACTGAATTTTCATCGATCTTTTGACTTTACAAGTTATTCTAACGTTCGTTTGCAAGAATTATCAATCCAAACATTCAACACAACGAAGGAGAAAAAGGAAACAGTCCACCACTGCGACCAGAATTAATATAAACTTAATTATAAGTAGGATTACTACTATGCTTAAATTACGTTAACTCTAGTAAAAACTAGACATGTTAGCGATCACAGTGATATCTCCAATTCCTCGTCCGTTTCATGTTTCTTGTTTCCAAGTTACATACTCAACTTTTCGTATCAGTTCAAACAATCAAATAAAATATCGAAATCAAATCGTAATGTTGAGTGACTACATTTTCGAATCGTAATCAGAGCAAACAGAAACCATGGTAACTTCGAATTCTAACGAAAAACAAAAAATCCGTAGACATGGTAATCTACCAACAAAACTTCGTGTGTCCTCCGTATTTCAACCAACGTAGTTGGCACCACTGACTGTCAAACATTGACATCTCCAACACATCAATCTGGCATCGTAATTTTACTCTGAGTGTGGACAACACCGTCATAATTCTACATTAGTTTAAAAGCTTAGAATTAAACTTAAAATAAACTTATAAATAAACTTATCCACACTCGAGAATTTCCACCATGATGTAGTTGGGGAGTCAATGGTTTGAGACAGCTTTGGTTTGACATTCAATATGGCTTGAGTTTCGAATTGTCGCCTCGTCACGATATAAACAACATGGCGCCGTATTAAAAATCGAAAAATTCCGTAATTTCCTTCGAAAATAATTTTTCTCGTTTCGAACATCCGTACTCATCGTAATATTTATTCAAAACCGTTATTCCGTACTTTGGGATTTTACACAGCCGTATTTTCATGCTCGAGCCTTACTGAATTCCGTAATTCACGAAAAAGTCAACCCAAAAATTTCGATTATGTCAAGTTCAATAACTTCATAACCTCGTTTAAAATCGTATTTCCGTTTTATGTGACTTCTCCGGATTATGACTTTTTCATCGTAACTTTCTGAAATTCCATATCCAGAGAAAATAACTGTTCGATTACCCTCAGTAATAAGTCACAAATTACTGATTCCGAAAAACGAGAATTTAACCTATGCACAGCCCAACAAGTGAGCAAACCCCAATTGCTCCGCCATGTATACATGTGAGGCGTTAGAAAAATTAAGTATGAGAGAGATTTAAGTACCTTCGTAATTATTAGAGATGGTTAGAGATGGCTTGATATTTAGCTAGGATTAGCTGGATGGTTAAAGCGTACTGCAACGGCCGTCGAATTTGAGAGCAGGAACGAGAAAAGCCGCCAGACGAGATTCCCCCGCTTGGCTTTTGTGGCAGACGCAGTCCTGCCACCTCTCCGGATTATATGTTCGGATGGATCTCATGGAGGCTTGCAAATCCAACAAATATGATAAGTGTTCAATTCGTAGGGTGGTCAGTTATTTGTAGAGAGGTTCAACAAAAGTGTAGTAGTGTCACGATCACAAAAATCTTTCCCTAGATTTCAGCTTTTCAAAAGTATAATAAATTTTACTTTTACTTTGCGAATTAGGTAAAAAACAATGATTTAATGTTGAAAAACGGTTCTCTTTCTCAAAGGAATCGAGTGTTTCCTTGAAAAAGGCCCTTTATGAGCCAACGAGTTTGTGATCGATTTCTTTGTAATTTTTCACGCCGGGTCGAATGGGAATTTTTGCTGATCTTTCTAACTACTTTATAACGACTTTTACGCGTTACCTAACAAGTTTTTTTTGCAAATCATTTTTAAATTGTTTTCTAAGTATATTCAATTGAATTTGTTTTTGGGAACTAGTTAGTTGAAGAATAAAACTCAGCTATAACGGGTTTTGAGATTTTTGTAAGTGTTACCATTTGAAAAAACAAAAAAGAAAGAAAAAAGCCTAGAGACCGACTTCAACTCATTGAGAGCATTTTTTGAAGAAAAAAAAAACCTATAAATTTATTTGAAAAACGATGTCGCACATTAACGTCGCACTTTAATGATTAACTAAAATCTACTTGGTACAAGGTGGTTCGAAATATTATTATTCGTGAATGAAAATAATTATAGCAATGAAATTCAAAAGCCTTCTATTCCGTCTTACAGAATGCTGCACTACGTGTAAAAACAACCCTCATCATTATATAAATAATTTAAAAAACTTTAGCAGAACTGCATATGATTAGCTTACATTCTAAAAATATATAAGACATTATTAATTCTATACATATATTGAATGTATAATTTTATACATTCTTAACCTTTTAAGTATGAAATGTAAAAAAAAAAAACAAAAAAATCTCGGCGCTCTAAGATACGAGTATATAAACAAAAAAATCATCCCATGTTGATTTTTTCCCCTGCTAAAGTTCTAGCCCTTAGGGAGGAGAGCAAACCTAAGAAGTTACAGCAACCTGATTGGTTTCTTTCGATTCTTTTGGAAGCTATCTATGAATTATTATTAAATCCCGTATATAGTAAACCTGTATTAGATGGCTCTTCACCGCAGAACACAGGTCCAAAACTAATTACCTACCAAACTGAGTCTAAGGTGCATTAACGAAATTTAACTGGACGATGTCACCTACCAAAAGAAAAGTGTGCACTACATGCAGATACATCGGTACATTGATATGCCTTATTTTTCCCTTTGTGAAATATGTGTTTTGTGTCTCAAGTTAAAAATGTCTCAACTAAATTAGCTAAGTCAGCTGATCAGAAAAGACCCGATCAATTGTCTCTTAGTTTCCCAGAGAGTCTCCATATCAAATTTTAACTTCCTAGGATGTATAGGAGAGAATGTAGCTTACTCAGCTGATTAGGAATGAGCCAATAACTGCAATCGTCTGTTAGTGTCCCAGAGATTTCAATCGTCTTCTAATGTCCCAGGGAGTCTCCCTATCAAATTTCAACTTCTTTGGGGTAACGGCTGAGAATTTAGCTCACTCAGCTGAATGGGAAAGAGCCAATAATCCCAATTGTCTGTTAGTGTCCCAAAGAGTTTCCCTATCAAATCTCAACTTCTTAGGATAAACGGGAGTGATTTTAGCTCACTCAGCTGATTAGGAAAGACCAATAATTGCAATCGTCTATTACCTACTGCTTACAAGTTCCTGCTACTCAATAGTATACCTACCATGTACCTAGTGCCTTCTTTTCACATTATTAGATAATGATGGTTACTTATCAATATAAGTTTATAACTTAGCGTAATAAATCAGCTTTCCTTGACACTACAGTGGGTTAGGGATCATGAGATGTTGTGATAAAAAGCTGAATTCCAAAAAGTGGCGAACGATTTTCCTGCTATGAAAATGAAGGGAGTTACAATTCGCTAGTAACACATTGGTTGTACCTACGTGAAAATCAAAAGAAATAGAAAAACCTAAGTATAGGGAAAAATATGAGGAAAACGTGGCCGTTGGGGGTGTCTAGCCGCCAGTGGTTTGTGTTCATGATGGTACATTTATTGTAAAATGAAATCTGGGGGACACCCCCAGACCCCCGGATTGTTAATGTTAGGATCAAGGATCAAACCAATGAAACACAGAATGTGTATTTCGGGGATTCCCCGGAGGGCTGGTGGCATTCTGGTAAGT